>JARHVA010003455.1:0-1200000 GCA_037957365.1 Torreya grandis | reverse complement strand
GTGTAAAACCTATGTCTATGTGACTCCATGTCCCAATGGATAGGATTACGCAATTGGTCATGGCATAGCAAACATGTCAACCTTGGGAAATCACCAAGAATGTTGACTATTCTGACCATAAACCAAAATGGGTCAACCCACTATAGTCAAAAACTTATATATGGGTCTAATATAATGTCATATTATGTGTCATATTTAATTATATGTGATTTTATGTGATTTTAGCCTTGGTCATGGTCTAATTAGTCTTTATGTCATTTTGGGTCACTCGAGGGTCATAAATGAACATTAAATACAAGTGGTATAGTTTTGAGTTGTGTCTATGTTAAAAACTCATTCTAGACATCCAATATTTTATTCCATGTCAAACATGTCAATTTATAATTGAAAACATGTAGGTGATAACTAAAAACCATGAAAATAGGTCTAAAAGAAGGAATTTCAAAGGTGTACAACCTATGAGAGAGAGTGTCACATGGTATAAGGTTTTTTAATTTATGTTAAACTTAATTAAAATCATTTCCATTATTTACATTCTTTTTAAGTGCCAAAAATGGGCTAAAGCTATTCTAGTCATCCATCACTCCACTATGAACATGAAACTAGTCAATAGGTTTTTAGTTGGTATGGCCATTAGGAAGACTTAGAGATAAAATGAATTTGTGGGGTGATAATAAACTTTTTTATATTAAATTTCATTCTTGTAGTGTTTATAATGGTTTCCTATTCTTTTTTAACCATCTCTAACAAGTTGACTATGTTTTTTTTGCCTATTATTTCCCACACCCTATAGTTTTTGCTCTTGTTTGAGCTAGTATATAAAACTCAATTGCTGAATTTGATTATAGATGATTTTTAATGTCTCCTCTCATGTTCCCCATGATTTTTTTCATGTTTGGAAATAATTTCATGAGCTAATTATTTCATTTTGTAAGAAGGTGTCACCATGTGAGGTTTTAGTCAAGTTTCACTACTTAAAAAATATTTTAATCTCTAAAATGGTTCTATTTGAATGTGATATGTATTTATTCATTTATTTCATGTCATTAAAACCTCATTACTTCTAATATTTCCTTCCAAGATCAACGTCATGAAGAACATAGCCATATGGAGTACACAATCAACCTTTTGCTTATTTCCAACCATAGTCATGATATCTGAAGGTATTGATAATAATCATGGAGTTTTTTGAAGATTTAATAAGGTTTTATATGTATAATTTCAATATTATCAATCAAATAATCATCCTAAAAATGAAATAAGGACTATGGTGGTAGTCATATGCAACATATATTCACAATCAACCATAGATGTACACCTACAGGTGCTCTTAATAAGACATCACATTTAAATGGATGTTTGAACTTTTTTTAATACTTTTAAAGTTTTTAACTATCCTTAAAACACTTTAATATAAAATAAAACTATTCATGAGGTCATGTCATGTGCATGGTGATCAAATCTTATACTCACTACATGTTTACAACTTAGTACATGACTAAAGGTACCTCATAAAGGATAATAACATTAAAGGGGGATATTTTAGTTTATTAAGGTTTTAGATGATGAATAAAATAAATTGTAAGGTCTTTTAGAGGTTCCAAATCTCATTAAACTCATATACCATGCATACTGGCAACTTGCTCATTCTCACTGCCTACATATGAAAACAACCACCTATAGGTGGTACTAACACAAAATTAGAGGTTTCATATGAAAGTGTTAAAACATGATTTAAATCCCTCTTTTAGATTATAAATTTTTTAAGAGACCATAGTGTACATTCTTAAATCATTTAACTAATTTTCAGTCTTAAAAGGTTGCATCTTTAAGTGATGACTATGTTCAAGGACAAAATCCCTAAAACACAAAAATAGAGCACTCATAATTTTTTTAAATATCATATGTTTATGTCATATATAGTATTTATGAAAAAAAATTAACTCATTTATTATCCCCCATATATGTTAAGAATCTTTAAAAATTAGGAGGGTGTATGATTAGTGGAAAGTATTTTTTGAAGGGCTCCAATATGCACATTTGTTCACTAGGGTTTAATAGTGATATCTATAGGTTTAAAACTTCAAAATGACTTTAATATCCAAATTTTTAATATGGAATAACACTTTCATGTTATGATACCTTTTTTAAGTAATAAATTACATTGGTGCTTCAAATATCATCAAAAGAAGTGAATAGCAGTGTTCGTCTCTTACCTAAGATATTGACATACAATTGACTATGGAGTCCTAAAAATCCATAGTATGAGATAAATAATGGGAAACTAAAAAATATGGACACATAGAAGTTAACCAATACTTCATAATACCTTTAAAGGAGTCCAATGTTATATTTTATAGGTTTCAAGAGTAATGTTCACCTATAGGACTCCTATACAATTAATTGTAGCTGTGTTATGATAGTGAGATGGGAATTGATGTTTGGATAGTGATATCTATTTACCTTGAAGTAAATATACCTAGATAAATATAAAATGACATTATTAACTCTAAGGACATCTCTAATAATTTTTCTCAAGTCCCAATCATGCACTAGGACCTATAGGTGACTCATTAAAGATAAGGAAGAACACAGTCAGTCAACTTACAGTCTTGACCAATCAATGTGTATGAGAAAGTATGTGGGAGTTTACTATGATAAATAGATATGAAACATATTCATCATGATAAAAAAAATCTCAATATACACCATAGCATGCAAATATGAGAAATAGAGGTTCTTTCTAAGGCAACACACAGTATACAATCAAGACCTTGCAGACAATCAAGTTATTCCATAAGTCTATTTTAAGTTTTGGTTCATTTAAAAGGAATAATAAAATGATTAGGGGATAAAATTTTGTACATAAGGTCTCCATCACCTGGATAATATCCTCCAATATTAACCCTAATTGTATAATGAAGGAAGTAACCTTTGTTTTATTTCAGACAAAAGTACTCCCCTAGGGTGGAAACCCTATAGTTTTGGAGAATGAAGGTGAAAGGGTGAGTTAAGAGTTGATTCAACCTTAAAATAATGTTTTGAGAGTTGAAATAGGTATATTAAAACATGAAGAAACATGTATATGAGTTAGAAATAGGTCAAGTAGTTCAAACCTACAAGGGTTATAGTCAAGACCTTTAGGCCTAGTTTAAACCTAAAGCCCAAGTGGGAGGTTAGTAATATTTTGTGCATTAGGAGAACATTATAATCTATGGAGACATTTTTTTATGGATTTATTAGGTATTTATAATCTCTTTTAGTGTAATTGAAGCCATAATAAATCCATTTTTGGGCTTTAAATGCCTATGTAAAATAAAGAACAAAGATTGATAAGGTAACTTTGAATGATTTCACCCACTTGGATACTTTTCATGGGAGCTAAAAGAGCTTGGAAAATTTAGAGAAGATACTAATAAATCATTTTTTGTAATTGGTTCCTAAGTTCAATGTCACAACTCTATGAATAAAGGCTACGGGTGGAAAGAATCTAAAACCCTCCAAAACCCTTATTCATGACTTGATGGAGAAAATGAATCAAGAGAGGTATATAGATGACATGAAATGGCTTGGTAAATGTTTTTAAATTGCAAAAATCTCTCCAAATATATTTCCCACTCACTTTAGGTATTCCCTACTTATACTAATAGGAGTAAATTGGCTTTCTTTGACTATTTTTAATGATTTTTAGGTATGGAAGGGTTTCAATAAGTAAAATAAACTTTGGGATATAGGTTGGGACTTGATATAATCCTTCATGTCCATTTATTTTATCATAAAAAATCATAGGTGCTTTTTCAAGTACCTCCATCTCAGCCAATAAAAACTAGTACAGTGAGCAAGCTAGTGGGAGAGTGAAAAATCTAAGTCTGAGTTCATTTATGGTATAAATAATGAATATAATTATATGAGAGGTATTTACATGTGTCATAAACTCCTATTTATTGATTTAAATGTTTAAATAAATCTAAATTTGAGTCCAAGCATGAGGGGTGTGTGAAAGAGGAGTTACTTGGATTGCAGGTAGTGGTAACTCATGTGCAAAAGAATCTTGATGATTATGGATGTAACCATCGCATGGTGGAGCATGTATAAAACCACTCCACCTTATTTAACTCATAACTTATATCCTTAATTATTTGTTGGATGTTATAAAATATCTAAATGATTAAGGAAATTTTCTAAGCAAGGAGAAGGAGTCATATGCCACATTTCATGGAGTTTCATGCCTTTGAGGGCCATTGTTTTATTAGACCTTGGATGGTCTATCTCACACTCATTATCTTGCATTAATAACTCTCTTTTTTATCATGATACATGTCTTAATGACTCTTAGACTTATTTATTCTCACTTCTTTCTCCAATTCTATAAGTAGGAACCATTTTGGCTCTTATAAGCTAATTCCACTCCATATATGGTGAAGCCCTACTATAATGACATTATATTTTGCCTTTGAAAAATTAATGAAAGTTTGGTTTTGAGTTCATGATCATTTTTATAAGTGTGAAAAGTGATGTATGGTGAGGTTAAGTTATAATCATCTATCCTTGCTTCCCTTATCCTCTCTTATTTATGTAATATTTCATATTCTATTAGGTCATATAAAGTGTTGTCAAGTGTATGGGTCTATATTTTAAGTGTATAATTAGCCTTAGTGTCTACAACTATCCTATGTTTCACTTACCTTGGATATTCTTCATACATCTCACCTCCATATTGAAACACTCATGTTAGAATCTTGTACGACTTAAAAACCATTTTATATACCTTATTTCTTAGTGTAATAAGTATGATGGTCATATGGAAATCATCTTGGTGTATCAACCCCTTAGATTAGTTTCATTCCAAGAAAAATTCTATCTATTTCCCACAAGTAATTAACTAATTTAAGTGATATTCACTTCAATATATATTCAAGGAGTTAGCCCTTAAACCTAGAGGTCTACTTACACTGGGGTACACCTACATACCTAAAAGTATTACCTTGTTGCCCAAATATAGAAGAGGCTTGAACACCCTCTTTTAGTGTGAAATATTTGGTGACAACAAGTAATAAATCTTATTTTTTAAAGTTGTTATTTCCACTTAAAAAGATATTGATATTAGTTTTACCTCATTATAAAGTATATCCAACAAATTGATTTACATCCTTTGCAAGTAATCCTACTCCTAGTAGTTTCATTCCTCCTACAATGGCCAAAAATATGCATTTTATAGCTTTTAATGGCACCATTCCTCTCTATTTGGTTTAATATGATGACATACCCACCTCAACTTTGAAAATCCTCCCATGTTTCACTGGTAAAACTTCCACTACTCCTATAAAACACATACAAGATATTACTAATCTATGCATAGTCCTCAATGTGGTACAAGACAATTTTGTGATCAAAATCCTAGTTTCCTCTTTCAAATTTAAAGCTCTAAAATGTTATAAAATTGTTGATCCCAACTCTATTTGAGTTTGGGATAAGCTAGGTTCTGCACCATGTGCTCAATTTGAAGATAAGAGTGATCACCTTTCCTTGATTGAATAACTAACTACCATTCAACAAGATCCTCATGAACTCATGACTAATTTCAATTTATGTTTCTAAAATACATAGAATATAATTCAAGTGTTGTTCAATCCAACTATAAATAATTCTTTCCTATATTACTTGAGAGCCCTTAATAGTGACATAGTTGTTATTATTTAGTCTATGGGGGGCACCACACTCCCTAACACTTATAAAATTATGATAAGGACAAAGAATTGTTTAATCCAAGATATAAAAATCTCCCCAAGGCCATCAATGCCTCTATTTCTAGAAATATCTCCTACACTACCTATAATTGATCCAATTCCCATCATAATCAAGCCACTAGATTTGACCCCCACCCATACAAATTATCTATATGAGGTTAAGTCATTACTCAAAAGTTTTGGAAATGAGTTAGTAAAAATGAAAAGGCACCATTCTCAAAATTATAAGCCTTATCAGTAGTCTAACCCAGCATACCAACCTAACAGGTATCCATATCAAGGTAATCAACAACTACAAGGTCAAAATGTGTGACCAAAGCCTCCAAATGTTCATGCCTTACCTACACTGAATACTTCCAAATCCATTGTACCTATTCAAAATAATCTAGTTTAGGACTATGAGTGATGTTATCTTGTTTGTAACCACAAAATTAGAATACTTGTCCTAATGGCATCATCAGTCAAGCTTTCATTATGAAAGGCGTGACTAGTACATAAGGATAATAGGAATAATCCACTTCCCAACAAGTAGATACATAAGAACCAACTCAAGGAGAGGCTACTCTTCTAAACTATCAAGATGAATTTTATGGGGTAAATCAAGAGGAGGAAATTTTCAATGGTGGAGGTCTGGTGGTAGCCAATACATGATCAAAGAAAATGTTAATCAAGAGCAATCAGCCCCTCAGGGTGGAACAAGCTATAACATCCAAAGTTGTACTAGAACCTAGAAAAAACAACATAGTATAAAGGCCACCCTTTGTACCCACTAGCCAACCCAAAGCAAAAGTGTTGACTCCAAATCTTATGAAAGAGGATATAGCACCCATAAAGGCATCAATAAAAATTAGGAATATCCCTTTTAGTATAGTGGAGTAAATGAAGAAGAATAATCTGAATGTTGTTATGTGGGAGGCACTCTCTATACTAGCACAAAGAGATCTTCTATAAGAGGATTTGAAAAATTTATAGATAGTAGATAAGGTTCCATTCAAGGGGCCTAAGACTACAATTAATTTATGTCAACCAAAAACTAAAGATAAGGTAGGAAAAAGTGCTAAGCCTCCCCTTTCTATCTCTCACTTATAGTAGGGAATCATTTAGTTCATAATTCATGGTAGATTCATGGGCTAGTAGTTTTGTTATGCCCAAAAAGATAGCTGATGCTCTTAGCATAAAATATACACCTGTGAATAAGTGAATGGTTTAATTGGATAGGACTACTATTCAAATAATATAAATAATAAAATATTTAAATCTCACTATCCATGCTTTTCCAAATTTGTCAATTTTTTAAGATATCTCAGTTATTGATCTTCCCCCTTATTTCATCATTTTCCTTTCAAAATATTTTACCATGAAAATGAGAGGATATTTGTCTATGGATTGGTCCCACATGTTGCTTAGGATGATTTATGGAAAAGAGTAACAATAAGAGATGAGGCAATAGCTAAAGACCATATTGAACCATACACTCCTCCCATAAACATGAATTGTATATTAGAGGATCAAAAAGAGGAAATTTATCATGAAGATACAACCAACATAAAACATATTCTAGACATTCACTCTGATGAATGGGGATTAGCTCTATAATTTGATCCTTATGACTATGTATAAGAAACCAAGCTAGGTACATATTGTATACATGAGATTGATGCAATCATTCCTAATATTCTAAAACTAGCTAAAGATCTTCAAGGAATATTGCAACTATTCTTCAATCTTTGATGGTTCAAGATAGGTATCCAGGTATCTATATGGGACATTTCTGCTTTGGACCATATAGTGAGCCATGTCCATCACCATATTATTTCACCTTTCCACAACTCCATTTTGCTATAGGGTGTAAGGGGTAGTATACTATTTGTATATGCCATTAGTGGCACAAAACTGCTTAAACTATTTTGAGATGAACTCACCCCCATTATCCATTCTAAGAGATTTCACTTTCTCACCTATTTTTCAACCATAGCTTTCTAAGTAAGGAAGTTATAAAAATAATCAAATTTCTTCTCTAGAAAGTATACTGTAATATCCCTTCGAATATCAAAACAAAACTCCAAATTGCTTATCTAAATTTTTGCAAAATATCCTCAAATTGATGAATAAATCATAGTATAATTTCTTATTTATTTGCTCATAAGCTTAAAATAGAGATCCTCTATCAAGTATATAGAAAATTATTGAAAGTACAGCCTATATAGCCTGAATATTCTATAAACTGGAAAAGAATTCTGAATCTGGTTTGTCTCGGTCTACCGTGTAAAACACACAGTCGCCGACGCCGGTTATGCTGCTGTCGTCAATCGATCTACAGTCGTTACTCCGCCGATGTCGGTAGTATGTCAACTGATGTCGGTCTCTATAAGTATTTGTTCACCGATGTCGGTACCTGTACTTCTTGTTGATGCGTATGGATTTTTTACGGATCTGTACGGAATTCGTACGGCCGCTGATATAACACACCCTGTATGCCTGATCCTGATCTGTAGAATTATGGGCTGATATAAAAGATCTATATCTGGATAATTCTTGAATCAAACCCCAAAATAAAGAAAAATACCTGTAAACCCCTGTGATAGCTTTTGAGTGAAGTTATCTCTCAAATACCTGTAATACTATGATAACTTCTGGATGAAGTTATCTCTCAATTCGACAATAGATCGGCTGATCTTTCACAACCTCGGAATCGCACACAATGAAGAGTTGACGTTCTTCAATGAAATTGGAATCCTGGAACCCTTGGCTCAGTCTTCACAGAAGAATTTCTTAACAAGAATCAATATCAATAATAAGCATGAATACAAACTCTCTCTCATGAGAGATTCTTATACACCTCCAAAGGTGTGCTTGCTAAAATTAGACTCCCTTAAATTAGACTTCCTTAAATTAGAACTAGGGTCTTAAAATTAGACCAAGTCTTAATTTAGAATTTGCATCCTCAAATTAGACCAAATCATTAATAATTAATAATTAATTAATAATTAATAATTAATTAAAATTAGTTCAAATAATTAATATTTAATTAAATCAATCAAATATTAATATCTCCCTTAATTCATGCCCGAAAATGCCCGAACGAATTCCAACCCATCTCTATCAAGACCCTCTATCCATCCTATCAGCCTACGAGGGTCGCATAATAGGCTAATCATCCGCTCGAAAATATGTCAACTAGAAGGGGACATGACAGTCCGCCCCTCCTGAAATTGCTTACCCTCAAGCAATCTCAACTCTGGATGCTGTAAAATATCTTCGCTTTCCCATGTCGCATCCTCAACTGGCAAATCTTTCCACTTTACCAAATATTCCCTGATAGTCCGTCGATGTAACTGTCTCTCTCTAGATTCCAAGATGGACTCAGGTACTAAGATCAATTTTCCCTCATCATCTAAGGGAGGTAAAACTGTAGAAGGTATCACACGGTGTCCTAACGCCTTTTTGAGGTGTGATACATGAAAGACATTGTGTACCTTGCTCTCTGTAGGAAGCTCTAGCTCATAAGCCATCTCTCCAACGCGTTTTGGGATCCGAAAAGGACCGTAGTAATGTGGCTTAAGCTTCTCTGCCCCACTCTTCTTAAGAGTAGACTGTCGGTAAGGCTCCAGCATAAGATAGACCATGTCACCTACCTCAAAAGATCTCTCGGTCCTCCGCTAATCTGCATACTGCTTCTGTTGATTTTGTGCCTTAGCAATATTCTCCTTGAGAGTCCTCATAATATCCTGACTCTCCTGCAATAGGTCCCTAGCACTCGGCACTCTACTGTCACTCAGTAGCAAATCTAGAAAACTCGGTGCCTCATACCCGTATAATGCCATAAAAGGAGACATCTAAATGGTCATGTGGAAAGTTGTATTATAGCAATACTCGCACAGATGAATCCACTTGACCCAAGCTTTTTGCTGCCCTGCAATGTAGTTCTTGAGGTAGCCCTCCACCCATTTGTTCACTATCTCTGTCTGTCCATCAGTCTGCGGGTGGTAGCTGGTGCTAGGTGTAAGCTCGATCCCACAAAGTCAGAACACCTCCTGCCAGAAGTGACTCAGGAACCGACTATCCCTGTCGCTCACTATGCTCCGAGGTAATCCATGCAGTCAGAATACCTCTCGGAAGAAAACCTCTGCTACCTGTGTAGTTGTATGTGTGGTGGTAATCAGGAAGAAGTGAGCATACTTCGTTAACCGATCCACAACTACATATATGCAATCATGTCCTTGGGCTTTAGGCAAGCCCGTAATGAAATCCATCGAAAAACACTCCCACTTCCTGTCAGGAATTGGAAGTGGCTGCAACAATCCTGCTGGATACGTGTTCTCCTGCTTGTTCTGCTGACAAATAGGGCACTCATGCACATACTGAAGAACATCTGCTTTGAGGCCTTTCCATGTGAATCTCTCCCTAATCTGTCTGTAAGTCTTGAAATATCCAGGATGTCCTGCAGTAGGTATATCATGAACAGCTCGCATGATAATGTTCTTCATCGACGATCCTAGAATCAAAAAAACCTTGTTCTTGTAAATGATCAAGTCATCCACAAGAGTATATCTGTTGTCAACTATCGATCCCTCAACAATGCTAGATGCCCATGTATCCTTGGCATACTCTGCCACTATCATATGTCGCCAATCCTCTGTAATGTGGACCATGGTACTCAAAAATGGCCTGCGTGAAAGAGCATCGGCCACAACATTCTAGGTGCCCTTGATGAAAGAGATGTCAAAGTCATATGCCTGTATTTTACTCACCCACTTCTACTGATGATCATTGAGATCTCGCTACCCAAGAAATGTTTCAAACTGTTGTGGTCCGTTTTGATGCAAAATTTGCTGCCCACTAGATATTGTCTAAATTTTGCCAAGGCATGCATGATAGCAAGCATCTCCTTATCATAAATGCTATACAGTCTCTCTAGTCCTCTGAGCTTACGACTCTCATATACTATGGGGTGCTTGTCCTACATAAGCACCGCTCCAATGCCCTCGCCTGAGGCATCGCACTGAAGCTCGAACGGCTTCAAAAAATTAGGTAGTGCTAGAACTGGGCACGTAGTCATCAACTCCTTAAACCTTTCGAAACACTCCTGTGCTTCAGGTGTCCAACAAAAAGCACCCTTTTTAGTCAAATCTATCATGGGAGCTGCATGTTGTGAATAGCCATTCACAAACCTCTGGTAAAAACCACACAACCCTAGAAATCCCCTTAGTTGTGTTAGGTTTACTGGAATAGGCCAATCTATGATGGCACGGATCTTCTCAGGATCCATCCGTACTCCCCCTGCACTGATAATATGACCCAAGTATAATAATTTGGTCATCCCCAAATCACATTTGGACTCCTTGGCGTACAAGGATTCCCTCTCCAAGATGCTGAGTACAGTCTCCAGATGAGCCAAATGCTCCTGCCAAGTCCTACTGTATATAAGAATGTCATCAAAAAAAACAAGTACAAACCTTCTCAGAAGTGAATGGAAGACTCTATTCATGGTGGACTGAAATGTTGCTGGCGTGTTAGTGAGCCTGAATGGCATCACTATAAACTCGTAGTGTCCACTATGGCAACGAAAAGCTGTCTTCTCCACGTCCTGCTCGCGAACTCTGATCTGATGGTAGCCTGATCTTAAGTCTATCTTCGTGAAATAATGTGCACCATGGAGCTCGTCAATAAGCTCGTCAATACGTGGTATAGGATACCTATTCTTAATGGTCTTCTTATTCAAGGCTCTGTAGTCAATACACATTCGTAGGGTACCATCCTTCTTCTTCACTAGAACAACTGAAGAAGCAAATGGTGATTTGCTTGGCTGAATATGACCCATAGCCAGTAACTCCTTAATTGTTCTTTCGATCTCATCCTTCAACCGCTTAGGATGTCGATAAGGAGTAATCATAATGGGCTTAGCCCCCTCCTCAAGCTCAATAATATGCTCAATGCCCCTGTCTGGAGGTCTCCCTGGTGGAATGTCACTAAAGACCTTATCATGCTTGACTCTTAGCTGTTGAATGTCTGGATGGTACTCGGTCTTCTGTTGTCCCTCCTGCATTGGTGCCAATGTGCACTCGGCAACCCACTCTACCATATCATGCCACATGAGCCTCTCCATCCAATGTAAAGAAATGGTTTTGATGTTGCCGTCCTGTATTGCTTTAAGAATGTGAGTCTTCCCATCTACATCAAAACAGATCTCCATATCTTTAAGACTAAGAGTGACTACCTGAAGGGAATGAAGCCACTTCATGCCCAAAACCAAATCTATATCCCCCATGTTGACTACATAATAATCAGCCTTGAACTCATAGTTGTTCAAGCGCAATGGAAGATCTCTGATCATCCGCTCACACCGGAGGGTGTAACCGTCAGCTACCTTAACTCTAATGCCCCCAAACTCTTCTGTGGTGAGTCCACGCTTCTCCACAAATCTAGTATCAATGAAATTATGTGTGTCTCCTGTGTCAAGAAGGGTAATGACCCTCTGTCCTGCCAAAACTCCCCAGAGTCTGAATGATCCCTCGTGTTGGATGCTAGATAGACGTGCTTCCTGAATCTGGAGCTCTGACTCTACCTCTACCCTAGGCTCTGAAGCTTCAGCCTCAGGCTCCTCAAAACAATCGTGATGTTTGAAATCTTTTGATTCCTCATCCTCATAATAGGCCCACATTACCTGATTTGCTTTGCCCTTAGGTCTAAAAGGACAATCATGATTAGCATCATATGGACCTTTATAGTAAAAACAAAGCTTCTTCCTTCGCAGATCATTAAGAGCCTCTCTATCCAAAGGTGGTGCTACTGGATTGGCCCTTGAATCATTCTTAACACCTGATTTATCTATGTTGAAGCCTGGTCTTTCTCTATTCCTGTTGGAGCCCTTACTATCCCTGGATGAATAAGTACCTCTGGAGTTAGATCTACTAGATGGGGCTGACATCTCCATACTAAGTGCCTTCTTCATAGCTTCCTATAAGGAAGGAGGATCAAAGCCTTTGACCCAACCTCTCAGTGGTTCTGTCAATCCCTCCATGAAGAGTACTACTAGTCGCCTCTCTGAAATGTCAAGAACCATGACTGATAACTTCTGGAAGTCACCAATGTATGACTCTAGACTGCCGCTTTGGCACAACTGTGCCAACTCTCAAAAATAGGACTCTGGATCCCTCCTGTCAAAACGCTCCACCAGCCTGTCCACAAACTCCTGATAAGTAGTGATCCGATCAAGATGGAGTGTCACCATCCCATGGTGCCACCACTCGTGAGCTATTCCCTCGAGATGTAGTGTTGCATATCTGATAACATCTTCCTCACCCATCGGTTGCAATGTGAGAAATGTATCCAGCTTACTAACCCAGGCCTGTGTTGTCACCTTACCACTACTGTCAAATGTTGCTAGTGTGAGCCTACTCGTAGCATGCTTCAGATCATTGTTTTGGGGTCTTGGTCTCCCATTTTGTTGACCTCGGTAATGTTCTTTCCTTTGTGTGAGGAATCAGTCAAAAGTAATCATCTCCCTGACCATAGGTGGTAATGACTCCCACTCTTCAGTCGCTGCCTTAAGTGTGTCTGTAAATGCCTCCTCATGCTCCTCACCTGCTATCACCTCCTCTGCTTCCTATCTCACAAAGATAGGCCTAGTAGGCCTATTCGCTGTACGAGAAATAGTCCCATGGCCTCTCTGTGATCCTGCAACACTCCTGACATCTTCACGGTGTGGGGAATGTCTCCTCAGAGAACCCAATCTTGGCAGTGCTGCTGCCAACTGCTGTAATACCTGGTTATTCTGCCTTTGCCCTTCTCGTAGTTCTCTAAGAGTTAGTAAAACCTTTGGATCATCTTGATCTCTCGGATGGTGAGGAATACGAGCCCTGCCAATATCATCACCCATGTCTTTCGGCGGTTGTTCTAGAACTTGAGTACCTTCAAGCAAAGCTCTACTGCGTGTGAAATACCCGTGTGGTCCCAACCCTTGTGGCTGCATAAGATCTATCAAACCCTCAAGATGGCAGGATTTAGCTCTGATACCACTGTAATATCCCTTCGAATATCAAAACAAAACTCCAAATTGCTTATCTGAATTTCTGCAAAATATCTTCAAATTGATGAATAAATCACAGTATAATTTCTTATTTATTTGCTCATAAGCTTACAATAGAGATCCTCTGTCAAGTATATAGAAAATTATCGAAAGTACGGCCTGAATAGCCTGAATATTCCATAAATTGGAAAAGAATTCTGAATCTGGTTCATCTCGGCCTGCCATGTAAAACACACAGTCACCGATGCCGGTTATATTTGCTGTCGTCGGTTGATCTACAGTCGTTACTCCGCCGATGTCGGTAGTATGTCGACCGATGTTGATCTCTGTAAGTATCTGTTCACCGATGTCGGTACCTGTACTTCCTGTTGATGCGTATGGATTTTTTATGGATTTGTATGGAATTCGTACGGCCGCTGATATAACACACCCTGTATGCCTGATCCTGATCTGTAGAATTATGGGCTGATACAAAAGATCTATATCTGGATAATTCTTGAATCAAACCCCAAAATAAAGAAAAATACCTGTAAACCCTTGTGATAGCTTCTGAGTGAAGTTATCTCTCAAATACTTGTAATACTATGATAACTTTTGGATGAAGTTATCTCTCAATTCGGCAATAGATCGGCTGATCTTTCACAACCTCTGAATCGCACACAATGAAGAGTTGACATTCTTCAATGCAATTGGAGTCCTGGAACCCTTGGCTCAGTCTTCACAGAAGAATTTCTTAACAAGAATCAATATCAATAATAAGCATGAATACAAACTCTCTCTCATGAGAGATTCTTATACACCTCCAAAGGTGTGCTTGCTAAAATTAGACTCCCTTAAATTAGACTTCCTTAAATTAGAACTAGGGTCTTAAAATTAGACCAAGTCTTAATTTAGAATTTGCATCCTCAAATTAGACCAAATCATTAATAATTAATAATTAATTAATAATTAATAATTAATTAAAATTAGTTCAAATAATTAATATTTAATTAAATCAATCAAATATTAATATCTCCCTTAATTCATGCCCGAAAATGCCCGAACGAATTCCAACCCATCTCTATCAAGACCCTCTATCCATCCTATCAGCCTACGAGGGTCGCATAATAGGCTAATCATCCGCTCGAAAATATGTCAACTAGAAGGGGACATGACATATACCCACATTTTACTAGAGAAATCATCGACCAACAACATAAAATAATAGGCTCCAAAAGGGGTAAGTGTTTACAATAGACCATGTAAACATATGTACCAGATCCAATATTCTCTTAGCTCTAGAAGCTTTACCAACATCAAATGAATGTCTAACTTGCTTCCCCAATTGACATCCAGTACATACATGATGACTATCCCAAATAGAAGGAATCCCCTTAACCATCTTAGTCTTGTTCAATGTAGTCAAATACTAGAAATTCAAATGCCCATACCTTTCATGCTAGAGTGAACTTGTGCTCTCAACCACTACAAGTGAACTTTCCTTTCCTCTCTATGGATTTTTAGGCTTATACAAGCTTTCTCACCAATTCTAACAACAATAATCTTGTTATCTCTGGTAGTGACTAAACATTATTATCCTTGAAACTTTACAACAAAATCAGAGTTTCTAGTGATCTCACTAATAGAAAGTAAATTTTTGTTCATGTCTGGCACATACCTAACATTATTAAATGTATATTAGATAGTATCATCAAATCTGATTTGAACATTACCATATCCTTTCACAAAACGAGTCCTACCATCTCCCAAAGATATAGATTCATTATTACTGTCATTTTCAAGAAAATCCACATACTAGTTCTTATGGCATGTATAATGGTGAGATGCCCTTGAGTCAAAGTACCAACATTGATCTACCATATAATTACCACTATAAGCCATGAAAGCATGATTAGGATATGATTCGTCACCTTCACCTTCAGCTACATTCACATGATGAGCTTTCTTTCTAGGTTTATCCATATCCTATTGTCTTTTCATGCATTATTTTTTAAGGTGACCAAGTTGCTTATAGTAAAAAAAATTCCACTTAGATCTCTTATTAGAACCACTTACTTATGAAGTTTCTACTAGAGAACTAGTAGTTTTACCAAAATGCTTACCCTTTCCCTTGATGAAGAATGCACTCTCTATAAAAGTAGATGTAGACAATGTTGTCTATTCTTATCATCACTCCTTCTGCAATAACAATGTGGACAAATTTTTAAAGTCCAAAGTTTACATCTCAACAAGCATGTGCAAGGACTCCACAAATTATTCAAATGAAGGTAGAAGATTCTACATAACCATAGTAATCAAATCTTGCTCATGAATGTGCTTTTGTATAGCCTTCAAATGATCAATGATGTCCTTGATCTATAAAAAAGTCAAAAATGGAGCTACCTTTTTACAACTTAGTAGAAAATAACAAATTATTCAAATATAATACCCTACCATCTTTTGGAAGCCTAGTATTTAGAAGTAAGACTATTCCATAAAATTGATGCAATGGTCACCTTTCTAACCTTTGAGATTAGATTATCTACTACTAATAGTTTTAATAGCATAAGAGATTCTTGATGATGTTTATCATAGTCATCATAACTAGTGGTAAGCCTTTGCTCTTTACTAATCACTATTTGATCAAGGTTTTGATATTCACACATCATCAAAACCTTATGACTCCATAAACTAAAATTTTTGCCTATCAATTTTTATGAATCTGAGAACAAGAGGTGTTGTAAACTAGCCATTTTGACCTAGTTTTTATAGAAAAATACAAATACCATAAAAACTATAATGACTTTACACAAAATTCCTCCTACCAACTGATTCAAATCACAAACTAGTCAATACCTCTAATTTTTAGCAAAAAACACAACACCATTTGGGAAATTTTAAATTGTCTTTAAAAACACCAAAAATGGACAAAAAAAATTAAATTAGGAGAACTACAACTCTAATTTAAAAAAATCCTACTTCATCAACATCCAGATCAAAAACCTAGAAAATGATAAAATTCTCACCTTCTAGAACTTTTTTGAGATAGTTAGTCACTAGTAGGTCCCTAATAACCCTTATAAGCTAAAGTTTTGAATTATTTCAATTAAAAAATTAAAATTAATTGAAATAATAAAACTTTAGATTAAAATTTTCATAAAAAATTTAGCCAATCAAAAAATTGGCCTACCTCCAAAACTTCAAATGCAAATTATGGGAGAAATACTTAGCCAAATTGAATTCTGTCAGTTCCTATCATCTCTTCATGAAAAATAGAAATTTTTAGACCCTTCACTCACCAAAAAAATCACTTGAATGAAAATTTGGTCACTTTTCAAACTTAATAGAAATGGCCACCTAAAGAACATAGGAAAAATAAAAATAGACCTGTGAGCCTCTTCTTCTACCTCTTACCACTTTTCCTTTACTAAGATAGGTCTCCTAATGCTTCTCTCCTGATTACTAGATTTCCCACTAGTCAAAAAAATCAATAAAAAATCTTCATCTCATGACTCTCCATTGGGTGCTTCATGTTCCTCCCTGACAAGACCATCCTCTTTTGCTTCACAAGCTTCCTCCCAAGCTTCCTAAATTGTAAGCTTTGATTTCTATATTAGATTTAGAAAAGAGATTGAGAAATGGAATTAACCATCTTACCAAATAATTAATAAGAGGCCTATTAAATAGGTAAAAATATCCACTTGAGCAAATAGAGGGTGGGAGAAACCATAAGCATCAGGTAGCATAAAATAGCTAAGCCCATGAAACCTACCTATCTAAGTGGTTAAAACCACTATAACCATAAGCATATGAAATATACCTTAGCAAATAACCTAAGGTAACACAATAATATGATAATATGGATGGTATCATTATCTACTCAAAGCATACTAAAGCACACATGTACCACCTTAGAAACTTTTTTGAAAGATGTAGAGAATTTGGGGTTTCTTTAAACCCAACGAAGTGTGTTTTTGTGGTCCATAAATGGAAGATATTGGGAAATATTGTGTCAAAATAAGATATTTCAATAGACCCAAAAATACTTAGTGTTATAACTACATTAGCACTACCAATACATAAGAAAGGATTATAGAATTTCCTCGAAAAGCTTAATTTTATTAGAATATTTCTCCCAAATTTTGCCTTTTTAACAAAGTCCCTCACTGCAATACTTAAGAAGAGTATAATTTTCAAATGGCCACAAGAAGGAAGAGATAGTTTTGAGGCCATAAAAAAATCTATCTCTCATTTTCCTACCCTAGTCAACCCCAATTATAATAAAGATCTCATTTTTTACACTTTTAGAGGGGAAGGCAACATCTCAGCTATTCTAACCCAGTAAAATAAAGAACAATTGGAAAAACCAATATATTTATTTATTCAATCCTTGAAAGGATGTGAGGAAAATTTAAGATTTTTGGAGAAGCAAGTATTTATATAATTAAGGATCTCAATAAATTTATGCATATGCTCTCTAATAATAAGATTCACCTGATGGTGAGTCACCAAAGTGTTAAAGAGTTTTTGCTTAGCTAGGAGATAAATGAAAAAAGAGAAGGATGAATCACCAAGGTCATGGAGTATGATGTAGACATCAAAGTTATCTAATTGGTGATAAGAAATGGTTTTTTTTAATAGTTATCTTGTTATATTATAAATACTAAAACAACATTTGAAGTCGTATATGCTTAAAATTCATCTCAGCTAGCCAACCCACCTTTTTTCAATAGTTGGATCTAAGACATGACTAACTTCCTATAGACAACTAAGTACTTTTATAATATTCAACAGTCTTAGAAAAGGTATTACAAACTCTAGTCCATTCCTTATGTCCTTCTTGATGAAGTACTATTTAGAAAGGATATGAATGGAGTCATGTTAAGATATATTGAGCACGATCAAGTTCCCAAGGTTCTTGAAGAGTTTCATGATGGCCCATCAAGAGGACATTTCTCTACTAGGACCATAGTTATAAAGATAATGAGGGAAGGCTATTATTGGCCTAAATTATTCAAATATGTCCACCAATGGGTAAGTAATTGTGAAAAGTGTACTTAATTCACTGGTAAGTAAAGGTTAGCAACCTTTCCTCTTAGGCCAATTCAAGCAAATCAACCATTTTCTCAATGGAGATTAGATTTCATTGGTATGATCAATCAACTATTGAGTTTAGGATATAAATAGGTCCTTACAAAAACATATTATTTCACATGATGGACCAAGGTAGTTTCACTAACAGGTGCTATGGAGGCATCTATTTTGGACTTCATGGATGGTATTGTGTCAAGATTTAGTGTACCTCACACCATTATCTTTGATAATTCTAAATCATTCATGGGCACTCAGATGAGTGAATGGGTTGTAAATAATAGTGTGTATCTAAGTAATTCTTCCAATTATTACCCTCACAGTAATGGCTTGGCCAAGTCAACAAATAATAACCTTATCAAAATTATCAAAAAAACAATGGAAGATAACCAAAGAACTTGGCACAAAAAGTTGAAATCAACACTCTGGGATGATAGGATCACTCCTAAGAGAGCCATTGGTAATTCATCTTTCATGTTGGTATATGGAAGAGAAGCATGAATCCCACTATCAATTGAGCTACCATCTCTAGAACTCAATCACTAATTGGATTTGATTGATAATGGTACAATGATAGTAAGATTGGTCAAACTCATGAAACTCAAAAAAATCAAGAAACAATAAATGAAAGTATTGAAAGCAAATTAGGCTCAAATGAAGAAGACTTTTATTAAAAGGGCATCTAAAAGGAGCTTTAATGAAGGAGACATGGTTCTCAAATGGGATACAAACAAGGATAAACTAGGTAAGCACACCAAGTTTGATGCAATATGGAGTGGTCCATTTATTATAAATTAGTGTAAAGGAGCTAATGCATTCTATCTCTCCAAGCTTGATTGATCATAACTACCTATCTTGGTCAATGAGATATACCTCAAATCTTGCTTTTGAGGTAGGAATTCATTCCACCAAAAGTTAAAATTTTGCATATAATAGGGTTAGTTGTGTTTTCAATTAACTACTTCTACATAGGTCAACTAATTAAGAATTTTTTATGTCCTTAATTATGTTTTTTTTCCCCTATTTTATTCCTATTTTGTTAGGCAAATCCCATTTTGTTCTTCACTAGGTTAGAGTTTGTTAAGCAAAATTGACTCCATGGCCAATGCACTAAAAGGTTACCAAATGAAAACTGATTAGCAAGAAATTAACCCATAAAGGTTGCCAAAAATGTTGATATTTTTATCCCAAAAATATCAAAATATCAAATACCCTAAGGGAGACCCCATAATTTTTTAAGAATATCCCTTAAGTTGACCAAAAAAATCCATTTTACCTTTGCATTATAGAATCAAGAACTCTGAATGCAATTTAAAATTTTCAAATTAATTCATGGACTCCAGATCTTACAATTCACTAGCCTTCTAAAACTAGTGGAATCCAAAATTTGGCACATAATTTTCTATTTGAATAATTGCAAATTGCATGCCAAGCTTCAAATATTTTAAAGCCATAAATTGGTAGGATCCATATCTCAAAATGTAATTTACAATTTTTAAAATTATAAATTGAATGATGAGATTTAGATAGCACAAAACTAAATAACCTTCCCTATGGGATTCAAAACTCAAATCACAATTTACAATTTACAAATTATGTCCTAGGTTCCACTTCCCACCAATTACCCAAGTCACAAGATCCATAACTCTATAAGCAATTTGAAATTTTGCAAAATTGCAAAGTGCTCCAATATTTATACCTTCCATATATCAAATCCATTCAACCCCTCCCACCAACTTCATATACATTATAATTATTACAAATACCTTAAAGTTCCACCACCAACTTCTATTAATGCATTGATTACAAGGATTTTACATATAAGTAATGCAATTTGGGGGCTTTTATTCATTATATAAACTTTTAAGTGTGTTTTTGATCTTTGACCACAACCTTCATGCCTTATACCTCAATCCACATTCCAAACAAGTACCTACAAATTTTAAACCACGTCTACAAACTAAGTGCCATGCCATTTTCACCATTGCATGGTATTCCCCTTGTGTCCTCCATCATTATTCCTATAATTTGAAACTTTTCAAGTTATTTACATTTCTCATAGAGTTTTTTATCTAATTTTAAGGTTTCATTTAAGTCATATATTTTAGGGTTTCCTAGTTATCATTATGGTTGTTAAAAGGTCATGTTTATTATTTCTTTAAAGTATCTTGCTTGGCAAAAATCTAGGGTTCCTATGGTTGATTCTATAAAGTTTTTTATCACAAAATCTTCATATTTCCCCAAAGAGATTAGCATTAAAATCTAGGGCTTCATCAAACTAGGTGAATATTCAAAGCATATTCCCCATTTAAACCCAATGAATATTCCTTATAAAGATCTTCCAATTCCCTATAGACATTGGACTTGTATAGAACACCTTCCATTTCTATAGGAGGTTATACCTACTTTAAACACTTCTAATACCCATGGGATTACACATTGCTAAGATCACCTTCCATCTCCACTATAAATCCAAACTGCTCAAAACACTTCCTAGCTTCATAGTGTTGTCAACTGCTTCAAACACCTTTTAGTTTTGATGGAACTTTTACTTGCCTAGAGCACCTTCTATCTTCATCAAAGATTATATTTGATTTAAACACCTACAAACTCTACCAGCTCTCATACTTAGTTTTCTACAAGATTCCTATCTAGATTCCATGTCTCATAAAGAAATTAAGTTTAAATCAAAAGTCCCTAGAATGAATCTTATCTTAGAGTCCATTACAATAGAGATAATAGATACTAATTTAGTTCATATTAAACTGGGGAACTTCTAGAGTTGAATAGGTATAGAGTTTTAAAATTATTGGATCTAGAATATTTATGACTCTAGCTTGCCCAAAGCTACAACATTTTCATTATCAATCCAAAGCCCCAATTTGGTGCTAACACTAGCCTAACACTATGATCCTGACAGAAGAGAAGTCTTAAATCATAAAGGGGAAATGATTTTGAATCTAGACCTTGACTTTATTGATTCAATATTTGTAATCTTAAAATTTGAGATTTATCTTGATATAACTCCACATACATCCACATAATTATTTGAAGATAATAGAGATGGATGTTAGAACATAATTAATAAATAGTGGCCTAAGTCCCCCAAGGCTACTTCCACCAGATCACCAAAGACATTATATAGGGTTGATTTCATTGATGAGGTGGGAGACATTATCATATTATTGTCCACGATCACTGGTATACTTGATTCCAAGATCTTCCATGAGTGGATGTACTAGTAAATATGGGTCATCCAAAAAAAATTTCAATACATGCACTAGGCTCAACTCATAAGTGATTCCCTCCACAAGCAATTGATGGAGGTAAAAATCACTAGCAATTATTTCATGACTTCTTACTTTGTATACATTTTGGCTAAAGGGAGATCTTTCTCTAGCCATAACATAGTACTTAGAGAGATAAATAGAGTATACAAATACTATCTTGAACTCACATTAGAGGCTATTAGACAACATTTTAGAAGAACCAATTATGTTTTCATTTATTGCATTATTATCATGTTTGATAAAGAACTAGGGAAAATAATATTCTCACTAGTTGTAATTATAGATATTAGTAAATGGGGCTCATACTTCATTTAGTTCCACATCTATTATTATATCAAAGTAGTTGAATTCAGTGGCTACCCCTATACACTTCCCTAATATGGTAGTAATAAGTGGCTACTAATGGAGTTAGTCAGGCAACTTGTAGAGACCCATAAGCTCTTTTCCAATAGACATAAGGCTACAATTCATTTCCCAATTTTTATTGGTAGATACACATGTTAATCCCTCCTTAAATCCAAATTTGCTAAATGACCTTAAATAATCTGAAGTCTAATCCATTTTTTGATGTTTATGGAAAGATCACCAACACACTAGCAATTTCAACATATGTTCATGTTCCATATTTTGAGGATTATTGGGAGGACTGTGAGGATGAGGAGAGGGTTATAATGAGAGATTATTCAATAATGAATTTAAAATAGATCAAGGATTATGATTTAGCACCAATTCTTGATGACTTGGTGGATGATGAGTCCCCAATGGACTCAAATTATTATAAAAAAATCATCACTCAACCCTTACTACCAATTAGGTGTTTATCTTTGGAATCCTTTTCTCTATTGAATAAGATAGTAGGCATGATCAATAAAATGATCAATTTTTTGAGGATAAATGGATTACAAGTAATAAAGGAAATAATAGGTATCAGAGAAAATCTTTTAAAGCTTTAAAAAGAGAGAATTCATGTTTGTAGAGGGCTCTAGTGGGATAGTTGGTGAACAACTAGAAGATCCAAGGACTTCCAAGAAAAAGAGTAAGAAGTCCAAGGCCAAAAATGGGAAATCAATAAAGGATGGGGGAGCTACAAAGCAACCAATTGTTATATCTTATAAACACATAGCTATAATAGGGGCTTTCATAGCTTCAATCCCCATATCTATTATAATGACAACCCTAATTTTTACTATTCACCCTCCTCCTATGTACATTATTATAGAGGCTCCAACACCTCCACATCAAGTTTCTATTTCCCCCTCACCTTATGTTTCCACTCCACATCTCTTTCCTACCACCTCACCTACCATAATAATTTTATTACAACTATGCAATCAGTTTAAGTGGACACTCGAGTCCATTAGTGGATTCTCAAGTTTCCACTCCACTTTCCCTTCATCCATTTTGATTCCATCCTTATTTTTCACTTCTTGTTTCCATTCCATTGAAAATTCCTTCTATTCCATCCCCATTTATTTCCAACACCACTCAATAGTACATTACCATAGATTTAGTCATCATGAATTCAATTATGCAAGCCATCCCAACTCTTGGGGTAAATAATATTTTTCCTTCATCTGAATTCACTTTCCTTACATCACCAAACCTAAGTAGTCTAACCCATTTGATTTATTAATTTAATTCTTTGGCTTCTACCCTTCCACTAGTTCCCAAATTAAAAATACCTATGTCTATTCCATCTTCTACACCCCTAATAAACATAATTATTTCTAAATCCCCACCTCTTCCACCACCATAATTTATATAAAACCTTTAATTGAGATTGGATAAACACAATTTCTTGGTGTGAATGTATATTTACAACCAATTGATGGAGATGAAATCTCATAGGCATCTATCAAGCGATCAATGGAAACATATACTTATGACCCTATAATTGTCATAGTGTTTACTAGTACAACAACATTAGCTATTAATTCTTAGGTGATGATATCCACACAATTAGATGCTACCCCCAGTTGGCTAGCACGATCAATGGGAAAGAAGTGGAAGCAAATGATTTCCCCTAGCACACTAGACTTTGGCCTATCAGAGGTAAATAATAAGTCCAAGTATACTCCCTAGACCTTCTCTAGAGTACTCAATGATGATAAAAGGGAAAGATTTGTTGATCAAATGAAAATATTATGGTGGGAGATTATCAAATTTTAAAGATCCAACTTGGATGGCCAACAAGAGGGATATGATGTCTAATCTAGCATCAACTCCCTCTTCGAGAGAATAGACCATGACAAGGCCACCAAGGATGAATTAAATAACAAAGTGGATCAGTTTACAACTACATTGAATAATTTAATAGATCCTAGTGATTCATTAGAATAACCAGAGTTAGTAAAGTTGGTTAGCCAAATTCTAGATTAGGCATCCATTGATGCAATTTGAGAAATTGCTAATATGGGAAGGGATACCAAAGAATGGTCAAAAGAACTTATTTATAAGGGAGATAATATTATTTCTACAATAATGGACCATTATGAATTCATTAGAGCAATAATGTCCTAAGAAAATAAGTTAATAAATATGAGGGAGAGATACATAAATTAAATCTATATTATTCCAAGTTGATAGTTTTAAACTTTATCGACATGAATATCCTTCTTGTTGAGAAGATACTAAATAATGATGCAGAACAAGAGGAGTTACATAGAGTAACTAGTTTTTTGATAAGGATATTCATATAAACTACTCATAAATCCAAGGTGGCACATGAAAAATATATTGATATGTTATATGACATTGAAGGAATGATGGGTATGACATCAAGCTAGCTAGTGGATGATGGAGATAACCTCTTTAAGGTAGTGTAAGTTTAGAATAATTTCAAAGAAGTGGTTAAAAAATAATTTGTTTATACTACAATCTTCACCCTAAGTTATATCCATAAATTTATCAAGTATGAGAATGCATTAGATAAGATGAGAATGGAAATGTATGGAATTAAGAATTTTAGGAAGTAATTATTTGAAATAGTAGTAGATTGTGCAACCTTCAACCTTTACTCCTTTAAGCTAGATGAAGAAACAATTCAAGAATTTTTCAAGGAATTTGATGTATATGTTCAAAAGCTATAGGTTGAGAAAGACAAGAAGGATGAATAAGTTTTAGTTATTGATTAATTTCTTTCTATTGAAATATTTAAATATGTTGTAGTTTAACTATTGTAAAAAAAACATTGTAAAGTTAAAACTATATTTTTAACACTTTTTAATAAAGAGACACATGTATTTTACGCTTTATATTTTTAACAAGGTGAAAGTTGTAAAATTCACAATTACAAATTACACTTTTTATTTTGACAAGTTATAATTGTTAAAAGTGTAAAAGCATGTATTGAAAATTAAAAATTCCATTTTGACAAGGTGATGTGACTTGTAAGTTGTAAAAGTCTCACTTGTAAATTACAAGTTAGGGTTTTGAAAAAATAAATTTTCAATGTTATCTTTGATGAATCATTGATTTCCATTGTGGGTGTCATCCATAATCATGAAGAGATAATTCTACATGCATGAAGAAGGAGAAGAATTACATGAAGATCTTCCATTTCCATCCACACCATTCCAAGCAAGAATCACACCCAACTCTTGCATGTTACTTTCAAAACCATTTTACAAATTCAAATATGCCAAAAATAGAATATCAGGCCTCTTTTCATGGAGTTCCATATTTTCATGGTTTCTACTACTAGGCTTGAAGTTTTGATAACTACATCTCATCTATGGGATATTTTTGTGTAAAGATGGGTAGACCCTGTGGCCTAATCTATCTTTTTATTGTTATTGATATTTTTTTGCATTTTGAATGTATTGTCTACAAGATGTAACCTTGAGAACAAAAATAAAATGAATATCTTAATTTCTTTTTTGACATATCCTTGTGTATGTAGAGTTATTCAATTATTTGTGGATGTTACAATTATTATTTTTGTCACAAGAAT
Organism: Torreya grandis; assembly: GCA_037957365.1. Lineage (NCBI taxonomy): Eukaryota > Viridiplantae > Streptophyta > Pinopsida > Cupressales > Taxaceae > Torreya > Torreya grandis. The sequence continues at coordinate 1,173,912 of JARHVA010003455.1, read as the reverse complement.
TCATTTGTGGTATTTTTGTTAGAACACAACTATCTACTAAGATGGGGGGTGAATAAATAGATTAATTAAAAATAGACCTTTTATAATTTCAATCCAAATTATAACTATATATGTAGATATCACACAAATAGACATAACACCATATGTATGTGGAAAACCCAATATGGGAAAAATCATGATGATAATAACTACTACAATCTACTATTCTAATCCAGCCTCATAATCAAAACCTCATTGGTTACAATGTTTAAGGGCACTAACCCTAAGGAGACACTAATCACCTAATTTAAGAGCACCTACTCTAAGGAAGCACCTACTCCCTAATTGAGCACCAAATTAGCTCTTCTAATGACAACCACCTATCAGATCTATTATGGAGATATAACTCTAGATTACAAAATTGATTCAAAATGAATCTAGTTATTTATTATAGACCTATTCTATAACTTCTCATACTCTACTCTACATCCCTCTTCCTCTCTATCTCTCTCCCACTCTATTCAACTCAATGTCCATTTTTTTCACTACGTATTTCCTAGATGATGTGTATATGAATTGATCTAGGTCTCACATCATTTATGTGTTTTCACTTAGTTACTAACACATCATGATTCTTCAAGTTTCCTACTTCTTGAATTCATACACCACCACCATAATTATTTATCTTTTACTATATTTAACATATATTAGGATCTAGTTTTGATACACATGACATATTACACAATTTAGATCAATCATAGTGATCTATATCATTCTCAGTATCATATAATGCATCTTTTCTATATGTTACATCACTTGACCATTAAGATGAACATATTTTTAAATATTGACCATTGATTTTAAGTTTCACACCATGATCCTATGATCCTTGTTAATTTATCCCAACTTTAAAATCCATCTATTATATCAAGCTCTGATAGGCTCATGCGCTTTGTTAGATCTCTGCAAGCTTTCAAAATTTAATGTTTCAACTTTAAAATGCATCCATTGATATTTTATCTAAGCTCCTACATGCCATTATATATTTAAAAATAGCATGGGATTTACCTCTATTTATCATTAAACATCAAGCACTTGATTTTGTCTCACAAATTCTTGATGCTTTGGAGCACATACACACCATCAATCTAGCTCAGTCTTTAACTCATTATACATCAGACATTTTGACCTCTTTGACTCCACATGATTTATTGATCTTGATTTCACACTCACACACTCACCATTATAGCCTTGTCTTAGTTTCCATGCTTATGACCCATGGCACTAGCATGTGCCTTTTATGCACTTTACTATTAGTCATCATGCTTGTGACACTTGGTACTAGTGTATTCACTTCCAGTTACCTTTGACATATTGAATTTGTTATCCATCATTAGATCTTAAATGTACTATTTAGCACTAACCATTGATCAAGATCAAAAAAATATGAAGTTGAGGACTTAGGAAAATTAAATTTTTTAATCACTACTCCCATATGGTAATTTTTAGGTCAAAGGGGTTGGTTGTCCAAAGATGAGAAAGGTTTAATTTATAAACTAGTTCCCACCTATATACATTCAACATAAAAATAGAAATGACTTTAAATTCCATGACTAAAAGCCCTTAGGGTTTTACTAAAAAACCCTAATAATGGCTAAAAACAAAGATAAATCATTTTTGGGCTCATTTCTCTTCATCTAAACCTACAAACCATATATATGAGATGCTCTTGAAAAAACCATAATGGATATTCTATTAATTTCTCTACAAACATCTAGAAAGAGTCTCTATAAAATCATGACAACTTTGTATGATAATATTACAATTTATGAAATTATAAAACATGTTCTTCTCTCCATCAACCTTGTTTATGATTGATTCTCTTGACATCAATGACATCCATTGTGTTAAATATCTCCATTTTATTATCAATGACAATCATATTGCCAACAATATCCCCCTTTATCATTGATGGGAAAATAAATGTTCTAATCTTATAATATATGCTTTGTTCCTTTTCCTGCATTGACTATACTTGCATTAGCTTTTGATGAACATGAGATAAAGCTAATCATATCAAAATTTCTCCCCCTTAGGCAATGTAACATTATTGCAAACATACCTTAGACACATGATTTTCTCCTTGATAAATATAAAGATTTTATAGCGAGCATTTTCACATTTTCTCTCCCTTTGACATCAATGGTAAAGGGACTCCAACTTTCTCCCTATCTTTACAAAATTTTCTCCACCTTTATCATATAAAATAATTTATCAAATAATATGAAACCATCAAATCATTAGAAATTTGAAAAAATATGCATACTTAATTTGCCTTTTATCTCTTCTTGGGATTAACAAAGTTTTTGTGATCCTCCCCCTGGACTTATGCCCTATTATTGAGATTTATGGATGTGATGTAGGAACCAACACTCCCAATTTATATCTTAGATACTCAAATTATTCCTTAGGAAGAGGTTTGATGAATATGTTTTCAATTTGATCCTATGTTGGCACATATTCCATTGTGATCTTTTGATTTGCAATCTTTTCTCTTAATAAGTGATACTTGATTGATATGTGCTTAGTTATGTATTGCATCATTAGATTCTTTGATATGTTAATTTCACTTGAATTGTCACAAAGAATAGATATAGGTGATTTTTATTCTACCTTGATGTCTTTGAGTGTTTACTTCATCCATAAAACTTGAGTTTAACATGCCACTACTGCAAAATTCTCTACTTCTACTATAGAAAGAGTATTTGACTCTTGCTTTTTGCTCAACCATGAAAAAAGTTTATTTTCAAGGAAAAATGCACCACCAATAGTGCTTCTTCTATCATCCACACTTCCTTCCCAATCAAAATTTGTATATGTTTTCAAAGTGAAATATTTACCTTTGGGATACCATAGGCCATAGTCAATTGTACTCTTGATATATCTTAAGATTTTTTTCACTATATTGACATGTGAATATTTAGGAGCAACCTAAAATATTGAAACCATGCATAATGCTTGCATGATATCTGGTCCTAATGCAATTAGGTATAGCAAGTTACCTATCATTGATCTATATAAAGTTTGATTTGCATCAAGGGACTAATCATTTTTTCTCACTTTACATCTAGTTATCATGGGAGTACCTACTAGTTTATTATCTTCCATTCTAAAATTATTGAGCATTTCCTTAGCATACTTTGTTTTAGATATAAATATCCCTTCATTATTTTGTGTTATCTATAGACCAAATAAGAAATAAAGTTATCTAAGCATAGACATCTCAAACTCACTTTTCATTTTTGTAGTAAATTCTTTGCACATTATGTTTTTACTAACACAGAAAATTATATCATCTACATATACAAAAATAATTAACATATGCTCACCTTCTAATTTGAATTATAGATTATTATCTGCACAACCTTTATTGAATCCTTATTGTTATAAGTACTGGTCTAATCTTGAAAACCATGCTCTAGGTGCCTATTTTAAACCATGTAGAGCTTTCTTCAATCTGCAAACATAATCTTCTTCTTATGATAAATAAAAACCTTCAAGTTGTTCTATATAGACTTCCTCTTCTAGGTTCCCATTCAAGAAAGTAGATTTAACATCCATTTGATAGACTTTGCATTTATTATGAATATAAAATGCTATAAACATTCGTATGGCTTCCAATTTAGTAACTGGAGTAATTTTTTCCTCAAAATCTATGCCTTCAAATTATGCATATCCTTTGCACACCAATTTATCCTTATTCCTTATAATAGTTCCATCCTCATTGAGTTTTTTCCTAATAACCACTTTATACCTATTAAATTCTTATTTGAAGGTCTTGGAACTAATTCCCAAGTTTTTTTATTTTCATTTTTGCTTAGTTCTTCTTTTATGGATTTTAGCTAAATTACATCCTTGTTAGTTTCAACATAGTTCTTAGGCTCAATTTTAGATATTAGATCAAAACTTACATACTCCTTATTCATTGTAACTCTTCTCCTTATCTGAACTCCTTCATTTTCATTGCCAATAATATGCTCTATAGGATGATCCTTTTGAACAAATCTTATAGGTGGTTTTTCATTTACTTCCTCAGCCTCTTCATTATCTACTTCCTCTTTATACTTTGATTCTTCTTCACATATGTCTCTATTAGGTTTAACATGTTTCAATCCTTCATCAATCTTGACATTGATACTCTCTACAATCTTCTTTATCCTTTTATTATAACATATGTAGGTTTTGCTTTGGGTGTAATAACCAAGAAATATTCTTTCATCACATCTTGATTAAAATATTCCCAAGCTAAACTCAGTTTGATGAACTTACTCTTGTCACCAGTCATGTGTTTTGAGAAACCATTATCTATTACCCACAAATTATGTTCCTTGACATGGAATGCAATTTGAGCAATCATAGATTGTGAAAAATTTTGATCTTTCACTTTCCACACATCTTTTGGTTTCTTGTTTGGCTTATTTTTCCCATTTACAAAGACTAGTGAAGCTTTTTTCACACTAGGAGTCATGCTTTTCTTTTCACTATGTATTTTTGGTTTTACAAAGTTTGTTCTATATTGTTTAGCTATGTGACAAAAATTATTGTATTTAAACCATATTACATTTTTATCTGACAAGGGTGCAAATGAATTTCTACTCACAAAGTTTGTTCTCCTTTTAGGTATAACTCTAAAATCACTGGCCCTATAACCAAACTAATTATAGGTAGAATAATAACCATATAAAATGAGGAATACATAGTCATAAAATTTATTTGTATAGGATGAGGAGGTCTTCTTAACTCTGGCATCTTCAATTCTTACACCCTTATGTAACCATCTACATCAACTACCTTTGTCTTTTGCATCTTCCTTGAGATTGACTCATTATTTTCTTCTTTTGTTTAAGCTTATGTTTTCCTTCAAATTTATTCATATCAGTAGTGCTTGTGTTTGTTTTTGTATCTCTAGGGGCATTTATGAAAGCCTTTTCTTTTTGTGTTCTTAATTCTCCTTCTACTTTGAAGTTGTCATATAAATTTATAGATGTACTGGTTATGGGACTTTTCCCTTTTTCAAAACCAAGACCAGATTTATCTTTTGATTGCTTTTGAGAGTTTATCAATTCATCAAGAATTCTTTAACCTCCTTTCATCTTTAGAACTTTGTCAATTTGTTCTTTAGCTTTTTCAAGTTATTTTCTCAAAGCAACTATTTCTACTTCTAACTTCATGCATTCATTAGATTTATATTGTAGCTAAAATTTGACTACATCTTCTATTATTTTAGCCTCTTTAACTTGTGTCTTTAGGCTAACTACCATCTAGTCATATTTTTCAATACTTTTAGATAGTTTTTCAATTTCTTTTTATGCCTGCTTCTTCTACTTTGAGTTCTCTTTTCTTAGCTTTTTAGTTTCATCTAGATCATAGATGAGTTCACACTATAGATCCACTTTTCCTTTCTCTTCTTCATCAGAGTCTTCAACTTCTTTTCTTGATCCACAAAATTTGATTCTAATGTCATGAATAGGGATTCATTTCCCTCAGCCACAAAGGCACAATCATGGTCATCATTTGAGCTATCAAACTCATCCAATGAATAATTATCGTCTTTTATGTGCAAGCCTTTCTTATTTTTGAAAAAATTCTTCTTATTAGGATAGTGAGGTTGCATATTTTTACTATCCTCTTCTTGCTCAGAGTTATCCTTTTTGTTATAAGATCATTTAGAAGTAAAATTTCCTACCTTACCACAATTAACACATTTAAAAGGTAACTTACCTTTGTACTTTCCAGACCCTCTTCTTAATTTTTTAACAAAGTTGGATTTTTCTTCATCAGTATCCTCAAATCTAGATGTAGGTGCTTCTAATTTTAATTGTTTGGATGATTTGAATTCATCTTCTCTTTTGAAATTATTTGCTTCTCCCATTCTCATCTCATAGGCTATGAAGGTTCCATTTAACTCATTAATAGTGATTTTACTAGATCTCTTACTTCCTCTATTGTAGAGATTTTAAAGTCATATCTTGATGGTAGAGATCTTAAGACCTTTTTGATAATGATAAAATATTCATCTCTTCTTTGAGGCCTTTGATTGCATTGACTATTTCATCTACTATGAGGAGGTAGTCTATAGTTTTCTCTTCATTTTAAGACTTGAAAACTTGCCTTTGTATGTTTTTAGCTTGGCCTACTCTACCTATCATAACCTTCATAATGCTCTTCAAATTATTCTATATATCTTATTAATTTTGCTAATGTATTACTTTGACAAACTCTAACTTAGACAATCTACAAAGAATATATTTTTTCCTTGGCATTGCTCTCATATTCCTTCTTTACAGTCTTATCAGTAAGATTTTTATCAAGAGTTGTATATCCATTTACAATAGACATCCATACATCAAACCCTAATGAAGATAAATATGTTTCTATTCTAATTCTCCAAAATTCATAGTTTGACATAAATAATAGGTTCTTTATTTGAGAAAGATCCTTCTTGACTAGCCATTTATGTTCACCATCCAAGATCTACCTAATCTAATAAAGATTCTTCTAAGGAACTAGGGATCTAATACTAATTATTAAAACACAACTATCTACTAAGAGGGGGGTGAATCAATACATTGATTAAAAATAGTCATTTTACTTTTAATGTAAATTAAAACTATATATGCAGATATCACACACACACAAATAGACATAACACCATATGTACATGAAAACCCCAAAATGGGAAAAACCATGGTGAAAATCATTGCTAGAATCTACTTTTGTAATCCAACCTCACAATCAAAACCTCATTGGTTACAATGTTTAAGGGAATAGACCCTAAGGGGACACCAATCCCCTAATTTAAGAGTACCTACTCTAAGGAAGAACCTACTCCCTAACTGAGCACCAACTTAGCTCTTCTGATGGCACCCACCTATTAGATCTATTATGGAGCTACAACTCTAGATTATAAAATTGATTTAAAATTAATATAGCTCTTTATTAAAGACTTGTTCTATAATTACCCATACTTTACTTTGCATCTCTTTTCATCTCTATCTCTCTCCCACTCCATTCAACTCTATATCCATTTTTTTCACTTAGTGTATTTCCTAGATGATGTATATATGAATTGATCTAGGTCTCAAATATTCTCTGTGTTCACACTTGGTCATTAACACATCGCACTCCTACAAGTTTCCCACTTATTGAATTCATTCACCACCACCATAATTCTCTATCTTTTACTATATTAGCATATATCAATCTCTAGTTTTGATATACATGCCATATTACACAATCTAGATTGATCACAGTCATCTATATCATTCTCTATGTTTTATAATGCATCCTTCCTATATGTTCCATCACTTTACCATTGAGATGAACATATTTTTAAATAATTATCATTGATCTTAAGTTTTGTGTTATGATCCTATGATCCTCATTCAATTATCCTAGCTTTAAAATGCAACTATTAGATCAAGCTATGATAGGATCATGTGATATGTTAGATCTTTGCAAGCTTCTAAACTTTAAATTTTCAAATTTAATATATATATATTGATATTTTTATATGAGCTCTTGTGTGCCATTAGATATTCAAAAGTAGCATAGGATTTACCTTTGTTTATCATTAAACACTGAGCACCTGATTTCATTTCATAGTTTCCTAATGTTTTATAACACATACACACTATCAATCTAGCTCAGGTTTTTTCTCATTATACATCAGACACTTTGACCTCTTTGACTTCACATGCTCCATTTATCTTCATTGCACAATCATGCACTCACCATTAGATCCTTATCTCAGTCTTTGTACTTGTGACACTTGGCACTAGTGTATGCCTTCTAAGTACTTTACTATCAATCCCTGCACTTATGACACTTGGCACTAGCATGTTCACTCTTAAGTACCTTTGACATATTAACTTTTCTAAACATCATTAGATTTTCAATGTATGATTTAGCACTAACTATTGATCAAGCTTAGATAAATCTTAAGTCGAGGATGTAGTAAAATTAAAGTCTTTGATCATTACTCCTAGTTGGTAATTGCTAGGTCAAAGGGGTCGATTGCATAATGATAAGAAAGGATTAAGTTATAACATAAACAATTGGTTCCTACCTATATCTAGTCAACATAAAAATAAAAATGCCTATGTCATGACTAAAAAACCTTAGGGTTTTATTTAAAAACACTAGTAACAATTGAGAGCAAAGATAAATCATTTATGGTCTCATTTCTCTTCATCTGAACCTATAGACCATATATATGATATGCTCTTGAAAAACCCATAATGGATCTTCTATCAATTTCTCTACAAACATATAAAAATAGTCTCTATAAAAGCATGATAACTTTGTCTGATAATATTGTAACTTATGCAATTATAAAACATGCTCTTCTCTCCATCATTATTTTATGTGTCTAATTATCTTGACATCAATGACATCCATAATGCTAACTATCTTCCTTTTGTCATCAATGATAATCGTATTTCCAACAATTTTACCCTTTTGAAATATTTTTTGATGAAAATGAATGAATCTTGTCCCTTTTACAAAAATAGAAAATATTTCCTTTGATTTCTCATTTGCATGAGTCTGTGCTCAAACAAATTTCAATTCATTTCCTATTCTTTTGTATTCATTTAATCAAGCATTAAGACCCACTAAAATATTTGTTGAAATCACCGTTTTAGTTTTACAAAATTCATTCTTAACTATTCTCCCAGTCAAAATATAGTTTAGGAGAAAGAACACTAAGAATGAGAAGAATTTTTATAGAACTAATATCTTATCAATTATATTAAATTTAGTGAAAGGAATTCAACCTTCTCTGGAAGTTAACCTCATTTTACCAAAGTCCCATAGCTTGGAGGTTTTCCCATTGTATCATTAGGTATTACACAATGAGCTATTAGCATCAAGGAATGAGTGCAAAACCTATATGATAACAAGGACCAAATTAAATATTAATATGATTGTGTCAATATAGACCATTCTTAGTGAGTTTTTTTATAAATATATTTACAAGTGTTTTATTTTTTGCCTATGCCTATCCATTGCCTTGTTGATAAAATGGTGCATAAAATGTATGACATATATTATATTTGGAAAAAATATCTTAATTTTTTTATTCTTGAATGAAGACCCATTATTTGTGGCAATGGTTGATGGTAATCCAAATCATGAAATAATATTCATCATTAGGAATCAATTTATATTTTCCCCTATAGTTGATGATAATAGTATGACTTCTACCTATTTTTTGAAATTTTCTATAGATGTAAGAATGAATTTTTGGCTCTCTAATGATTATGTATTTATCTTTCCAATCAATTCAAATCCTCAAATGGAGAATGCCCATGCTGAAATGATGGGTTATAATTTTTGTGAAGGAGCATGATTTTTTTGACATTGTAGACATCATGCTCTTGGCATTATTGTTCCATTGTGGGAAAATATTACCCTTATCATATGAGTTTGTAATACATTGTTTTTACACTAAAATATCCCTCAAGTTCACTATCATTTACTTTGAGTAAAATAATTTTATCTTCATGATAGCTAAGGCAATGAAATAATTGTACCTATAAAGATATTTTGAATAAATATCCTCTAATTAACATATAAAATATTTCTTCCCTTTGTAGTTTACATTTATCATTATATGTATAATTTTATGGGATAGATGCTTTTATATAAATCATTGTACCATTCAAAATTTATTGCATTAGCGTAATTGTGAGGCCTCAAAAGCATATACTTTTATTTTAGAGACAAATGGATGTTGTATTTATTAGATAGTAAATATTATGTGATCATCATTAATTTTAATTATATTTAAATAAGTTATGTTATCCATGGCATCATCATGTCAATTATCTTTTTGAGCTATGCTTTGTACTGAAAAAGAATCAAAGTGTCTAGGTACCATTTATTTATATGGAATTCAAAATTCTTATTTTATTTGGTAGATGCTTGAACCCTAATTATCCTCCAACGGAAAGTCTCTATATGCTTTCAATTAGTTTATTTTTAATGTTCATGATGTAAATAACCCAAGTATCAATGCCTTGTATTCTTTTTTATTATTTGTACATGAAAAACACAAATGATATGCAAATGGAATATGTATCCTCTGAGGTGTAATGAAGACTATGTGGGTGTTGGCACCTTTATCATAGTTGGATCCATCAAATTACATGGTCTAAATGTCGTCATTTGTTTGATATTAATTAAAGTTTTCTAAAAAATCATCATTTATTAGAAATATGTCTAGTAGTGGGGATACAACTTTTTGGTCTAGAATAAATTATCATTTTACCAATTTTTGAGACACAAATTATTAGACCAAATTCCATGAGTAACATTACCCATTTGGCTATGCATCTTGATAATTATGTTTTCACCATAAGGATTTTGAGTGGATCGACTTATTTTATAACTTATCTTTCATTGTTAAGCATAAAGTGCCACAATTTTTGTGCAGTAAAAATAAGGGTTAAGCATAGCTTTTCCATAATATTTGAATTTTTCCCATATTTAAAATATGTTTGATTGATTTAATATACGACCCTGTCTATGATTGTCATCAAAATATGCCAATAAATCTGCTAAGACATGATCTAAAACTAAGATATACAATAGTATAAGCCTATCTAGTGTTAAAGGCATGAGAAAAAGTAGATTAATTAATTTTTTTTTGATTTTATTGAAGCTTTATTGAATTTTTTCATCCCTTTTAAACTTTGTATATTTATTGAGTAATCATGTCAAGTGTTGTGTATTATCAACTAATTGGGCCACAAAATAACTTATTTCCTAGATTTTCCCTTGTAATGATTGTAATTGTGATAGGATTTTTGGTGGAGGCATGTCTAAAATATTTATAATATTTTTGGGATCTATTTAAATGCATTGTTAAGATATGATGTAGCTAAATAATTTACCTAAAGATGCCCAAAATACACATTTTTGTGGGTTTAAGTTCACATTATATTTTGTTATTGTTCAAAAAAATTACAAATCTAAAGCATGATTATGTCATTGTTTTGATTTTTCAAATAAGTCTTACACATAGTCCTCCATTGTTTTTTATATATAATCATGAAAAATATGGATTTTTACTTGATTATAAATATCCCAAGAGTTTTTCAATCTAAAGGGCATAAACACATAGCAAAATGTTCCTCATGGTGTAGTTAATGATTTTTTTTTTAATCTTATAGATTAATTTTGATTTGGTTGAATCTAAAAAATGCATCCATGAATGATAAAATATCATAACCAGCTCTAGAATCCACATTCATCTCAATGTTTGGAAATGGAAAGTTATCTTTAGGACAAGTTTTGTTTAAGTCTCAATAATTTGTGTAATATCAAATTTGTCCATTAGGTTTTGCAATTGGTATTATATTAAAAACTGACTTGGTATAATCAATGGATTGAATAAATACTAAATTTATTAATTTATGTATCTCTTCATTTAATAATAACATAAATTTGGAATGCATTTTAAAAATCTTTTTTTACTGGATTTGCATCTAGATAAAGTAAAATATTATGTAGTGCAAGTTTGTGATCAATACCTAGCATATATGAGTAAGCCCATTCAAATATTCTTTGGTAGTCATGTATAACTTTTTGAAGTGCATTTACTTCATATATATTTAACATAGATGTTACTAGTATTTTTAACCTAATATGGATTAAAGGGTGAGATTAATATAATTAAGATAAAACTTCAAAATAGAATGCATATTATAAGATATGACATTTTAGCATATAATATAAATGATTACCAATTGATTCTTCTAATTTGATTAGGGCATGTGTCAAATATGTAAAATACTAAAGATATCATGATAGATTTTTTAGTTGACTATTTGACTATGATTGTGTTTTATAAGTGGAAATTAGGGATAATCATGCATCTGATTCACTCAATTTAGGAACTGATATGTTGCTTATGATGGATTAGTTCCATAAGATTGGGTTGTTATCTTAGGTCAATATTGACATGGTGGTTACAATTAATTTATGTTTAAATTTGTCACAGTGACTATACAGTCACATGTGACTATATTTAATTTCTCTATGTTTGTGATCTCAAACCTTGATGATATGCATAGATCTAAAAATTAGCCTCTTTTACCTTCAAACCTTAGATGTACTTATGAGAGATAAAACCCTTAAATTTTTTGAGAAAGTTTAATGGGATCAGATAACCCCAATTTCCTCCATCTAATGATTAGTCATTGCCTATGTTTCTAATACTCTAATGAGGTAAATCAAGCCCCACCTAGTGTCATTTTGTAATTGTGATCCTTTAGCATGTGAATGAAATTAATGATTGGATTTGGTACTTGAAAATATTTACAATGACCTAGATATTGAGTACTTTCGACTTGGATTGTGACTAATCCTAGTGAATGGTAAGTAAATTAGGAAGAATAGGGTAGATTTTCTCAATGTGCAATAGTGTATAGATGAATACCAAAATAGATAAAATATGCCTTTGAAATGAAACCTCGATTTATTTATATATGTATCCTTTTGAATAATTTATCATGACACTGATATGTTAAGGTAATGGGTCAACCCTAAAGGTGGGTTCGATTTTAGAAAATAGACATTACTAGAAACAAGATGGTTCCAACCAATTAGTCAGTTCTAACTAGTGGTAATGACCATAACTGACCCATATATAGGTGGACTAATTTGAGAATTTATAGATTTTTATGTAAGACATTTAATAGGTGTAAATTAGATAATGAGGTTCTTATACGTGTTTAACAACATAACATAAGGGTTGAACCATAAAATAACATGAAAATGTGAGAGGATGGTAAATTAGGGCCTTGTGGGTGCTCAAGTATTGCATGATAAATATATGTCAAGCTCATCATTGTCAAGTATTGAATACCAAATTTAAATATCTATAAATGCCCCATTTTATTCTAATAATGAAATTACTAGAGTTAAATAATAAAAAATACTTGAGTGTATACAACACACTATTCCTTTTTATAAATGGATCCAAATTTTTAATTATGTTTTATAGAACTTGAAATGATGATTAATTATTCAATATAGATATGTGAAATTTGAAATCTAAAAATTAAAAAAGGGTTTGAGTATACCTATATATTTGTCCAAGCCATGTTGCCTTTATAGTTTTTAGAGATGATGCTTCCTCATTGAAGCTTTGGATAGTTGGTATGATCATAACCCAAACTCATGCAACTGTGTAGGATATTGAGTTGGGAAGGAAATATGCCCAAATCCTCATGTATGTGTGAACTAATACACAATGTAATAACCTAAATAACTATGTAGGAAAAATATATAGAGATCCATGCAACTAGGTTCAACTTTAAAATAAAACACTATACATGTAAATAAGGAAACTAATTAGAAAAGGTTCACTCATAAATGAATAAACCATTTTACATGGATTATAGATTCACATGTAATTTTTTGCTCTAGTTTAATCAATTTCAATCCATGTAAAAAAATAACAAAGCATGAATTGTAAGGGAATGAATAATGTTCATACCCCCATCATGTACACAGGTTTTATTAAATATGAAGTGGAAGGACAACCTTTCCCCATTCAATTATAATTATATTGTATATATACATGCATGAACTAATATCATGCCTTATGAACATATATGCTATATTTGAGAACATGTATCCGAAATGTAATGTGAATGTTTAACTCTAAAATTGTGTTCTGGTAATTTTTTGTGTACATACCCATGCATATGCACCCAAATGTGTATGAATATGTACTCAAATTTTTTAATTGAATGCATGTGCATAACATATGCTCTTTTAATATGTATCAATGTTCAAATGTTTGTCATGTATCTAAAACATTGGGATATATGAACCCTCTCAATCTCTGAAACCTATAAAACTTGTACTCTTCTCTAATTTTGTGCTCATGGAGTCTCATGTCTCAAATAGATTCCCACTTTAATGCCCCCTTTTGAGATGATAAATTTATACAGTAAGTCACTCATCTCAAAAGAAGAATGAAAAATACCATGTCATATATAATATAACATCATGTAATATCATTTGACCATGTGGAGAATATGTCATCATAGTAATGTATGTACAATCAAGGCATGTATGTAACATATAGAATGCATGGCATGAAAGTGACATGTATAGATAGGTATATATTTGAAGCATGTAGTATAAGTATCTATGAATATAACTATAAATTAATAGAGTATGATATAGATCATTTCACCACTCAATGTCAACAATATCAACAAAGACAACAATATTAATAAAACTCAAGAGTTAGTTGTCTCACATAGGCTAATCGGACACATACAATGGACATAATAATGTCACAACAATAAAGGATAAATGATGCATGTAGGATGACATAAAAAATATTGTAAATAAGGGACATAAATACATATTTCAAAAATCAATTCCAAATGCCACATAAAATAGTCACACACAAAGTAATCTATCATATAAAATAGTAACAAAATTAAAGGAGCATGGAAAAAGAAACTAGACTACACCATGCATAAGTATCAATGTCATATTGCATTAAAATGGCATACCATGTGTCACTGTGTATAGAATGAGTAAATAGAAAGGTATGTGTAAGAAATATAGGTAACTCAACATGGTAAAAATGTCATAGAAATATATATCTTGTAATATTAAAACATGTAGAATAAGATTACCCCAATGTGACCATTAGGTAGAGGTATAACCAACATTTGTATGTCCATGTGTAACATTTATGTCCTAATATAATTTAGATACCATTAAATGCATGTGTGCATGAAAATAATATGTCATATACCAGAACATGTGATAAATAACATATTTTGAAATGTAAATTTGCCATCATGTCATGATCATGCCTTATTTTAGATTTTTGAATATTTAAATATTTTTAGATTTTATAGTTATTTAATTTTATGTTTTTTTTTTTATTTTTTTAATATTTGATACTTGGAAATCTAATCAATGATGCATCCATTTAGGGGAAATGGGAATTTTCTATATCATATATCAAATAAATAATTATTATTTTGTTTTCTTGTATTGAAGAATCTTACTCTTGTGAAATGGTAATAGTCACACATTCATGCTCAAATTTAACATAAACATGACTTTTACCCTTTTTTGTCCACATTTTTCTCATCCATGAACTTCTTAGTTTTTAATTGTATTGATCTAAGGTAGATCCAATGTGAAATATAATAGAACATTTTTTGACCTGAAGTGTTACTGACAACTCAATGGATCCAATCCAACATTGAGGTCCAATAATTTTACTCAAGTGTTGGTTTCCTTACCCAAGATATTGGAATAGTGTCATACTAAATTTATTGGCTTCATAAAAAGATCCAATATCCACATTAATGAATTTATTTCCATCTATGTGAGGAATAAGAATGAAAAGCATTATATAAGAGGAACTCTTTCTAATTTTCTCCATTGGACCCATTCTTGTGACATAAGCCTTTTTAAGTATATCTTATATTTGATTTTCCTTCATGAGAAACCCTTTTTTTAATGATGTTTCCTTACTTATCTTGAGTTTTCTCTTGCAACTTATACTGTAATGATTGATTTTTTTGGTAACTTATCTTTTTTATAATTTTTTTATTTTGTAACTTTTCCTTTTCAATGTGTTATCTTTTCTTATCTAACTATTCCCTTTGTAATTATTCTTTGTGTAACATTTATTTTTCCTATTGTTCCTTTTCTAACCTTTCTTGTTCTAATTTTTCTTTTGCAATATTTCTTGCTCTAATTTGCCTTTTTTAATCTTCCTTGTTCTAATTTTTCCTTTTGTAATATTTCTTGCTCTAATTTTACCTTTTGTAACCTTTCTTGCTCTAAGTTTTCCCTTTGCAACCTTTCTTGCTCTAATTTTGCTTTATGAAACCTTTTTTCTATAATTTTCCCTTTTGTTACTTTATTACTTTAATTTTGCCTTTTTTAATCTTTCTTGTTCCATTTTTTCCTTTTGTAACCTTTATTTTTCTAATTTTGCCTTTTTTAACCGCTCTTTCTCTAATTTTATCTTTTATAATCTTTCTTGTTCGATTTTTACCTTTTGTAATTGTTAAAACTCTAAGACACACCCTAAGAGGAGGTTGTTTAGGCCTAACTCTAGGTTTGGTGTAACATGGGAATAGCCCAAAGTTGTGGGTGACCTATGACTCCTCTAGTTTATGGGGATAGTTCCCCTAGTGCATATATTATGTCTCTAAACACTAAGACCTACTAATGTTGGGGTGAAAAGGGATAGAGAATATGCATGAAAGGAAATTTAATATAAGGATGGTGATGCACCAATATCATTATCCACTCCATTTGACCTCTAAAAACACTAATGGACCAAACCTGAGCTTAAACACTCTCTATCCAAGGACTGAAAGGGATATGATAATGTTTCCACTGATTCAATGACCAATATGAGAACCTAGTACATAAACCAAAGATCTTAAAATACGACATGGCATATGATTATCCTTTAAGTAATGACTATCACAACATGACACCTTAATCAATGCTAAAATGACTTTCAATGAGCATCTAAGAGATCATGACAAGCTCTAGACACCATAAATAAGTTGAGAGGGGTTCTCATGAAAGTATTTGATTATAGGGGTTGACATTTGGCCTAGGAGGCCAAATTGTCAACATATTTTGTGACTCATAGGGTTGATATCTTGATGGTCAAGAGAACCCACTAACTCTTCATGATAATGGCAAGACTCAGATATGACGTCATAACATAGATGACCATCTTCTTGGACTGCCAAATAGATTAGTTCCTTATAAGGATTTTAGGACTATAAGAACAACCAAACAAAAGGAAACACACCAAAATAAATAATATATTACACCTACAAAACAACACCTAATTACCTAAGAAACAACACCAAACACTTAAGGAAATTAACAAGATAAGACACAAAGAAAACAAAGTCAACTACACACCAAAATTGTGTAGACACACTTATTGAAACAAGATAATAGCTACTATAAACAACTAATTTGAACACACCTCCTTTATCTCCTAGGATAAAAATGGAAGATCCTTGGTTCACTATAGCTCCATGAGGTCAGATTGTCATATGATGATTGGAGTCCAATCAGGTATTTCTCATTGCATGAGAATTTCCATTTGTGTTTGAAGGTGTTAGCATGTTTATAGTCATTTGGAATATCAATTGGACTTTCTTGATCCATTATTAGGTACATGTGTTTGCTATGTGAATCCAAAATCCATTCATAATCATCCTACACTTGTCTACTTTAAATAAATAATGTTAATTTTACCTCAGTTATGGGCTACTCTTGATCAAGTTGAATAGTGGCCCTTGTGTTATGCTTACAAGGTTGGTCTCCAAGAGAGGTGGATATTTATTCATGATATCTTGATTCCACTTGAATTAAATTTCATTCACAAAGATTAAGGAGGCATCTATAGATGGAAGTAAGAGCTGATAACCTTGTTTAAAGACCTAAAACAAGTCACCTTCAAGTGGGATAGCCTTTTAGGATGGCATGGTTAGAGTGTTGTCTTCATCTTGTTTGATGGACTATATTTCTCAATATGAACTAAATCATACTCAAGGAAAGAGTATCCTAATTTGATGATCTCAAACAAGTCCATTGATTGATTCTCACCTAGCTTCATTATGCTTATAATCTCAAGCTTCATAGAGGTTGATGTGGGGGTATGCACAACATATATTGAGGTGGATTTTAAAACTTTACCTCCTTGACCATGCTCATGGAGTTTTATACAAAATTATTCCACTCCTTATGGATAAATTGAATTTTATTCATACATAACAACTTGATCAGTTTGCATGATATCAAATTTACCTTGTTCATTAACCTCATTATTTGGTCTGCATCTTTTTTTACAATTGCTACAAGTTTATCAAATGTTTTTTTTTTTCATACTCTTTACAACTTTCATTGGAAATTAAGGCTATCATATCATCAATAAAGTATTCAAGGTCATATTTTCCTTGATCAACTAATGTGTCTTCCTCTTTTGATTCATCATACTCTTGAAACACATTCTCTTATGCATCTTTGAAGGGTGAATGATGTATCTCCTGACCAAGAGGTGTACCAATTACAACTTCTTCCTCCATCTCACTTAAGTCACCTTAATCAGCTGCCACCATAACTTAGCATTCTCACTCACCTCATCAAGGATAAGCTCCTTATTAAGAAGTGGAATGGGATATTTTAAAAAGAATTCCATAAGAGTGATCAAGTCTAGTTGTGTTTTAGATGCCTCATTCTACGCATTCATTTGCCCATCTTTGATAATCAGTACCTCATCCTTCTTCTCTATATTTCCTTGAATAGATCTCCATGATTGGAATGCCTTGGGTTATTGAGGAAGGATGAGTTGGAGTTTAATGGTTTAATATTTGTCTTTAGCTCCAATACTTTGATGTAAGCTTGGATCATTTTCTCTTCCATTTGACTATACTACTTATTTCCAAGTTGAAAACTTGGATTTTGCCTCTTTTTTTCTTGTGTTACATCTTATGGCATAAATGAAGGTATTATCTCCTAAAATAGCATTAATCTTATTGTTACCACTAACTAAAACAAGTGATCATTTGTATATTCAATTTCCCTCTTTAGGTGGGCTTCAAAATCAAGCCTTAACTGATTAGAGATTTCCTCATGTTGATGAGTCCTCGCCAATGCATACTTATTCATTATTTTATACTCTCTATTGAAAAAAACTCCAATTAGTAAAGGTTTGAAGGACTTTTAAAGTACCTGTAATGTACTAACATTTATTTGCTTAAGACTTTTAAGGTATGATGGGTAGCTCAATAGAGGGTTGATATGAGATGAAGGGACTTAAGGCTGATGATAATGAATGTGTTGTCTCTCATGTACTACTATCCTCTCCTATATGATTTAAACTAAACCAAATATGTCTAGCATGTCACTATTAAGCCTTGAATGACCCTCATAATATATTCCCATTATTTCTTAGTCTATTATAATGAGGCTCTCATGCTCTTGATAAGGTGTATGGGAATCTCTTAGACATAACTTCTTTATGTGTCAATCTCCACCATGTGTATCTCATAACCCAATAAGGTTTTCTTAAGGTATAATATATATTGGTTTGATACATGGCTAGGTTGATTAGGGACATCATGATGTTACCATGATTGATTAGGAGGATAAGAGGGCTACCAAGGGGTTTGACAAGGATCACAAGGGGGTTGATAACTTTGGGAGTAAATAAGTTTCTTTTATGGTTAATAGGGGTAAATATAGTGATAATAGGGTCCATAAGGATGTTGATAATTAGGTTTGTGTTATAATTTTATTCTATATGCAGCCATTACACATCATAATACAACTACAAAGCAAAGTAAACTACCAACAATAATTATTCTTACCACTGAGATGATGACCTTATGATGTCTCTCAGCATAAATTCTAACTATCAATCTGATACTAAAATTCTTGAAGCTCTCTAACATAACCAAGTGCTAAAAATGAGTACTTTAATTACTTGAATATAGTCTCGCCATGTATGCTAGAATTGTTAACACTCTAAACTACACCCTAAAAGGAGGTTGTTTAGGCCTACCTCTAGGTTTGGGGTAACATTGGAATATCCCAAGGCATTGGGTGACCTATGATGGGAATATACCTATATTTTATGGGGCTAACTTCCATTATACATCTATTATGGCTCAAAATCACTAAGACCTACTGATGTTGGGGTGAAAAGGGATAGACAATATTCATGAAATGAAACCTAATCTAAGGATGGTGATGCACCAATATCATTGTCCACTCCATTTGATATCTAATAACACTAATAAACCAAAACTAAAATAAAACACACTCTCTCTCTAAGGATTAAAAGGGACATGACAAATCTTTCACTCATTCAATTACCATTATGACCATCTAGTACATCAACCAAAGACCTAAAAATAAGCCATGACATATGATGATCCTTAAAATAATGACTAACACAACATGACACCTTAATAAATTCTAAAATGACTTTCAAGGATAATTTAGGGTATCATGACAAATTATAGACACCATGAACAAGTTTAGAGGGGTTCTCATGAATGTTTTTGATTTTAGGGGTTAACATTTGGCTTAGGAGGCCAAATTATCAATAGTAACCTTTCTCACTCTAATTTTACCTTTTTTAAACTTTAATGTTTCATTTATTATTTAGGATATGAAATCATAGTTTGAGTGGGTTTTTTGATTGATTTATCTATTATATTATCATGTTTTACCCTATTTTTTATTTAACAAAAATTATGTTGTACCAATAGGTGTAAAACTTGATAGATATTAGAAAGCTAAAGATGTACAATAATTAAGAATTAAAATTTTAGAAATTGAAAAATATAAAAAAATATTATTTTTAGAAAATACTAAGAATAAATACACTTAGCTCAACTTAGAATTTATATTAAGTGTTTCAAATATCTAAAAGTGGAAATCATAAAAAATGTGTGACTGTACATGCTCAAGATCTAAACAAAATCTGAAATTAGTTTGAGATATCATGACTTAATAAATATTTTATAATAATATGTGTGAAAATTGATATATATTATAAATCTAAAGATGTACAATACTCAACAATTCATATTTTAGAAACTAATAAATATATGAAATTATTATTTTTAGAAAATAATAATAAGAAATGTACTTAACTCATATTCATATTTCTATTGATTTTTTCGGATATTTGAAAGTGTAAATTAAAAAAATATATGTAATTATGCATTCTCAAGATCAATAAAAAAATCTAAAACTATTACTGGATAGGATTGTTGTTTTTACTACAATGTAGGCCACTCAAGTCTATTGACTACAACTTATCCTAGTTGATTATGATTGAAAACTAATAATAAAAAGATAGAAATATCAAAATTTTGACAATGCTAAATTAGAAGCATAATCTACAAATATTTATAGATAGGACCATTGTATCTAAACAATAATGTAGGCTTCTCGATTATCTTGATTATAGACTTATCTTAATTGACTATGATTAAAATCTAACTATTGCACCTAAGTCTGATGAGTAGGTTGACATATCATGATTATATTTGTGTTGCACATAATTTATTATTTTACTTATTTTGTCTTTGAAACACTAAGGGCACATTTAAATCTTAAGAAAATAAAAAAAATAAGGGAGTGTAATGGGCTGACCTAACCTCAATCACCCCTTTGATGATTGGTTTTTGACTACATATCTAGTATCTAAGTAGGGAAATCAATCCCACATATTATTTTCACCTAGTTTTATTATGAATGTATGTTTATTGACTATGTTTAAGAAAATATAAAAATGGATTTGATACTTGATAATGGTATATCTTGACTTTGATTTGAGATACTATAGACTTGGCTTGTGTTTTATCCTTAGTAGTGATCTTTAATTTTTAAAGAGTAAGATAGATTTGATCAATGTGAAATAGTGTGTAAGCTATCAACTAGATGATGGAAAGTGGGGATAATTAATGAAATTTTATGTTAATTTATAGAAAAACATTTTTATAATCCTTTATTCAACCTTATGGAATACATGGTAATATATAAAAGAATAGTTTAAAATTTGAAAGCTAGTCATTATTTAGAATGGGACACCATCAGTCTAGGTGGACAAGCCCACAATAATGGTCATGTCTACCTAGCATAGACCTATCCTAGGTAATCAAGGAATTTTTTCCTAAGTTGGAGACATTTTGAGTGTGGTATGAATCAGTTTGATAATTTGAGTTGGAAAGTTCTAGGTATTAATGATGACAAATTAAGGGTTGAGCACACATATAAATAAATTACTTAAAGGAATATCTAATTAGATTCATGTATTTGGGTGTAAGTCATGTGGTCTATGATGTGTCAATAATTAATTTTGTCAAGTATCTATGACCATATTTATGTGTCTACATTTTCCTCCACTTTATTTTAGTAACAAAATTGCTTGAGTAAAGGAGAAAGAATTAAACATGAGTGTGTAGAAATAACTTTGTCTTTGATTTAATACTCCAACTATGAGGGGCACTCAAATTTAGATAGCCTTATAATAACACATGAAATGGTCATTTCTCAATATTTGAAATTTGAAAAAAGTTAAACATTGAAAATTGAAAATTTTGAAAAAAGAGTAAGGAGTACACCTATATGGAGATGAAACCAAATTACCCTATAACTTGTAAGTTATGATGGATAATTTTTACCCCTTATTGAATCACATAGATAATTTTTAACTAGTGGAAAATTGTGATTGATTAAGTCTCAACTTTGAATAACTAATTAATTCATTGAGTTTGAATTATGCATATTCAAACTCTCATGAATGGAGAAAAATACCCAATGTACTACTCCAAAAGGATGAATCATTATGGGTTCATTATAAATTATGCTAGTGCCATTTAGTCTCACCAAACTTAAATTTAAACTGCCTATAAAATGGGTTCACTAGAAGTAATTCTAAGGTCATTGAGTGTCACTAGACTCAAATTCATATTACATGTTATATGTTTGAATCACATGGATACAAATGTATCTAAATTATATTTTCATGATTTAATGAGAATGAAGGATATTCATGCCCCCATAATGTTTGAATTTACCATAAATTTGAATGAAAATGAACATTTTGCCTTTAAAACTATAACTTTGAACTTTGAAAATGTGCATGAACCAACATCATGGTTTTGAAACAATTACTTTGAGCTTTGAAATATGCATGAAAAAATATCATGCCTTTGAAACTATAAATTTTAATTTTAAAAATGTGCATGAACAAGTATCATTCCCTTTAAAATTTCAAAATTTTCATCAGCAAGTATCATGCCCTATGAAACTGTGACAATCAATATAGAATGTCATGTACCTATATGCTCAATTATAACTATATTTTCAACCTATAACTTTGACCTTATAATTTTTTTGCATATGCATTCAAGTGTGTATGACTATGTATTTTGATTATTTGAATAGTAAATTCATACTCATGTCATATGCCCCCATAATCTATATCAATGTGCCAATATTTATCATGTGTTTTATTTATTTATTACTTTGAATCTTTGAAAATATGTACTTTGTTATAGAATATGATATTTTATTTACTTTAAATCTTTTAAAAGATGTACTTTATTATAAAATATGATTATTTAATTACTTTATATCTTTAAAAACTTGTATTTTAAACTTTTAAAACCTTAATATGTCCTAAATCTAATTTTTTTATTCATGGAGACCTTGATCTCTAAGACAAGCCCACTATGATGCCCCTATTTTGAGATGAGGGATGTAACCTACATGCCACTTATCTCAAAATAAAAGTTAACTATATCATGTGATAAAATAAAAATAACATGTAGTATCATGTCAACATGTGGAGGGTATGTTATCATATAAATGAAATATAATTATCTTTTAAGCATGCATGTGAAATATTAAATGCAAGGCATGCAAGTGTCATGTATAGATAGATATATCAAATAATATTGATGTAAAGTAACTGTCTATGAAGCATATTATTTATTAAAAGTTCATGATATGTATCATTTCACTACTAATAAATATTAGAAATTACAACAATAATAATAATACATAATTTTACACAATAAAGCCAAGGGTTACATACAAGGGACATGTTCAAATGTCACACATACAAGTAAACATCATACTCATATGACCAAGGGCCATAAGTAATGGACATGTTAGAATGTCTCACATACCAAGAAAAATTATTCACATAAGTTCCATGGCCATAAGCGATGTACATGCTTAAATGTCACACAAATAAATGTTTCACACATAGGGCCAAGGGCCATGAACAATAGACATGTTTAAATGTTGTAAAAACAAATATTTCACACACAGGGCCAAGGGACATGATAAATGGACATGTCCAAATGTTTCACATAATAATAAATCATAGGGCCAATCACAAAAAATAAATGGATATGTTTAAATGTTTTACAATCTACACATAATAATAAATTAATGTCTAGTTGACCATTCAAGAAAGTAAGTAGTGTTTAAAGTGCATAGAACAAGTGAAAATTAGTTTACACTCTCCATATGTATGAATGTCATGTTATATTAGAGTAGCATTTTCATGTAGCACAATGTAAAATATGAGTGATTAACAAAACACTTGTAATATATATATATATGGTAGATAGGTCATAAATAAATATAACTTGTTGATAATGTAACCTGTAGAATTATATTCCCTCAACATAGACATGGCCATTGGGTATAAGGGAATCCAAAATATAGTAATCCATGTAGATATTATGTCATGAATCACACTCATATACCTCATGAGATGTATGTGTGTATAGAAAAATAATATGTTTTCTACCAAAGTATTTAATAAATGACATATGTAAAGAAGTAAACTAGTAACTCATGTCATGCTTAGGTCTTAATTTTTTATTTTCAAAAACATTTTGAATGTGTTTGTATTTTTAGAATATTTAAATGTTTTTTTTATTTTTAATGATTTTTCAAAATAAAATATCCCATGATACTATTAATGAGAGGGTCATAGTTCATCTTTGTATCATTTATTTGTAAAATGACATTTCATGGATGAAAAGTGATATGTATAGATGAATCAAAATCTAAAAAGGCATCAAGTGTTTTAGTATAACTATCTTAGTCATTTCTCATAGAATATTTTGTAGAATGTGTAATATGAGAAGATGTAAGACTTGGTGTAGTCTATATTATAATAAGAGAAGGTTTTACTACTTGTGTTCATTGTAAAACATGTTGAACTATTTAAAGTACTACCTTAGGATGCATTATAGAATATTTATATTTTTTTGAACATTGAATAATTCTTTGATGTGAAATCTATTTTCTAGTAGGGTGTCCCACTCTCCTTTGAATTGACTATATATAGATATTTTTCATATGTACAATTATTTTATTTGTGCTATTATCTTGAATAGGTTCAATAACCAATGGTGGAGTATGGGGATGGGGGGAGAAGTTACCACTAACTATAAATGGTTATCATATTGTATTTATTGAACTTTAACCACTTGATTACATTGTATGTATTTTATTTATTGATGTATTATTGAAGCTACTGCATGTAAATTTTGTATCCAAGGTCATCCTAATAACAAATACCCATGTGATTGGTAAGACTAAAAATTGATTACTTATTTTTTTTGAACCAACCTAAATATCTAGCACTATATGCCCAAGATTATTATGTGTATGTCCATCAAAAGATTTGATTATTCTTGATGTAGCTTGTAAATCTTGCTCTATGTTCCCAAAAGTATGAAGAAGTGTCATTGTACATGCATTTTCACTTGACCCATTATTGACAAAGACATTTTGTATAATTAAACTAACTGAGAATTGTATAATGATTTGACCACTAGACAAAAATAAAAAGTCTGCACCATATTGATCATCATTTATGACTACCTTTTGATACTGAATATTTGCCTCTGTATTTTTAGATATAATCACAATTGTATTAGTTACATGTGATGCTTGTGGTTGATAGAATTTATGTTATTTTGATTTATAGTAAATATGCATTACATGTTCATGTATTTGATTTTAAGCTTGGTATTTTTTATTAGGTATCCACATCTATGTAAGTTGAGATGTAACTTTAGCTTGTGTCATACTATCTTTTATGTTTTTTATATTTCTTTGAAATGTAATAATTTCCTATTATGTATTCAAGTTTAAGAGGAGGAGGATAGTAATGAATAAGGAGAGTAATTAACTTCACATCTAATAATGTTTGTAGAATATTATGTGGTCGATCTCTGAAATGATCAAACTTAAATGGTTACATATTAATAAAGGTAGTTTTATCCACATTAGATAGTGATTTGTATACTATTTTATTCCCTTTATTGAGTACCTTAAATTTGTCTTCCTTAATCATATTTGTTTCCATTGATTCATCTATCTTATGAGTGGCTTTTACTTGATTATTTATTTTAGATGTTAAATCTGAAATCACCCTTTTATAGATAATTTTATTCTTGTGTGAAGATGGTCCCAAATCATTTGTATTAGTAGCATTTTTTTTTCCAAATTGAGATCACATGCATATTTGAACATTTTCATGTATAATTTTTAAAAATAAATATAAATATTATGCATTATTCTTTATTTGGCTAGAGATAAAACACCCCTACTGAAAATGAATTGTTTTCCCAAATTTGAGGGTTGAAAGTCAAAGAAATAAGTCACCTATAACAAATAGTACCATTGGATCCTTCATCAATAACAATATATTAAACAAAATCTCATAATACATGACCTCAATAAGTGTCACCCCACTGTCGTGTCTACAAAACAAACATCCATTAGACATCATATATAAAATGAAACTATATTTCTTCACTATACTACTTTCTAACATGGCTACCTCGAAGTATAGAAAATGTAGTGATCATAAAATATAATATTTGATAAGCTCATCATGGCCCTAATTCAAACCTTCTATATGTTCTAATGTGAACTTTGGTACCATGTGTTTTTGATGATCTAATATGAACACTCTTTTTAATCTTTTGAAGTTAGGTAAGAAGCTACTAGTTAAAATTGAAAACCAATCTAAATCATCTCTTGTGAGACTTATATGAAAATATTTTGATAGAATGCATCCATAATTACCTCAATCTCCAAAATAAATTGTATATTGAGTAAAATGAGTACAAGGATCTCTGTGGCCATTAAGCAAGGGTAGTTTAGGCATAACAAAATATTCTATATATGGATGTTCATATATAGTTCATGTGTGGGGTTATTCTAAGATAATATATCTTTGATATTGGTACAACATGATCTAGTTTGTAAAGTGAGATCAAGAAATCACTTTTAGAGGTCACTAATAACATGTATCATGGATATAATATGACTAGTAAAAATAGTATTGGCTTGGAAAGGCTCACTTATGGATTATAATTAATCATCTATTTTAAACAATGGTATGTGAGGATCATGAATAATAAAATTTCATGGATTAGGATTGTATTTTAAGAAGAAATCAATACAAAATTTATAATCATCACATTGAATTTGTATATAAGTATAAACTTCACATGGATTCACATTAGATTCTTTTGACTTAGAAGAGGAGGGAGAGTCATTAGTGTTATCATGAGACTCACATTATCATAGTATGAGTATATTAAGAATGTTTTCATAATATGACATGATCATCACTTTGTAAATCTGAATCAATAATGTCACTTTATTGTATTTCACATTCATTTGCATCATTTGGTATTTCATTAGAGGGAGAATAAGTATCATGAGATATTACAACATTATTTATCACTTCCAAGGGAGGATGAATATTATCATAATCTTGCATATTATTATACATGCTTAAAGGATAATATGACCTATCATATGTATTTACATCATCTACATTTTTTATAGAGAGGGACTAACACACTAATTCATATCATTTTCCATTTATATGCAAGGTCTATGTTTTTGTAATTTATACTGATTAATGTGATGTAATGCATTAACAAACTTAATAGGTAAACAGGGTGCACTAGTTATTAATTCTTAACTTTTGGATCATTGTGAGGGATTAAGGAAAATAAGATATTAATTAGGATTATGTTATTTTTGTTTTGCTTTATGAAAAAAGGAATACAAGGGATGAATTGGTTTTTCAATTTCAAAATTAGTGTGCTCATTTCATCTTCACTATTATACCAATCATCTTTATTTTTGTTATTATAACCATACTCATAATCATAATCATATCTATTATAGTCATGTTATTTATTAACATAAGAAACATAAAAGGGGCATCATCTCCCAAAAAAGGGGCATCTGGTTAAAAATTGTCCCTCCAAAAGTAAAAATCCTCCTAGAAGTGTTTTGGATGGGAAAAAAACCAAGGTCCAACAAAAGAAAATATGGGAACTCAAAGAAGATCATCGCCAAGAACAAAATAATAATGAAGATTCAAAAGGTCTACATGCTAAAGAAAATAAAGAGCCTTCTTCTGAAGATTCTAATGCTTTATATGCTGAGGAAGATAAAGAGCTTTCTTTTGAGAAAGCTAACTCTCAGATAGAAGGGCATGGTCTGTAAACAGAGATTACAAAATCTGAACAAAGAATAGAGGATTTGACAGATCTATCAAAACAAATTGTTGTCTATCAAAGCATAGAAGATCGATGCAGAGATGTAGATGACAAAATTGTGTTAGAGGAAGGTGAATTCTTGCCTGAAGAAGGAAATAAATTAGAGGAGGGAGAGCTTCTTTCTTCTCAGTCCAGGGAGATCCAGGTGTTATCTAAGGTTGATAATGACTATCCTTTGGATGAGCTTCCTCCTCTAGAAGTTGTGAAAGACAATGGAGAAAAATCAAAGCATAAACTAAACCAAAGAAAAAGAGTTGAAAAAAAGATCAACACTAAGGGGGTAGAAACTAGAAGCAGCAAAATAGATCAACAAACTAAGGCAAAATCTCTTGCTTCTACCCCGAATAAATCTAGAAAAGGAACTGAACAACATTCTAAGGTGAAACCGGATGTTGGCTCCCCAGACAAACTTGGAAGATCTACTAAGAAAACTAGAGAGTTAGAAAGTATGCAGAATATTGCTGATGGAAGGCAGGCAACTATTCTGAATTTTACCCCTAAAAAATAGATATGAAAATCATAAGTTGGAATATTAGGGGGCTAAATAGTATTCATAAAATGGATATTGTTAGGAATTTTGTTAGAAAACAAAATCCTAATTTTCTCTTGCTCCAAGAAACTAAGATGAATAAAGAAAAAGCAGAACAGATTAAAGACTTTAAAAATTGTTTTATAAATGCTAGCAGTTCAGAAGGTGCATCAGGGGGAACTCTGATGTTATGGAAGAAAAATCACTATTCTAGAACTATTATGTTTGCTAGTAAATATCTCATGATAGCCAAAATTACTAGTATTGACCAGAAGGAGGATTGGTATATTGTAAATATTTATGCTCCTAACATTAAGAACCTAAGGAAAAAGGTCTGGGAGTCTGTTTCTAATTTTAAAAGTAAGGACTATTTTGGACGATGGATTATAATGGGAGACTTCAATGTGCCTCTTTATGATCATGAGAAAATGGGAGGTAATGCTACCCAAATGGAAGGGAGATTGGATTTACTGGAGTTTATAAATAAAGAGGGTTTAATGGATATGGAACTCCATGGAATTTAGTTTACATGGAGTAATAAGAGAGTTGGTAATGAATGTATTCAGGCTAGGCTTGATCATGCTCTTATCTTTCCTAAGTGGACAAAATAATTCATCTATAAGTTGGAAGCCTACCAAAAAATTGGATCGGATCATTTTCCCCTCATGTTCACTGTGGCTAAAATTAATATTAAGAAGAATTTTCCTTTTAGATTTGAGAAGATGTGGATGCAACACCCATAGTTTGAAATTAAATTAGAATGGTGGAATATTGATATTGAAGGAACATCCCTCTATAGAGTTGCTTCTAAGCTCAAAAATGTTAAAAGGGAAGTTAAAAAGTGGAATAAGAATAGCTTTGGAAATATCTTTGAGAATAAAATTGCTATTAAGGAGGATATTCTAAATATACAAGAAAAAATTCAGAAGGAAGGATATACTCCCGAACTCCTCATTGAAGAAAATGAAAAGTTGGCTCAATATCATGACATCATCACTAAAGAATAAATCTACTAGAGACAAAGATCAAGGTTGTTATGGTTGAGTGAAGGAGATAAAAACACAAAAATTTTCCATCTATCCACTCTAAAGCATAGAGCTAAAATTCACATATCACACCTAAAAAAGGGAGACGTGAAGATTACAAAAGATAATGACATCAAGGAGGAAATGGAGACTTTTTTCTCATCCCTAATGAAATCTGATCCTAACATCAATGTGGATAGTCAGACTAAAATCCTTAGAGTGATTCCTCCTCTAGTTTCGAAGGAACAAAATAAAATGTTAAGCTCAATTCCTAAGGATGATGAAATTTTCAAAGCTGTTGGTTCTTTGGGAGGAGAGAAAGCTCCTGGTCTTGATGGATTCCCTATGTTCTTCTTCCAAAAACTTTGTAAAATCATTGGTAAAGATGTAAGTAATGCTGTGAAGGAATTCTATGAAGCTAAATAGATGCTTAAGGAAGTAAACTCCACCTTTCTATGCTTGATTCCTAAGAAAATTGGTGTTGATTCTCCTGATCACTTTAGATCGATCAGCCTTTGTAATTCTTTCTATAAAATTATTTACAAAGTTCTTACTTCCATACTTATTCAAGTGATTCCTTTGATTATTGCTGATCAAAAAAATGGATTCATCCCAGGGAGACAAATTCTCAATTCTATCACTACTCATGAGAATAATCACTCCTTGTCTTGTTCTAATAATCAAGGGTTCATTATGAAAGTTGACATTGCTAAAGCCTATGACAGAGTTGATTGGTCTTTCCTTTCAAACAGTCTATTAGCTTTTGGCTTTGACCAAAAGGTGGTTGGTCTTATTAATAAGTTTATTTCTACTTCCTCTATTGTTGTTCAGGTTAATGGAACCTCATCTCATTTCTTTTATCCCTCTCAGGGATTGAGACAAGGTGATCCTTTATCCCCCATCCTTTTTGTTATTATGGCTGATTGCTTGGGGAGATATATTGAGGAGCTGGTTCATAAAGGCTTATATAAGGGTTTACAACCTTCTTCCAATCCTCTAATTTGTTCTCATGGATAATTTGTTGATGATACTATCTTTATGGGCAAGGCTAAAGTCAAGGAAGCTAGAAATTTGAAGTAAGCGATTAACTTATATTCTTCTGCCTCTGGTCAATTGGTTAACTGGATTAAAAGTGTTGTGTTTTTTATCAATACCCCTATCGAGAGGAAAAATAAAATTGCTAAAATCCTTGGATGTGCTATAGGATCTCTCCCCTCTTCTTACTTGGGTCTTCCTCTTGGTCTGAAGGTCCCTGATTCCTTCTAGGAAGATCTTATTAATAAATTTAGCAAGAAACTTGTGGGATAGAAAGGAAATCTTTTAAGTTAGGTAGGTAAGTTAACTCTTCTCAAAGCTTGTCTTCAAAGCATACCTACTTATGCTTTAAGTCTTTTCAGAATTCTTATTAAATTTGTAGAGTCTATTGAAAAAATTCAAAGAAATTTTCTATGGACTGGTACTGAGGAAAAAAGGAGAATGCCTTTAATTGTCTGGGATCATGTATGCAAACCTTTTAGTGAAGGGGGATTGGGAATTAGGAAAATCAGAAATATGAATAAAGCTCTTTTAGCAAAACTGGGATGGAGAGTTTACCATGACAACAAAGAGTGGAGTACCATATGGAAACATAATTACCTCTTCAATGTTAAATCCCTTCCTGATTTATTTTCTTATCTTGACGTAATTCATCCCTCTTCCATATGGGGGCTGTTCAAGGGACCAAAAATACTTCAGAAAAAGGATGTTCCTAGAAAATTGGTAATGGACTTAAGGTGAAATTTTGGGATGATGTATGGTTAAAGGATTATCCGTTGATTGGAGATTTTCATGATAAGGATTTAGCTGATCAATGTAAATAGAGATATGGTATACTTGTTAGTCATTATTGGTAGAATGATTCATGGGTGATTTTAACTGATGTTGATCAAGGATTCAGTAATATCCAATTATCTCTCAATGATGTCTCTCTTTATCCTTATCTTGAGGATAAGATTATTTGGCATGATGATCCTAGTGGTCAATTTAAAGTCTCTACTATCTTTGTTTCAAAGGAAAAGGGTAATCAACCTTTGTGGTCTCATGCCTGGATTAAGGGGTTAACCCCCAAAATTAATATCTTCTTTTGGACTTTGCTTCAAAATAAAATTCTGACCCTTGACAACTTGCAAAAAAGAGGAATAAATGTGGTTAACAGGTGTATTTTATGCAAAAATGGATTTGAAGATAGAGATCATATGTTTTTGCACTGCTCTTATACTCAAAAAGTTTGGACTAAGATCCTTAATTTTTGGGGTATAATATGGGTCCATCAAAATAGTGTGGAACTCTCTTTTAAAAGTTGGTGCTGGCCCTCTAAGAATTTTGATGTTCATTTTCTCTAGAAATTAACTCTCCCTCATCTATGGTGGGGTATATGGAAAGGAACAATAGAATTTTTAGAAGTAAAGAACTTCCAAGATGGGTGCTTGGTTAGAATATCATTAGAGCCATCAAGGACAATTTTAAATCACAGAGGGATCCTGATCAAACCTTCAAAATTGATAATCGTTTACGATCTGAAAGGCCTAATTTAAAAATTGACAATCCAAGATCAATCATAAAATGGTATGTTCCTCCTAATGGATGGATCAAAGGGAACTTCAATGGAGCAGCTAAAGGAAATCTGGGAAGAGCGGGATGTGGAGGGGTATTGAGAGACCATGTGGGAAATGTAATTGATGTTATTGCTATCCCAATTTGTAAGTCGAATAGTCATATTGTTGAAGCTACTGCAGCCCTCTACACCATTAAATTAGCTGTTGATCTAGGATTTTCCAAATTATGGTTGGAAGGTGATTCTTTGAATATTATAAATATCCTAAATAATAAAAATTAAATTTCATGGTCTATTGAGGCTACAGTTATGGAAATCAAGGCCTTAATTCAAAAATTTGAAAAAGTGGTCATATCCCATACATATCGAGAGGCCAATGGGGTAGTTGACTGGATAGCTAATCATGTTGTTCAAACAGGGCAAAAGGTGAGGTGGCTTGATGCATTAAATAAGCACGTTGATCTCAAAGCACTTATTAATTATGACACCATCCATTCTAAAGAGGGAAAGATTTATTTGGATTAGTAAGTTAATGATTTGGTGGAGTGGGCTTATGGTGGATAGATTATCTTCCCAGAGTAGGTACATTCATGAGAATGTAATGTGGTTATTGCATGTGTCATCATATTGGCAAACTCCATTTCAAGTAAAAAACAACTAGTTCCATTTTCACCCTTTTATTTTCAGTGTTTGGGCATTTCTGGTCTTTTCTTTACTCTATAAAATGAAAGGTGAACCATGGAAGCACGAACCCAAAAAATGTGAAGAATGGAAGGCTAGATAAGATGTATGGAAGATTCTTTAGAAAGGCAAGGTGGCTAGTTATTTGGAGCATTTGCATGGATGTAAACCCCACATCACTACTACCTTCTTCAAATATCGGGTTGATGACAGAGTAACTCTTCATGGAGTCACTATGAAGCTTACTAAGGATTTCATTGTTGAGGTTATGGGGCTTCCCATAGGTGGTATTAAGTTCTCAAAATAGACCAGTATCTCCAATGCAGCGTATAAATTTTTTTTGAAGATGGATGCAAAGGAGAAGCAATTAGAAAAGAATGGAGATTTCTTTGATCTAGAGTAGATAAAATGAATTTGGAGAGATGTGTTATGCTGCGTCCATGAGTACTTTATCCTTGATGGTAGGAGTAAAAGAGTTCACAAATTTCATTTTGTTTTTCTAAACCATTTTAGGCATAAGGATAGAATTTCTTTTCCTTTCTATTTGCATTTTTCGTTGCTTCAAAGCTTGTTTGCCCATAGAAAGGAGTCTCACCCTATTTTACATGAAGGACTGATACTTATCATAGAGGGTTTTTGTAAAAATAATTCCATAGCTTTGACTCCTTATTTTGACAAAAATAAGGATCCTCAGTCCATAAAGTGTAAAAAGGATGACAAAGTTAAAGGGATAGAAAAGGCCAAACCAAAACCATCCAGTTCTAAAAAAAAAATTATTGAAGAGGATTTTGAGTTTGAAAATACTAAAAGTTCTAAGAAGGATGTCCTAGAAGAAGAGGAAGGAATGGATGATGGGGAGTCTAGTTCTAATTTGGAAGGATACCTGAAAATTAAAGGAAAATTTGAGAAAGGAAATGAAGGGGATATAACTGAGGGAAACTTAGAACAGAGCATTTTTGATAATGAGGATAAGCAGACTGTGTTGGGGGAAGGTGTTAAATATAAGAATATTTTAATTGATTATTTAGTTTTTATGAGAGAGGAGGATCATATGGTTCTAGTTTCTACTCCTACTATGGAGATTGAGGAACAAGAAAAGGAAGACCCTGCTCAGCATGAAGACCCTGTTGAGACTAACGAGGATGAATAGATGGAAAGGGAAGAACAAAATGAAAAGGTTGATTCCCCTCCACATAATAATATAGAAGACATTTGTGACTCTTGGTAGAGGGACACTAAGCTTTCCTTCCTACATTCTACCAAATTCAAAGCCGATTATATTCTCCAAGTTGATTCATTGATCTATAATGAATTAATGGGGCTAAAAAAAAAGTGGAAATAATGCAACACAATCAAGAAGTTGATCGGATCAAAATAAACCATTTAGAGATGCAAATGAGAGATATCCCAAATAAACTTAAAGATTATGAGAATAATCTTAGAATGCTCATCAAGGAAAGCAGAACTAAGATGGAGCAGGTAACTTCAAGCATCTATGCTGCTGCAGCTAATCTTGGAAAAA
This sequence comes from Torreya grandis, assembly GCA_037957365.1. Lineage (NCBI taxonomy): Eukaryota > Viridiplantae > Streptophyta > Pinopsida > Cupressales > Taxaceae > Torreya > Torreya grandis. The sequence goes on along the minus strand of JARHVA010003455.1, from coordinate 1,139,354 downwards.
GAGCAAAGGAAGAAATAATATCCTTAGAGGGTCCAAGTAAGAGCACCAAGTAGATCTCAAGGAAGAAAGCCCTACAAGATGCTGCTACTTTAGCAGCTATCTCCATGCAGGATACTGCAATGATTGGAAAGGAGGCTATTAAGATGATCCTAGAATTGTAATAGAAGACTAAGGTCTTCTTTGTTGATTTTGTTCTTATTCAGGTCCTTATTACTAGATGTTTTAACTGGTTTTTGTTTTTGGTCTAGATACTTGGTTCTTAGTCTTAAACTTATTTTGAGTTTTTAGGTCTCTGTAAAACTTGGGTACTTCTATTGGTTTAGGTTTATGGTTTTAGGTCCTTGTAAAACCTGATTTTGATGCTATTTTTCAGTAAGTTTTAGGAATGCTCTTCCTGGTGGATGTAATTGCTTTATCTTTTTTTTTCTATTAAAGGGTTTCAGGGTCCCTTCAAAACCTGCTTTTACCTTAATCTAAAACATAAGAAACATTAAAAAAAAAATCAAGTGTGATCATTAGTCCATTCATTATCATAAGCATAAGGTGTAGCATTATTAGATAGGAGTAAATATAAAGGATGAACATTGTTAGTCATTTCATATTTAGAAGCCATTTTATAGTTACTGACCCAAAATAAAGTTAATATGATAAGCACCAAGCCTATTAATAATAAATAATCATTAATACCAATGAATAAAGGATATCAATAGGTATAACTAATCTAGGTGTGTTTTCTTTGTAGGCTCTTAGATATATTGATCCTAGTCATAAATAGTGAACACAACCGAAAGGGCACTAACTATGAAGTATTCCACCATAATGTAACCACATTATCCTATCTTTAGGGTACATTGAGAGTAAATTCTTGGGGATAATTACTTATTGGTACATGACAAGAACAAATAGTTGAAGGCTTCCTATGGATAAAAAATAAAACCTAGGCATTTTTAATATATCATGAGGTATGTGGAAACTTAAATCTATATAAAGTGTTATATAATGGCTTGATTATTAAAGTAGTAACATTCAAACCACAACTTAGATAAAATTGAAGACTGTTTACCCATAATGATAGTTCCTATGAGTTTAAAAAAAATTATTACACATTTTCTAGGAAAGTAAAGAAAGAAAAAATAAATTGAAATTGGAAATGAAATTAACAACCATATTAGAAAATGAAATCAAACATTTACCTGAAGGTCTAATATAAAAATAAGAAAAGTAATGTTTGAAAATGTATGAGTTCACCAATTTATTTACCCTTTTTATATAAAAAATATGTTGTAATAATAAGTTTAAAAATTGATAGATATTATAATGTTAAAGAGGTACATTAATTAAAAATTCTGATTTTGGAAATTTATAAATATAAAAAACTTTTATTTTTGGAAAACACTAAGAATAAATGTGCTTAGCTTAAATTGAGATTTTTATTGACTATTTCAAATATTTTGAAGAGGAAATCAAAAAAATATGTGGTTTTGCATACTGAAGATCAATAATAGAATCTAAAAATCCTCAAGAATAGGACCATTATTTATAGATTGTAGTGTAGGTTACTTGATTTCATTGACTAGGGACTTGTCCTAGTTTAATATGACTAATAGCTAACATGAAAAAGAGAGGAAGAGAAAAAATCTAAAAGTGATAAATCAAAAGCAAAATATAAGAACATTTTTTTATAGGACCATTATATTTTTATAGTAGTGCAAGCTACTCAAGACCATTGACCATGGACTTGTCCCACCTAACTATGATTTAAAAAATAATTATTATTATGCCTTTTGTGCTTAAATATATTGAGTAGGATAAGATGTGATTCTATTTATGTCACATAGAATTTGTTTTCATCCTTGTTTTATATTTTAGATAGTGAGTGCACCTTGAAATCTTGAAAACCTAAAAAAGGAGGACAGTGTAATGTTCTAAACTGACCTTAACCACACCCTTGATGATTTATTATTTCCTACATATCCAATACTCCAAGGAAATCAATCCCATGTAGTTCTCCCACCTAGAGTGATTATGTAATGGTGTTCCTTGACTATGTGCATGTATATAGAAAAATGACTTTGATACTTGACAATTTTAGTGTTTCCCTTGCTTTAAGATGCTCTAGACTTGGATTTTGGATGTTCCTTATGAGTGATATTGAATTTGGAAAGAAAAGGGAATATTTTCTCAATGTTAAATAGTGTGTAAGCTAGAAACCAAGTGATAGAAAGATAGGATAATGAATAACCTTTTATGTATATTTATATCAAAACCTTTAGATAATTTCCTTTAGACAACCTTATAGAATGTGTAAAAATACCCAAAATAATAGTCTGAATTTTATAAAATCATTGTTATTTTGCATGGGGCATAGTTGCTCTAGGTGGACAAGCCCATGACAGTGGTCTTATCTACCTAATGTGGACTTGTCACAAAAAATTAGGGATAATTGTCTTGATATAGAGACAATCTAAGGGTGGATTTTGAACATTTGACTTGGAAATTCATTTCTAGTAATGAAGAAAAATAAAGGTTCAATCCCACATATAGTTAAATGGTCTATAATAATGGCAAACAAGTGTCATTTATTTTGGCATAAGTCATGTGGTTTAAGATGTATTAATAATTAACATTATCAAGTATCTATGACAAGACTTATGTGTCTACATATCACCACTTTCAATGATATTTTGTATTATATTCTTTAAATCCCAATTATTATCCACATTATGCCCATGAAATTCTATGATATGCATAATAGTATTTTTATCTCCTTAGAGGATACATAGGAGGTAATGTGATCTGATTTTTTTGAATCATTTCTCTTAGAAACTCACTTGAACCATAATTATCCTTTTGTACATTTTTAAATCACTAGTTATACACATATCTTGATTTGTCTTCCAATCTTGATGAAGTATATTTAGGCGAAAAATATTTGTATAGAGATGTAGATATATAATTAACATTGGCATGATATATATTCTTTATATATATGATCTTATTTTCAATTGATATGATATTTAAACTAAAATATTAATTTTTACTTTGTAAATATTCTATGGACATTCACATAGTGACTATTTGATCTTGAAGGGATTCACAAGCAAAGGCCTTAAGTACTTATGATTGAATATGCATACAAATACCATCAAAAGAGTTTTTGGGAGGTGGATGGGGATGAGATGGAACATTTTTATGGACTCTATTTTATACTATAGTATAGATCACCTTAACTCTTGTAATAGTGACAACATATACCTCTTTAGATGGAAAGTCACTATCAACACCTTGAGAAAAGGTTGAAGGAAAGTTAAAAAAATCCATAATCATAAAGTGGCTGGGGTTTTATGATGGATTTGCATTTTTAATTTCTTAGGCCTTGAATAAAATATTTCAATATATGCAAGGCCTAATCTAAAATAAGTAAATGGGAATTGAGGGGTCACCTTAATAAGCATTGAATAAATAACTAAACACTCCAATAAATATGTTGGGTATTTTAAAAATCTAATAATGGTTTTTGATAAAAATTAATAGATAGATGAAACCAAAATAATAATTTGAAAATAGGTGCATTGTTCATCCTCTAGGACAAATTTAATAAAAATAGTAATTTATGAATTCTATTAAATCGATATGATATTTTTACAAATAAAAACAAGTTTTTCATCCACTCAATGCGACTATAAAAACCTCTTTGTGTTTGTAAAATATATTCATTATGATCCAAATATCATCCAATCAAATAATAACCCTAATAAAGGAAACCTTAATAGGATAATGAGTGTGAAACTCTACAGCAAAAGATAAATTTTTCTTATATGTGCAAAGGAAATAGGAAATTAAGTCTAAAAATAAAACCCTAAGGCTGAAAACTAAAACCCTAAGAGAAAACATAGGGTTTTGAACTATTTTATATATGTACGAGTTCACCAATATGTTTTACTCTAATTTATATTAATGGGTAAGATTATTATAATTAAGATAGAATTAAAAAGCATATAATGTGAATGTAAATGATTAACAATTAATTTATATGATTTGATTAGGGCATGTGTTAAATATGGAAAGAACTGAATAAATCATGATACTTAGCTTTTTTGGTTGACTATATAACTATGACTATGTTCTGGAAGTGGGAATTAGGGATAAGTGTGTCTCTAGTTCACTTGCTTCAAGAATGGATTTATTGATTGTGTTGGGTCAATTTTGTAGGATTATTTCATTATCATAGGTAGATATTAACATGTTGGCTAAAATTAACTTGTGTGGAAATGTGGTACAATGACTATATAGTCACCTACAAATATATTTTTTTGCTTTATATTTATGATCCCAAACCTTGGTGATGTGCACGCATTTATAAATCAATCTCTTTTGTCTTGAAACCTTAGATGTGTTTATTAGGGATATAAACCTACAAATATGGGGGTAAATGTATTGGGTTAGACTACCCCTAATCCCCATTGTCTTATGATTGGCCATTACCTATGTATCTAATAATCCAAGGAGGGAAATCAAGCCACACATAGTTATCCCACCTAGTGTGATTGTGAAATTATGTTCCTTCACTATGTGAATATAACTAATGATTAGTTTTGGTACTTGATAATGCTTGATTTGACCTAGATAATAACTACTTTAGACTTGGGTTTAAATACTCACAGTGAATAATATGCAAATTGAGAAGAATAGAGAAATTTTTATCAATGTGTAGTAGTGTATAGATGAATTCCAAATAGAGACAAGATGCCTTTGAAATGAAACCTTGGTTCATTTATATATGGATATTTTTGAATAATTACTCATGTTAATGATACACTAGGTTAATGGGCTGACCCTAAACATGGTTTCAATTTTAGAAAATAGTTGTTTTTGGGATTAGGATGGTTTCGACTACCTAGGTCTTTACTAACTAATAGTAATGACCATAATTGGAAGAACTGACTCATGTATAAGTGGATTGCTCTAAGAGTCTAGATATTTATGTGAAAGATATTTACTAGGTTTAAAGTTGATAGTGAGGTTCATCTAGGTGTTTGGAAAAAGAATAAAAGGGTTGAATCATAAAATAACATGTAAGTGTGAGAGTATTGCAAATTAAGACCTTATTTGGGTGCTCAATTCATGCTTATTAAATGTGTGTCAAGTTTTCCATTGTCACATACTAAAGACCATATTTTAGTATCTACAACAATATAGGTCTAGGATCCTTATCTATTCCATAACAATATTCTATTATCATTTCATTAAATAGAATTGTTTTATCTTCCATAGATGGTGTTGTAGGAATAATATCTAGACCATCCACCTAAATATGGACATTAGTGTCTTCATTTTCCCCAAAATATGCATGTGTGGTAGTTTTATAAGGAAACCCATTCCTTTGATGGAAGGAAGGGAATTCCTCATATGTTATGAGGTATTCTAAGAGATATTCATTTGAAAATTCATCTAATGTTCAAATATCTGGGGAAATTATGTTATTAATCAAGTCAGGGTATACCAAATATAGTGTAGACATGTTATGAACTCCATGTGTTGGTTATAGCTCTAATTTGAAGAAATGTATATAAATAGTGGTCTTTGTAGTTATTCCTTTCTTACTTTTTGCTAATTTTTCTGCATAACCAAGACTTTGTCATCCTTTATTATTATATTCTTGGATGGGATAGATAATTCCTTATGCATGTTTCCTAATCCTTGTCCTTTATATCCCATTTTTTGTAAACATTTAATCCCAAAACCATATTGATTATGATTTATTAATGATTATGAAATCAAATTTGAAGAAGAGACTGATGGTTTAGTTGGTTTGTATTATTGATAATATGATTGCATATGAGGAATGAAATGATCCTTGAGTTGGGTTAATTCAAAATAATTGAATGGTTCTTGATAAATGTGTATATACATGCATCCATAAATGTATATATACACATATATGTATATATACATACATAGATGTGTCTATATATATGAATATATATACATATACATTTATGTGTGTGTGCACACATATTGATTCATAAACTGTCACTAAATACATGCCAAAACGTTTACCAATGGATTCTTTTTTTCAAACATTCATTTTCTTGAAATACTCAAAGGAATTGTAACAATGTTTGACCTTTAAAAATGTGTTTATCTCAAAAACCTAAATTATTTTAAATTATCAATTAAATTCCATTATGATTAAATTATGCATTTAAAATTATTAATTAATTAATCAAATGCAAAAAATAAAACACAAAAGTCAACTCATGACAGCCAATTTGATAATAGAGTTCACTCACTACTCAGGCTACATCTCCGGGTCCACTTAGAACATAAACTGATCCATTTCCATGAATTATAAGTACATGTCTAAAATCTCACAATTGTCTAATTGATCCTCTAATACTGCATAAAACTCAGCAATAGACCTTCAAAAAGTCCCAAAACCCACAGACAAACCTTCCACCTTCCTATCATGAAAGAAATCTTGTGTTCCTAAAGCTCTCCACCCAAAGTCTCTCTTTGAGTCTTTAAAAATGAAATCAAATGAACTCAAATATAGAAACTTAGTATATGGATGTAACTGGCTCTCACTCTAGCTCTTAGATCTTGGATCTTTAGCTCTCAGTTCTTTGGCTCTTTGACTCTCAGCTCTTCGACTCTTTAGCTCTTAGCTCTTTGGCTCTCAAATCTTTAACTCTGAAATGATAGATTTTAACACTTTGGAATGAAATTAAATTCACCTATGACCCCTTTATATACTTTTTATGGGTTCACTTTTTTTGATTTGGATGATTATCCACAATCTATTTTAATAAATTTCATAATTATCCCATACCTAATTTTAATGGGATTTTAAATTATCCATTACATTTAAAAATATGGGTGTTTTTTCCCTAATATAAAATGGTTTAGTTTATCCCCCTTTACTAAGGTGGGATTTAAAATTATTAAATACTTGGTTAGAGCCATATTTCCATGTCACTTTATTTCCATGTCATCATTTTTACCGAGTTTGACCATAACTTTGACTAGTCATAACTTGCACATACAAACTCTATTTTTCAAACCATAAAATGTGTTAGAAATCTCTAAATAATATCTACACCATGGAACTAGTTCATTAAAATTCTATGATCATCAATTTTTCTAGTTTGACTAGCATTGACCACCTATTGACTTATATTGACTGAAACTTTGATCGATTACATAAGGAGCAAATGAGCTCTATTTTTGGAGTTCCACATACCATTGGAAAGATACTAACAAGACCTATGTGATGGTATAGGTCTCAGTATAATTCAAAAACTTTTTTGAAATGATATTTAGATCACACCTCCCCACCAAGAAGGTTTTTGATCCACCAAAAACTAGTACCTAATTAAAATGCCAGTCAGTTCTAAAGATACTCTGATGGGTCTTATTGGTCTAATCAAGTTCCATAACTATGCCTAAAATTCTTGTAAGAACTAACTGATCACCTCTTCTACAATCCCTCTACTATTACACAACCATCAATAGCCTCTACATAGAACTAGGATTTAAAATGTGATGACTTCCTCTACTACATAGATTTACAAGAGCCTCTACATAGATAAGCCTAGTGATATTTTCTACTTCATGGATTTATTGAGACTCTACATAAATCTAAGATCCTAAATTTCATCAGGAATGCTACATGGTTCTCTATAATACATCAAATTATAGAACCCAAATCATAGAATATAATAAAAGTGGCAAAATCATACTGATTCATAACTCAAATTATAAAAGGCATAAAAATAAGGCATGAGTTACACTAAATACTAAAAATACCAATAAATATCACAAAATACATCAAAAAAATTTCCCAACTATCACATCCTATAAGTGGTGAACTACCAAACAATGCAATAATCACAAATGCAACTACAAAACAAGTTTGTTAATGCAAACAAAATACATTAATTATTATGACCATGTTGTAATATATTACCCAATGGGTCTTAAAATGCTAAATAACTATGGAAACAACAATAGTGTATAGTGTTTAACATTACAATCATTTCCTAATAGGGTCATACTGATTCATAACTCAAATTATAAAAGGCATAAAAATAAGGCATGAGTTACACTAAATCCTAAAAATACCAATAAATATCACAAAATCCATCAAAAAATTTTCCCAACTATCGCATCCTATAAGTGGTGAACTACCAAACAATGCAACAATCACAAATGCAACTACAAAACAAGTTTGTTAATGCAAACAAAATACATTAATTATTATGACCATGTTGTCATATATTACCCAATGGGTCTTAAAATGCTAAATAACTATGGAAACAACAATAGTGTATAGTGTTTAACATTACAATCATTTCCTAATAGGGTCTTACATATGCATCCAAACATACACATGTAAAAAATAGATGCTTCCCAAAATATCAGTTATTATGTAACAAGTACTGTAGGAAAACTAAATCCTACAAAACTTATATACTGATATCAATCCCCAATTTGATCAATGAGTTAAATTACTTAACAATTCAATAATAAAATCATAAATCTAACATTGGAGATTCCAAAAATAAAATTTTCTAAAACATTAGTGTGAGAATTAAAAACTTTGCATGATGAACCTATCTTGAAGTTTTCTCACTATAATAGCTCCAAAATGCATATATTAAAACATGGGTAAATTTTCTTTGTCAACATACAATAGGGATCTCAAAATTTCTTTGAAATATAAATGCATTATCAATCCACTAATCATGATAGCATGAAATTAAGAAACTATTTACTAACCCTTTTAATTAGACTCTCCTATTTAGGGTGTTTAATTTCTTTAATGGATTTATTGTCATTTTCATGGGTTGATTGAACAAAAAAATCATTAATTATCTTATCAACAAGTTTATAAGCCATCTTATTCTTACCATTACCAAGATGGTGGGATGTTTTAAGTTTCCAACATTTCACAACTCGATGTCCACTCATGTGATAATGAGTGCAAACATCCCTCTTCTTAGGTGAGGTCACCCATTTACCATTTCTTGCTTTGCCAATATGAGAATGGTCTTTAAAACCTACAAGCTACTTCAGTAAAGCTTGTCTTTTCCAACAATATGTGGCATAATGGTTATTCAATCTTTAAAATGTACAAGGAAAAGAATGCAACATCTTTTGAATATCAAAACCAAATTTCTTAAATGGTATAAGTGAATCAGAAGTCTTAGAATTCACATTCTTATTAGTGATTTTTCTAGTGTAAGAATGAGGTGGAATCTCAATACCTCTTTTACCTAATTTCTTACATCACTAATCATTCCTTCGTAGGGAGGAATTTGTTTCTCTTGTGGCTTTAGATCTTGGATATCAAAATTTTATCCTCTTTCAACAATGGAGGAACTCTCTACAACATCCACTTTCTCACTAGCGTAACCCAATCCTACATGGTGAGATCTATGCTCTACTTGTATTGGGTTAGTAATAACTTAGCCATTTTTACCAAGGCCCCTTCCATCAAATCCCATTTTAAATAGTAGCTTAGATCTAATGCCCTTAGTATGTTTTTTCAAAATACCAAAAGAAATATCTAAAATATCTAAAACTGAAGGGACAACAATACTACATGATGAAAAACTTACAATGTAATCATATATTATAGTACCTGCATCTAAAGTGGAAGGTATATGCTTTAATTTTTTTCCATTCTACATTTGTGCCAAGAGCTCATCCTTGGCCTACAATTCAGATTTCAAATGGGCAATCTCCTCATCTAAGGAATAGAAATGAGCCATCAAGAAAGCATTTATTTCTTGGATCTACTAGTTAATTGCTTCAAGCTCATCAAGATTGGATTTGTGTGATAACTTGACCATTAAACCTATCCAATCATAAAATTAAAAAAACTACCAAAAATGGAAGCAAAACCTTATCAACACCAATTGTTAACCATAAAAAATAAAATCTAAGAACTACCAGGCATTAACTGTGCTCTGATACCAAACCCGATCCATAAATTAGCACTAAATACATGCCAAAACTTTTACCAATAGATTATTTTTTTTCAAACATTCATTTTATCAAAATACTCAAAGTAATTACAACAATGTTTCACCTTAAAAAAAATTATCTCAAAAACCCAAAGTATTTTAAAATATCCATTAATTGCCATTATGATTAACTTTTGAATTCAAAATGATTAATTAACTAATCAAATGTGAAAAAGAAAACACAAAAGTCAAATCATGATAACGAATTTCATAATGAAGTTTACCTAATACTTGGGATATGTCTTTAGGTTCACTTAAAACATGAATCGATCCATTTTCATAAATTACAAGTACATGGCCAAAAGCTTACAATTGTCTAATGGATCCTCTAAGACTGCATAAAACTTAGCAATAGACCTTTGAAAAGTCTTGAAAGCCATGGATGAACCTTCTACCTTCTTTTCATGAAAGAAATCTCACGTTGTTGAAGTTCTCCACCAAAAGTCTCACTTTGAGGATTTAAAAATGGCATCAAATGAACTCAAATATAGACACTCAGTATATGGCTAGAACTAGCTCTCACTCTGGCTCTTGGATCTTGGCTCTTCAACTCTTAGCTCTTTGGCTTTAAAATGAGAGCTTTTAACACTTTGGAATGAAATAAAGTGCACCTATGACCCCTTTATATACTTTTTATGGGTCTACTTTTTCTGATTGGGATGATTATCTATAATTTATTTTAATAAATTTTATAATTATCCCATACTTGATTTTAATGAGATTTTAAATTATCCATTACATTTAAAAATATGGGGTGATACTTATTCCCCAATTTATGATGCTTTATGTTTATCCCCCTTTACTAAGGTGATATTTACAATTATTAAAGAATTAGGTTGAGCCATATTTTCATGTCACTTTATTGCCACATCATCATTTGTATTGATTTTGACTGGTCATAACTTGCACATACAGACTCCATTTTTTGAACTATAAAATGTGATAGAAAGTTCTCAATAAGATCTACACTATGGAACTAGTTTATAAACATTTCAAGATCATCAATTTTTTTAGTTTGACTAGAATTGACCACATTTTGATCTACTTTTACCAACTATATAAGGAGAAAATGAGCTCTATTTTTAAAGTTTCACCTGGCATTAGAAAGCTCTTGACAAGTCATATGTGATGGTATAGATCTTAGTCTAATTTTATTAACTTCTCCAAAATGATCTTTGGATCACATATATACATATACATATATGTGGGTATATGTGTGTGAGATTGAACTTTAGACATGAATCCAGGGTATAAGGAAATATGTTCATCTCATGAATCCATGGTCTCCCTAATTGAATATTATAAACTAGGTCACTAGGCATGACTTAAAAAATTATGGCCATTGTAAGAGGGCCCATGGTGATATGTAGTGTAGTTTTTCCTAAAACTTTTCATGAAATGTTGTCAAATTATCAAATATTCATATTTGAACAGTTAAAATTTTATGCCTAAATGGAAAGTATGTTCAAAAGGGGGATATTAAAAATGTGTATCCTTGATCCATTATCCACAAAAACTCATTTGACTTAATTATTTTGTACTTGAAGTTTAATATATAATGGTAGTTTTTGATCTATAATTTACTTAGGAGTAAAATCTTATTTTTCAAATGAGATTTTTCTTCCATTCATCATAATATATTGAGAATGGAAGCCACATAAGGTGGTTCCACATAATTTGATAAAATTTTATTTCACAATGATTCATAGAGGATATTTTTATAAGAAAACATTGTTTTAAGTAGTTCTAATAGATAAATTTTGGCATGGGTATTTTTTACTTAGCCCATGATGTCATGCCCCTAAGTTGATTAGCTTATTTTTCAAGTGGTAGTGGGGGTAGATGAGGGATATGATAAGGTCATTTGGTTTGTGTTACCAGATGGGTCACCTTACCCCTTTGTGTTGTAATAACATGGACCACAAGGTCTAATATAAACCAAAGGAAAATATTAGAAGTGGAATGGTAATTGTTTGCATTCTTGAAATTAAAATAAGGGAAAATATGAGTCATACATGCATTTTTTCATCTATTGGTAATAATAGTTATCTTGGATTGGATAGTAAAATAATAGAATTGAATAAATACATGGAAATGTTAATTGATAATTTTAGCCTTATTTGTGAATTTAGATTTGATCTTTATCATTCATTAACCTACATAATTAATCAAAATAAGATACATTATCCATATATAATAATATAAAAAGAGTAATTTCATTGTGTTAACCAATAATGTTCATTCAACATGGTCATGATTAGTGTGTATTATTAGAGACAATATAAAAGTTATCTTTAAAAATAAAAACCTAATGCCAAAATTTGAATCCATATAAAGATGACACCCTAAGGGAAAACCTAAGGTTTTGTATTACTCAATATATGTACAGGTTCACCAATATGTTTTACCCTATTTTAGATTAATGAGTTAAATTAATCTAATTAAGATAGAAATTTGAAATAAAATTCATATCAATAGATGTGGCATTCAATCATACATTTGAATAAAGATTGAAATTGATTTTTTTGATTTTATAAGGGCATATGATCAATATGTAAAGTACTAAAACTATCATGATACTTATATTTTCTTGTTGAATTTTCCATTGTGACTATAATTTGAAAGTGAAAATTAGGGATAAGCTTGCCTCTAATTTGTTTAGTTGTAGAATTAATTAGTTGCCTGTGTTGGGTCAATTTTGTAAGATCAGGTCAATATCATTGATTGATAACAACCTATTGGTTGGTATTGACTTCTTTATAATTTTAATAAAATGACTATATAATCACCTATAACTATATTTTATTGCTCTATGTTTGTGATCTCAAACCTTGATGACATCTGTATATCCAAAAATTTACCTCCTTTTCCTTGAAACCCTAGATGTCCTTGTGAGGGATAAAAACTTGCAAATTTAAAGGAAATATAATGGGTTGAGATGATCCCAATCACCCTCAACTAATGATTTATTATTTCCTACATATCCAATACTCTAATGAAGGAAATCAAGCCATAGGTTATTCTCCCACCTAATGTGATTGTGTAATTGTGCTCAATCATTGTGCATGTAGCTAATGATTGGGTTTATTATTTTAAAATTCTCACTTTGACTTAGATTTTGAATGCTTAAAAATTGGTTTGTGACTACTCCTAGTAATAGGTATGAAAACTAGGGAGAATAGGGAAAATTTTATTAGTGTGTAATAGTGCATGAATGTATATTAGATATAGTGCCTAATCCCTTTTGAATGAGAACTTGATTTGTTTATACACCATTGACATGTAGGGTTTATGGGATAACCATAAGTATGGGTTTTATTTTATAAAATAGTCATTATCATGAGTACTTTAATTCTAACCAAATCAAGTCTTTATCGACTAGTGATAATGACTGTAACTAACAAAAATGACCCATTTACAGGTGAACTAAGTTGAGATTTTGTAGATTTGTGTGTGATATATTTATTAGGCTTAAAATAAATAGAGATGTTCTTGTAAGTTTATAACATTAGAACACAAGGTTTAACACTCATAATATAGCATGAAAGTGTGAGAGGATAGTGAATAAGGACCTTTTTTTAGTGCTCAAGTCATGCATGGTAAATGTGTGTCAAGCTTATCATTATCAAGTACTGAAGACCATATTCTAGTATCTACAGTGAAAAAATATTAAGATCCTTTTTGATTAAGGGGTTATTACATTTGTATGAGTAGATACTAGATCACGAATATATCATTATCCATATTCTACTATTGATTCTCCAATGGAGATTCAAAATTCCTAGGGTGTTCCTGTTGACCATTTTTTGCCAAATAGGCCAAAAATCGGTCCCCCTCTACCCCTACTATGCTAGGCCATTTTCATTTTTTGATTTTACATGAATTTGGTGATTTCTACAGACTCTATAGAATTTCTATGAACTCTATAGGTTTTAGATTTCTACAGACTCAGTAGGTTAGTCCTTTGGCGCATGAAGGATCAGTTCAGAGAGTTCTAGGTTTTACAAGGCTTCCTCAGGCTCTGGTCTAAAGGAAATCATAGAAAAATTGGCATCTTTGAACCATTTAACTGGTTCAAGGCCTTGGTTCAACATTTGGTTCATCGACAAGCTCAGACACTTGGTTTACTTGGCATTGGCACACTTCGTTGAACCGTTGAACCAGTTCAATGGATTGGTTTAATCATTTGGTTCAATGCTTAAGTTTAATGATTTGATTCAATAGATGGTTCAACAAGGTAGTTCAATAAGGAGGTTCAATGAATCAGTTTAAAGGCTCAATTTAATGGCATCAGCGTGTAGTGATTGAACCATTGAACCAATTGAACTGTTGAACCAATTTTGATTCAATGGGTCAGTTCAATGGCTTGGTTCAAGGGTGTGCCCTACAGCCAAAGGGTAGCACTAGGTTCAAGTGCCCTTGCAGAGGGAAGTTTAAAGTCTAAGATCCCTTGCAAAGGGAAAGCACTTCAAAGTAAAGGCCTGATAGAGAAGACAAAGAGTGGCCAATTCTTGTAGACTTTTGTTCATGAGAAAAGGCCCAAAATAGAAAACTTGCAGAAGAAAAGCCACAAAAAAGGACCCAATGACTTTTGCCAAGGAAGGTGATGTCTTGAAAGCCATCAAATTTAAGCAAGCGAATTAGTCATTGGGTGATGGTCATGAAAATTTCAAATTTAATACAGTGAAATATTCATTTGTTTTTGAACTATTTGAGCGCCAAGCATGAAAGGAACATAGCAACCTACTAGAAGATCACCCTTGAGGGCTGAAAGAGTAGGAAGAAGACAAAGAGCAAAAAAGACAAGGCCATTCAAGTGGTGAAGGGTAGGTGAGTTATTATAGATGAGCTGTGTGACCTATTTTTATATAATTGGCATTGATGAGGGGACAAACTATAGTTTATTTGTAGACTACAGAGGCATGGCCATGTCCTTGCATTAATGTTTAAATGACAAAGTCAATTTTGGTGATTGTAAAGCATGGTTCCAATAGGCCTTTTCTAAAGAATGGCATAAATAATAGTGGTTTCCTCTTCCCAAGGTTCAGAATGCACATGGACCACTTGCAGAAAAGAGCACCAAAATCTTTTCCAAGAGGGCCAAGTTTCTCTTCCTCTTTCTATATATTGTAAAACTTCTCATTTGTGAAAGAATTCACTCTTAACCTTAAGGCAAAACTCTACCCAAAAATCTCTTGGGCTTGTAAGGCAGAGCTACCAAAAATTTACCTTGAATCAAAACACAACATTTTTACCTCCATTCTGAGTTTTTGCATCTTTAGTATGTGTCTATGCCTTGATTCTATGTTAAGTCATTTTCTTAATGCTTTTGCAAAATGATTTCAGCACGTCTAGTGCATTTTTGAGTTTTCATTTTATGGGCCTGTCAGAAGTGTCCCTAGATGAGTATAGGTAAAGTGGATAAGATGTTATAGTGTGTCTTAGAATGCCT
Source organism: Torreya grandis (assembly GCA_037957365.1). Lineage (NCBI taxonomy): Eukaryota > Viridiplantae > Streptophyta > Pinopsida > Cupressales > Taxaceae > Torreya > Torreya grandis. Next base: position 1,123,871 of record JARHVA010003455.1, on the reverse strand, counting down.
CTAGTAGTTATTTCCTCCCTGTATCTCCATGGACCCCTGACCCACTTATGCAGAAGGTTTTCTCATGACAGATGAAGTATATGGGAGCTGGTTCTTGGTGAAAAGTTTATGTTTAGGCCTGAGTGGCTCACATTTTTTTGGTGTATCACCCTTTTCCCTTTTTAGGTTAGGTTCTATTTTTAGCATCTCTCTCTCCCTTTTCATCCCTCCCTTTTACATTTTGTTTGTTAGTAGTAGGAGAAACTAGGGCCTAAAAGATACATCAGAGGGAGCTAGCCCTCATCTAGAGACTCTCCCCTCTAGCTTCATCAGTCCCATAGGTGAGAGGGGAGTTTCCATTATTGCGTGAAGAAGGTAGGAGGTTGGCCTCCTACCAAGGGTGCAATCTTCTGCATTAACAATTTTTGGCATGCCCGATGGGACCAACTAGGACAAGTTGTGTCCAAAGAGTTAAATAATTTTTGGTGTGTTCTTCAACCGACTAGCCTTTGGATGCTTTTGCATCAACACCAATGGTGACTCCAAGTTGAATCAACTAGTTAAGTAGCCTGGTGCCATCCAAAATCACATTTTTGTATGTATAATTCATTTGTACAAAATCATGGGTCTTATTTTCCTTTATATGACTATGATCAAGCTCAAGATTTTTAGAGAATCACCTCAAGTAGCTCTCCTAGTTGCCCTTCAATGATAAGGGAAATGGTCTTAGAGTTTGAGAAGTAGATGATGGAGATTGATAGACTAGAGGAGTAGTATGGATATCAGTAGGAGCTAATGTATAAAGAGGAGTGCTTGTTTAGGCAAGCTCAGGCCATGCAATCCATGGAGGAGGAGGTAACAAAATGGAGAAATCCATTTATCCAAGGTAGTCAGCCTTGCACGCCTTCTCCTATCTTAAAGAAAGCCCCCTCTTTTGCACCAAATCCTTTCTATCATATATCACTTACTCACTCTAGCTCATCTGATGCCTTTGCTCTCAATCCCATGTGCCTGGCTTTCCAACATCAAAGGGCATCAGAGTAACCCCCCATGGATATCAATCTTTTCAATTCCTTATATTATGAATCTTCCATTTGGGGTAATACCATGAGCTAGCACATTCCCCTTCTAGAGACTCTTTCAGTGCATCAACAGTCTCTTCCTAGCATTCCTCAACCTCCCCAAAATTTTTAGCATGATATGGATATTTTGAGATGGAGGAAGGAATGCCAGGAACTAGCCCAAAGCTTTAAAGAGGATGATGTTGGTGACCTCCAAGAAAGACTCTTTCAGGATAATCTAGCCAAACAAATTGAAGATTTAGAGGTTAGGATGAGTTTGCTCCATGAAGGAGAGATAGAACTTCCAGACCTTGCGGAGGAGCCCTAGGACCTTGGAGAAAACAAAGTTGCTACCTATTCACAGGAGCAAATTCCAATTCTGAGATCTTGAACTAGGGGAAAATAGTAGAATCATGGGGCAAGAAGGAGGAGAAGCAAGGTTTTTCTCAAAACCTTGAAGAAGTCTAAGCTACTCCTACTCATGATAATGTTGATGACCTCCAAGAAAAGCTCTTCCAAGAAGATCTAGCTAGGAGAATTACAGAGTTAGAATCTAAAGAGAGATTCCTTAGCTAGTGTGTGATGGATGGTTCAAACCCAATGACACATTCCATGTCTAAACACACCCCACTTACACATTTCCAAGAGAAATATCAAGCCACACCTGATATAGATGAAGTGTTAACCAAGTGGAAGGAGGAGAATCATTCAATTCTAGCTCAAGCACTGCCTCTTCTTCCACATGATTTTCCCACTTCACCCCTTCTCAAGTAGGAACATGTTTTGAAAGAGGTAGGTGAGGAGTAGAAGATCTAATCTACAATTTTTCAAGGGGCTATCATGAGTAATAGTGAAGAAGAAATCATCATCGAGGCTTTTTGTGAAGGCATCATCAGCAATAAAGAAGACTTAGGTCACACATATGTGTAAATGTTCCAGTAATATGAGGAGGAACAAAATCATGGTGAGCTCTCTTCCCCTTTGTTTGATGAACTTAATTGTTGCTTTGATGAGGAGGATGACTACACTGAGGAGCCTAAGTTGGAGGAGGATCAGGAGGGTACCTTTGATCATCTAGAGACCCTAATCATATTTGAGGAGGAAAAGGAGAGGTCCATCTTCCTAGAGGAAGGCCTTGAAGAAGAAAGCTTTGAACAAAGAGGTGATGTTCTATGGGATGAGCAATCATTTTCTGAGTCCATTTCAGACATCACAACAGTCACCCTTCTTCAAGAAGTCTAAGAGGAAGCAGAAGATGAATCTAACAGAGTCTTTAATGAGGCAAAAGGAAACAAGTCAGACCATGATACATTGCAATGGAGTTATACATGTCCAGGGCTAACGATGATAAGCCAACAACCACTAATTTCTTGGTGAAGAGCACCAATATGAAGGACCAGCATTTAACAAGCCTCCAGGGACAAGAAGAATACATGTCTATTGGAGGCATGTTAGAATATAATTCACTTAGATACCAGCTAACTCAGGTGACAGGCAAGAGGAGCAGGTCACCAAATCTCCTTTTCATTCAGCTACTTGCCTAGCACCATAAGTCTTCTTGTTAGGAAGGGGACTTAAGAAATTTTCCCTTTGATCTAGGAGGGAGGTAAATTTTCTTGGTTAGTTGTATATAGTAGTTTACTTTCAGTTTCTTTCCTGCTTTCCCTAAGTTCAGTTTGCACAGGTAGTGTTTTTAGCCTTGCATGTTTCCCTTTGCATGTGGAGTAAGAGGCTCTATGTTTGAATCTTGGATCTTTTTGGGCTATTGTTAACTTGTTCAAGATGCATCTGACTCTATGCCCAATGGACTACAAGGCAACTGGTCTTTAAGCATAACAGGTATGCTTCCCCTAGGAGTCACCAATTTGTTGACCATTTTTTGCCCAACAGGCCAAAAATCAGTCCCCCTCTACCCTTGTTGTGCTAGTCCATTTTCATTTTTTGATTTTTCATGAATCTAGTGATTTCTATAGACTCTGTAAAATTTCTATGGACTCTATAAGTTTTGGATTTCTATGGACTCAGTAGGTTAGTCCTTTGGCACATGAAGGATCAATTTAGAGAGTTCTAGGTTTTACAAGGCTTCTTTGAGCTCTGGTCTGAAGGAAATCATAGAAAAATTGGTGTATTTGAACCATTGAACTAGTTCAAGGCCTTGGTTCAACATTTGGTTCATCGGCAAGCTCAGACACTTGGTTCACTTGGCATCAGCGCGCTTTGTTGAACCATTGAACTAGTTTAACAAATTGGTTCAATGCTTCAATTCAATAGATAGTTTAATAAGGTGGTTCAATAAGGAGGTTCAATAAATTAGTTCAAAGGCTCAGTTCGATGGCATCAGCGTGTAGTGATTGAACCGATTGAACCATTGAACTAATTTTGGTTCAATGGGTCAGTTCAATAGCTTGGTTCAAGGGTGTGCCCTATAGCTGAAGGGTAGCACTAGGTTCAAGTGCCCTTGTAGAGGGTAGTTCAAAGTCTAAGAGCCCTTGCAGAGGGCAAGCACTTCAAAGTAAAGGCCTGACAGAGAAGACAAAGAGTGGCCAATTCTTGTAGATTTTTGTCTTCAAGAAAAGGCCTAAAATAGAAAACTCATGGAATAAAAGCCACAAAAAAGGACCCGATGACTTTTGCCCAGGACGGTGACATCTCAAAATCCATCAAATTTAAGTAAGCAAACTAGATGTTGGGTGACAGCTGTGAAAATGTCAAATTTAATACAATGAAATATTCGTTTGTTTTTGAACTATTTAAGCACCAAGTATGAAAGGAGCCTGAGGAATGCAGCAACCTACTAGAAGATCATCCCCAAGGGCCAAAAGAGTAGGAAGAAGACAAAGAGTAGAAAAGACAAGGCCATTCAAGTGGTGAAGGGTAGGTGAGTTATTATAGATGAGCGGCATGACCTATTTTTCTATAGTTGGCATTGATGAGGGGACAAATTGTAGTCTGTTAATAGATTGCAGAGGTGTGGCCATGTCTTTACATTAATGTTTGAATGCCAAAGTCTATTTTGGTGATTATACAACATGATTCCAACAGGCCTTTTCTAAATAATGACATTAATAATAGTGGTTTCCTCTTCCCAAGGTTTAGAACGCACATGGACCACTTGCAGAAAAGAGTGCCAAAATCTTTCCCAGGAGGGCCAATTTTCTCTTCCTCTTTTTATATATTGTAAAACTTCTAATTTGAGAAAGAATTCACTCTCAGCCTTAAGGCAAAACTCTACCCAAAAATCTCTCAGGATTATAAGGTAGAGCTGCCAAAAATTTACCTTGGATTGAAAAAAATCACTTTTACCTCCATTCTAAGTTTTTGCATCTTTAGTATGTGTCTATGCCTTGATTCTGTGTTAAGTCATTTTCTTAATGCTTTTGCAGAATGATTTCAGCACATCTGGTGCATTTTTGAGTTTTCCTTTTACGGGTCTATCATAAGTGTCCCTAGAGGAGTATAGGTGAAGTGGATAGGTTGCTGCAACATGTCTTAGAATGCCTCTAGTAGTTATTTCCTCCCTGTATCTCCACAGACCCCTGACCCACTTATGCAGAAGGTTTTCTCATGACAGATGTTGTGTATGGGAGCTAGTTCTCAGTGAAAAGTGTATGTTCAAGCTTGAGTGGGTCACATTTTTTTGGTGTATCACCCTTTTCCCTTTTTAGGTTAGGTTCTATTTTCAGCATCTCTCTCTCCCTTTTCATCCCCCCTTTTACATTTTGTTTGTTAGCAGTAGGAGAAACTAGGGCCTAAATGATACATCAGAGGGAGCTAGCCCTCATCTAGAGACTCTCCCCTCCATCTTCATCGGTCCCACAGGTGAGATGGGAGTTTCCATTATTGTGTGAAGAAGGCAGGAGCTCGGCCTCTTGCCAAGGGTGCAATCTTCTGCATCAACAGTTCTTACAAAGGAGACAATGATCCATTGGTATCTTAATGATACTAGTACTAAGAGAGGATATTATTCTATATCACATTTTAGGAAGATTGATATTTTTTTTTTTGTTCCTCTTAAGTAACCAATGGTCATTAGAGCCTCCATTATAGGTGAACCTATAGAATGCTTAGTGTAAATCATAAAAAACAACATAATACATGCACAATGAAATTTATTAAGATCTTGGGATATGATGAGAGATATTTGTAACAAGAATCTGGGGGTTTTATGGGGAATATTAATATTCAAATTTCTTTAGGACCCAAGTTAGTAGATATAATATTACATTTCTATGGAGATATTGAATAATGAAATGTTACATTGGGCCGGTCATGGTTTAAAAAAATTATGTTCAGTGTTTTGATATTATTAAGAAGATTATTTCATACACTTTTCAAGATGGGTTAATTACATACCAAAGATATAAATAAAAATATAGCTACATCTTCATCAAAGTAAGTATGGTTACCAAAGGATAAACAATTCATTCAAGAACACGAATTAAAATTAGTAAGCCATGTTATACAACAAAAGCAATAAGACTAATTACTTCAAATTGTCACACAAATGGATTCATGAGAAATTTTATATGATTACAATGTATTTTTTTTTCTAATGGGTTTCATTATTTCACTGAAGATTCATTCCAATGAGTCTGTAAGTTAAGTTCTACATACATGCGATGTGATTTTAAAGTTAAAAAAAATTCTCCAACACATTTCCAAGAATTAATTAAATATAAATACAATATCCAAATCATATATTTAAAGAAAAACAATATATAAATGACAATCCAAATAAAACACATAACAAGATAGAATAATATATGCATATCCAATAGATGTTTACAAGATAACAAATTCAATCAATAATAGGGTAAACATCCCCTTCATCATATATATCCTCCACCCACACCACCACCATAGTTGGTTATTACCCCTATTTAATACTATTAATTAAAGGTAGTTATTGCACCCATCTAATATTTGTTTATACATTTAGTTTAAAGGAGAGTAATTGATTTTCCTAGGCAACTAATTTCAAAACATTTATCACATCATAAAGTTATTTAAGATTCTTATAGGCCTTTATCTAGTATAACAAGTACCAAGTTAATACCACATATAGTTTAACATGTTCCATAGAAAACACAAGAACTTATGCATTCTCCTACTTTATAGAGGACCCCATAGAGTTTTAAGTCTTATAGATTTTACCACATAGCCATAGAGGCACTAACTAAGGAGGATTACATCATTCCTCTAGCTATAGTTTTACTATCTTGTATCTAGGATATGTTAAGATTAACTTCATTGGGATAATCATTTACTAGTGCACTACAAGAACAAATGGTCAAAGGCTTATTTTTGTTAAAATAAACTCTATGCATTTTTGATATACCATGAGGTATGTGGAAACTAAAAATTGTACATAGTGTTATATAATGGCTTGATTATTATAGTATTACCCTTCACACCATGTTTTAGGTAAAATTAAAGACCATTTTTCGCATAATGACAAATCCTATGAGTTTTAAAACTATTGGAACATAGTTTCTAGGGAAACAAAAGAAAAATGAAAATGAAAATAAATTAAAAAAGTGAGGGCTTGAAATCAATAATTCATTTTCACCCATATATTTTACCATTTTTTATAAAACATAATAAATTGTATTTGATTATATAGGTATAAAAATAGAGAATATTATAATGCTATAGATGTACAATAATCATTAACTCTAATTTTTAAAAAATACTAAATATAAAAATTGTTATTTTTGGAAATTACTAAGAAGATATATATTTAACTTCCATAAATACTTATGTTGACTTCAATCATTATCTGATAGTGAAAATAAGTGAAAAAAATGACTATACAAGTTCAAAAATAGGCATAGGATTAAAAACTACTTTTGGGCAAGTCAAATGTAAGTGGATGGTAATAAAATGTTTTCAATTCCATATAAATATGGACTTATTCCAATTGATTATGATAGGTTACTGACAAGAAATGACAAATAAAATAATTCTAAAAATGGTAGATCAATAATGAGATTAAAATGTATTTTTATTATTTATTGTTGTAAAAAGACTATAAGGTAATGCACTAAAGTATGTTAACTATAAACTTGACCCATTTGACTATGATAAAGATATAGTTGCTAAATATTATGCACCTATGAATACTTTATAATTTGAGATATCATAAATAGGATTGTATTGCACAAAAATTGATGTTTGTCTTATTTTGTCTCTAAAACCCTAAGGGAACTTTGATAGATTGATTTGTATAAGAGGGAAGTGTAATGGGCTAAGCTTACCTCAAACACCACCTTGATTATTGATACTTGACAATGGTAGCTCTTAACTTGATATAGAATTCTCTTCATTTGAATTATGGCTACTCCTTGTGAGTGATTTTGAATTTGGAAAAAATAGGGTGAATTTACTAAATGTCTAGAAGTGTAAAGCTTGAACCAAGCGAATATCAAGTGGCACTAATGAGTGACTCGACATGTATTGATAGGAAAATATTTTGACATTTTATTTTATCCAACCATATGAAACATGTGAATAGACCAAAAATATTGACTTCAAATTTATAAATTAGTCATTATTTGGTATGGATGCAGTCAAGCACAGACTTGTTTAAAATATTCAAGGATAACCATCCTCTATTAGAGATAACCTGAAGGTGATTTTTGACGAATTGATCATTTTGCATTAGAATTTTTGTGTAATAGTAATGGCAAAGGGTTGAACCTGCATATCTATTATATTCATCTAAATTTGATGGTCTTCTCTAGCTTGTCAATTATATCACTATTACAATCTAATTTTGTCTAATAATCCATTATTAACTCCTCTTATCATTATTCTACCCAACATATCCCATTTAACCCCCTCTTAGCCAATTATCTAAGTCCCTTCTCCATATTTCATATCCTACATATATCCCACCTATTATTAATTGCCTCATTTATCCTCTTACTAACATCCCATTTGCTTAATAAATCTTCACATGCCCATGTATGAATTTTAAATTCATAAAATCCTACCTATTCCCTATGCTTCTCTGCAAACCTACACACTAGCCATGACATCACTATCCACTTCTCTCACCTAATCCTCTCCTTATCAAATCATCACCACTTAAATCCTATTTAATCATTATTAATAACTAACATGGATTCTAGAATTATCTAATTCTAGAATCCTCTTCCATTTTGACCTCCTTTCTTTATAAACCTCTTAATCTAGAGGTTTTCAAGGAATTTTTAATTCCTTTTTATTATCCCTCCTTCTTCTATTTAAATCATCTACCCCTCAAGGAGAAAACAAATATGAAATCAAAAGCTTCCATGCCAAATATATGATCATAGTCTAATAATCCCAATAAATCCATGAATCCATGCTATCAAATTCTTTTGATCGAGCTAATATCATGATAAAATTATGAGTCTATATGTAAGCAATCTATTATCCATACCCTTTAGTCTCTTTTTCTATCTTGACCTTGTTTAGATCAATTATCTTTAGATTTTATAATGTTATAAATGTGTATTCTATTGTGTATTATAATCTAATGGCTCTAAATACATGAAGTAGATTGGTCATTTGAGTTGATTTTGATTAAATTGTATCTCTCTAATAAATTTATAAAATTTATCATCATAAAATATGACAAGCAAAGAATCTATCAAACTAAATTCATAATGTCATAACTTCTAATCAAAATCACTTCTATGTATTTGCATTTTTTATTTCTAGTTGTAGTTTTGACATTGTCAATAGTGATTTTGACTAATAGTGAATTTTAAAAAGTTTCAAATTTCTAATTAGTTTATTTTATAACTGAGTATATCATTTACTATTTTCTAGATATTAGTATTCATCCCTAGTATCTATTTTATAGGATTAAGGTAAAAATCTGATATTAAGCCAAATCATGACTACTATTTGTGATTTTAAAACTATCATAATTAATCATGTGTAAGTCTTAATAAATGTTTTAAATATAATAATCTAATATCAACATATCTAAACATCTCTTTTAAGTCCATTAAGTCTCTATAAACTTGTGAATATACCAACTTTTTAAACTTTCAATATCACTTCTACTATCTATGATTTTACTTCTATAAGTTGTGAGTTTGCCTACTTTACCTATAGTTTTGAACTAATAACTACTCAACTGTAACCAAGAAGTTTGAAATATCACTAGTTTATAATTGTGATTTTGACAAAATCACATATTTTTAGTCAAGATTTTGATAAAATTACCCATTTATGATCATGATTTTATAATATTACTGATCACACACCCTAATTTTGATATCTAAAGCTAGTAGCCCATCTAACCATTTTACAATGTAATTTGTATCCATCTATGATTTTGATGAATTATTTATAATTTTATGCCTCTGTATGTGATTTAAAACTGAAACTAACTATGTATCTATGATTTTGGCTTTTGTAGAAGCAATTTTGTTCCTATTTTTCTTTAAGGTTATCTTTTTGGAGTTTATCTTTTAAGATCATTTTCAATTATTTTGTTGTCATTCCAAGCATCCTATAAGTCCTAAATTTATTTTGGCATTGGAGGAACTACCCCTTGAGCCTAACCTATATCATATTAGGTATCACACTTGGGGTGCTACCCTAAACCCCATAAGGGGCACTACCCCTTCACCCCATAAGGGGCATTGCCCCTTAACCCTGTAAGGGGTGATTCCCTTTAACCCTATTAAGGGATACCACCCCTATACCCCCACATCATGGGCCCTCATTCAAAAAAAAATAATGTAAAACCCATGATTTTTTAAGGTTTTTATTGAGGCTTATTAGACTAACATTTGTTTAGATTTTTATAGGGGTGAATTTAGTGACAATTTTTTCTTACATAAGACTACTAATCACTTTTTTTATAGATCACATTTTGTCTAACATCTTGTCACATAGGTTGGCCCTCAATATTGTCAAATATAAACTACTAATCTCTTAATTTAAAGGATTCCTATCAAATATTTTATCATTTTTAAAACCATCTTATATATATATATTTTGTATATATCACACTTAATTAATCAGTTAATAAATATTTTGCTTGTTTGAGTGTCACCTATGGGGCTATAATGGTATATGTTATCCTCCCTACATCCTAGTAGTGAGTATTGAAGGATTAAACCCCACTATTAAACCCTTTCATTTTTATTTTTAGGATGAAACATGATGTGGAAGTGATTCACATGCACTTACCATGGTCTTAGGAGTTCGTGACATGGATTTTATCACCATACATTCAACCACACTTTTCATTCCATCTAAGTATAAAAATTAGGGATAACTATCATTAGGCTAAGTGGTTAACCCCATACAGGCCTTCCATAAAGGGAAAGAGTTGACTCTCTAACCCAAGCATCAGACAACACCCTATACAGAGTTGGGCCCCATATACCTAGTGTATATTTAGGATGCCCTTAGAGAGCCTATATAGCCTATAATAAGACCATTAGCCATAATAGGTGACTTAATGCCAAAATTAGTATTAACTTCTAAATGATCATTAAATATAAATAGGGTTTAGAGGGTTTTGGATATTCCATAATGGGTCACCAACTTATAGCCTCACTTGTGAATCTTTTAGATGGCACAATCATCAAGTTATACTCCCAATCAGTTTACTAATCTTAAGTTTATGGTTTACTTGATTTGGTGTATGTTTTGATAGACCAGTGTTGTTGGTGAGCTAGTCATCATTTTACCTAATATTATACATAGCTATCTAGGTCTCCTATATCGTCATCTTGTATATCTTTGCCTACATCATATTGTCTTGTGAATTATAGCCTTATTCCTATCTTGTGCATTCTTAGTTATCTTTTACATCCTTATCTACTTTACCTATCACCATATCTTATATATCCTTAATCTTGTGTAGTCTTATATATCTTGTACATATTACCATCCCATCTTATACATATCCTAATTTAGTTTAACCTTGACATCCTCTATTTCTTTATCACCCTATCTAGTCTTGTTTGATCATTTATCCATCACATATTTAATCATTCATTCTACATCTTTGTCTAAGTCATTCCATCTTATCCTTTTACCATATCAACCTAATTATAACTTATCCTATTTATTATCCTTCATCATCATCTCATACTATATTCTTAATCATTTTTTATATCTTTATCTTGTACATCCTTATCTTTTCATTATTCTTCATCTCAATTTTCATATCTTAATCTAGTCTTACCTCTTCTTGGTAGATCCCATCTTACTTTGTCTTTCATTTTTATCCTACAACACATATAGTTGGATTTTTAGGTCACAAACTTGTCCAATCCATACTCATCATGCCCCTAATCATTAGTTCATGACCATATACTTATCTTGATCTCAAACCATCATTATATCACCACCATTATAAACTTGTCTTAATCTCAATCCCATCATCTTTGATACCTTCATTTACACCCATTGTATCCATCACATCATGAGAAGATTAGTCTAAGGATTGATTTAGTGCTTTTATTGTCCATCCATATCATCTTATCACTATGTTTTTAATATAGTCCATCACCCATCACTTTTTTAGATTTCATACTTAGTCAATACCTTGTTAATAACATATCACTTTGTCAATCTTAATCTAACATCTAGTCATCCTCAATCTACTCATCTTGCCTATTTATAACTAGTACCCATACAATCGTTGTCTTGCTAGTTTGAATCTAGGCAATAGTTGAATCCTCATCCTTTTTCTATCTTGAAACTAGGCATTATTGATAGATCATTATCACCTATCATATTAATAGTTTGAAATTTAATCCTAGTATAATATCATAATCCATTTAGCTTATCTCATCCTCACCCAACCCCATTCATACTAGTTCAATCATTTAAAATTACTTTATCCAAGGACCATATTTTTACCCAATCCCTACTCTATCTTCACATCAGTCCCTTTTTTTCATATGATTACCTTTCATCAATCACCCATTTATCATCTATCCAAATGGATTTGGACCTAGTTCTTTTATAACAATACATGTTTTCCAATAAGGACAAGATTCTTTTATGAGTCATAGAAATGGGTGCCTACTTACCTTCCTAAATTGATCCCATAAAGCCTAAATGAATATCCCCTATCCTTCTCCATCAGTAGTCTATTGATGTTTTGAAATGTACCACAGGTGCTCTTTAGTGTTGATGAACACTACTCATTTTAGGATTTGAAAAATCCAAGGCATGAGTTAAAGTTTGTGATAATTCAATGATGTTTGTGGTGGAATAGAAGCAGAGTATGAAAATTGTCCACAAAATTTGTTTGATTTAGTGGTTGGCAACCACTAGGGTTTAAATATTTATATATTCAATAGTTTTCAATGACGTAGAATCTAAAATAAATTAGTATTAACAATTATCTTTAAGCTAGAGTGAATCTTGATAAAAATAAGAAAATCGAAGGGTAAAGTAAGAAAGAAACATGATTGCAAGTTCTCATCTTAAATGTTATGACAAAATTATAATTAATTTGAGCACATTTGAGCCAATTTATGTTATAAAATATCATAAGCTCAAATTATATCACAAATCAAGAAAAATTCAAAGGAAAAAATGAATCATAAGTAAGAACCAAATTTACTTTGAATATTTGTTATTATGATCTGAATAACCTAATTACATCCGAATACATAGAAAATAAAATGAAGTATACTTGAGATCTTTACAGGCAATTTAGAATTTATCACAAATTAACAACCCTATGACAAATAATGTAACTTAAAACAAGCAGAATCATTCAAATTAAAGATGACTATCTATGATTGAGAGGTAGCATGGACATTCAACAAAACTATATAGACAATCTTTTTGGAATTCCATAGTTATATTAAAAGCTCTTGGTATACAATTACTCAAAAACTCTCCCTTACAAATGATAACCATATTCTTATTTATAATAAACATAGGTGGTTAACAAGTTAACTTTAAAAATATCCACATGCAGATAAGGACATTTGTCCTTGATATAAAGATACAATGTTGAAGGTTATATGTTAACTTGATAAGAAAGAGTATATGCTAACAGACTAGCATATACTTTACAAAAATAATATTATTTTAAAAATTTCATTGGTGGGCCCTTTAATTATCCTTATTGGAGGAAATATTTCACCTTCGTATATTGCTCCTTGATTAGTTCAAAATTGACTACAGGCTTCATTAGACAATCCTCTTCTTGATCTACTAACTTTTAAAATTCATTATTAGCCTGAGATAAAAGTTCCTCGATACATTGTGCTTCTACAATTTACTTCCCTATGGAAATCATTATATCAAGGATCTTTTGGTTATCCTTGGTTGAATGACCTTTGTTTTCTCTGATGCCTTAGATGTGAACACCAACCTTTTGCTTGAATTGTTCATCACTAATCAAACCTAAGTAGTGGTTTGAGAAGGGTTATCCAATAGATTCCCCAAAAATTTCTCAATTCAAGTTACTAAGCATGTGTCTCTCTTGATGAATTCATTAACATCATTACTCTAGGTGATCAAATCCTCTTATTTATCCATCAAAACTACCATGAAGATATCTAAATGTTTAAGTTTGATAATATTGAAGTCCAATGCCTACTTTGTCTTATGTACCTTAATGAGCTCCTCCATCTAAGCTTGAGAATTCTATCATTGAGTGATTAAGGCTTATGCCATCTCATTTTGATGATTTAAAGCACTCAATCTAAGATCCATTTTTTTTAAATTCTCAAATGCATCCATCAAATATTTATTCAACACTTTTGATACATCCTTAAGAATTAAAAGGAAGACCTAAGATTCAAAACCTTGTTTTTCTTTCTCCAAGTTGAGAATCCTATGTTTCATTCCCTAAACTCTAGCCAAGGGCATGGTTGACTGGGCCCATACCATACTAGATACATCTTCTTGAAATATAGAATGATCCCCTACTGCCTACCTTGGAATAGGATTTAAGCCCACAAATTATTCCACCTTCTGAAAGGTGAACTCTTTAGTACCAATAGTAACCTTCTTGGTCACTACTCTCTCAAGAGTTGATGTATCTATACTAAAATAGACCTGAGGGTCAGACTCATTTACCTATGGTTGTTTAGGAACCACTAAATTTGAACTCCTAGAGGTTCCTAGGGTGTCAATCCCTAGGTTTTCCTTGTTATGAAGGATATGGATGTTTATCTCTACTTGTCTATTAAGAATATACTGAATCCAAGGCTTGACATTATCCTGAACATCCATGTCAACTCAAGTCAAATCCAGTGAAGGAGAAAGAGATGGGATTTTCTATAACTTCCCATAAACAAACCAATCAGGAATAGTTGGTTCATAAATAGGATTCTCATCACTAAAGAGGTTAATTTCACTAGTAGGGTGTGTGAAAGTTAACCTAGGCCTCTTTATTGAAGCTAGAAGAACTAAGGCTAATTCTACATATCTCTTTCCTCTATCTAATTGAATTAATTCTTTACTTTCTTCCTTATATGGATCCTCCTCTTTATCAAAACCATATGTATCTATGATATTAACAAGGGAACTTTCCACTATTTCTCTGATTTTTAAAGCAATCATGCTAATAAACTCTACTAGTGAAGAAGGCCTTGGTGGGGATGACTGAATTTGGGGTCATTGATTAGGTCTATGCTCTATGCTGGACTCTTGAATCACATCTTTACCCTTTCCTTTTACATCCTAATGTTACCCAACCTAGGGTGACTTTGTCAATTCTCTGTGCTGAGGCTCAAAATATTGTCTTCCAATAGGTGGCTTTTGATTTATAATCCCAAATGGTCTTGGAAACAAGTGATAATGTAAGGGATGTAGTTGCCATATTTTTATTGAGGGCTTATTATCCCTAACTAGCCTATGTTCTAATTTTATGTTGTAGTTTTTAACCCTAGATAAGACTTATTCAAAGTTCCTTTCCTTTATGTAAATACCATTTCCCACACCTGGTTGATGTTTGTACTCAGTCTTTGGGACCTTTTTATCCTAAATATGGTTAGCCACTCTATCATTGGGGTCCCACATCTTAAGATCATCTAGATGGAAATTAAAAGAGTTCATGTGTACCACCATGATCTCTACTTATTTCCAATCCTTGATTAAAATTCTACCAATATCGAATGGAAAGGGATGAACCTAAGCCTTCTATTCTTCTTGCATATCTAATCCATTCCCTAGATGATTTGATAAGCAATTTATTGCTCTGTAAGCTTATTGGGAACATATATAGGAAATCTATATGGTTAGACCATGATTCCTTCTATCCTTATTATAGTACAATATTGATAAAACCACACATCCCCTATGATCTCCACTTGTATTTTAATTAGAGGATGAAGCCTAGTCATAGAGATACTAGTGATTGCCTCAAAAATGACTGGGAAAATAATATCACATATTAATTACATGTGATTCCTATATTTGAATATATGTAATTTGGAGTAATGATGGGAAATGCTATTTTTACCATCAGGGGACCAATTTTGGATGCCAAGGAAATTAATAGAGGTTAGGAGTGAATCCAAGTTGTAAGACATCATAAATAATTCCTTGGAGGTCTTTCTCTTGATGGCTATAAATTGTTTGGCCAAGAAAAAATTTATTAAGTCTCCAATGGGAGGGGTTAAGCTCCACGCCAACATGCAATGGATATAAGATACCCGAACCTTACTCAAATAAGTTATAGAAGAGGCACCAAAGGCTTTGTTTAATAAGGTCATAGCTACCCTGATGCCCTCCATAAATTAGGAAATAATAATCTTACCATTAAAGGTTTTGAAAACATGGGAAGCTTGGATTAACCAAGGTGAGAGGATTGGATCCAAGTTTTGGTAATTTTTCCATTATCCCAAGGATGGGAGATCGACATGAGGAAAAGGGAGCTTATAGTAAGCCTTAAAGGCCATGGGATCTATACATACAACTTTATTGATACTTCCTTCATGAATAATCCAATCTCCATTTATTCTAAAATAAACAAAAATAGGAACAAGAAGGTCAATGCAATTCATTACCTTTGGTTTAACAATCGCATGGTGAAGTCCTATCAATTGAATTGATACTTGGTCTTTATATCTTTGGTGTACCGTAGTATTCCTCTTTTCCTCCTAGGAAATTAGTTACAACTCTTCTATAAAGAAGAATAATTTGGACCAATTTTTGATTCCATGTACATTCAAGGATATTAAATCTAACTCTGTGTCTCTATAGACCTTTAATTCACCATTTAAATTTAGATAAAGCTCTACTTCAATTTTCATCTATTGCCTACCTGCTACCATTGATAACACTAAATTGTAGTTGATGAAAACAAACATCTCACTAAGGCACTTGCTCTGAATTCAAGTTTTAATTGCTTTGATTGCTATGTGATCAATTGAATTGACTTAAGTCTTTTATAGAGGGTTCAAGGTTTTTATCTTTAATGGCAAAAATATCCATCTCTTGATTTCATACATGCCTCAAATTTGATGGGACCTCATTCTCATGTCTTCTATATTATCAATCATAGGATATATTTCATTTTTATCTTCCATAACTACATGGAGCTCATGTGGTAGGGTTCCATGCCTTTCATGGCAAATTTCATAAATGATAGTTGAAGGCTAGTCATTAACTTTTAAAAGTCCTATTTATTTTGCTTTGAAAAACCAAATCTATGTCCTTGTACTTCATTGATCTCTTGATTTTTAAGCTCACTAATTAGTCCATGTGTCAAGCTTGTGAGGCCTTTGAAAATTCCTCAACTTCAACATATTATTGGATCAAATCTAGTGAGTAAGTGATCACCATTAGATCTTAGCTAGGGCTAGATCATTAACTGTATGCCTTTTTAAAGGACTTCAAGCTTGATGCATCCTTGAATTAAATCTAGTGAACAAGTGATCACCATTAGATCCTAAAAGATTCTTACCTTTTAATTAGTTCCATGATTATATGAATCTTAGGCTTAAAATTTTCATTTAGAATTTTATGTTTTAAAAAACACAAAATGACTTAGGCTAAGATCTTTATAAACTAGGTTTGTCTTTGTAAAAAGCTAAGAATTTCTTAAAAGGTTTTTTTAAAATGCCCCCTTTTTTTAGGCTTTAAAAATTTGTCTAAGTTAAATTTTATAGGTTAAATCATGTCACATATGTCCTCACATACATCAAATGACAAGAGTGAACCTATCAAATTTAAGACAATGGAATTTATTGATCCAATAATTGGATGCCATATATAAACTCATTAGGAGTTCCCACGGCTTTGGGGATTGTCTAGGTTAAATTTGATGGGTTTGGTCATGTAAAATATGTCCTCATAGACATAAAATTATGGGATTAAACCTATCAAATTTAAGACATTGGAATTTATTGATCTAATAACTGAATGCCACATGTAAAGCCCTCGAGAGTTCCCAAGGCTTTAGGAATTGTTTAGGTTAAATTCAATGGGTTCAATCATGTCAAATACTTTCTCATAGATGTTAAATGATGATAATTAACTTGTCAAATTTAGTATAATGGAATTTATTGATCCAATAACTGAATGCCATGTGTAAATCCCTCAAGATTTCTTAAATCTCTGACTTTAATTTGCACCATTAGATTAAAACCTATGATCAAGTGATTATCATTAGATCCTTATTGGGGCCAAAATCACTAACTGTATGCTTTTCTAAAATACTTCAATCTTGATGCACTATGGGATTAAATCCAGTGAGCAAGCATAAAGCATTAGATCTACAAAATCACATAAACTTTAAGTTAAAATTTGATCATGCATAAAATTTCCTACTAGATTTTCCTATGAATGTTTAAATTCAAACCACTAGGGTTTATTTCTTTAGAACCTTTACTTCTTCCATGGAACCTATAATTAATCACCTTGAAAATGATTATTTAGCAACATTAGTCTATAAATCATGATCATAATTAGATACACCAATGCTCATGTCTTTTTTAAAGATTGACCTACTTTTAAAATTCAAGATCAAACAATATTTCAAATTTATTCCAAAATATAGAGGTTCTAAAAATAATCATAGGGGTCCCCTTTTCAAAAAATAAATATGGGAGGTGTTGGTCTCAATAAATGATGACTCACAAGGGAAACATAGCAATATGTTAGAACATAGGGCTCTGGTTAAAACTTATACATGAATTTTATATCCCATTTAGACATGTACTCTCTCCTAAATCAAATTTCAATTAAAACAAGTTCCTTATGTATAAAATTTATACTTAGATATTACAACATAAACATGTAGTGTGTGATTTGATTTTACTTATTGTTTGTCATGAATTTCAAGAAACAACATCTAGGTTCATATCCTTTTGGTCCATTGCACTTAACTTTGAGCACTTAAGATATTGTTTAAGAATAAAAACTCATAATTTAGGGGAGGCTTGGGATTTTCTCTTCTACTAGCTAGGCATCTATAGCCCCAATAGAGATACCTTTGGTTCCACTCAAGGTCTTGCTCCACTACCAACCAGGCATCCATAGCCTCGATGGAGATTACCTGAATCACCTTTGATTCTATTTCTATAGATTTTTCAATGAGTTTTTTTTCTTTTTACATTTTCTAGGTCCTTTTACAAAGGTTAGAAATCAATACAACCTAGTATTAAGGATTTATTCAAATGCCATAGCATTAAGATACTCTCCTTTAATTGAAAATTTAGTCCATGACAAGTATGTGTTTTAAGTGTAAGCATGAATATGATTTAATAAAATAAATTCACATTTTATACATCTGATTCTTCTTAAAACCAAGTTTTAATACAAGATAAGGTTTAAGTCTTTATAGGACATCAAATTCCTATACCAATTTGTACCAGTACCTCTGGTTGCTTCATACTGATTTATTGCTAGCTATGTTCACTTTTGTAAGATTTATACCCACACTTTTAAGAAACTCCAAACCAAAAAATAAAACCATGAGACTTTACCACAACCAAAGAACACCACCAAGAAATAAAAAACAAAATGAAAAGAAAACAAATATATACAATCCTAGCAAGGAAGAAAAAACAAAGAAAGAAAGGGAACTAACTAGCCTATCTATTCTAACTTTAAAAATATTACACATTCACTTCATAAAGACCCCTGATGGAGCAATAACAAAGTAATGCTTGAGGTATTATCCATTGGTGGGTAAAGTAAAGTTTGATCCTTGGAGATTTTTCAACTTGAAAGTGTTGTTGCCCAAGATTATTGCAATTTGGTATGGACCAATCCATAAAGGGTTAAACTTATAATGTTTACCTTTAGGTTCTGATGCTTTATCCCAAAGAAGGACTAAGTCTCCTTTCCTAAATACCTTCACTTTAGATCTCTTATCAAACCATCTTCTCATGGTTGATTAGTGTCTATTGAAGTCTATAAATGCCTTTTCTCTGGCAATTTGAATGATGTCTAATAGCCTAGAATTAGCAAGTTCTTGGTTAGCCTCCATGTATTCTTGCATGAATGTGAACATAGGAAACTTCAAGGTGATGGGAAAGATAGGATCCTAACCATATACCAAAAAAATAGTGAAGCCTAGAGATATTTTCAGATCCTAATTTGATTTACCCATAATGCAAACTTAAGAAGTTTATGCCATGTTTTAGGTCTATCTTCAGTAGATTTATTGATAGCTTTCATCAAATTTTTATTTGTGGATTTAGAAACACCATTTCCTTGAGGTTACTAATTTTAAGAAAACTTGAATGAAATAACTTGGTCATAATCCCATTCCATCATTTCAATAGAAATGAATGCTGATCCATTGTCACAAACCAAAGAAGCTAGGGTTCCAAATCTAGTATAAATATTTTTCTTTAAAAAAATGATCACCTCTTATGATCTACATTATTTAGTGTCTACTACCTCAAACCACATAATGAAATATTTTATATTAGTTAATGCATAATTATGACCTTCAAAATAATTTGGATTGATTACTTCTACAAATTCTATTCCCCATTATGCAAAAGTTTTATCCACCATCATGGGTTGTAAAGGCATGGCTACCTTTGGCTCTTTTGTGCTAAAATATGGCATTAATGACACTCCCTCACATGATTATAAACATATATATAGAGTGTGGGCCAATAATATCTAGTCTTGAGAATAGTTTGAGCTATGGTTCTTCCTAAAGGGTGTTTACATCCCAGCTTCTCATGGAAGGTAGTCATAATCCTAGTTGCTTCTTCCTTAGACACACATCTCAAATAAATTCCCTCAAAGTTCCTCTGATAAAATATTTCATTCTTGATGAGTTAATGAGATACTCTGAGATTGAAGGCTCTCTTTTATTCTCTTATAAATCTTTGGGAACAAACACCATTGACAAGTAAATGGATAATAGAGCCATACCACTCATTGGGTTAGAAATTTTGTTGATCTACTTACATGACATGGAATTTTGGGTCAATACTAGTGATCATCTAAACTAAACCTTGACATTTCATTAATTTGGATATTTTCATCTCTATATCATATTCTTGTAGAATTTCCATCCACTTGCCTCTTCTTTCTCTGAGCTCATTCTAACTCAACATAAGTTTTGTAGCTAGATCAGGTAATATGGCATGTACCTTATTTCTAAGGAGGTAAAGTCTATATATTTTTCTACCTTTACCATGCATAAAATTTATTATCAATCATAGAATATATCACTTCTATATTTTTAATTTTGTGCTCATGAAAGCTATGGGATGATCATTCCCATCAACCTTTTGAGTTAACACTGCAGCCATAGTATGCTCAGAGGAAAATGAATATAGATAGAAATATTTTAAGAAATCAAGACTTATGAGGACTAAATATTTAGTGATTACCTTCTTAATGTTAGTGAATTCCTTCTTATATTTTTCATTCCAATAAATTATAACATCTTTCTTAATCATATCATTCAAAGGTTTGACAATCTTAGTGAACCCTGAAATAAACTTCCTCACAAAATTAATCTTGCCAAAAAATGACTTAAGTTATTTTTGGCTATTAGGCTACCTAATTTTAGAGATGGCCTCTAATATATAAATATATACATAAATCCCATCTTTGGTAATGATATGTCACAACAATTTTCCTTCAGTGACATAGAATATACTATTCTTGGGGTTAAGAGATACACCATACTTTTTGCATCTATCAAATACTTGTCTCAAATGCATGAAATTTTACTCTCTATTTCTAGAAAATACTTTAAGATCATCCATATATATGATGTTGCACTTTCCCACTAAACCTTGGAAAGCATCATCTATGGCCCTTTGAAAAGTTTCCCCTACATTAATTAATCCAAAAGGCATTCACTTATAAGCCTATGTTCCCCATTTAGTAGTAAAAGTTGTTTTTATCCTATCTTCTGGAGTAATAAGCACTTGGTTATACCTAGAAAATACATTCAAAAAGGACATCATGGAAGATATTGAAATAGTTTGGATAACCTAGTCTAAATAAGGTAAAGGATAATTATCCTTTCTCAGATGCTCTATTTAGATTCCTAAAATCTATGCACAATCTTATTTCTCCATTATTTTTTCTGACTAGGACTAAGTTTTCTACCCAAGTGGACTATCTAATAGGAAACACCATCCTTTCATCCAACAACTTCTTGACTTCTTTAAAAATCATGGGTTATAAAATAGGGTTGACTAGCCTTTGCTTCTTTCTAAAGGATTTACAACCTTCTTGAAGAGGTATAATATGAGTAATGACCCTCAAATAAAATATTATCAATTCTTCATAAGACCAAGCAATTGCATCCTTGTATTTTGTAAGCAACTCTCTAGCTTTTCTATTTTCCATTTCAGTGTGAGCCTTCCCTATATTCACCATTTAGGGTGGATCATGTGGGCCAAGGTTTGCCACATGATAATCTCTACCATTTACCTTGGCTTATTTAGTTGCTTCAAAAATATTATCAAGATCAAATAGTCTTTCCAATGAAATAATCCCTTTAGGTATCTTATTGTCACTTAACTAGATGATTTTACCATTAAGTTCCTTCTCAGGAAAAGTTCATCAATAATGTGAGCTTCAAAAGCTCCATAATTAGTTAAGAAATCTATGATTTGTTGATCATCATTAAAAACTTGGAAATGATTTACATTGTCAAGAACTAAAGGACATGGTACTAGCTCAATACTAATTCTTTGAGAATTATGACTAGGCATGAGGTTAGCTATAGCATAGGTAAGCTCATCATTAGCTTTGTTTTCTTCTCTTAGAATATCTCATATTTTGAAGGCATCAAAATATTCGATCAAGTCCCACACCCTAAACTTATATATTTTTAAGTAAGATAATTTTCACTAGTATTTACTCCTCACTTGGTTAACCATAAGTTCAGAGTCTCCATAGACAAGGAGTTCCTTAACTTTGTGCTTAATGAAAAACTATAATTGAAGTATGAGAGCCCCATACTCAACTAGATTATTGGTGCAAGGAAATTATAACTTATAAGCTACATGTTATTGCTTTTTTTAAGGATCCATTAATACGATACTAGATCTTGATCCTAATTTGCACTTGGCACCATCAATATATAACTTACACAAACCAAAAATTAGAGGAGAACTCTTA
The DNA here is from genome assembly GCA_037957365.1 of Torreya grandis. Taxonomy (NCBI): domain Eukaryota; kingdom Viridiplantae; phylum Streptophyta; class Pinopsida; order Cupressales; family Taxaceae; genus Torreya; species Torreya grandis. The sequence goes on along the minus strand of JARHVA010003455.1, from coordinate 1,101,285 downwards.
CAAACTAGTTATTTTTCAATTTCTAAAGTGAAAACTCCCAAATCAAAATCCAAGAAATTTACCCTTTCATTAACAACATTATATTCTATTATCATGTGTTTCATTCAAGGTTCCCTTTTCACTCTTATTTGATTTAGTAAACCTTTTCAAGTAAGCCACAAGTGTAAGAAATTAGTATACATATAGCCATTTAAGGCCTTAGTCCATTCTCTACTCAAAAGTAATGCATAAGCACTAGGCATTTCTACCACTTGGATATCAATAAATTGTTGAACCCTGGGTTCACTAGCTAGCTATATATGCACATTAAATAAATCTGTTATAACCTTAAATCTAGATTTATCCAATTGAGTGACTACCTTGTTAGACTTAATTGGAGTTAACTCGAGTTGTTCACATATCCCAATAGGCATAATGTTGGTTGAGGCTCCAAAATCTAAAAGACAATTATGGACATTCTTCCCAAATATCTTGATCATAAGTAAAAAAGGTGGAGACTCTACTTTGATTACTTACATAATTACATTTACACTATCACTCTTAGGGGGGTTCCTAATTTTCTTAGATACAGATTCCAAGAGTAAGTCTCTTTGTTTTGTGATCTGAGTTAGCTCATGTAGAGTGATATTGGCTTTAATCCTTTTCATATCCTCAATAATATTGTAGCTAGTTTTACTTGGAATATCAATAGCTAGCTTAGAAGAACTTCCTCTAAGGGGTTTAGGATTATTCTTTGATGTAGTGTTTGGAGGGGTTCAATAATTATTAGGAGGGGTAGAGGTAGTCATGGTTGTTTTTGTTCCCTATTTCTCAGAGGATATGTCTTCAAAAATTGATGGAATGCTTGAATCTCCTCAAGAATATTCTTAGGCTCATTATCCTCTTGAAAAGGGAATTTAAAAGCTTCTACCATATGTACTTGGTTAGATGGTTTAGATTCAAAAGAATTTATAGCATCATCTTTGTTTAGAACCACTTCAAATGTGTCAAGTTCTTCTTGAAAATATTCAAAGGCTTTACAAAACTCAATGAAATCAATCTTAGCATGCTTGGAATTAGCATGCACCCTACAGTAATCTGGTAACACAATATCAGTGAGGTTTATATCCATATTCTTTTTGCTAAAAGAAGGCTCATTAGTTTTGTTATTATATAAATTGTCATTCTAAAACATGTTCCTAGGCCTGTTAAACTTTTGGAAAGTGAAGTTCCTTCCAAAATTATCATTAGTATTACCAACTTGTTTTTGTAATTATAGATAATTAGTGCTAAGCTTCTATACCATTTTCAATATAGACTCATTCTAATTTTTTGGAACCTCAATATCTTGACCTTGGTTAATATTAATGCCATTGATAGGCACTAAATCCTTCTAGTCATTGTCTTGAAATCCATTCATAACTTGATGGCTTAAGAAACCTAATTTTGATTAGGGGTAGCATGACTAGTAGGCAATACATTCAAAGTAGGGAATTGGTTTAATGTTGGAGCATTTTGGTTATTATTTGGGAAAAGGTTTAATGTAATCATTTGAGGACTAACATTTGGGATAGAATAAGCCATCTATCTATGGGGTTGTATTTAGTCACTAATAACCACTGCTTCAGAATAGGCTTGAGCCAATGTGATGATAAGTCGAAGAGCTCTCTTTAGAAACATAGAAGTCATAGGGTCAACAACATCTTTATAAACCTCCAAAGCTAAAGCTTCATTATGTTTATATGGATCCATGGTCTAGCTAAACATATTTTAGAACCTAACATTAAAGGACCAGGTTCACTTATATCTTTCTTAATAGTTGTAAATTGATGATAGATGACACAAGGGCTTATGATATTTCCAAATTGATCAATAAAAATAGTGTCAAATTTATTCCAAGAGATAATATAATTGTCAGGGAAATTAAGGAACCATTCATATGCAACATATTTGAATGTAAATGGAAATGACCTACATGCTACATCTTCATGAATAACATTTAATAATCTTAATGTAGCTTGTAAATATTTAACATGTTCTATAGCATTCATAATACTAGTTGGACTAAATATTGGCAAATATTTTTTAGAATTACGTGGTAAATCATGAATTGCACTTGGTATATTGATAGGGGAACTTCTAAGCCATGCTATGTTTTGATGAAGATCAAGCACAAGAATCCCTTGTAAAGGTCATGATGGTATAGATTTCTAATACCTACACTTACCTTTGTCTTTCCTAGTCCTTCTTTGGATTTCTAGTTTAAGCAAGGGTTCTCTAATCTCTAAATGTGATCTGGTCCTAATCCTTGGTAATTCTAGCTTGAAGATTAAGGATCCAATTTTAAAACATGGTGTAACACATTAATTTCTAAATAATCACAAATAACATGCACACTAAACTTAATTTTCAAAAAAAATTCCTAAAAGGATAAAGGACATCAATCTTTGAGTAAACAAGTTCAAAGATGTATTGAATTACATAAAGATGACCAATCTTTACAACTGATGACTCAAATAAACGTCTTATTGTCAAAGAATTGTCAATTTTGAATAAAATAAGCCATCTTAACTCTAAATACTAATAAATTCTTAGCAATAAAAGCTATATTTCCATAAAGGTCAACAATCCTTTACACAATTTATGCTAAAAGAAACATAATCTTGAAAAATGTAGAGTAATTTTGACCAAATACACCTAAAAGATATTATCTTTAAAGAGATCCTCCTTCTAGTTATAGTAAATCTTCTTCTATTGATGCTTCAAAATATACCATAGGTACTCTTCAATGTTGATGAACACTACTCATTTTAGGATTTGAAAAATCCAAGGCATGAGTTGCAATTTGTGACAATTCAATTATGTATGTGGTGGAATAGAAATAGAGTATGAGAATTGTCCATAAAATTTGTTTTATTTAGTTGTTGGGAGATACCAGGGTTTAAATATTTAGATATTTAATATTTTTTTATCACTTAGAAGCTAAATTAAATGAGTATTAACAATGATATTTAAGCTAGAGTGAATGTTGATAAAAATAAGAAAAGAGAAGGATAAAGTAAGAAAGAAATGTGATTACAGATTTTCATCTCAAATGTTATGACAAAATTCCAATTACTTTGAGCACATTTGAACCAATTTATGTTATAAAACAACATAAGCTCAAATTATATCACAAATTAGGCAAAATTCAAAGAAAAAATGAATCATAAGTGAGAATCAAATTTACTTTAAAGATTTTCTATTATGATCTAAATAACCTAAGTACATCCAAATACAAAGCAAATAAAATTAAGTATACATGAGATATTTATAGACAATTTATTATTTATAATAAATTAACAACCTTATGACAGATAATGTAACTTAAAAAAAGAAGAATCATTTAAATTCAAGATGACTATCTGCAATTGAGAGGTAGCATCGACATTCAACAAAACTATATAGACAATCTTTTTAGAATTCCTTAGTTGTATTAAATGCTTCTAGTATAAAATTGCTCAAAAACTCTACCTTAAAAATGGTAACCATCTACCTATTTATAGGAAACATAGGTGGTTAACTAGTTAACTTTTAAAATATCCACATGTGGATAAGGATATATGTCCTTGATATAAAGATACAATGTTGAAGGTCACATGTCAACTTGATAAGAGAGAGTATATGCTAATAGACTATCATATACTCTACAAAAAGAATATTCTTTTAGGAATTTCATTGGTGGACCCTTCAATTATCTCTTTTTGAGGAAGTCTTTCACCTTGGTATATTACTCCTTGATTAGTTCAAAATCCATTGCAGGCTTCATTAGACAATCCTCTTCGTGATCCACTAACTCATAAAATTCATTATCATGTGTCTCTCTTGATGAATTCATTGACATCATTACTCTAGGTGATCAAATCCTCTTGTTTATCCATAAAAACTACTATGAAGATGTCTAGATGTCTAAGTTTGATAATCTTGAAGTCTAATGCCTACTTTATCTTATGTACCTTGATGAGCTCCTCCATCTAAGCTTGAGAATTTTATCATTGATTGATTAAGTTTTGTGCCATCTCATTTTCATGGTTTAAAGCACTCAATCTAAGATTTTTTTTTCAAATTATCAAATGCATCCATCAAGGATTTAGTCAACCCTTGTAATACATCCTCAAGAATTGCAAGGAGGCCCTAAGCTTCTAAATCTTGTTTTTCTTTTTCCAAGTTGAGAATCCTTTGTTTCATTCCCTGAACTCTAGCCAAGGTCATGGTTTACTAGGCTAGTACCATACTAGCTACATCTTCTTGAAATATATGATGCTCCCTTATTACTTGTCATAGAATAAGATTTAAGCCCATAAATGGTTCCACCTTCTAAAAGGTGAAGTCTTCAGTACCAATAGTAACCTTCTTGGTTGCTACTCTCTCAAGAGTTGATGTATCTGTATTGAAATAGACCTGAGGGTTAGACTCCTTTACCTATAGATATTTAGGAATCACTACATTTTAACTATCAAAGGATCTTGGGGTGTTAATCCCTTGGATTTCCTTGTTATGAAGGATTCAGATTCATATCTTTGCTTGTCTATTTAGAATATCTTAAATCTAAGGCTTGACATTATCTTGAACATCCATGTCAACTTGAGTCAAAGCTAGTGAAGGAGAAAGAGATGGGATTTTATATAACTTCCCATAAACAAACCAATCAAGAATAGATAATTCATAAATAGGATTCTCATCACTTAAGAGGTTAATTTCACTATTAGGGTCCATAAAAGTTAACCTAGGCCTCTTTCTTGGAGCCAGAGGAACTAAGGCCAATTTTGCCTATTTCTTTCCTCTATCCAATGGAACTAATTCTTTGCCTGCTTAGATGGATTCTCCTCCTTATCAAAACCATAGGTAGTTATGATATTAACAAGGTAAATTTCCACTATTTCTCTAGTTTCCAAAATAATCGTGCTAATAAATTCTACTGGGGAAGAAGGCCTTAGTAGGGATGCCTAAATTTGGGGACCTTCACCAGCTCTATGCTCTATGTTGGACTCTTGAATCACATCTTTACCCTTACCTTTTACATCCTCAAGTTGCCTAACTTGGGGTGACTCTATCAATTCTCTCTACTAAGGCTCATAAAATTGTCCTCCAATAGGTGGTTCTTGATGTGCAGTCCTAGATGGTCTTGAAAACAAGTGATAATGTAAGGGATGTAGTTACCATATTTCTCCTGAGGGTTTATTATCCTTGACTAGCCTATGTTCTAATTTGATGTTGTAGTTTTTAACCCTAGATAGGATTTATTTAAAGTTCCTTTCCTTTGTGTAAATACCATCTCCCACACCTATTTGATGTTCATACTCAGTCTTTGGGACCTTTTTATCCCAAATATGGTTAGCCACTCTATCATTAAGGTCCCACATCTTAAGATCATCTAGCTATAAATCAAAAGAGTTCCTATGTGCCACCATGATCTCCAGTTGTTTCCAAAATTTAATTATAATTCTACCAATGTCTGGTGGAAAGGGATGAACCTGAGCTTTCTTATTATTCTTGCATATCAAATCCATTCCCTCGATGATTTGATAAGAAATTTCTTGCTCTAAAAGCATACTAGGAACATGTATAGGCAATCTATATAGTTGGACCATGTTTCCTTCTATCCTTATTATAGTGTAATCTTGATAGAACCACACATCCCCATGGTCTCCACTTGCCTTTTGATTAGAGGATGAAGCCTAGGTATAGGGACACTAGTGATTACCTCAAAATGATTGGGAAGATACCATCACATATGAATTACATGTGATTCATATATTTTAATAGATTTAATTTATAATAATGATGGGAAATGGTATTTTTACCATCAGGGGACCAATTTTGGATGCCAGGTAGATTAATAGAGGCTAGGAGTGAATCCAAGAAGTAAAAAATCATAAGGAATTTCTTGGATGTCTTTTTCTTGACGGATATAAATTGTTCGGCCATGAAAAAACTATTTAAGTCTCTAATGGAAGGGTTTAAGCTCTAATCCAACATGCAATGGACATAAGGTCATAGCTACCCTAACATCCTCCCTGAATTAGATAATAGTAATCTCACCATTAGGGGTTTTAAAAACATGGGAACCTTAGATTAACCAAGGTGAGAGGAATGAATCCAAGTTTTGGGAATTTTTCCATTCTCTTAAGGATGGGAGATCAACATGAGACAAAGGGAGCTTATAGTAAGCCTCAAAGGCCATGGGAGCTATACATGCAACTTTATTGATACTTCATTAATAATCCATTCTCCATCTATTATATATTTAATAAAAATAGGAACAAGAAGGTTGATGTAATGCAATACTTATGGTTTAGCAGCCACATGGTGAAGGCCTGCCAGTTGAATTGATACTAGGTCTTTATATCTTTGGTGCACCATATCATTCCTCTTTTCTTCCTAGGAAATTGGTTACAACTCCTTTATAAAGAAGAATAATTTAGACCAATTTATGATTCCAAGTATATTCAAGGTTTTTAAATATAACTCTATGTCTCTAAAGACCCTTTCTTCACCATCTAAAGTTAGATAAAGCTCTACTTCAATTTTCATGTACTGCTTTCCTATCACCATTGATAACACTAAATTGTAGTTGATGAAAATGAAGATCTCATTAAGGAACTTTCTCTAAATTCAAGTTAAACTTACTTTTATTTCTATGTGATCAATTGAACTAACTTAAGTCCTTCTTTATAGAGGGTTTAGGGTTTTTAGCTTTAATGGCAAAAATATCCAACTCTTGATTTCATATGTGCCTCAAATTTGATGGGACCTCATTCTCATGTCTTCTACATTATCTAGCATAGGATATATTTCATTTTAATCTTCCATACCTATATGGAGCTCATGTGGTAGGGTTACATGCCTTTAGTGACAAATTTCATTAATGATAGTTGAAGGCTAGCCATTAGCTTTCAAAAGTCCTCTTTATTTTACTTTGAAAAACTGAATCTAGGGCCTTACATTTCATTGGTCTCTTGATTTTTAAGCTCAATAATTATTCCATGTGTTAAGGTCATGAGGCCTTTAAAAATTACTCAACTTTGTCACACCATTGGATCAAATCTAGTGAGCAAGTGATCACCATTGGATCTTAGCTAGGGCTAGGTCATTAATCATATGCCTTTTTGAATGACTTCAAGCTTGATGCATCATTAGATTAAATACAACAAACAAGTGATCACCATTAGATCCTAAAATATGCTTAAATTTTAATCATTTCCATGATTATATGAATCTTAGGCTTTAAAAATGTCATTTATAAATTTATGTTTTAAAAAACACAAAATGACTTGGGCTAAGATCTTTATATACTAGATTTGTCTTCGTAAAAAGCTAAGAATTTCTTAAAAGGTTTTTTAGAAATGACCCCTTTGTTTGGGATTTAAAAATTTGTCTAAGTTAAATTTGATGGGTTTGGTCACATCAAATATGTCTTTACAAACATCAATTAATGGGAGCAAACCTATTAAATTTAAGACAATGGAATTTATTGATCCAATAATTAAATGCCATGTGTAAAGCCCTCAAGAGTTCCCAAGGCTTTGGGGATTATCTTGGTTAAATTTGATGGGTTCAATCATGTTAAATACATCCTCATAGACATAAAATTATGGGAGAAAACTTGTCAAATTTAAGACAATGGAATATATTGATCCAATAATTGAATGCCATGTGTAAATCCCTCAAGAGTTACTAAGGCTTCAGGGATTGTCTAGGTTAAATTTGATGGGTTTAGTCATGTCAAATACATCCTCACAGATTTAAAATGATGGGATCCAACCTATGAAACTTAAGATAATGAAACTTATAGATCCAATAACTAAATTCCATGTGTAAATTCCTCAGGAGTTCCTGAAGATTTGACTTTAATTTACACCATTAGATTAAAACCTCTAATCAAGCGATTATCATTAGATCCTTAATGTGGCCCAAATCATTAATTGTATTATTTTATAAAATAATTCAATCCTAATGTACCATTGGATTAAATCCAATGAATAAATGTAAAGCATTAGATCTATAAAAGTGCATGAACTTTAAGTTAAAACCTGATCATGCATAAAATTTCTTGCTAGATTTTCCTATGAATGTTTAAATTCAAACTGTTGGGGTTTATTGCTTGGGAACCTTGACTTATTCCATATAAATTGTAATTAATCACCTTTAAAATGATTATTTAGCAACATTAGTCTATAAATCATGATCATAATCAGATACACCAAATCTCATGTCTTTTTTAAAGATTGACCTACTTTTAAAATTTAAGATCAAACAATCTTTCATAGTTATTCTAGAATACAAAGGTTCCAAAAAAAATCACAAGGGTACCCTTTTCAAAAATGAAAGGTGGGGGGTTTTGGTCTCAACATAGTCTCCACCTATACCTAGCCCACATGTTAACCCACCATGGTTAACCCCATTATCCATTAACTATAACCATAATCATAACATCCCCCAATACACAAGTGATTAGGTCTCCCTATTTTACAATTATATCTTTACTAATAAGGATGATTGCCTTTTATGATTATTTTAGATGGGTCTCAACCTTCCCAATGATTTTAAACCCCTACATTTAAGGTCACCTACCAAACAAGTACCTCATCAACCCTTATCCATATCTAATTCTTATGATAGCTAATCCCATTCTAATCCCCCATCAAATAGTCATAATCCTAGTCATGACCTTCTTATTTAGTATACTCATAAAGAGATTGCCTTATCTAATAAATTTATTATCACCAACAAATATTTAGTCCTCTTGTGGCTCTTATAAAAAGGTACCCAACTTCCCAAGGGATTATACCCCATTTAACAAAGCTTACCTCTAATTCACACTCATCCACAATGAAATCCTTAATTTATTAGTCATACTCTATCACATCCCCCATCCTAATAACAAAGGGAAGCCTATCTTTTTAACCAAATCTAATTCCCATTCATCTCCTAAAAAATCTCACATACCACCATCTCCCAATATCATGACATCACCATCAAGTTCTTCCACTCTTAAATCCATCTTTTCCACATCCAACATTATAGACAAGCAATATACCCCTCTCCCAATACTTGTAGAATCCCTATTATGGAAACTAGAGGCCATCAACATGAGTTTCTACCCAAAAACAAGACCTATAGATTTGTCTAAACACATGCCATTATAGTATTGAGCAGAATAAGTTTATCTATACCATAAAGTCCCTAGGCATTCTATCAATAAATGTCACCCATTTAGAGATTATCCAAAACTTAATTGATAATGGCGACATTGAAATTGAGGGTGAATATAATGCATATACACCTATGATTGTGAAAAAAAGGTTATGCCAAGAATTACTTCTTAAATATGATCAAGCTTCGTCCCTCCTTAACCAAGGTCATAACCCCAAAATCCTTGCCATGCCATAACTATACCTGATCAAACCATCCTTATATCCTATTCACATCAAATCCCTAATTTTAATAAATCCATTAATCCTAAATCATTCATTCATAAACGCAAGGGGAGGAAGGTACTTAAAGACAATAATATGGATATTATAAAGAAATCATCTATTGATGACATCACCTCATCAACATCCCTATCAAATTCAACATCAGAATGGTCAAGATCATACCCAATATCAACATATGAATCAAAATCATCATCACTTATAGATAACTAAAGTCACATCAACACCTATCTCTTTGAGGATGTCTCTAATTTTAATGTCAACCAATCACAAGGCATGAATCTTGATATGTCTTAAGATGATGAAATATTAACACAATTATTGGATTTTTTATTAGTCAAATATCATCAAGTTAGATATGAATAGACTTTACATGTCAATTATATAAATATTCTTAGTGATTCTTTTGAGATTCTTCAGGATACTTTCTCTGACATTGAGCTTGGGTCTCCTAGTAGATTTTATGAGGACTATGTTTCCCAGCATCCCCTTAATTCACTCCTTTCACCACACACTCCTAATCATACACCTCATGTTAATGATCCCTCCAACCCACTCCCTATATTAGATGAATAGGAACACACATCATTAAATTCCCCTCACCATACATTATCATGTGCCAAATCTACAAGGATCTAAGTCAATAATCAGCTAATCAAGCCAAATAATCAATTTATTTGTGATCCAAAAAAAATCAATCAAAGTCAAGAAGAGTTTTGTAATTGGCCAAGTCAAAAAGTGTCAACCCATATTAAAAATATCCTTAAGGTGCGAGGGGACCATCAAATTCAAAATAATCATCTATCAAGTCCAAGATCAAATTCTTCTGGTGAAACCCAAATTTAGGCACTAGGGGGTAATCAAAATTTGAGTCAAATATCAACAAGTCAAAAATCTTTCAAACTTAATAGTAATATGGTCGATAATCCTTCTAATATTTAGATCAAAGAGCAAACAATTCAAAAATTCTTGTATCCCTTAACCTCATTTATCATATGACGTAAAACAAAAATGTCCCCTCCACCATATATAATAGTGTATGAAACTATGGAACACTATTTATGATCTCCTCTTATTTACATCATTCATCATCATATCACTCATCCACATCCTCTATCTCACTATCAAAACCATTTAATTCCATCCCTACTACATATCATTTTCCTTAGTAACATTGTCTCACATAATGGTTATAAATAAATTTAGTTGAGACATCTAGAGGATGCTAAATCAATAATCAATGAAGCTTACTATGGCATCAATACATTCAATAATAATAACATGATCCTAGCATCACATGTATTTATAAAATGTGTTGGCTAAAAATCATGAAATTGGTGTCATTCATACATATCACACCCATATCCAATAAATCAAGATGTTAAAAGTTAAAAAAGTCAAAAATATATTTCATCCAATGGTGAAAATTAGTCTTTTGGCACCTTGGGAAAGTACCATAATGAAAAATAATTTTTGACATTATGGTAAAATAATTTGTTATCCATATTATAACTCACAACTTGGGATAAAAACTCCATAAATTAATCCTACCCATTATCTATCATCATATCATGCATCATATTGTGTCCATCCTTCCTTATAGTCTTGACCTTTGTAATGAAGTAGAAGATTTCTTGAGAAATTTTCTAGAATCATCTTGGAATATCCTTGAATGAATACTCAAGAAACTATATATCTAGTTCCTACATGATGTGGTCATTGGTGATCCCTAATCTATTCTTCTTTGCTCCTCATCCCCTTTTTAGTCTCACCCTCATATTTTTGTCATCCCATTCATCATTCCATTTGTCATCATCTTGGTTTCTAGGCTTGGTTTTCTCTTTGTTATTAACCCCCTTTGTATAGTGTACATGCATATATCAAAAGACCTAAAAAATAAAATATTCTAAAAAACCCTAAAAGTTATAAAATCCACAAAATCCAAAAACACCTAAATCATCTTATCATATTCCATGTTATCCTATGTCCTAAATATCCCAATCATCCTATATAATGTCTTGGCTATCTTATCATATTTTCATCTTTACTTATCTTATTTACTAATGGTCTTATAATTTTGTCATATTGTCTTGTTATATATCCTAATCATGACATCTAAGTCCTTATTTATAACCTTATCCTAATCCAAGTCACTAGCCCATGCCTTGTCCAGGTTCCTATCCTCAATCTAAAATGACATCATGATCATCACAACCAACTCAGTCTAACTCATCACTTGATCACTCATCCCATTAACTCTTATCAAGATAATTAGACAAGACATAATGGCATTGTATGTAGATACTTGCGTGTGTGTGTTACTTGTCTTCTCTTTATTATTTGACTTATTTACATGTCTTTTATCATATATATATTTACATATGTTTATATGCTTGTCTCTATTTATCTTCTTTTATTAATCTTATAATGAGTCTTGCATAATGTCTTTATTTTCTATTAGGAAATGAAGGAGGATGTTATGATGAAGCCAAAAAATACATAGTAATGCTTTTGGATGACCTATGTAGAATTTATCATTTGCCCTTTTATAATCATGCACTTTGGCATAATGTCCTCTTGGTTGTACTTATATCATGGGGAATACTTCCTAGTGTTATATTTATATGTGATTTCTTAGAGTATGATGAGCCTTATTACAACAATGATGGATTGATAATGTACTATACTCATCAATTTTTAATCCTCTATCACCTACCTAATTTTATAATCATCTTAATCCCATCATCAAGTCAATCATCTCAATCCGTTCATCTAATATCCAATCATTCTTATAATCCATTTATCATCCCATCTATATCCTCTAGGTACTCATCTGTCATCTCTCTATTCATCAGTATCTAACATCTCATATCCCATAATTTCTCATATTCCTTTATCTTCATCTCTAACATCTAAGTCACATTCTATATATAATAATTAACATGTCTAACAATCATCATCATCCTCCAATATTTCTTGACATCAATCATCTAGTCTAAACTACATTGGCCTGAGGTTTTTTTAGACTACGTAGGTAGTTCTGAGTCACATCATGTGCCTAAGTTCAACTCAAACACTCTCTCCTTTATCCACATCATTTCTCATCACATCTCTCTTGTCCTTCGTTATCCCCACATAATACATTAGTCAAATCTTTGAGATATAATATCAAGCATTCATCAATTAGTCTATTGATCAATCACCATTCCTATAGTCATCTCCTCAATCTTCCATTAAATTACTTAAAATTGTCAATTGGGCCCAACAAATCACAACATCCATCTTTTCTTCCATTAGTCAATCAGTATCACTGATTGGTTAATTCAACATTTAAATTTTATAATCTCCTCCTTTTATTAGGGCATGATTAGGACTGTAACTTTATTATCATCTCTCACTCACTTACATGTGTCCTTACTAAGAGAATAACCACTATTAATCACATCATGGATCATTTATTTGATGCATCATAGTACAATTCTTACCTTTCAACCTTTGGTCACTCAATCATATCATTTATTATCTCTCATCTTCATCATCTTATCGTTTGACTTTAGCTTTGGGCTACACTCATCGTTAATCTTATCAAATCATTATCTAATTTTAGCTTAATTATCTCCCATGAATGTGTCATTTATTTGGATATGTTGACATCTTGTATCCTTTTCTATCAATCATCTTGGTCAGTAGCTCTCCTTGGCATGTTTCCTTACCTAGGATATGTCGAAAGCTTGTGGATTTTTATCTTATCATCATCATATTATAGTTGATTCCCCATTGGGATGTGTTAACAACCATGATGATATCATTTCCACTCCTTTTTCATAGGTATTTGATAGGGGAATCATCACTTTATATCTCATTATTCATGTTGAATTCATTTTCTTCCTCATTGATCTCCCATTTAGCATCCTGACCCCTTATCTTTTTGCACATCTCACCCCTTGTTTCCTAATTTGAGTGACCATCTACCTCCTTCCTCCCTACATGTCCCCTTGGTTGGAATCATCACATGTCCACTAACATCATTTACTAACATTCATATATGACTATCTTTATTCTTTGAAATACCTTTACTCCTTCCACTTTCTTGACTCACAATGCCCTTTCAAAGAGGGGCAAAATATATGTATCTAAATTTGTTCATCTTATTTGGCTTGTTAATTATATCACTATCCCCATATAAATCCATCTATTAATCCATTAATTAACTCATATTATCATTATTTTTCCTAACACATCCCATTTAACTCCCTCTTAGCCAATTATCTAAGCCCCTTCTCCATATTTCATCTCTTACATATATCCCACCTATTATTAATCCCCTCATTTCTCCTCTTAGTAACATCCTATTTTCTTAATAAATCTACCCATTCCCACTTGTGAATTTTAAATCCATAAAATCTTACTATTCCCTAGGTTTCTCTACAAACCTACATAATAGCCATGACATCATTATCACTAATCTCATTGAATCTTCTCCTTATAACATCATCACCACTTAAGTCCCCTCTAATCATTATTAACAACTAACTTGAGTTTTAAAATTATCTAATTCTATAATATTCCTCAATTTTGACCTCTTTTCTCTAGAAACCTCTAAATCTAGAAGTTTCTAATTATTTTTTAATTCCTTTTAATTATCCATCTTTCCTCTATTTAAGTCAACCACCCCTTAAGGAGAAAAAAACTATGAAATGAAAAGCTTATATGCGAAATATATGATCATGGTCCAATAAACCCAATAAATCCATGAATCCATACTATCAAAGTCTTTTTATCAAGCTAATATCATGATAAAATTCTAATTCTATTTGTAATCAATCCATTATCCATACCATTTAGTCTTTTTTATAGTATTATTATAAATGTGTATTTTATTGTACATTATAATCTAATAACTTTAAATACATGAATTAGATTGGTAATTTGAGTTGATTTTGGTTAAATTTCATATCTCTAATAAATTTCTCCAATTTATCATCATACATATAAAAATTTCTTAGAGGAATGGAAAATTAGAGTCAAGTATTTGTGTGTTATTTTGTGTGGTTTAAGATGTGTTAAGAATAAACATTGTCAAGTAAATATGAAAAAATTAATTTATATACACCAATCATAAATAGGTTTATATGAGTAGTGATGATTATGGTTTCTTTATAACACCTAATTCTTTTATTTTGTATTGTCATTGATGTCAAAGGTGCATCTCGTGAAGGTTGATGTCAAAGGTGATTAAGGATGGTTAGAAGTGTGTGATCTGATAAGGTGAATGGAAGAGTGTTACCATGAGAGTGTTTCCATAAGATAAATATAAAAATATAATTTGAATAAAACTAATCTATTACATTTACATTATTGATATCATTGTTAATATGGAAGTTACAGGTCATTGATGCCAAATGCATAGGAAGCATAGTCATGACATAAAGAGGTATGTGCATGGTAAAATGAATGAACAAATACATGTGAAGGTTTTATGTAATTATATGAGAATTTTATTAAGGTATATAATCATTCATGAGAGTTTTAGGGTGTGCATATAGGAGCAGGACCTTCAGTCTAAGTCTGTACCTAGACCACTCCTAGATCCTATCTGGTCTAGTGAGATATGAAGATCAGATTTCAAGTTAAGTATGCACATGAGAGAATGAAAATAAGTGATATAATTTTTTTTAGTTATTATTAAAAAAAATTAGGTCAATATTTGAAGGAAAAATCCATTAATCATTATTTTAGGCCTTCTTGATCTAACAAAATAAGGTCTCAAACTTAAGAAGCACTTTCATACATTTTTTGGGATATGTAAATTATAAATGGGAGTATAATATGTTAAGGATAGATTGGTAATGGTCATATATAATATCTTCGATAATTATTTTTGGATTAAAGTATCACTATTTTATGAATAATCGTTAACACCAAAACCTATGTTAAACCTCCCTAAAACCCTAATAAGGACCTGATGTGAAATATTTTGATAAAATTAGATTAGTATGGATTAAAATGACTATATAATATATTTTAAAATGTATTCAACTATCCCAGGTACCTCCAAGTAATGGTGGTTAGTTAGATGAGAGAGAAATGTACAGGTATAGGTTTATTTGTTAAAAAATTATTGTATCTCTAAAATTATGAATTAGTTAAAAAGAATAAATGGATGTCAAAAGAAGCTAGAGACTCATTTTACATGTCCATTATGTTTTATGGATAGTTTATATCATTTAATATCTCTAAATTGGTCATCCAAGTAAGCCAGTTGTAGATAGACCTAATAATGCAGATAATGTAAAACCTAGGTAGAGATGAAGAGATAGTTTCAAGGGTTTATGCATGATATGTTAATGAAATAAAGTTAATAAATAATTTATTTATGAATTTTAATAAATTATAATTATTTTAAAAATCCTTGGAGGTTAGTTTATGTGGTGAAAATATTGCTCACAAAATGGCTTATTTGGTTTAGATAGGACTATGAGACTTAAGGTCAAGAAATTAGTCTATAAGACCAATATTTACCATTAGACCATATAAATTTTATATATTAATATTTTATATAGATATAATATACCAATTTTTATGCATAATGATTCATGAAAAGAGTTTACACATGTGTTTGAGGTCTAATTCTTCATGATTATGTTTTTGAGGTAATTTGGAAGTTCTGAGTAAGCGAGTTGAAGAGATGTTCTTAAGCCATTATTTCCTAAGTGAATGTATTCCAAGCATTTGGTGATGACCATAAGGTCATGGATAATATATATTCATTTTTTATTTTTCATTTTTGAGTAGCTTAATGATGTTTAATCTTCACTATTATAAGATAGACTTTTGAGGTACATAGGCCTAATAGGGTAATTTGTCCTAAAGAAGATTTAATGGTATGAATGAAGGATGTAGGTATAATAAAGCATAGAGGAGAGTATTATATTTATTTTTTTAAGTGTTTTAATGTTTTTTATTATTATATAATTCCATATTGGCCTAATAAGATCAATTTTTAGCATTAAGAGGGAAGACCTAATGCAATTATGTTTCCATGAGACCTAAAGGAGGAGTAAGGCCTAATTGAGTTGTGGCAAAGGGATTTAAATTGTGATTAAAACATGTTAATAATATGTATTAATACCTATTATGTGTCTTAAGTAAGAGGTTTAATGTGTGTTTGTGATTATGAGACTAATATATATACAAGGCAGTCTAGGCTTATTTGAGTGTGTGAAAAATGAGTGAATGAAATCATGTATGGCTGAGTATAAGGAGGTATTAAACTTAGTTATAGACCATAATATAAGATCAAATGTATGAAGATGATCAAAATTATGAGGTGGCTAAGTTTGTGCTAAGTCACTTAGGGAGTTGGTGCTTTCTTGCAAGTAGATGTTTGTTAAAGCCTAGTCAAGTGGGTGATCCAAGTTGAGTTGGTGCTCAACTAAATTTGGTATTTTTTTTCATAAAAAAGTATTAAATTTTTATATTTCATAGTGGGTTTTTTTCCTTTTGAGGGTTTCCTACTCATATATGTGTTTTCTTTTTTCATGCTCATGTGAATGGTTCTTTCTGGATTGCTATATCACTATGCTACTTTCATGGTTCAATAATGTTAAAGTATAATTGAAAGAAAGTTTTTAAACACTGATTCACCACCCCACTTAGTTATTTTACTTCCAACATCTTTTTTAAATTTTAAAACACAAACACTAGTTAATTCATTCATGAAAAGTAACTCTTATACCATATGATATAGGCACCCCCCATGATTATCCCATTCAAAAAAACCTATACACACATTCATTCATTCAGTATTTGTTCATTGTTAATTCATTAGTTTATCATGGTTAATTTCACCTTTACACACATTCAAAAAAATTAATAAAAAAAATATGAAAATATTTAAAAAATCAAATATTCTAAAAAATATAAAATCAAACACTAAACATGATAGGATTTGATAGATTATATTATTTACATATGGTATTTATCAAATTTTTGATAGATAGCATATTATTTTCATACATACATGCATTTCATAAGGTATATGAGTGTAATACATGATATATAAATCATGCAATGATAAATAGATGTTATATCTTTCTTATACCTATGGGTTATAACATTACATAGGGCATCTACTTCCATAGGTTACATTATCACAGTTTATGTAGACACTTAAAACTGGCCATCAATGACATCATATTAGAATTTAGACCAATTTATACCAACCATTACAAATTAAGCCTAGAAAATCCTAAATTTTATTTTGAAACACTCACCAAAGCTTAAAATCCCATTAAGACATCCATAATTGGGGTATCCTATCATAAATAACAAAAAACATCTCATTAATTCATCTCCAATTATTCCACGACATTATAACATACAATTTAGCCTATAGACCAATTAAATGAGGCAAATTCACACATAAAATTAATTAAAATCTTGGAAAATGCCAAAATGCCTAAACAAAATTAATTAAAATGCAAAACCTAATCAAGTGCCTAATTGAATTAACCTTGATCAATTAATGAATTATCAAAAAGGAAATTCAAAAATCAAAGAATATCCTAGGAATTCATAACTACCTTTTTGTGAGTTGTCAAAAATCCAAAAATATCTCAAACATGCTTATTCATTGTTAATCATGACCATTTGACACCTTTTAACTCTATTAGGGTTAATTAACTCACTAAGTCTAGGTTTGAACCCATTCTAATCTCTAATTACACTCTAACTCAACTTTGGTTGGGTTTAGTTGCTAAACCTATAATTACAGGCCTAGACCTCTTCATTTGGGGGGCTTAGGACATAGTAATGTTATAATGCTAGTTTTATGAAATGATGGCAAGTAATAATGTTATAATTACAAAATCACAAGCCAAGCCACTTTAAGCAACATCGAGCCAAAACCAAACCAACCATGTTGCCAAGGAGAGAAGGAGATAGCCAAGCTCCATTGCCACAAATGTCTTGAGCATAAGTCAAGAAAACCAAATGAACACATCATTTGGATCATTCAAGGAAGGTAAGGAAACTTTGTAATTTATTTGCATTTTAGTTGAGATTTATCATTTTTTGTTTGTTCACTAAGTTACCCCTATGATCTAGGTATGGAGGTGTTAATCTTGTTAGTGTGTTTTTAATTTCATTATTTTATATTAGAACTTATAGTTGATCTAACCTTCCCTTAATCATCAAATTATTAGTATCACAAATGGCATGCCCTGTGGGATTGTGAGCACCCCACATAGCAAGGAGATGAAGATGTAACTCATAAATCATGAAATGAATGCTTGAATGTCTTCAAAATTATAGTTTTATCTTTGTTTTTACCATATTTTTAATGTTTTAATTAACTCAAATCTACATAGAGACTGAGCTTGGTCAGGCATAATCGACATTATTTTTTCCTAACCATTATCAATTATGCTCACCCAAGCTGTATGACCATTGTCAGTCAGTAAATAGGGGGAAAATGAATAAAAAAACATTGATTTTGAATCATTTTAGTATTCATAATCATTATTTTTTGGTTTCATTGATGGTTATGATCTCTACCTAACCTTTGTGTTGTAAGTTTTGAGGAATTTTTATCTAGTTTTGAGCTAAAATAACATTTTTGTTTTGTGTTGGTTTTACTTTTGAGTTCACAGTTGATCAACATTAGTCTTAATCAATTGGTATCGATTCTCTAATACCATCATCAGTTCTCTTTGATATGGACCAACATTAGTTGCCTTAAACTGGCATCTATCAATTTTGATCAACCATGGTCACTATGTTTTCAAAAATAAAAACCTGAGAGCTACTTTTCTACTTTTTCAATGTTTGTTTTCTCACCTTCAAAAGTGATTCAAAGTAAAAGGGGACTATAATTTTTTTAGGGCCAAGGCATGAATTGAACATGAATTTTCAAGTCTGACTAGTTTTTAACACTTCTTTTTGGTGTTTAAAATGAACTAGGATAGATCTTGAACATTTGGTTTTAAGGGCTTAAAATGAACCTAGATGATTTATGTTGAACTTGTTTTATGAAATTTGTTGCATGTTTTTCACTTAAGCCAAGGGGCCAAGTAACTTCATTTAAACATGTTTTAAATCTTTCTCACATTGTCTTTTGGTGTTTAAAAAGAACATAGTTCATTTTTTATTCCTTAAATGCTTTTCAAAGTTTTTACAAGATTCAACCAATGATAAGGGGGCCATAAAACTTCTCAACACATTAATTTTTTGGTGCTTTAAAATGAACCTTAAATCACCTACTTCATATTTATGCAAATGATCATTTTATGCCATGTTTTTTTTACATGTTTTTTTATTTTCATAAAAATAATAGCACATGTATGCTCTCCCCCATCATCTATAGGGAACTTGGGTGATAAAGAATGCCTTTTAATTACATTTGTGCCTAGTCCAAGCCATAAAAAGAATGTTTTATAGGCTCTCCCCAAAATCCATATGGTTTGGATGATCTAAAATCAACCCTAAAGTCTTTCTACTTAGTCATTTATTTTCACACAATTTAGCTTGTGAAGGGGATGTCATTACCTCTCATGAGTTCTCTATGAAAGCATTGACTTAGGGATTCATCTCCCAATAATGTTTCAACCCCTCTCCATGAAAAGGTATAAAAATTAGGGTATGCATACTATTATATCTAATGGGTTGAGTGGCTAACCTCTCCTTTCATAATGAAGGCCTGAGTTAGGTCTGATTGACTAGGGGATTCCACTAAGCAGTCCATAGATGGAATCATCATGCAAAGGAATAGACCCTTGCACGATAATTTGTTTGGTATGAACTTAATATATGGGATGCTTCTCTTATTTTAACCACACTTGGGATCAATATATATGATTATAAATTGTAAGTCTTATTCAACCCCACTTTCCATACCTTGATAAGATCTAAGACGATATACTTAGTTGTATTTTGTCATTTATCCTTTATTACTTGGTGTTTTGAGTCTAAAACTTTGTTTGTTTAAAACCACGTCAAAATGATGTTGTTTATATGCCACTCCTTTTTTTTAGGTGGTGTTATGCTAGCCATTTTGTCACACACCTTTTCCTTAAAATTTTTGCCAAACTTGTTTGTGTGTGTGTCTTGTAAGAAATGGGTAGTGTTATGATACCCAAATCATTTCAAGATTTTGTGCCCTAAATATTTGAAATAAACCATTGTCGCATATTTAGATAGTGATAATGTTTTTACTCTAATCAATTTATTTCAATACTTTTTTACCTTGTGCCCAATGCCATATATACATATTGAACTTTTATCTTTTGTCATTATAATGTCCTATTGTTCCTATTTTTTATTTATTTAAAGATGCCTAGTTTCCTAAGTTGAGATTTTAATTAACTTTGACAAGTTCATATTCAAACATTATTGATTTCTATTTAAGCCTCATCTCATACGGATCGATAGATAAATCTTTCTCTTTTGGGTTGTCTAGCTTATTTGTTTAAAAGAGCCTAGTTCTCATAATTGTTTGTACCTTTATTTAGGAAAAAAATAGTCTTTCTCCATATGCCTTTTGCCTTATGAATTATACAAATTGACGAAGTTTATGTTTGATTCCATATGCCAATTCTATGATAAAGTGTTCCAATTTTTATAGATTAAAAATTTCACCTTCATTTCAAGTCTACATTTTGACGCCACATTTGGCCAAAAATCCTAGCACATGCCTTTGTTTTAACTCTAGATTTTGATGTCACATTTGGATAAAAATTCTATCATATGCCTTTTTTTGATTTTATATTTTGATAATGCATTTAGCCAAAAGACCTAGCAACCTTTACCTTTCCTAGTTTAGACCTACTTGGAACATTTTAGACCTAGAGTTTGGCATGCCATTTTTATTCATATGCTTGACCTTTTGTGTGTGAGACATTTGACATTAGAAATTTGACATTATATTGTTTTATACCAAGTTTTTAGCATAGACCATTTTGGAGATATAGCTCCCCTTTCGACCAAGTTAGACCAAGTTTGAACCATTTATCCTTTGGACATTATTTTTTTAGATTTTGTAGAACTCTAAGACCTTTTTGTTTCAGTTAATTCATCACTGATATGGATATGTATCATTATAATTATTATGAAATGGTCACACAAAATTAAATTGGAGACCCCTATTGGGACAAGGATAATGTTATTTGGGAAGAGGATTCTTATCTACCCTATAAAAATCAATATGGGGAACACAATCAAGATCCACAAAATACAATTGGAGAACCCTATTAGGATAAGGATAATGTTATTTAGGAGTAGGATCCATACCCTCCTTACAATAATGAATTTGGGAAATAAAGCCAAGATCACCAAGCATCATGTCTGGTGACACCTTCTTCTGGCTAGTTAACATATTATACTCACCCTTATGTGACCACCCATTACTCCATCTATATTGTTAATCCTCCTTTGGTTTGTGCAAGAAATTAAGATCCATAGCATCTAAGGAATACCATTTCTATTATAGTACCTTATCTTTTAGCTTGTGTGAGTAACCAAGCTCCATAATGACCTACATTATAGGACCTCATCCTTTAGCTTGTGTGAGCAATCAAGATCCACAATTCCTTACCATTATCATTCTAAGACCTCATCCTTTGGATTGTGAAAGTAACCAAGATTTTTAATTCCCTCTCATTATCCAACCATTGTTCATTATTCAACTATTTCCATCTATTCCCCACTTTATAAAACCCTAGTCAATCATCCAGCCCCAACCAAGCCAAGTAGTACCTCTCTAATTGAGCCAATCATTCAAGGACCAAGCTATATGAAAAATTGGTATTTTAAAATTGATCATAAACCAAGTCTAAGCAAACCAACCAATTTGAGATGTTTTTTTTGAACCAACCATTTGTGATAAGTCAACCTATGATAAATCACCTTCTAATCCTATACTTATTTTTGAAGAGTCTCACTCTGACAAGCGAGTCTTTGTTAAGTCACTTCTTAATGATTATAACCACCTTTGGGTAAATCATTACCTCGATTATATGCCTATTTTTAAATAGCCTCCCTCTAATAATCTAGTATTTTATGAGTTATATTTTGACCATATTCTCACTATTGAGGAGTCTCATTTTGACAAACCATTCTCTATGAAACCCATTACTCCATCACAATCCATTACTTATCCAATACCAATCATTTAAAAAAGCATCATTGTAGTAGCATCCATGCCAGATGAAGAAATAAAATTAAAATTATGTTCTATTCTTGAACCAACATCAAATTTAGCATCAAAACCAAAATCAATATCAGTCTCAACATCAAATTTAAATTCCCTTGAGTTAGAATAAAATTTAGAATCAACATACATTTGTGGTTACTAAAATATTGGTTATGCATGCCTTTTAGACCAATTTTAATACATTTGTGATCCTTCTATGGTTTTTGAGATGAGCACTTTAGATTTGACATAAGTTATCCTAGTATATTCTATTAGGATTATGTATCCTCTCCCCATTCCATTACCATTCCACATACCATTACCAACAACTGACATATCCATTTTCTTAACATTCCATCTCCCACAAGTGTTGATTGGGATTGAGAAAATCACACCTAATTGAACTATATCCATGGAAACATACTAGTTGAATAATATCAGGGAGGCCAAGACCAAATTCATGTAGAAGAAGAAAAATCTTATAGTAAAACCTTTCCAAAGGGACTAAGAGATAATAAAAATTCAAACTCAACATCTTCTAATAAAACCTTTTTAGAGGTACTAAAAGATAATCAAAGTCAAAAGTCAATGTTCCTTAGTGAAACCTTCTTAGAGGCACTTTGGGACAAACAAGACAACTTTATTGGTGAAAACCTCTTTGAGGCACCAATATCTAAGCACAATAGTCCTTCACTACTTGATGAAGACAAAATCAAAGATCAAATCATTATAGATTCTAATCTACATCCTAATCAGATGGTATCTACTCTAAGGCCCAAATAATAGAAAAAATTGGTAGTCCTATCAAAATAATATTCAAATTTTTTTAGCTCTACCACATTCAAATTTATGTTGAATATAGAATGAGCAACATTGTGTACCTAAAACTCTTGATCTTCATTTATTACCCAACCATTATACATTCTATTATCATCCACTATTCCATTTCCCATTCAAACCTATCACCCAACATTTATCCCTATTTATGATCCCTGGCCACACTTTCCTTTGAGGAGGCTACAAAGATACTATTGGAAAAAATTATCTTAAATACAAAATTTTTTTTTCTAGATGGATCAGGCCACTCTCTTAAATCCTTCAACAACCTCTACCCCCATGACTAGTCCCTTTATGGTCCTAAATAGATGATTTAGTGTAGTATTCTAGGGGGGTTTAGTATGGTGTGAGAAGCTAAGTAGAGTTATAGTTGAGTGAGTGATCCTATAGTGAAATGAGAAGATAGACCTCATGACCCTACCATATGTCACTTATAATATTTTGAAACACTTTAACCAAGATTTAAGGTTAATTTATAGATTTTGAAGGAAAGGCCTAGAAACAAGTCTAAAACTACAAGTGAATGTCATCTCTTATAGGTTATTAAGGTAATAAATATTTTTTTAAAGCTTATAGGTGTATTGGTAAAGTTCCAATGCCTTCTAGTGTGATTTTTAAGAGAGAAAGATGATTAGCACAAGCCTAGATGAACCTGACTATCACAAGCCTAGAGGAACTTGACTATCTTAGCATGTCATGTAAGATTGAATAGATTAGTTTGGTTGTGTATTTGATAAGTGTACTTAAGAAGTAAATCAAAGTTGGAAGATTACATGAAAATTATGTATTTTATATCATTAATATCTCCTACAAGTTTGGTTTCTTGGTTAGTTTCCTATCTCAAGATATAAGCCTTCAAATATGATCTAGTAGTGTAGGATGTGCTAGGGCACATCAAATTAAAGCCATAAGAAATAGCCATTTGGACTCAAAAATCTCAATACGGTAAAAATTGATCATAGGGATATTAAGTGTTGAAACATTTCTCAATAAAATCAAGGATCAATGGCACATAGGTTATCAGACTATATTAAATAACTCAAAATCCCCGGATCAAGATTGAAAGTGAGTATTCTTACATCCAAATTCTAATCGATGATCTATGTTGAAGGTTGGGGTCAATAAGTTAAGATAGATATAGAGCACACATTTAACCATGTATATGTATATCTAATGGTGATCACAAATTAAATAGGTTAGAGGATCCTAAGATTGAATGTGGGGTTCCCATGTGTCACGATCATGGTGAATTAGTAGATCAACATCATGCATTTGATCATGTAGATCAAATATTGATAATGCAAGTTCAACCAAGTAGATGGAGATCAATCAAGTGAATTTGATCAAATTTTTAATGAGACATAATATGAAGAGATTTGTCTAAAGTGACAATGGTCATATTTTCAAATTTAAAGAAACGACATGGAATTGAGATGCCATAGAGGTAGACATGTTGAATTAAAGGATTTTGTGGACCCAAGATTGTGAATGTATAAATCTAAGGTTAAAATATGATTTGGTTTATTAGAATAAATGCTTCACATTTATATGACATTATTAAATTAGATTCAAGACCCTTAGTTTGAAGATTTAGAGCCTATAGGCCCTATTTTTTGAGGTTATAGTATTGTTTCATGGTTGTGTTCATTGTTCTTTATAACAGAGCCACATGTACAATGAGTTTTTGGCTTCCATAATGATTAGGTGAATAATAGGTCTATTTAAGCCTAATAGAGATCAAAAGTGGGATACTAGCTATTTGAATGAGATGGATGCATCAAAGATTGTGCTATTTATGGAAACCTACATCAATCTTCAAATAGACCTGAAGTCACTAAGTACAATCATATTCCAATCATGGTGAAGGATAAGAGGTATAGTTCTTATAGAGGTTCATACTTGAGAGGTTGTTTCATGAAGATAGTCATGGTGATTGTGTTTAAATGGGTTTATCTTTGGAGAACCAAACTCTTTTACTCATAAACCATAAAAGTAACCTACAAGAAACTAAATAATGTAGTCATGTTCCAGGCATGAGGGATGGAGGAGAATACAGTGGTTTCTAAGCTAGTATAATGATTGAAAGGATTTTTCAAAGGATCAACATGATGGATAGAGACTAAGTATCCTAGTGGATCTTCATTTAGATTATAACTATATGAAAACCAATAAGGGTATTAGTTTTCATCTATGGTGGACCTATGTTCATGGTTAAGAGTAAGGGAAGAGTTGTGATTTTGAAATGAATACAACCAAGGGAAACTAGATGAATGAGTTCAAGTGACTATATAATAATGTAAATAATATATCAATATAAAGTATGAAGGGTGACAAATGGCCTTCAGATCAATTTTTATGATAACTGGTTCAGAGTGGCTCAAGCTTGTGGCATCCATCAATGGGGTTTATGAAGGTTGCAAGTATCATGGAGTTTATTATAGGTTTGAGTAGCAAAGTCAAGTTGAAAATAGAACACCTCAAAAGGCAAACATGAAACTTAACCTCTATGGTCAGTTAAGCATATTATGCCAAGTTAACCAACTTTGACCCAAACATCTTCTAGAAGGTAAGTCGAGGGTGGCATATAAGTCCAAGGGAGAGAGAATTGGTGGTTGGAAAGTGCAAGTGGAGAATTAAATACATTTTCAAAGTCTTTGGAGAATTTTCCCTTATATTAGATCATGATATCATCATCCTCAACAAGTTCTTGTCTTCTAGTGTGTTTCTAAACCAATGAGAGGGCTTGAAGACTATTTCAAATAATAAGGGTTATTTTATTGAAAAATTATTAGTTTTAATTGATCAATATGTGGGTGAGAATTCATGGAGGGTGGTTTCATCTCATTTATTGAATTCAGTTTTCTTGACTCTTCTCTCTCTCTCTTCCTATGTTCTCCTATATCTCCCATTTCTTCCCCATCTATAAGGGAGACTCTCATTTGACAAGGGAAAATCTCATTTGATAAGGGAAACCTTATCAAATTTTGTATGAAAGACATTTTGAATCAATAAAGAGAAATTTTCACCTATTTCATGCCTCTAAATTATGTTTAGCAAGCTTGTGCATGATGGCCTTGTGAAGAAATGTTCTTCCATGTCCATTGTCCTTCTTCCTTGCCTATTTTTAGGTGTTTTCAAGTTAGTTTCAAGTCTAAACTTTAGTTTTTTTACCACTAACGTATAGTTGGTGTGAATTTTAGAATTCCTCTTTGCTTCATTCATTGCTTTGTGAGCCTAGTTTATGAAACACTTATGCAAATTAGCTAGTTTATGGGATTGTGTGAGCAAGGATTGACTTATGATACATCAAAGTTTATTTCATGATTATGTGAATATCAATAAATTTGGTGAATCACCCCATTTATCTCACGTGTTTACCCTATACCCCCTTTATCCCTTTTTTAAGAAAAAATAGTAGTTTAGGTGATCTACCAAGAGGAAGTTGGCCTTATCTAGAGGTTCAACCTCACTATAAGATACTCACATCCTGAGGTTATTCCCATGTTTTGGCTTAGTTATAGAAAGCCTAAATAAACCTCCCCAAGGGTGAAAATTAATGCCATAACTATTTTTGGTATGCTTGATGGGACCACTTTCAAATAAGATTGGTCAAGTTTGATGTTAGTTTGATCAATTTGTAATGGTTATAGATTTAATTTTTAGTATTTGGAAACTTTAAACACTCAAAATTATAGTGGTATATCATTAGCTATCTTTCATGCTAAAGGTGACTACAAGATCAATTTCTAGATGTGTTCCTTTTGAATTTATTGAATTGCCTTTAAATTTTGTAAAAATTTTAAGATTTGTTGACACTCATACCTATAAAGGAAAATCTCCTCCTAACCTAGTTTATAAGTTTACCTCTACAAGAAGATATTTTTTAGGTCCTTTCACTACCATGGCAACCCCTAGAGCTTTCCCTTTTATGGCTTTCAATGACCTCAACTAGTATGACCCCATCCCTATGGTAACTCTAAAAAGTGTTCCTTACTTCATGGTATACCAATATATAACCCCTTCTAAGCACTTAAAAATATAACCAACTTCTACAATGTTCATGATATCAATGAAGAAAATGTGTCCATCAGTTTATTGGCCATCTTTTTCAAGGATAAAGCCTTGGACTGGTATAGAAACCTTACTGCTAACTCCATCACTTCATGAGACTAATTAAGTGATGCATTATGTAAGATATTTAAAGATAGTAATGACCACATGTCACTCACTAAATAGTTAACCATAATTAAGAGGGCTCCTCATGAGGTTATGTAGGATTTCAATACCAAGTTTTAGAAGACATGGGATAGGATTCTAATCTCTGTTAGGCTTACCCTAAACTATGCTTTCCTTTACTATCTAAAATCCCTCAATAGTGATATTGTAGTAATGATTCAATCTATAGGAAGAAATACACTATTGGATGCTTATGAGGTGGCAATCAAAGTATAGAATAGTTTAGTACAAGCTGACAAGCTTACACCTAGGCACTAATGCCTTTGTTTCCTAAGATTCAACCACCTCCTATTATTATTCCTCCCCTTTTTTCCATTGCTCTTATGCCAAAACTTGTTGTTATACCTACACCAAATCATGAAAAGGCTTCAACTAGTCAATCTAATGATTCCCAAGAGTTCTAGAATTTTCAAGAGCTTAAGAACATATTTCAATCCTTTGGAAATGAATTGGTGAATGTGAAGAGACAACTAGCTCATTCAATAGACCTTATCAAGATCCATATCAGCCTCAACAATAGTCTTATCAAGCAAATAGGCCACCCTACAAAGGAAATTTCCAAGGATAATGCTAGGGACAAGGGAAGCCTAACTATGTTAGGCAAAACAATTATAATCCAAATGTTATAAGAACTTCCAATAGTTTGGTCCCTACTTAGAACAACATTGCTCAAGAAATTGAGGGTACTATGCCTTGAAATCAATCATTCGATCAATCCATTATCCCAAACACTAAATTTAATTAGGATTTTAATGATCAATGCCATCAAGGTGATAACTATAGATTCAATCAAGCTCTTATGGCTCATAACACAAAAGTACCTATGATGATAAAACTAAAAGATCCTTAATAACGCTAAGGCCCTAATGAAGAACTAGACTAGTTGGGTGATACAATGGTTAACTATGAACAAGAAGAGTAATATGCACTCAATCAATGGGCTAGTTCTAGCCAAGCATATATTCTAGTGGTAGCTAATATGAGATTCAAAAGAAAGAGCATATATGGTAACTAGGAAGTAGTAAAAGAGCCTCTTACTATTACTCCATTACTATCAAAGCTAAGTGAACCTATTTTTTCTCTAAAGGTTCTAATAGCTCTAAAGAATCATAATCAATAGAATGCCTTTATGCCTCAAAAATCACAAGTTTAAAACATGGTTGTGGATCCCAAAGTAGAAGAAAATTTTGGTAGTTTTCCTATCAATATTTTCAAACAAATTAAGAATTCCAATGTGAGTGTTCCAATGTGGGATGTGTTTTTCATGCCTAGTCGGGTAGATATCATTCAGGAAGGTTTGTCAAGGATAAATGTTTCTAAGGAACCACCAAGCAAGGAAAATGTGGTTCTCACTAATGTAACCAAGGGACCTAATGAAGGGAAATCAAATAAGGTGGTAAAATTCCCTCCCTTCTACATTTATGTGATCATTGGTGATTCCTTGGTATATAATTGCATGTTAGATAGTAGAGAAAGTACTTTCGTGATGCCAAAGTAAATAAAAAATTAGCTTGGTTGGAAATATGAACCCTAATCTAAGGGATTTTTGTAGCTTTATGGATCTTCCACCAAACTAGATAGTATTATTAAATGTCTCAACTTGATTCTACATGCTTGTCCTAGTGTTTCAATGGCTCAAGATGTGTTAATTCTAGATGTGCCTCCTCATTTTTCTCTATGTTTATCTAGAGACTTCATAAAAAAAAGTGGGGGTTATTTAGTAGAAAATTAATACTACAAGTCTTTCAAGACAAGGTATGGGACTAAGTTGTCTATTAAATCTAAGCTTATTTCCCAATTACACATTGAGCCTTATGGGATATATATCCCAAAGATCAATTGTACCATTCTTGATGAAGATGAACACCTAGTTGGTTAAGAACTAGATAATCATCCTGAGGGGATACTTGATATGTTCTTGGATGAGTTATGGAGTGAAAATAGACTAATTGACCCTTTGGAAGGTGTTAAGGAAAGTGACATGGGAGTCTACTACTTGCATGTGGAGAATGAGTCCATGCCATCCCTGACTAGGTCACAGGAAGATACTAGTGGTTTGTGAAAATTTTTATTTAATGGCTCAATGAAAAAACATGGGTAGGTGTAGGTGTGATGTTAATATCTCCTTCCAATGACAAGTAATTCTCATCTTATAGGTTCAAATTTAATTTCTCTTAGAATGCAACTGAGTATGAGGGCCTTATCCATAGCCTTCAATGGGCTAGTAAGAGGGGAATCAAGTAGTTATAAGTGTATGGGTATAGTGAGCTGATTATGAATTAGTTTAGAGGCCAAAACACAACAAACAATTCCTTCATGAGATCTTACAAACATAAATTGTAGGACATAATTGAGGAATTTGAGTCCTTCAACATCCATGTAGTACAAAGGAACCAAAATTAGCATGTTGATAAGTTGATAGCTATGGGACCTTAGTATGACATCCTAAATGAGTTGAATAAGTCCAAAGTAAAGCCACATGTTAAAGTGGTAGTAAGACCATCAGTGCTAGATAATGAGGCTCATTGGTAGGTCTTTGATAGTGAAAAGAAGATTGCTTATTTCTTGTCACAAGAGGAAAAGTTTTCCTCAATAAACCAACGTAAATTTTAACATTATTATGAGGATTAAATTATTCATCTAAGGTCTAGCAAACTTCCCAAAGGGATGGTCACCCTTGAAGGTCTTTTTCATGAAGGAGATCATATGAGGACAAGGAAGTGATGTCATTTGATGAAGAGAACTATGAAAGAGTTATTATCTTCAAATACAAGCTCCTCAAGATTAGGAAGGTAAGTAATGAGGCATAAAGGCATGCTTTTATTAAACTTTTTAAAAAATATTCAGACATCTTTGCTTGGGAATACAATGCCTTGAGAGGCTTTGATCCTAAGAGAGACAAACACACTATAGAGTTGGAGGCCAATTCAAAGCTTCTTAGGTAGGAGAAAAGGCTTATCAACCCCAAAATTGAAGATCTTATGAGTACATAATAGACTAAATTTATTGAATCTAATATCATCTATCCCATCAAGCTCTCCTCATGGGTATCCAACCTAGTACCTATAAGGAAGAAAAATGCTGAGATATAATAATTTGTTGACTTTAGGGACTTAAATAGGGTCTCTTTGAAATATCATTACCCCTTACCATCCATAGAGAAACTCCTTGAAATGGTTTCTAGTTTAGAATACTTCTCTCTTTTGGATGGGTACTCAGGATACAACCAGGTGCTAGTAATTGCCTTTACCATAAAGTGGGGCACATATGCTTATCATAAGATGTATTTTGTCTTGTAAAATTCTAGGAATACTTTCTAAATATCCATGGACATGGCTTTCCAAGGCTTGTTAAATTAGATGGTGTTGGTCTATTTAGATGACATCATGATTTTCTCTAAGAAGGCTAGTGAACACTTGGATCGCCTAAGATTAATCTTTTAAAGATGCAGAGAATATAGGATCTCAAAGAATCCTAATAAATTTGTGTTTAATACCCATGTGGGAAAACTCTTGGGACATATTATCTCAAAATAGGGATTAGTTATCAATCTTAATAGCATAAGTGCCATCTTGGCAGTGTCCTTACCCAAGAACAAGAAGGGACTCCAGAGTTTCCTTGGGAAAATTTAATTAGTGAGAAGGTTTATACCTAGTTTTTCTAACATGGTCAAACCCATCACTACCATTTTAAATAAGAACCAAGTGTTCAATTGGTCCAATAAAGGTAAAGCAATATTTGAGGCTATTAAGTAAGCCATTTCCCAAGTACCCACACTCATGAATCCTAATTTCTCAAAGGATTTCATATTGTATGCCTTTGCCAATATTGAAAATATATCAACTATGTTGATGAATAATAACGGTGAAGGACTTGAGCATCTAATTGTTTTTTTTAGTCAAAGGCTTGAACGATATGAAGTAAGGTATAAATTTGTATAAAATTAAGTCCTTAAAGTGGTAAGAAGTCTTAAAATGTTTAGAAAAATGCTCTCTAATAATATGATTTATCTTATGGTGTCTCATCTTAGAGTGAGGGACTTCCTTCTTAACAAAGGATTGAATGAGAATAGGGTTGGTTGGATTACCAAGGTCATGGATTATGACATGGAGATCAAGGTCACTAAGATAGTAAAAGGCAAAGGCTTATGTGAACATATGGTTAATGACCTTTAAGAGGATAAAGATGTTATCTTGGTGACACAAGATAACTCACAAATAGATATGCTTCCACCCCACACTAAATGGCTCCAGGATATGACATATTTATAAATAACAAGTGAGTTCTTGAAAGGTATGGACAGAGAAAAGAAAAGGTATTTTATACTTTAGTCCATACCTTATGCATTGGTTTATAAGTTTATATTTAGAAAGGACCTCAATGGAGTGATTCTTAGGTGTATTGATAATGAAAAAATAACAAGGCTCTTATAACAATTTCATGATGAGCCTGTAAGAGGCCATTTTTCTTGAATGACTATAGTGAAAAAAGTGATGAAGGTTATTTTTTATTAGCCCAACCTCTTCAAAGATGCCTATGCATGGGTGATAAAATGTCAAAAGTGTGCTCTCTTTATTGGTAAGTAAATATTGGTAACCCTTATTCTCAACCCAATCTAGGTGTAACAAACCTTCATATAATGGGGTTTGGACTTCATAAGAATGATTAATCCACCTTTTAGTGGAGGACATAAATGTGTACTCACTACTACTGAATACTTCACTAGGTGGGTGGAAGTAATTGCCTTGAAAGAAGCCAATGAAATAGCAATGTTGGACTTTTATGATAGCATAGTAATGAGGTTTGGTGTACCAATAATAATAATTTTAGATAATGCCTTAGCATTTATTGGCATGAGGACAAGTGAGTGGGAACTTTAATTATGCATCGACCTTAGTACATCTTCAAATTAATACCCCCAAGGTAATGGATTGGTATAGTCAACAAATAAAAACTTGGTAAGGATCATTTAGAGGACTATGGAAGTGAATAAGAGAGTGTAGCACACAAAGTTAAGGATAACCTTATGGGCTAATAGAGTGACTCCCAAAGTTTCCATTGGTAACTCACCATTTATCTTTGTATATGGGATAGAAGCCAAGTTTCCCATCTCTCTTGAGTTGCCTACCTTGGAGTTATCCCATTAGCTTGAGTTGATGGAGAGTGAACATATGAGAATGAGGATGATAGAGCTCATGGATCTTGAATAAACAAAGGACCTTAAAATGAAAACACTAGAGTCACATCAAGCTCAAGTCAAAAAATCCTTTGACAAAAGAGCCATAGCAAGGGACTTCAAAAAAGGGGATCTAGTCATCAAGTGGGATTCAAAAAGGCCAAGATAAGAAACCATACCAAGTTTGAAATCTTGTGGAGTGGCCCTTACTTGATCCATGAATGCAAATAACATAATTCTTTTCAACTTGCCCAACTAGATGGAGAGGTATTAGCCATCCCAATTAATGGGATTCATTTAAATCCTTATTATTAGAAGAGTTTGTAGCCATTATATATGTTATACATATTATAATAGTTTTTCATGTATTATTTTAAGTACCTTATGCACATCCTTTTCAGTTGTGTGTTTCCCTTCCCTAGGTGCCTTGGGCACAAGGTTGGTTTTGTTTCTTATTATCCTTATTGCTTCAAGAAGAGTTTTTAGAAAGGAATAACCTTGTATCAATTTCACATCAGCTAGAAAAAACTTTTGCCCCTGTATGTCCAATGGATCAGACAAAGAAACTAATCTATTACATAGTAGGTATGTAATCCCAAGAGGTCACTAGAAATGTTGGCCAAAATTGGCCTACATACAAAAAAAATTCTTGGATAGATAAAGGCACTCTCTTGAACCCTTCAACAACATTCTACCCCATGACTAGTCCCTTTCTAGTTTTGAATGGATTATGTAGTGTGGTATTCTAGGAGGTCCTGGTCTGGTGTGAGAAGCTAAGTATAGTTCTAGTTGAGTGAGTGATCTAATGGTGAAATGAGAAGATAGACCTCATGACCTTACCACATGTCACTTACATGCTTTTGAAATACTTTAAGCAAGTATTAAGGTGAATTTGTAGATTTTGAAGGAAAGACCTAGAAATCGGTCTAAAACTACAAGTGAAGGTTATTCCTTATAGGTTATTAAGGTAATAAATATGGTTTTGAATCTCATAGGTGCCTTGGTAAATTTAAAATTCCTCTTAGTTTCTTTTTTAATAGATAAATATGACTATCACAAGCCTAGAGGAACTTGACTACTTTAGCACATCATGTAGGAATGAATAGATCAGTTTGGTCATACATTTGATAAGTATACTTTGGAAGTAAATCAAAGTTTAAGGATTACATTAAAATTATGTATTTTGTACCATGAATATCTCCTACAAGTTTGGTGTCTTTGTTAGTTTCTTATCTCAAAATATAAGCCTTCAAAGATGATCTAATAGTGTGGGGCATGCTAAGGGATGTCAAATTAAAGCTATAAGAAATAGTCATTTGGATTCAAAAATATTCAAAAAGGTATGAATTGATTATATGGATATAAAGTGTTAAAACCTTGCTTGATTATATCAAGGATAAATTGCACATGGGATATCAAACTAAATTCAATAATTTAAAATCCTTGGATCAAGATTCATAGTGCATATTCTTGCATACAAATTTTGATTGACGATCCATGTTGAAGGTTGGGGTCAATAAGTCAAAATAAATATATGGTGAAAATTCAACCATGAAAATAGAGATCTAATGGTGATCATGAATTCAATAGGTTAGAGGATCTTGAGATTGAATGTGTCATAATCATGATGAATTAGTAGACTAATAGCATGCATTTGATCATTCATATCAAAGATCAATGACATGCACTAAATTATCCAAATGGAGATCAATGGAGAAAATTTGATTGATTTTATAAGGGGACATAAGATGAAGACATGTTCAAAGTGACAATGATCATATTTTTAAATTTAAATAAATAGCATGGCATAGAGATGCCACAGAGGTAGACATGTCAAATCGAAGGATTTTCTAGACCCAAATTTGCAAATGTATAAGTTAGAGGTCAAAATATGATTTGGGTTACTAGAGAAAATTATTAAAATTCATATTATACCATTAAATATTAGTTAAGACCCCTGATTTAAAGATTTAGAACCTCCATGCCCTAGTTTTTTGAGGTTATAGTATTGTTTCATGACTATGTTCATTATTCTTTGAAAAGGAGCCACATGTACAATGATTTCTTAGCTTTCATAAAGCTCAGGGGTATAATAGGTCTATTTAATCCTAATAGGGATCAAAATTGGGATAATAGTTATTTGAATTAGATGGACATGTTTTACTTAAATTTTCACTTTTTCTCTATTATAAAAGAAAGTTAAAATTGAAAGAGGGGTAGAGGTTAGTAAAACCTAGATGTGGTGTGTGTTCTATAATCCAGATGGTTGTAGATACTCTTTTTTGGCTCGGGAAGATGGCCTACAATAAGATACAACTAGAAAATGGTTGGTTAGCTAGGTAGGTTGGGTGGATTGCCTAACAAGCTAGATCTAAGAAGTGAGAGTTATCTAGGAGGTTGGCAATCCACCTTTTGATACAAGTTAATGTTGAAAAGAAAGGTTGATAATAAAGATATCATAAAATAAATTATAGTACTAAATTGAAAGAAATAAATAATTTTCAAATAAATGCTAGTGTTATAACAAAATAACATTAAAGTAAATGTTAAATGGTCAAAGAATGGTTCAAGTAGGGTTAGGTTGTTTTTTATAGTCTATAAGGTGATAAAGGGTTTATAAAATGGGTTTTTGGTTAAAGTTGGTGGGTATTTGGTATTTTTTGGTTTTTTGTTAGGTTGGGTGCACATAGTGACCATCGATGGTTAGGCTAACCATCAGTGGTTAGAGTAACTATCAGCGGTTGGGTGACTAACAATAGTTTGATAGCTAACCATCGATAGTTAGGGTGACTAACAACAGTTTGACAATCAATCATTAATAGTCAAGATGATCGTCGGTGGTTACTATTGATAGGTCTAGCTAAGGTAAAAGGTTAGATTTAGAGGGTAAATGGTAGATAATTACAATGGGTTATTTGGGGTTAGTTAATTTGTTGAGAGTTCAAAGGGTGGTGGGTTAGAAATAAGTGCAAGGTAAATGAATAAAACAAAGAAACTAATTGCTAATCTAAATAAGAGATAAATACTTAACTTGATTATTAAGGTCTAGAACAATTTTGACGGAGTAATAGTTGGTTGATTAGTGAAAGTTGGAGTAATTTTAGTAGAGTTTAAGGTATTTATTACACCTATAGACTTATTAGAAACTTGTAAATAAAACTCTAATATCTAAGAAGATTAGGAAGATCAAGATCATGAAGCCCCCTTCTTGGCCCTACTCTCTTTCTTTTATAGGCAAAAGGAGATGGAGGATAGGAGGGTGGAGTTGCTAATTAGATAGGAGGATAAAGTTTCTAATTATAATTCTTTGTAATGGTTTTAAAGTAATTTATTATTTAGGAGCAAGTTGCTTGTCTTATACACAACTATTGATGCTTTAAAGTAGGTAAGGATCTTACCATCGGTGGTGAAAGTGACCATCAATAATTATAGTGATGACCATTAGTGGTTATTGTGCTGATCATTGGTGGTTAGATTATTGACCATCAATAGTTAGAGTGCTAACCATTGGTGGTTACTATGCTAACCATCAATGGTTAGAGCATTGACCATCAGTGGTTACTATGCTAACCATTGATAGTTTAAGGTTAAGTTTGGTTAAAAAGGTAAAATGGTCAAGTTTGGTCAAGAGGTTAAGTTTGGTCTTGGTGGGTTAGAAGGTGAGTTGATCAAAGAGTGTTTTGACTTAGGTTTATGGTTGAAAGGGGGTTCAGATGGTAGGTTAGGCATCCATGGGTATTTCAACATCTAAAACCATAGTGCATGGTTTTATAGTGTCTACATTTTTCTCTTTTTTATTTTGTAGTTTATATTAACAAGCTGTAAAATAAAAAATATTATGAGTGAAATGTTAAATTTCCTCAAATATGGGAGGAGGTGTTCCCCCTCAAACTATGAGTTAATGAGGTGAAGCAAAATCAAATTTGGATTTGATGAGTGGTTATGTGGGTAAAAAGGTAGGTGATAATGATGGTTGGTGAGGTTGGGCATTAAGGTAAAAATGTGTGCATAAAATGTAGCTAAGTGTGTTAGTTAAGATTGTGTATATACTAGGTTGCCATAGTTGGTAAAATAAAGTCAATGCTAGAAGGACAAGTGACAGGAGTAACCAGTCCATAACATTGGTCATAGGTGATCATGTCAGGCCTATCAAGCCATCTAAATAGGGTTGGTATTGGTCATAAGTATCTAGGGTAAGAAGTTTTTCTATGAAATAACATAACTGGTTAAGTCATGCACAAGGTGGTGCAAAGTTTAAGAGTTCAACATGGAAAGGTGAGTTGGTATAGTCAAATTAACATGCAAAATTAGCACAAAAGAAGCAAATGGTCTAGGTCAAAAATGGCCAACATTAAGGTGGATGTGGTGTAATGATTGGGTATGGGTAGGTTGGGAATGTCTGAGTTGACACCATATGCACAAGGTAAGTGGAATTTGCCTACATAGTTTCATGGACGTAATATCTAAAAAAACCTCAAGACAAATATAGTTCTTCAATGGTTCATGGTTGGTTTGTAGAGGATAGGTGCTCTCTGAAGGTTGGTTAGTATTGTTTAAATGAGTTACCCCAATTTGGTGTACCACTTGGTTTAGTTTGGTAAAAAGTTTGGTGGATAAGGGTAATCTCCAATGGTTGGGGTTGATGGAGAAGGAAATATGCAATGGTTTATGGTTTAGTTTGTGTATGTTGGAGAAGGATAATCTCCAAAAGTTATATTTGGTGGAGAAGGTGATCTCAAATGGTTCATGGTTAGGTTAATTAGTTAGTGGAGAAGGTGACTCCAAAATAGGTTCACTGATTGGTTAGTTTGATGGGTTGGTTTCAATGACTCAAAAGGGAGAAGACACATATTCCTAAGTGGTCATGAAAGTATAAATAGGAGGCTAAAAACTTAGATTTTTAAAGAGCATGATGGAAATATGGGTGGGCTTATGAACATAAAACCCTATCATGATTTTTCTATGTTGTTACTTTGATGGTTTAAAAAAGGTAGCTTGATCACATGGTTTCAAGTAAGCTCAAAAATTCCTTGATTTATGGAGGACAAAAAAGGATGTGTATGATAGGTGTGGGTGATAGGTATGGGTGATAGGTAGGGTAACCTTATTATGAAAATGGTATTCCCTTTTTGTAGGTGACCTAGAAACCATGATAAACAAGTCCATGTCATATTCTAGGTGTAGATTAATCGATGCAGGAAGTCTATTGATGCTATTGTGAAAGCTAATTACAACTTTCTTAGGATTGTTTGTTTTTATTTTGATATAGGGTCTATTATTGCTCTATTTGATAGGTTTGAGAAACTAATTGATGTAAGTTTCAAATTATTTCTTTTGACAAAGTTGAATTAGACATCCTTCAAGTGAGTGGTCTAAGTTTGGATTTGTTCATGTTTGATAGCTATCCTTCAAGGGAGTAGTCTATCTTTTTAAGAAATTTATATTTTTTGGGGGAAACTATTCTTTAAAAGAGTAGTTTACATGTTATAAATGTTAACCCAAGTGATAGTTTTGTATCCCAAATTATTTATATGTTATTTTAGACATAGACTATCTATATAGGCCTAAGGTTTTCCTTTATGGAGGTAAATCTACAGTGTAAGGAAGTTGATGATGGGTAGAAGAGGTGGTTTAAGTGATAACAACCATAGAAATAAAAGTTAGAAAGTACCATGAGTATCATGTCATGGGTAGAGCCATGGTATTCATGCTTAGGATTAGGCTAAATTTATGATGGATAATCACATGATCTTGTTTTAACTGGTTATTCTTAAAGATAAGGAGATGAAGGTGATTGAAAATAAGCGATGAGCTTAAGTTAGACACAAGATGATAAGCAACTTAGTTTAACCAAATAATAGGCACATAAATGCAAAATCATTGGACGAGGTTGAGGTTTTGATATACCCTAGATCCATGTTTGCATAAAAAGTTGATGTTAATCAGGAGAGAAGATGCCCCCCAATAAATTTATAACACTTGATTAGATGTAGAAAATATTTGGATTGATAAAAAGGGTGAGGTTGGTTAGGTGATAGTTTGGTGGAGAAGGGTAATCTCTAAGGGTTGGGGGAGAAGGTGACTCCCCAAATAGGTTGGGTGGTATCCAAATGGGTTGCCCCATTTTGATATACCACTTGGTTAATGTTGGGTTGATGTAGAAGGCACTCTCCAAATATTTGGGGGAGAAGGTAACTCCCAAATGGTTGGTGATCATAAAAAACATGAAAAAAGTGGCCTAAAATGACTAAGGTTAAAGTTATTTTCTTGGTTGATTTCCAAGTATCCAAGGTAGGATGTGATATTGAAAAATCATAAATGGTTGGTAAAGTAGAGAAGGGTAATCTCAAAAGGTTAGGGAGGTTGGTGGAGAAGGTGACTCCACTAGTTAGGGAGAGAAGGTGATTCTCTAATAGGTTTGGTTAGGTGAAGGAGAAAAGTAATCTCCAATAGTTTAGGGTTGGTTGGTTAATAGGCTTGGTTGATAGGTTGAGGCAAAAATTTCAAGGGTTAGTTTGATTAATTGTTAAGGTATGGTTTAGGTTGATAAATGGTCAAATCTTTATGGAGGGAAAGTTACCCCAATTTACTCTTTAAATGGATGCTTGAGGTGGGAAAAATATCCTAAAGTGAAGTTTTTGGTTAGTAAGAGGGTTTAGGAGGGGTGACGATCACTTCATCCTCTTCCAAAAAGTGTTGTTAGTTGTTAATTGTTACAGGTTAGTAGATTAGTTAGTTAAAGTTGTAGGTAGTGGTTTAGGTGGGATTTCTTCTATTGCACCAAGGCTAGGAAAATGTGGTTGGACTTGATTTAGGTAGGGTAGGGTAGGTTTGGTAGGTTTGACAGCTTAATATTGGTTTAGGTTGTTAGATAAGTTGGTAATGGTTGAGTTAAAATGTGTGTTGATTATGGTTGATTGATTTGGTGTAGAGGTTGGTTTGATTGGTTAACAGAGGTAAGATAAATGGTTGAGTTGGTTTATTGGTTGGGTTGGTTTGATTTTTTAGTTTGGTTGGTGAGTTAAGGTTGGGTGGATGGTTATAGGTATAATTAGTTCGATGGTAAGTTTGATTGGGTTAATGGTAGGTTTGGTTTGGTTGATGGTAGGTGAGGTAGGGTTAATGGTAGATAAAGTTAGGTTAATGGTAGGTGAGGTAGGGTTGATACTAGGTTTTGAAAAATTGGGAAGTAGAAGAGGTAGGTTGGTCAGTTCCACATGGGTAAGTGGAAAAGGTTGGTAGGTTAGTTCCACATGGGTGAGTGGAAAATTTTGGTAGGTTGGTTCCACATGAGTAAGTGGAAAAGGTAAGTTGGTTGGTTTCACATAGGTAAGTGGAAAATGTAAGTTGGTTGGCTCAACATGGGCAAGTGAAAAACATTGGTTGGTTAGTTCCACATGGGTAAGTGGTAAAGGTAGGTTGGTTTCCTTGATTGAAATTTCAAAAAAAAGTTGAGAAAGTTCTACTTCGTTAACAAGTGGTTTGGTTAAGAGTTGGATTATAGTTTCCTTAGTTATAGGTTGACTAAGAACCAAATCTAATGGATGAGCCTCATTATGTTGAGGGATTTGGTTATTAGTGTGCATAATAGTGGGTTTAAAAAGAGGTTAAATAATTTATTATTCTTTATTTTTCAAGATAATAAATTGGTTTGATGAGGTTAGTTAGTTTGATAGGTTTGGTTGAGTTGATAGGTTGGGTGGATTTGATTTCTTGGGTAACGCTGATAAGGTGGGTTGGTTTGATAGGTTAGGTAAGGTTGATAGGTTGGTTTGATATTTATTGGTCATATGGCAAAGAGGATAGACCAAATCTCGATGTTGAGAAAAATAGGGTTGCCTCAAAGTGGATTGGGTAGTTGATATGATGGTTGGGGTAAGTGACCCAATGGTTGATGAGGTTGGATAGGTTGAAGTTGAGGTTGGTTATGATAATTATTTGGTGTTGATCGGTTATTGGTTAGCTATAATGATGGTTAAATGGTATTTGATAGGTTGTTGGTTGGTTGTAGTTGGGATTTGATTATTTTTAGGGAGGATTGATTAGCCATGGGTACCAAAATAGATGGCTCTACCTTGATTATTCGATCCATTAACATTGTAACTAGCTCAGGTGGTAGTTAATAGTTTTTTAGTTGGTTGTAGTTGAGTTTTTTATGTGATAGGTAGGGTTTGATTGATTATGGGTGATGGTGGGTTGGTTGTTGATAAGGTTAGGTAAGGTTGATAAGGTTGGTTGGGTTGATAGGTTGGGTTGAGTTGATAAGTTTGGTAAGGTTGATAAGGTAGGTTGAGGTAATTTATATGATGGTTGGGGTGATTAATATATTGGTTATGGTAGGTATCCCAAGTTTGATGAGGTTGGGGTGATTGATATGATAGAGGTTGATAGGTTGTTGGTTGGGTATGATGACAATAAAATGGTTGTTGATAGGTTGTTAGGTTATTTTAGGTGAAATTTTATTGATTGTAATTAAGGTTAAGATCATAATTAGATCATGATGCAAGGTATCACTCTAAGGTGAGATAATTATTCTAGAATATCTTAGCAAAGTTTAGATCTTTAGGAGAGAATATAGGTTAGTTACCCATCAGATAGGGCAAAGGAGGCAAGATGGTGTAAGTTAGGTTTCTCAAAATTCAAAATAAAGATTAGAAAAGAAAAAGTCAAAAAGGAAAAACACCCACTAAATTACATTACCTCCTAGGGTTTTTTTAGTCTCTATTTTGGCTTATGCCTTAAGTTAGAAAGAATGTTAGACTTGGCTCATAGAGAGAGTACTAGAAAAGAAGTCTATGGTTGGTTTTAGGGTATTTATGGCTCTCAAAAATCTATAGTGAAAGTTAGTGCATGGCTTGATATTGGGGCCTACCCCTTCACTTCTCACACCATAGAAATAAGAGTGTCAGGTGCTTAGCCAAGATATACTAATTTTCAAAGATTATACTCAACCAGAGAGCTAAGTTGGTTCTCCCTTTGGTAATGACCTCCAAGTAAGATTTATAAGAAAGGGTAGGGTTTATCGCCAGGTGATGAAATCTAAGTCAGACCTTGTCTCAAATTTTTTTTGATGTGTTGATTGGTTATGTGGTTTGGTAAAAGTGTGTGATAATAAGAGTGAGCGCTATGATTAATTACTATGCTTGTAAGTTACTAGATGAACTAAGATAGATAAATAATCAATGTATGCAAGAGGTTTATTTTAAACCCAAAAAGAAATTTTAGATTTCATTGGATGAGCATAGAATAAAGGAAGAAAAATGGATGCTAGGTCCCACTGAGTGTGCTAGAATGTTTTACTCAAATTTTAACTTTTTCTCTATTAGAGAAGAAAGGTAAAACTGAAAGAGGGGTAGAGGTTAGTAGAAAATAGATGTGGTGTGTACTTTTTAATCCAAACAATCATAGATACTCTTATTTGGCTTAGGAAGATGACTTGTAATAAGATAGAACTAGAAAAGGGTTGGTTAATTAGGTAGGTTGGGTGGATTGCCTAGCAAGCTAGATCTAAGAAGCATGAGCTATCTAGGAGGCTATCAATCCACCTTTTGATACAAGTTAATGTTTAAAAGAAAGGTTGATAATAAATATATAATAACATAAATGAAAGTACTAAATTGAAAGACATAAATACTTTTCAAAGAAATGCTAGTGTTCTAACAAAATAACATTAAGGTAAATGTTAAATGATCAAAGAGTGGTTCAAGTAGGGTTAGGTTGGTGTTTCTAGTTTTTAAGGTGACAGAGGGTTCAAAAATAATGTTTTGATTAATCTAACCTACCATTTACATTAACCATCAGTAGTTGGGTGACTAATAGTAGTTTGACAGTTAACCATCGATAGTCAGGGTGACTAACAGTAGTTTGATAGTCAAATGCCAATGGTCAAGATGACCATTGGTAGTTACTATTGATAGGTCTAGTTAAGGTAAAAGTTTGTATTTATAGGTTTAGAGGTTAGAGGGAAAATGACAAATAGGTATAGTAGGTTTTTTGGGGTTAGTTAATCAGTTGAGAGGTTAGAGGGTGGTGGCTTAGAAATAGGAGCAAGGTAAATGAGTAAAACAAATAAACTAATTGTTGATCCAAATAAGAGATATATACTTAGCTTGATTGTTGAGGTCTGTAATAATTTTGATAGAGTAAAATATAGTTGATTGGTGAAACTTGGAGTGATTTTGGTCAAGGTTTGGGTCTCTGTTACACCCATAGACTTACTATAAACTTTTAAAGAAAACTCTAATATCTAAGAAGATCAAGATCATGAAGCCCCCTTCTTATCCCTACTCTCTTTATTTTATAGGCAAGAGGAGACGGAGGATAGGAGAATGAGGTTTCTAATTATATAAGAGGATAAAGTTGCTAATTATGATGTTTTGTAATGGTTTTAAAGCAAGTTGCTATTTAGGAGGAAGTTTCTTGTCTTATACATAGTTGTTGATGCTTTAAATCAAGTGAAGATCTGACCATCGATGATCAGAGTGCTGATCATTAGTCATTACTATGTTGACCATTGGTGGTTAGAGTGTTAATCATTAGTGGTTAGAGTGATGACCATTGGTGGTTACTATGTTCGATATTGGTAGTTAGAGTGTTAGTTGTTGTTAGTGATTATTGTGTTGACTGTTAGTAGTTGAAGGTTAAGTTTGGTTGAAAAGGTGAAATGGTCAAGTTTGGTTAAGAGGTTAAGTTTGGTTATAGTGGGTTAGAAGGTGAGTTGGTCAAAGAGTGTTTTGACTTAGGTTTATGGTTGAAAAGGGGTGCAGATGGTAGGTTGTGCATCCAAGGGTATTTCTACATCTAGAACTATAGTGTGTTTTTTCCAATGTCTATAGGATGTATCAAG
Source organism: Torreya grandis (assembly GCA_037957365.1). NCBI lineage: Eukaryota > Viridiplantae > Streptophyta > Pinopsida > Cupressales > Taxaceae > Torreya > Torreya grandis. Next base: position 1,057,546 of record JARHVA010003455.1, on the reverse strand, counting down.
GAGTAAGGTATCCATGGAAACCTAAACTAATCTTCAATTAGACTTATAGTCAGCAAGCACAATCATATTCCAAAATATATGGATGAATATTTCATGAATCAATTAGACTTTAGAGGTTATTTCATGAATATAGTCAATATGATTGTGTTTTAATGGGTTCATCTATGGATGACCAAAATCTTTTGCTCATAAACCATAAAATTAACCTACATGAAACTAAACAACATAGTCATGTTCTAATCATGAGGGATGAAGGATAATATAGTGGTTTCTAAATTGGTATTATGCTCGAAATAACTTTTCAAAGGAGAAACATAATGAAATGAGACTAAGTAGCCTAGTGGATATTCATTGAGATTATGACTATATGAAAACCAATAAGGGGATTAGTTTTCATCTACAGTAGACCAATGTGGCAAGGTTATGATTGTGAAAGGAATGCAAACAAGGGACACTAAATGAATGACTTCAAGTGACTATCTAATAATGTAAATAGCATATCAAGATAAAACATGTAGGGTGCCAAATGGTCTTGGGAACAACTTTCAAGATAGCTAGTTTAGAGTGGCTCAAGCTTGTGACCTTTATCAATGGGGTCTATGAAGGTTTTAGGTATCATAGAGTTTATTTCAAGTTTGAGGAGAAAATTCAAGTTGAAAATAGAAGAATACCTCAAAAGGTAAACATGAAACTTAACCTTCATGGTCAATTAATCATCTTATGCCAAGTCTACCAACTTTTACCCAAGCATATTCTAGAAGGCAAATGGAGGGTGGCATAGAAGTCCAAGGGAGAGAGATTTGGTGGTTGGAGAGTGCAAGTGGAGCATTCAATACATTCAAAGTATTTGGAGACTTTTCCTTTTTAGTAAATCATGACATCATCATCCTCAATAATTTCTTTATCTTCTAGTGTGTTTCTAAACCAATGAGAGAGATTGAAGACTATTTGGACTAATGAGGGTTATTTTGTTGAAAAAGGATTAGTGTTAATTGATCAAGCTATGGGTGAGAATTCATGGCGGGTGGTTGCATCTCATTTATTGAATTATATTTTCTTGCCTATTCTCTCTCTCTTCCCCTTTTATCCTATATCTCCCATTTCTCCCCCATTTGTAAGGGAGACTCTCATTTGATAAGGAGAAAATATTGGCCATTTTTGGCCCACATATGAAGCTCTTGCATGGTTTGATGAATCAATGGATCAAAGGCTTAGAAATGAGTCCAGTAATATAAAATAGAGAGGATCCAAGTAAGTTTTCATGGTGCTAAATAGTTACATGAAAGAAAAGCCTAAGTTTATACTTAATAAATATTTCAAATTTTGGATAGGTGTTAGAGAATTCATAATTCCCTCAGAGAAATTGTCTGCATCAAAAAAGGCTAAGTGTTATTTATTTTGGGAGATTTATTTCAGGTCTTTTAGGCTAAGTGTCATGATTTTTTTTAGATATTTTGTTCAAAATAAAAAACTTGAAGGATCATTCTCTTGAAAGTGTACCAAACAAAAAGCCCGAAGGTTATTTTTTAGCCAAAATGGTCCATTCAAAAATCTTGAAGGGTCTTTTTTCTTTGCTGAAAGGTCCAAAATAAAAGTTTTGAATGGTCACTATTTCAAGAAAATTGTCTTATACATTTTCTCAAAGGGTCATTTCTCAGGAAATTGTCCAAACAAAAAATCCAAAGGACACTTTCAAAAGTTTCGAAGGTAACTTTCAAAAATTTTGAAGGGTAATCTAGAGGGGCAAAGGGCCATTTTGAAAAGGTTGAAAGTAAATTCTATAGGATATCCTTGATAAAAGTTATAACAAAAGGTATAAGGGCACATTTCATTTCAAGAAATATGTTTCTAAAATTTGGATAAGGCATATATTTATTTTGAGGAAATTATTCCACAACAATTTCCCAAAGACCAATTTTTTCGGATAAATTCTTAGTGACAAAACTCATAAATGATTTATTTTGGATAAATCATTTCAAAAAAGTTGATCTAAGAGGGTGGTTTTAGTTATGAAAATGTCAAGGTAAATATAAAAAACCATCCATTAGACTCTAAATATTGACAGGCATGTGAAAGTTAAATTCAAACCATGGTAAATAGCCATTGGGATTCAAATATGCCATGACAGGCATACAAATGTCAATTTTGAGCCCCTTTAAGTAGCCTTTTGGATTTAAAAATCCAAGGATGTTTATGTAGACATAAAATTTAGACCTCACAAAATAGCCATTGGCATTTAAAAACCATCAAAGGGTCCCGAACTAAACATAGGCTTGACAAGTGTCTAGATCTTGGGAGCCTAGGTCAAATCTAATAATGAGCAATGATTGGTAGGTCAATGGGTCCAAATAGATATAATAGAGAATGCTTGAGCATATAAAGGTAGATCAATGGCACATGAGTAGATTTAAAGGTTAATGAGCTAAGGGGCCATCATGTGGTATAAGCATGAGAGCAGATAGATTGACTAATAGATTCAAGGACCAAAAGTGTAGGTGCCAAGTGTCAATAGTGCATTATCTCGAGTAGAAGATATAATGGCATGTGTTCAACCTATCAAAGTAGATTTTATAGTGCAAGAAAGGGTCAAATTCAATAGATCCTGAGCTAGTTTCTTGATAACTAATAAATAAAGGATCGAGGCAAGACATTTTTTACTAAGTTCAATAGAGAAGCTTGACTCAGGTGAAACAAATAAATGGACCCAAGCTAGTGGGAAATACATGGAACTGAGCTTGAGCTTGAATTGAGTTAAAATAGGATAAAAAATAAGGACCAAGCATTATCATTATAGCTCCATAGAGGTAAAATAGGTATTTTAGACCTAATATAGGCTAAAAGGTTTATAACTTATTGTAAAAGGGACCAGACATCGAGTAGAGTGCCATCTATATAGACTATGGGAAAACCAATAATCTTAGACTAATTTTTGTATATATTTGATTCAAGTCCAAGTTTTAATGCAATGGATAGCTATGTATAACCAATGAAGGAACACCCTAAACCATCCTTCCAATAGATAATCTCCCAAAGTAGACATAACCAAGGCTTAGTAGAGTTTATAGGTATGAGGATCTTGTCCTTATACATAAGAAATAAAGTAGAAGATGGAATGAAGATCAAATATATAGATCTGGTGGTTAGATAAATATCTTGATAATTTAATATATTATTAGAGTGCCTAAGGATCCCTCTCATAAAATAGATCATGACTCACCATCTTTGGTAAAACTCTTGTCTTCTAGTATATTACTAGGAGGATATTGGGAAAAAACAAATATTTCTTTATTCATGATGGATTACGTCATAATTGGAATAAATCATGGTGGAAGATTCCCTTGAAATTTGGTAGCTCATTAATTGTTCTTGAAACATGTTCACTCTTCTCCCCTTCTCCTATATTATCCCACTCTCTTCTCCTTTGTAAAGGTTCTCAAATTTTACAATTTTTATCTTTTTGGGAGACATGTATACTCTTTGAAATACTATAAATTATTCTCCTCTTGATTATGCTCAACCCTATCAAGTATTTTTAAGAACTACATCTTGATGCAATAAGGACATTATTTCCTTAGCTCTAACTTGGTGAGTTGTGTATGATGGTAATGTGTGAAGGAGAATATTCCTAATCTATTTTCCTCCTTTATAACCTTGTTTAGGAAGTTTTAAATGCTACTTATAGGTCTAGATTAGTATTTTAATTTCAACCTCTTCTATGAAATACTTATGTAAGTAGCTTGATCTTAAGGTTGTGTGAGCTAGTATTATCTTCTATTGATTTAGTGTGGATTCAAGCTTATGAGAGTTTCTTTTTTAAGTTTGTTGCATCACCTAGTTAAATTTATTAGTATCCCTTATCCCCTTTATAACCCTTTCCCCATTAATAATTATCTTAGCATTAGTTTAGGTGAGCATCAAAGAGGAAGCTGGCCTACTCTGGAGGTTCAGCCCCAACATAAATTACCCATAGCTTGGGGTTGTCCCAATATTGTGACTTAATGGGAGAGAGCTTGAAGAACCCAATCTAAGGGTGTACATTATTTTTATAATATAAACCTTGTCAAAATTTGTATTAAAGCCCTTTTGAATCAATAAAGAACATTTTTAATCTATCTCTTGCCTCTAAATTATGTTTAGCAAGCTTGTACATGATGGCCTTGTGAAGAATTATTCTTCCATATCCATTGTCCTTGACTATTTTTACATGTTTTAAATTTAGTTTAAGGTTTTAACTTGATATTTTTATACCATTAATGGATTATTATTATTAATTTTATAATTCCTCTTTGCTTCATTCATTACTTGGTGAGCTTAGTTTATGAAACACTTATGCAAATTAGCTAGTTTGTGAGATTATGTGAGCAAGGATTGTCTTATCCTACATGTTAATGTGAATGTCAATAATTTTTTTAGATAACCCCATTTAACTCTCTTAATTACCCTATACCCCCTCTCTATCCTTTTCCAAGTAGAAATAATAGTTTAGGTGATCTACCAAGAGGAAGTTGGCCTTCTCTAGAGGTTCAACCTCACTATAGGATACCCACAACCTAAGGTTGTTCTCATTTTTTAGTTTAGTTGGAGAGATCCTGAATAACCCTCCCAAAGGGTGAAAATTAGTGCCATAATAAATAAATTTTCTTGATTTTTGAAATAAATAGAATCAATAACCAAAAAAGATCACAACATCATTTGCGTCTAAATCTATAACTAGTTCTTGACAGAGCAACTATTCAAATGAGGTGTGGGCATTTACATTATTAATTATTATAAGTGTGTTATTTAGTGATCAATATTTACATCTCCACATTATCAAGAAAACTAAAATCATTTACCCGATACAAACATATGTATCATACCATTGCCATCGGCCAAAAACCATACCATTATCATCTTCCATTTACCTTATCATTTTCATTTACCATTCCTCTTGGCCATTACTTCTTACCCTACCATTTACCCTCACCTTATCACTTGGGGTCAGCCCTTTTACCATGTTACCCAATATTTATACCATCATTATCCTAATAATAAAATACCCTATACCATCTTACCATGATATCTCTATTAGACCAAAGCATATTTTTAGCCATCCTACCCAAGTCTATTTTGATCTTGGTTCCTTTGGTTCTTCTTGCACCTTTTGTGAGGGATTTTGATCTAATTTTATTAGTTTTAATAATTTCATGATTAAATAACAATTTGTGAAAGTAGTGTGATAGTTGATCTTGTAATATATCTTTCATTTACCATTATACTAGGTGTTATTGATTATAACTGCCTATGGGAAAATTAGTATCATAGACCTATGCCATTGTTTCCTAATTATAACCACCTATGGGAAAATTAGGAAGAACACCTTTTACATTAATTTATGCATCACCTTTACATTACTATTCTCATTTACCTATCCATTTTCTATATTTGAGAGTTTGTTATGACCTAGTCAATTTCTCCCTGCCTTTTATGTGGATAGAGCTATAGTGACTTGAGGTCATTTTGGGACTATGTAGGCTACACTAAATTCACATTGAGGTTAGATAATTCCCCTTTTTTTTATGCTCTCACATTTTTGTAATAAACATAAGCCACACTCTCACCATTTTATGAGTTGGACCATTTAGTATCTCATAATTCCCAATTAGGTTGAGATGCTTAGAAAATTCTAAAAACATTTGTCTTATCTAAGCCTAGTTAGTTATCCTTAATCCTCTCTACTGTGGAAAATACATTATCAGGATAATTTATTTTGATTTTAATTTTAGTCTTTTTGTGTGTTTTTTTTTCTATTTATTTCTTTATTTTTTTGCTTTTTATGTGTTGTTTGTTTGTTTGCTTACCTATTTGTTTGATTTCAATACTATTACCTCAACTTAGTCTATATCCATTCATTGGGTGATTCCTTGTCAATTATTACTAATTCCATCCATATTAATATGTCAATATTTTCATCATTTTTTTATCATTGGTGCATATTTTTCAATTGATTATTAGATTAGGAGTCCATCCAAGTTATCATGTTTTTTAATATCATGATGCCTATTGTCACATGATAAAATAAAATTCATCTTGGGAAGTCTTACAATAAACGAATCCATAAAATATTCTCCTTAGTACCCTTGGTAAATCCTCCCACCCTCATTGATCAAATCAACCCTTTGACCATTCTATTTGTATCAATGCTAATCAGGATGAGCATCTCTGCATTAGTAGGTACAACTGAATCATTTCCATTGATAAAATTCTTATTTTTATATTCATCTCTTTCATCACTTTGTACATCCTCATGTGCCTAGTTATTTGTGGCTACTTCAATCATTAGACCATTAAATCTATGTTTATGCCCACTCATCTTTAATATGTGCAATAGGTTATATCCTTAAGTTATGCTTACCAATTTGCCCTACTTGGGCACACTCATACATCATTATTCAATCCCATTCATCTTAATGATTATAACCACATATGGAAAAATCATTATTTTTTTAATTCATCAGCCCTAACTAGGGCATATGTCATTACCATAGATTATAACCACCAATGGGAAAAATAGTGTCTCAACCTTTGTTACTGATTATAATCACCTTTGGGAAAATTATTACTTATTTTTAAATAAATTCATGTAAGAATTTTCTCTATTTGATTAATCTAACCCATGGGTTAATCCCATTCTTATTATTTCTTCTTTTTTAGGGACCATCCATCAAACATATGATCGACACTCCTTCGAGGGGGCATCATTATAGGCTTCCCAAACATTTTTTAGAGTTTTTTCTTTAATCATCATCTTCTTTTTAGGCATACAACCCTTTATCTCATTATTTGAGAAGACATTATTATTCCTATGGTTTATAAATTCTTTCCAAATAGGGTAAAATATTAGATACCTAAAACTGGCCATCAATGGCTTCATATCAAACTTTAGACTGATTTCTACAAACTATTGTAAATTAAGCTTAGAAATCACTAAACTTTATAAATTCAATTTTGAAACACTCATCAAAGCTTATAATCCCATTAAAACATCCCTAATTTGGGTATTCTATCATAAAAACAAAAACCTCTCACAGATTCATCTCCAATTATTCCATGGCATTATAACATGTAATTTGACCTATAGACCAACTAAATGGGACAAATGCACACATACAATTAATTCAAATATTGGAAAATGCTAAAATTCTTAAATATAATTAATTAAAATTCAAAACCTAATAATTACCTAATTAAATTAACCATGAGTAATTAATGAATTATCTAAAAGGAAATTCAAAAATCAAAGAATATCCTAAGAATTCATAATTACTTTTTTGTGAGTTGTCAAAAATCCAAAAATATCTTAAACATTTCTAATCATGACCATTTGACACATTTTAACTTTACTAGGATTAATTAACTCACTAAGGTTAGGTTTTAACCCATTCCAATATCTAACTACACTCTAACACACCTTGGATTGGGGTTAGTTACTAAACATATAAATACAAGCCTAGACCTCTTCATTTAGGGGGCTTGGGACATAGTAATGTTATAATGTTGGTTTTATGACAAGATTGTAAGTAATAGTGTTATAATGCCAAAATAACAATCCAAGCCACTTTGAGCAACATTGAGCCAAAGCCAAACCAACCATGGTGCGAAGGAGAGAAGGAGATAGCCAAGATCCATTATCACAGACTTCTTGATCACAAGCTGAGTAAACTAAATGAACACATCATTTGGAGCATTCAAGCAAGGTAAAGAAAAATTTTAAGTTCTTTGTATTTTAATTAAGCTTTGTTTATTCACTAATCTCCCCTATGATCTAGGTATGGAGGTGTTAAGTTTGTTAGTGTGTTTTTCATTTCATTGATTTATATGAGAACTAACACTTGATCTAACTCCCCTCCATCATCAAATTCCTAGTATCACAATTTATATATTTTTATGAGCTTTTTGTCACCAGTTTGAGATATATAGATTACTTACACATGACTTACTAGTTACTCATTTATTACATATTTTTTGATGGGTTTTTTGACACACCAACTTAGGTGGGATGGTCACCCATCCAATCTCTCCTAAAAGGAAATCCAAATATGTCTCCAAGGTGTAAATGTACCATGTCATGACATATTCGGTAACCTAGTTGGTCTATATGTAACTATTCCAATACAAGGGGCCTTTGTTGGTTATAAAATTTTAAACAAAATTTGTAGCCTTTACTATATTTTATGGAAATTTAATTTTTTGTTTTGTTAATTCAGTTTTTAATCTTGTTTTTAAAAGTGACAAAAAATGCAGAATTTTCACAATAATAAAATCAGTGTTTTGAGTTTTATAATGAAAATGTGAATAATTTAAAACATACATTCCATTGTAAATAAATATTCAACAATTTGAAATACAACAAGGAATGCAATTTTAATTTTTCATATACAAATTGCATTCATATTCTACTCTAACCCTAGCTAATAGGTTGATTTAAAAATATCAAAACAAAGGTCAAAACAAAGAAAAATCCTATTGAAATGAAGTCATAATGGATATGTTTGATAAAATGCATCCACAAATCATTCTCCCACCTAGATATCATACACACAAAACCAAACTCAAATGATGTCAGAGTCTAAAGATGATAAATTAGAAAGAATAATAACACCACCACCATTTACATGGATTAATAAAAAAATTCACTTTAATAGCAAAATTATGGTTTACATTAATCATTTAGTTACAATTTGGGTAGCATAACACTAGTATTGAGAAAATAAATGAGATATAACACTGCTAAACAAGGAAAATACATGAAAAATAGTCATTGGTCTACAAGGTCTCCCATGTATAAAAAATGAGCCAACCCTTTCCTTGTCTTTGACCAAATCATATATAGAAAAGCAAGCTCCAAGGGGAAGACATCATCCCTTAAAAATGTAGCTAAGGGTAATAAATTCCATCCACCAAATAACTTTCCATCTAAACATTATGCTATCCTCCTCCTCCCTTTACACTTTTAAACACCTAAAAAAAAACTAAAAAACATTAAAATTTTCATTTAAAATCACTTTCAACAAAGTACAATGTTAGAACACTAACAAGTTTTAACTTGTATAATTATCAAAAAATATTATCCATGACAACCATGATGGAGTCAGATTTATAATTCTACAAAAGGCATAAAAATGGAGAAACAAGTTTAAAAACCATTCATTGTTCTACCCATAGGCCAATTCACCCATTTCACCCTTTGTAGGAAAAAGTGGAATAAGACCATCTCACCCTTTTGGATGTTTTTAGTAACTCATATTTTTTAAGCACATGATCAAGTTTTTGACTAAGTGCTAAATATGAAAATTCATCACATGGACCCACTCTACACAATGGACGAGGTTTCAAGACTTGAATGTACACATAAATCAATATAACTTAAAACAAAGTCCTAATATGAAAATGATTACAAGTTTTAAATGATGAATTTCTCATAGGTGAAACTTATGTCATGATAACGAGGATAAAACGACCTTTCCAACACTATAATTGACATCTAAAATAGACTTAAGAGTCAAAATATATGACCAAAAATATATCTATTTATAAACCACTTTTTCCCATTTCATCCTTTTTGATAAAAGTGGAATAAGACCGTTTCACCTTTTTGGAGGCTATCACAAACTCACATTTTTAAAGCACATGATCAAGTTTTTGGACTAAGTGTAATTAGTGAAATTTTATTTTAGGGATGTGGTTTGTATAATGAATAAAGTGTTAAGACTTGAAAGTGCATGAAAACCAAGTTATGATCATAATAACATAGGCACATATATGAAAGCAAGTAAGAATGTGAAATAAAAGTGGTTCTCAAGTGGACTCCAACAAGCTAGGATAAATTCCAATAGACTAAAGTAAAAATAGGTACCATTATTTTTAGAAAAATTAGGATGTGTTTTGAAATTAAAACTAAATGGTGACTATGTTAGAAAATATTCTTGAGTATTTTGAAATAAAAAATTATGTCTATGAACATAGAATTTTTTATCAAGATAGTGTGTGAAACATGAATAGATTTAAGAATGGAAAATAAGGAAATGGTTTTAATATAAAATATAATATTTTCATTTAATTATGTGTGCACATTAGTTCATTACCACTCCATGGAACTTACAAGGACTAGCTACCACAGTGTCAATCATCGGGCTAGTGAGTCCTACCTTTAGATGAATTCCTAAACATTACTTCCATATGACCATCCATATCCCCAATGGATATTTATTTTATCCCACTCAAGGCCTTGATATACTAATATATAGGCATCCATATCCCCAGTAGATGTTGCCTGAATCACCCAAAAATTGAGTTTTTTTGTAAATTGATTTTCTTTTACTTTATCTTTTCTTTTTCTTTCTTTATTATTAATGTCTCAATTCTAGGTTGGGGAACACCATGGAAAAATTAAATTCATAATTATAGATTTTTCACCCTAAATATTAATTTTATCAATTTCATCCAAGCAAACCCAAAAACCATTACAATGTGACTTTTTACATGGTTTCAAGATAATATCTTCAGAGGTTAAATATTTTACCCAAACATGAACACATTAAGAACACACATCATAACCCCAGCTTTCAAAACCAAACTTTAAAACATAATATTAAGCCACAAACTACTCAAATTACTTAATCACTATAATGTCTGTTAGGGTGTGGAGCTAAAAGCTTCACCAAGGAGCACACTTTAACAGGTTCGGGTCTACACAGTCACCAGCGTCGGTCAGGAGCGACCAACGTCGGTCAGGTGCAGTTGAAGAGGCACTGGGGTTGGTAGTGGGTCAGCTGATGGCGGTCATAGGCAAGCAGCAGGAACCGGTGTCAATTACCTATGCATCCAGAATGTTATTTTCGAGGATAGAAGCGAGTGTTTGCATGATGAGTTTAAGTTGTAATCTTAAGCTCGCATCTTTATTATTAGTAATATTATTTTTAGAGCCCTTGTTCAAGTGGCTTAACTGTTTGTTGTAAGTGCATGCTCAAGTCTCCTAATTCTATATGTAGAATTACATCTTCTTAGCTTATGGTTGTAGTAGTAGAATTGGTATGTTGAAGAACAGTACAGAATTGAATCAATCCAGGTTTATTGGAGTTGATTGTTCTTGAGAGAGAGAGAGCTCTTGAGGAATAGAGACCTAGTGAGAGATCTATACATCTAGGAGAGGTGTGGAAGAAAGAAGTTTCTTCAATTGTATTCCTTTTGTAAAGAGTTTGTTAATACAAGTTTTTAGGGTGGTTTCTTGTATCTCTTGTTCTTGCCATTTATCATTCTAGTTACTTGTCTATCTGATTTAATTCCACGTTTATTGCTTTCATAAGTGTAATCTATTGTTGGTTGATCCCCAACAAGTGGTATCAGAGCCTTGGTTGAAGGTTTAGAGTTTGATATCCAATAATTGGTATCAAAGCTCATGTTCACTAACAGGTGGTTCAGATCTGTGTAGTGTGTATTGATTACAGGTTCTCACAGCGGTTTCTGCAGGGATTTTTGTTTGAGTGGGAGAAGCAATGGCAGATGAAAGTAAACTGAGAATGGAAAAGTTCAATGGCAAAAATTACCAACATTGGAGAATGCAGATAGAGGATTATTTTTATCAAAAAGATCTCTACTTACCGTTAGGTGGGGTTGCAAAGAAGCCCAAAGACATGGAGGATGAAGAATGGGAAGTTCTTGACAAAAAGGCTCTGGGGTCTATAAGACTGAGTCTAGCATCCACTGTGATATCCAATTTATCACAGGCAAAGTCTACGGTAGAGTTGATGACTATGTTAGCAAATTTGTATGAAAAACCCTCAGCTTCTAATAAGGTATATCTTATGAAGTAGTTACTTAATTTGCATATGAATGAAGGTGGATCTGTCTCTACTCATCTAAATGATTTCAATGGAATTGTGAATCAATTAAGTTCAGTCAATATAGTGTTTGATGATGAAATAAAAGCTCTTTTAATATTATGTTCTTTGTCTAAAAGCTGGCATGGCTTAGTAATGGCAGTAAGTAATACTGCATCTGCATCAAATATTTTGAAAGTAGAGGATATTTTTAGTGTTATCTTGAATGAGGAAATACACAGGAAAAGCACAGAAGAGACATCTAGGAACGCTTTAAGTTTTGAGAGTAGGGGGAGGCAGAAAGATAAGAGCAAGAGGAGATCAAGATCTAAGTCTAAGGTGAGAGGAAGATCCAAATCCAGGAATGGCAGGAAGCCACAATGCTAGAATTATGGAAAGATTGGGCACATAAGCAGAGATTGCTGGTCAAAGCCTAAGGAGGACAATCAGCACGAAGGAAAGGAAGAAGCCAAGGTTGCAGGTATTGCACAAGATGCTTTAATTTTCTCTTTGCATAATAATATAGAATCTTGGGAGTTAGATTCTGGTGCATCTTTCCATGCTACCCCTAACAGGGAATATTTTAGTGACTATATCCATGGAGATTTTGGAATAGTGTATCTAGGGGATGATGAGCCCTGTAAAATAATTGGCAAAGGTAAAGTGCAGCTGAAGATGCAGAATAGCAACACATGGGTGTTGAGAGATGTGATGCATGTTCCTAGCTTGAAGAGAAATTTGATTTCTGCAGGAAAGTTAGGGGATGAGGGTTGTACAGTAACTCTCACAGCAAAATCATGGAAGGTGACCAAGGGTGCACTTGTTATGGCCAGAGGTAAGAGAGAAGGTACTCTTTATTTGTGTAATTGTGTTACTAACAAATCTCCTTCTACATTATCTACTTCAGATGTGGATGCTAAATTGTGGCACTCAAGGCTTGGCCACATGAGTGAGAAGGGGATGTCAATTCTTAAGTCCAAAGGAATGCTTTCAAATGTAAAAGGCATAGATCTAGAGTTTTGTGAGCACTGTGTATTTGGAAAATAGAAAAGGGTTAGTTTTCTCAAGACTGGGTCTACTAAGAAGAGGCATAAGTTGCAGCTTGTTCACACAGACGTGTGGGGACAGGCTCAGGTTGCTTCCATTAGAGGATCACAGTACTATGTATCTTTCATAGATGATGCTACAAGGAAGGTATGGATCTATTGTATTAGGAGAAAATTTGATGTATTTGAGACTTTTAAGATTTGGAAAGCCATGGTTGAGAATGAAACAGGTAAAAGATTGAAGTGCTTGAGATCTGATAATGGCAGTGAGTTCTGCAGTTATAAGTTCAGAGATTATTGTTATATGCATGGAATCTGCAGGCAAAGGACGGTTTTAAGGACACTTCAATAGAATGGAATTGCTGAAAGGATGAACAAGATAATAATGGAGCGTGCAAGATGTATGAGATTGCATGCCGGTTTGCCCTTACAATTTTGGGCACAAGCTGTTGACACTGCAGTGTACCTAATTAATAGAGGACCCTCTATAGCTCTGGATGGTGGAATTCCAGAAGAGGCATGGATAGGTAAAAAGGTAGATCTCTCATATCTCAAATTTTTTGGTTGTGAAGCCTTTGTGCACATAGATAAAGAAAATAGAAAGAAACTTGATGCTAAGTCTATGAGGTGCACATTTATTGGCTATGGCTCAGATGATTTTGGTTACAGATTTTAGAATCTAGAAACTAACAAGGTAATTAGGAGCCATGATGTTGTTTTCAATGAAAGAGTAATGTATTGTGATCAGCTAAGGAAGCTGAATCAATATGAGCAGACCAATGGTGAATTAGATGAGGTGAAGGTCTAATATGAGCTCGTGGGAAAAAGAAATAATCACTTACAGGAAAACACAGAGATCGACGTCGACAGGGTAAGAATCGGCGTCGGTAGGATAGAGACTAGCGTCAGCGATATAGAGACCAATGTCGGCAGGACAGGCACTAACATCGATCAGGTAAACTGACGTCGGCCAGTAACAAGTCTGGAGGTGACTGAGGTCGGTCACTGTCAGAGAATTTGGGTGGACAGCGTGTTGTGAATGAGTCTCAGACACCCATCAGGAGGTCAAAAAGGGTAAGCAAGCCTCCAATTAGATATTCTCCTTCTTTATTTTATTTATTACTAACTGATGGTGGAGAACCAGAGAGTTTTGAAGAAGCAATACAGGTGGAGTCCAAGAGTCAGTGGGAGTGTGGCATGGTTGAGGAGATGGAGTCCTTAAGAGAGAACCAAACATGGGATTTGGTTGAATTGCCAATAGGTAAGAGAACACTGAAGAACAGATGGACCTATAGGTTGAAAGAAGGTGAGAATGCACAGTTGAGATATAAGGCTAGATTGGTGGTAAAAGGATTTGCACAAAAGCCAGGTATTGACTTTGGTGAGATTTTTTCTCCTATTGTTAAAATGACTTCTATAAGGGTTGTATTGTCTTTGGTTGCTTTTGAGGATTTGCATCTTGAGCAGCTAGATGTTAAGACAGCATTTATTCATGGAGATTTGGATGAGGAAATTTATATGGAATAGCCGGAAGGATTTGAGGTCAAAGGTAAGGAGAAGTTTGTGTGCAGATTGAATAAAAGCTTGTATGGCCTCAAGCAAGCTCCTAGGCAATGGTACTTAAAATTTGATAGGTTTATGACTGAGCATGGCTACAGTAGGTGTCAATCTAACCATTGCATGTATTTCAAGAGATTTGATAATGGTAGATATATTATTCTATTGTTGTATGTAGATGATATGCTGGTTACAGGATCACACATGCAGGATATCTCTGAGCTTAAAGTGAAATTAGCTCAAACGTTTGCTATGAAGGATTTGGGAGAAGCAAAGAAAATCCTTGGCATGAGCATTAAGAAAGATAGGAAAAATCACAGGTTTATATTGTCTCAAGAAGACTATGTGGACAAGGTGTTGAAACAGTTCAATATGCAGGATCCTAAACTGGTAAGCACACCTTTGGTTGGACATTTTAAGTTAAGTAAAGAACAATGTCCTAATTCATATGATGAGGTAGAGTACATGAGTAAGGTTCCATATTCTTCCGCAGTAGGGAGTTTGATGTATGCAATGGTGTGTACTAGACCGGATATTGCCTAAGTAGTGGGAGTTGTAAGTATATGGCCAATCCAGGTAAGGAACATTGGAAAGCAGTTCAATGGATCCTTAGGTATCTTAGAAGAACTAGCAGTAGGCACTTGTGCTATGGAGGTTCAGATACTTCTCTACATGGTTATGTAGATTTAGATATGGTAGGTGATTTGGATGGCAGGAGGAGCACTACAGGGTATGTTTTCACTGTAGGTGGAACAGCGGTTAGCTAGATATCTAAGTTGCAGAAGGTTGTTGCCTTGTCAACTACAGAAGCAGAGTATATTGCAGCCACATAGGCTAGCAAAGAGATGATATGGATGACACGATTCATGGATGAGCTTGGTAGGGAGCATGAGAGTTTCAGATTGTATAGTGATAGTTAGAGTGCAATCCATTTGACTAAGAATTCAGCCTTTCATTCAAGAACAAAGCACATATAGATAAGGTACCATTTCATATGACAGGTATTGGAAGATGGTGAGTTGAAGCTGGAGAAGATCCATACAGATAGGAATCATGCTGATATGTTAACCAAGCTAGTTAAAAAGGAGAAGTTAAATCTTCATTCAACTTCTGTTGGTCTCCATGATTGAGTTGAAGATGGAGGAGCTAGAAGATATTGCTGTACAGATATTGGTGCAGCTGTTTATCTCCAAGTGGGAGATTTTTAGGGTGTGGAGCTAAAAGCTTCACCAAGGAGCACACTTTAATAGGTTCAGGTCTACACAGTTGCCAGTGTCAGTCAGGAGCGACCGACATTGGTCAGGTGCAGTTGCAGAGGTGTCGGCATTGGCAGTGGGTCGGCTGATGGTAGTCACAGGCAAGTAGCAGGAACTGGCGTCGGTTACTTGTGCGTCCAGAATGTTATTTCCGAGGAGAGAATCGAGTGTTTGCATGATGAGTTTAAGTTATAGTCTTAAGCTCGCGTCTCTATTATTAGTAATATTATTTTTAGAGCCCTTGTTCAAGTGGCTTAACTATTTGTTGTAAGTGCATGCTCAAGTCTCCTAATTCTATATGTAGAATTACATCTTCTTAGCTTATGGTTGTAGTAGTAGAATTGGTATGTTGAAGAATAGTACAGAATTGAATCAATCTAGGTTTGTTGGATTTGATTGTTCTTGAGAGAGAGAGAGAGCTCTTGAGGAATAGAGACCTAGTGAGAGATCTATACATCTAGGAGAGGTGTGGAAGAAAGAAGTTTCTTCAATTGTATTCCTTTTGTAAAGAGTTTGTTAATACAAGTTTTCAGGGTGGTTTCTTGTATCTCTTGTTCTTGTCATTTATCATTCTAGTTACTTGTCTATCTGATTTAATTCCATGTTTATTGCTTTCATAAGTGTAATCTATTGTTGGTTGATCCCCAACAAGTGGTATCAGAGCCTTGGTTGAAGGTTTAGAGTTTGATATCCAATAATTGGTATCAAAGCTCAGGTTCACTAACATGAACAAATTAAGAACATACATCACAACCCCAGCTTTCAAAACCAAACTTTAAAACATAATATTAAGCCACAAACTACTCAAATTACTTAATCACTATAATGTCATTATGGTTACCTACATACACACCTTTATTCTTTCATTGTTTGACCAACAAGGTACCCATAGAGCAAAAATAATTAGGACTAAACCAAAAAGAGAACAAGGATGAGGTTGGACCAATGAAAAAAAAAGGTGAAAAACAAAAATAAAATCAAGAAATAAAATCAAAAATCAAAAAATATATGTAGAGGACCTTACCAATCCAACTCATGCCTAGAATTAGTGCTTTAGGAATCACCCACTGACATACAATGAGATGTCATCACAAGTTAGACACTTGAGATGGAACACATTTTCACCTAGGATTTCAAAAATTTGGTAGGGATATAATCATAGTGTAGTTTACACTTATGATGGTGTTTCCATTTTTGTTCATGGACCATATCCTAAAGGTTCTTGTTCATGATGTTTTCATTTAAACTAATAAAATTTCCATTACTAAATTCAGCCATACATTTGTGTTTAATTTGTGAATAACAATTTAGATATGGTTTGAAAATCACCTCAACCCACATAGTGAATTATGAAGAGGGATAATCATGGGTATCATCACATTAAAAAATTATTGAAACACCCAACCTAGAAAATATATGCTCTTTGATTCATCCAATCACCAAATCAATGGTTATTTATTCCTTTCTTGGCATGATTGTTACAATAACATCATATTTGTTTTCTTAGTACCCAAGGTGTATATGATCTTTTATTCACATGATAATGGCCTTTTAGTTTTATTGTAAATGGATAAAGTATGAGGATAGATGTGATGAATCAAGATATCCTTAACTCTAACACCCACTAGTTCTATTTCTTTGTTTGGGTAGGCATACTTATCTTTAATTTCTTTTTAACTACTTCCACTACTGAGAGGAAAACTAGGCTGCTACACTCATATCCTATAGGCTACTCACAAATATTTATATTTTTAAATTTAAGAACAAAAACTTGACCTTATCTTCCTTCTTCATATCATTAGCAATGTACATGTGTTGTTATTTAGTGGTGAGTGATCTATTGATTGTATTACTAGTTAGGTGTACATGAAATAGATCATAAGCAAATTTATCTTGGAGTGGAATATCTTTAGTTTTTAACTTAGTTAGATGTTCTTATTATCATGGAAAACTAAGTTTAATCTTGTTTACTTCTACCTCAGCTATTTACAATGATGGTAATGGATCTAAACTATTGCAACTTGACTGTTTACTTTCATGAATCAAATATTTAAATGTAGGAAAAAACATATTATGTGTTCATTTCAAATACATGGAATGCATCCTCCTCATCCAAATATTCTAGTTATTCTATTTTATCCTCTAGATGATTATGGGAAGCTTCATACTTATCTTTTTGTATATGTAATCCATTTCTATTCAAAAATTCACCCATGAACTTGCCTAAAACTACTATTACAATTTCATCATCATTGCTCTCTTGTATCAGCTCTTGTCTATTAAATAGAATATTTTTAGCCAACATGATTATTTTAGAACTTGTTATATTTCCACTCTTGTAAGCCATAAATTATAATACTGGAAATGTGGTCTCATAACTCAACACTTGCATTTTTTTTTGCATCTCCTACAATAAATGATACTTCATTAGAGACAATTCTGAAAGATTATTGAGCATAAAATCAAGGTAAAATAACCTTATGATTATATGTTAAAATAACATAATTTCATGTATTAAAGGGAATAGTAGGGTTCTCATTTGTCACATGGAGGCTTGGATGATTATAAGTTTAATGTAATGCATGATTAAAAGGCACAAATTGGTTCATAGGTTGATTTATAGGTAGGAAAATTGGAGTTTGGGTATAAATACTTGGATGTTCTAACAATTACAATGAGTGTCATATCCATGTGGCATTGATTATTACTCAATAGTGAAGTCTTTCTAGTATGTCAATGCCAAATATTTGATTGCCAAGGGATTTATTTAGATGAGTACAGTAGTCAAGGGATCTTTATTTTTATAGAAATGGGTATTTCAACATCCTTATAACTAATGAAAGCAAGCATTGAACATGATCATGGGATCATTTGGCTCTCTATGGGTTGTATTAAACTGGTGATATGAGGCCTTAGGATTAATGGGCAAGCAAAAATGGTTAACAAATACATTTTCAAAGTGGCCCACAAGGTAATACATCCATTCAACAAGTCTAAGCACTATCTTTATGAAATCTCATCCAAATAATAAGGAAATAAATGGCATATAACATCTTCATATTAGATCTGAGTCCAGATAATGGTATTTTTAAATTTTTTAATGTGATCTTTAGTTATTCAAAACCCACCATATGTGTGTTTCAAGAAAAAAACTTTTGACATTCTTAGGTAAGTCATGAGCAAGCCCTAGAACATTCACAAGGTAGCCACCTCCACCAAGCCAAACAAAGGTTATTGGTGGGTTTAAATTTTAAATTTTTTATTTTTAATACTTGGCATGTTTAATTCTAGGTAACACCTCTAAAATATTGAATTTTAATTAATTTTATTTAAAAATTCTATTAAAATTTTCAACTATGCCCTCCTTCTAACACCAGACTGTTGATGGGTTGTTTGGCACACAACTTAGGATAGAAAATTTCCCATATAACCTATCTAAAAAATAGATCTAGATATCTCCCCAATATCTATAACTAATAGGTCATGATGTACTTGGTGCGATCAAGGAATTTGACTCAAGAGAGGAGGTTAGTATGTGTTAGTTTCAAGAATAATGAAATCAGCACACTAAAAAAGCTAACATCTTTAGGCCTAAATTATGAGGGGAGGTTAGTAAACAAACCAATTGAAAACACAAATAAAATACAAAGAAATGACAACTTTCTTTACCTTCCTTGATTGTTCCAAGATATCTCTTCATTGGCTTACTCAAATTGTGCTCAAAAGCTCTTCATCAATGGGGCTTGGCTATCTCCATCTCCTCTTATCACCATGGTTAGCTTGGCTTGATTGATGGCTTGGATTTTTTTTGACATTATAACACTATGAATTTGCTTTATGAATCAAATCCTGCATTATAACTCTACTATATTCCAAGCTCTATAAATTAAGAGTTCTAGGCTTACTTTTATAGGATATGAAATGACTTAAAATGGGTTAAATTCTAACCTTGGTTGGATTAGTTAAACCCATTAGGGTTAAAAGGTGTCCAAAATATCATGATTAACATGTAATAGGTATGCTTTGAGATATTTTTCATTTGGACAACTCACACAAGGTAATGATTAGCTTTTTACGATATTTGTGGATATTTGAATTTTATATTTTGGTAATTGTTTTGATTGTTCATGGATGAATTTAACTAGGCTTTGATTAGTATTTTATGTCAATTAATTCTCATTGGGTATTTTAAACATTTTCAAGATTTTAAATTAAATTATTTGTGTATTTTTTCAATGTAATTGATTTATGGGCCAAATTGATTTATTTGCATGGTTATGAAGCCAAATTTGAGACTTTTAGAGATTCTTAGGCTAGATTTTCAAAGGTTGGTAAGAATTTCTCTAAAGTTGGGTATGAAGCCCTTGGTGGCCACTTTTAGGTATTTATATTTTCCCCCTATTTGGGAAGATGTTGCAAACCATAAGCACAATAATGTCTTCTCAAATAATGAGAAAAGTCTTGTATGCCTAAAAGAACATGATGATTGAAGAAAAAACTCCAAAGAAATATTTAGGTAGCATGTGATGATTCCCCCTCAAGGGATTGGACATCACATGTTTGATGGATGGTCCCTCAAAAATAATCAAGAAGAAAGGTGGAATTAACCCATGTGTTAGACTAATCTAAATGATAAAATGCTTACATGTAATGATTTATTAAAAAATAAGTATTAATTTACCCATAGGTGGTTATAATCAATAACAAAAATCAAAATAATGGTTTTCCTAAAGGTGGTTATAAGCATTAAGATGACTTAGATTTGATAAAGATGATTGTTTGATTGGTTGATTGATTGATTGAAAAGATGTTTGATTGATTGTGCCTCAGTATGGTGAATTAGCAAGCATAACTTAAGGATATAACCTATTACATAGATTAAATATGAGTGGGTGAAAATTTAGATGCATTGGTCTAATGATTGAAGAGGCCACAAACAACGAAGCACATGAGAATATACAAAGTGATGAAAGAGATGAATAGAAGAATAATAATTAATCAATAGAAATAATTTAGTTATACCTATTAATGAGGAGATGCTCATCCTAATTAGCATAGATACAACTAGAATGGTCGGTGTGTTGATTTGATCAATATGGGTGTGAGGATTTGACAAGGGTAGCAAGGAAATACTTCATTGTTGCTCCATTGCTTGTAAGACTTCATAAGTTTATTTTTGCTATAGTACTTGATGGTATGCCTCATAATATAAAACACCATAATAAATTAGATGAAATGTGCATATGGACTGACTCCCATGATCTAATACTTAAAATAAAATAATTTACCAATGATAAAAACCATGATGATAATGTTGACATATGAATATGGATGGATTCAATAATAATGCACAAATAATCACCTAATGAACACACATAGACTGAATCAAGGAAATCGTGCAAAAAGTAAACAAATAAGCAAGTGAACAAACAAACAAATAGGAAATCAAAAAAATAAATAGAAAGCATGAAAATAAAAATAATAGAAAGCATCCCATAATGGATTTTACCTAGTAGGGTGGATCAAGGATAACTAACTAGGCTTAAATAGGACAAATGTTTTTGTATTTTGAAATTTTATGAATGTTTTTAGAGTTTTGAGCATCTCAACCTAATTAGGAATTATGAAAAACTAAAATTTCCAAGATTTAAAAATGGTGAGAGCATAAATAAATTGAATTTATGTTCACAAAATGATGAGAGTGTGATGGCAAAGTGGGACTGAGTTGACCTCAACATGAATTGAGCATGACCCACATAGCCCTAAAATGGACCTAGGCCATATTAGTTCCACCTTTCAATGGAGGAATATGACTAGTGTAGAATCCAATTCAAATGAAATAGGCATAGTTGCCATAGTTGTCTAATATGTCATAAGATTGGCTAGTTGGTATGTTAAGGGATGATAAACAAATATTGCCCCTAATTTACACATAGGTGATTAAAACTAGGATACAATGGATCATATCAATGATACTAATTTTCCCATAGGTGGTTATAAATAGTAGCAAGACTGGTGAAACATTTCTTTTCCCTTATAGCTAGATATAATAAAGATCACATAAATAAACATGATGATAGAAGGGAACAAGAAACAAAAGATGTAACTGTCGAACTTCTATGATACTACTCCAAAATACTGCCTCTATTTGGAATGCTTGAAATAACTACTAAAATTGATCTAATTCTTCATGATAAAAATGTGAAACAAATGGATGAACCAAGGTCAAATGGGATAGGAGATGATGGATCAAAATATGTTAAGATGATAAGATGGAATGGTAGAATAGATAAGTGATAAGGAAAGTGATATACTGGTAGGATAATAGGATGATTGGATAAAATGGTAAGAATGTTACCCCAAAGTGATGAGGTAAAAGGAAAGGTATGTGACAATAACAAAAGGAATGGTAAATTAAAATAACATGGTACATGTGTGGTTGGTTAAGTTTGGATGTTTGTTTTGGATGTGTTTAGTCTAGATATGGTTGGGTTGGGTTGGGTTTATATGTGTTTGGCCTAGGTATGGTTTGTTATTCTATTATTCCTACTAATGGGGAGATGCATGTCCTACTCAGAAAATGATACAACCAAAATATTCAATCATGTTAATTGTTATCCCACACCTCATCTAAATAGCTACTCTATCAAGAATTAGCTATAAATTTATATGCCAAGACTATTGTTGTGATACTCATTTTTCATTGATTCTATTTCCTTCAAACATCAAGACAAGGTATATTTGTAGCCTTTACAAAGGAAAGTGTGGCCAAGGATAGATAAGTGTTAGATGATAGGTTTATTTTTGAAATGGAATGGTGTTGGATAATGGAATGTGTAATGGTTAGGAAATAAATGAAGATCAGGGTTTTCAGGCATACATAATGTTGTTGATTATAAATTTAACATAATTTTAGATGTGGTGGAGCTAAATACTTTTGAATATACTCTTGATAAGACCACTAGATTCTTTTATTATTTGGGTTTGAGAGTATCTACCATTTAATTAGGCTATAGATTGGAAGCTATTTTAGTTTCATCTTTGATTTTGTCTTCATCAAGCAGTGAAGGACTTTTATGCTCAACTATCAGCACCTCGATGAGGTTTATACCAATGAAGTTTTCTTGATTGTCCCATAACACCTCTAAGAAGGTTTCACTAAGGAATATTGACTTTTGACTTTGATTGTCTTCTAGCATCTCCAAAAATGTTTCACTAGAAGATGATAAGTTTGAACTTTGATTGTCTCTTAGCACCTCCAAAAAGGTTTCATTAGGAGATTGTTCTTCTTCTACATGAATATGGTTTTAGCTTCCTTGTTATTTAACTATTATATCACCATGGATGTAGTTTAACAAGGTGTGATTATGTCAGTCCTAATCAGCACTTGTACAAAGTGGAATGTTAATGAAATGGCTATGTTGGTTGGTGGTAATGGCATGTGTAATGGTAATGGAAGGGGATTTGGTAACACAATCCTCATAAAAGATACTAGTATAGCTTGTGTCGATTATAAATTAATCATCCTAAAAAATTATAGAAGGATCACAAATCTATTCAAATTGATCTACAAGGCATGCATAACCAATGTTATAATAGCCAAAAACATATTCTATTTCTAAATTTGAATCTAACTCAAGGGACTCTAAATCTGATGCTGAGACTAACATTGATTCTTATTTTGATGCTAAATATGATGTTGGTTTAAAAAAATAACCTGACTCTAATTATGATTCTTCATCTAATGTGGATAATACTATAATGATGTTTTATTTAATATTTGGTTTTGGATAAGTAACAGCATGTGATGGTATGATGGACTCTATAAAGACTAGTTTGTCAAAGTGCGACTTCTCAATAATGGTAAATAGGCAAGAGATAACTCCTCAGAGACTAGCTTGTCAAAGGGAGGCTCTTAAAAAATAGGTATATGGTTGAGGTAATGTTTTGCCCAAAGATAGTTATAATCATTAAGAAGTGACTCAACAAAGTCTAGCTCATCAGAGTGAGACTCCTCGATAATAGGAATAGCATTAAAAGGTGATTCATCATAGGTTGACTTATCACAAATAGTTGGTTCAACAAAAATATCTTGGATGGGTTGGTTTTCTTGGTCATGGTTTACAATCAATTATAAAATGCCAGTTTTTAATATAGTTTAGTCTTTAAAGGATTAGATTGATTGAAGAGGTTTTGATTGACTCAGTTGAGGTTGTGATTAGATTGGCTAAGGTCTTGATTATATTGGTTGGGATTTTCTAAAGTTGGGAATGATTGGCACTATATGAGGAATGGTCAATGGTTAGATAATGGTAAGGCATTAGGGAGTGTGATTAGTCACACAAGCCATAGGATGAAGTCTTACAATGGTAGTGATAGGGCATTGTGAATCATAGTTTCTATCATGAGCTAAAGAACAAATTCCTAGAATGATATAGATGAGGTATTATAGAGCGTGATTACTCACACAAGCCAAAGGATGAGGTCCTAGTAAAATAAGTTTTGGGCACTATGGAGCTTGGTTGTTTGCACAATCAAAAGGATTATGTCCTAGAATGGTAATGGTATTCCTTGGATTTTGTGGAGCTTGGTATCTCACACACTTTGAATAAGGGTAAATGATATAGGTAGGGGTGCAAGTACCATGATTGGAATGAGAATAATACCACAACTAGCCATAAAAAGGTGTCATCAAACATGATGCTTGGCTTTGTTCCTTAGATGGGGGATTTTAATGAGGGTATTTTTCCATATCATAAATAATATTACCCAATAGGGGTCTAGATTTGGATCATAGGTTGGTTCTTGACTTTGTTCCTCTGATTGATTATTATAAGGGGGATAAGAATCCTCCTCCCAAATAACATCATCTTTGTCCCTATAAGGATTTTTTCTAAAGTCATTTTGTGGATTTGGACTATGTATCCCATAGATGTTTTGATTATGGTCAATTTGTGCAACTATGCTATCATAATTTTTATTGTACCCATTTACACCAAAATCATAACGAGACATATCAACATCAATGAATAAAGCTCTAAAAAAAGGCCTAGAGTTATACAAACTCTAAAAAATAATATCCAAAGGATAAAAAGCTTAAAACTTGTCTAACATGGTCAAAAAAGAGTGGAGTTGTATCTCCAAACAATGATTTGAAAATGGAGTTGTATCTCTAAAATGGTTTGTGCTAAAACTTGCCATAAAATAGTCTAACATCAAATGTCATACACACAAAAGTTCAAGCATCTGAATAAAAATTAGCATGTTAAAATTTATGTCCAAAATGTTCCAAGTAGGTCTAAACTAGAAAATGGAAATGTTTCTATGTCTTTTGTCTAAATATGGAGTCAAAATATAGGCTCAAACAAGTTGTGCTAGGATTTTTGTCCAAACACGGCATCAAAAGCTATTTGTTAAACAAATATGATGATGGGATTTTAATCTAATGAGATTGAAACACTTTGACATAAACCCAACACATGAAATCAAACATAAACATGATCAATTGGTATAAGGCATAAGGTAAAAGGTACCTAGAGAAAGGTTATGTTCTAACAAATAAAGGTACAAACAATGATGAGGATAGGCTCTATGATCAAACAATCAATAGTTTTCAAACTTGGGAAATCAATTAACTTATGTTATGAAATCCAAAAGAGAAATATATGTGTATCATCCCTTATGAAATGATATTTAAACATAAATCAATAAATGTTTGGATCCGAACGTGGAAATGTTAATTGAAAACTTAAATGTTGAAAACTTGGTTATAATTGACCAAACAAGCTAGATAAATTAAAACATCATGACCATGCTAAATGAAAATCCAACAAAGCTCAAATGATTGGTTTAAATAATGATGGTTGATACATAGGATAAGACAAGTCAATTGAAACAATATCAATAGCCTAATGGAATTATCACTTCCAAAAGATGTGACAAAGGTTTATGTTTCAAAAACTTCTAAGGCACAAGACTTGAAATTATTTGGAAAGCGTAACATTACCTATCTCAATCAAGTGTCACACTTAATGTTTTGACACAAATATTTTATAAGTTAAATCAAGGTGTTAAAAGGATGGTATAATGTCTCCTTAAATAATGGAGTGATGTTAGACACAAAACTCAATCATGAAATGTTTTAAACAACAAGTTTTAGTTCTAACACACCAAACAATAAAGAATAACTAACAACAATACAACTAAGTATATCATCATAAATCCTATCAAGGTGTGACAAAGTGGGGTTGACTAAAACCTACAAGTTTTTGACCTTCTAGATTGATCCCATGTGTACACACTTTTACATATGCACATAAGATAAGCAGTACATCAATTGAGTTTGTGTCAATTGTCTTGTTGTGAAAAGGTCGTGTCCTTTTCACAACCACTACATCCATCACTTTCTCAGTATAGTGATATGTCCAAATTTATCATACATATTAAGCATAGTTTTCCACTAATAGATATGGTTTAACCACTTAAACCATCATCCCAATGGAGTGATCCCAATTTGTATACCCCACCTCCCATGGAGAGGGGTTTAAACACTACCAGGAGATGAAGCCCCAAATCAAGTCTTCATAAATAACTTGCAAGAGGTAATGGAATCCCCTTCATAAGCCAAGATACATGAAAATAAAAGATAAGTAGAAAGATGTTAGTGTGTCTTTTATATCACCCAATACTATGCAAGTTTTGGGGAGAGCGTAGGAAACTTTCTTTTTATGCCTTGGACTAGGCACTAAGACTCAATGGAAATATACTTTTGTTCACCTTATTTCCCTATAAAGGATGGGAGGGAGCATACACACGCTATCCTTTTTATGAAAAAAACAATCAAAAAATAAGTTTTTGTAAATAATTTGTGAGTGAAGTTTGATTTTTAAGCACCAATTTAAATTTAAAGTTGTTCTTTACTAACCCATTGGCTTAAGTGAAAATTTTGAAAATATTGCACAAAAAACCAAATTAATCAAAAGCATCTAGGTTAATTTTAAGCCCAAAGTCCAAGTGTTCAAGATTTGTCTTAAGTTCATTTTAAAGCACCAATTGGAAATGTTCAAACCTTAGGATTCATTTTAAGCACTAAAAACAAAATGTTTCTAAGACTTAACCAATCTTATATTATTTTTAAACACCAACTTTCAAATGTGTGAGATTAAACATGTTCATTCTAGACCCAAATTCAAATGTGCATGATTGGACTAATTTCCTTTTAGAACCCAAATTAAAATGTGTGATTAGTCAAAAACATGTTATTTTATCTTTATACCAATTCTTCAACTTACACATGTTAGATTATAACCCCCTGCTTAGAATGACTTTTTTGGTTGAGTAAATGAGGTTTAAATTTTTACTCTTGGGTTTGGATTTAATTGCACATCATGACTATTGATAGTCATAGATAATCATCGATAGCCAAATATAATCACCACTAATTGATAAAGACCATTTGTGAAGATCTATAGACACGAAGGCAAAACCACACACACAAAAAATGTTAAGTTAGGCTTGGTTAGATGATATCTGATCAAAACCTACATGGTAAAACCTATTTGATGGATTTAAATGATATTGAAACTATAAATCAGGAAATGAAATGATAATAAAAATCAAAATTCAAGCTTTAGGTCTATTTCTCCCTTGTAACCTAACCATTGGTGGTTACACAAAGTCAATGGAATTTGGACATAACTATTATCAGCTAGGTCCTAACCCTTAGCAATTGTATCTGAACAGTGTCAGTATTTGTGTAAACCTAAGAATTTTTTTGAAAAATATATAGATAGAAAAATGTTATAAAATTAATTTTAGAGAGATTCAAAAATCCAAATGAATATTTAAAAGATGTATATTGATCTCTTTGCTATGTGGGATGTGTTGGGTCTCACGAGGCATGTTATTTGTGATCAAGTAATTGAAATCAAGAGAGGAGGTTAGTTCCAAACAAAATGAAATCAACACACTAAATAAGTTAATATTTCTAGGCCTAGATCATGACGGGAGCTTAGTGAATAAACCAATTGAAAACACAACTAAAATGCAAATAAATGACAACTTTCCTTACCTTCCTTTATTGCTCCAAGAGATGTCTGCATTGACTTGCTTGGATTGTGCTCAAAAGGTCTTCATCAATAGTGATTAACTATGTCCATCTCCTCTTAGCACCATGGTTGGCTTAGCTCAATTGATAGATTGGATTGATTTTGAAATTATAACACTATGCATTTACTTTATGAATCAAATCCTACATTATAACTCTACTATGTTCTAATCTCTCTAAATGAAGAGATCTAGGATTGCTTTTATAGGCTTTGAAATGACTTGGAATGGGTTAAATCCTAACATTGGTTGGCTTAGTTAACCCTAATAGGGTTAAAAGGTGTCCAAAATCTCATGATTAACATGAAATAGGTGTGCTTTGAGATATTTTGCATTTGGACAACTCACAAAAGGTACTGATTAGCTTTTTAGGATATTTGAAATTTCCTTTTTGGTAATTACTTTAATTTATCATGGATGAATTCAATTAGGTTTTTGTTAGGATTTTATTAGGATTTGATGTTAATTAATTCTCGTTAAGAATTTTGAACATTTTCAAGATTTTAAATTAAAGGATTTTTGTATATGTTTAATTTAATTGATTTATGGGCCAAATTGATTTGTTTGCATGGTTATGAAGCCACATTTGAGACTCTCTAAGATTCTTAGGATATATTTTTAGAGGTTAGTAAAAATTTCTCTAACGTTGGGTATGAATTCATTGGTGGCCACTTTTAGGTTTTGTAGAGTAATTTTTTACTCTACATTGTTTTTAAATTTTCAGTCACACAGTACAATTTTGGTTCCCACATACCTTGGTCATCGTGGCAAAGTTTTGGAGTAGAGCGCAGGTTTCTTTTTCATCTAAGTGTCGAAGTACAGTGGAGGCTGCTAGGTGGCAATGTCTGAGCATGGGTTCTCTTTTTCCCTTTCATTTCCTTCATTCTATTTTGCCTAAGTATTGAAGCTAAGCGAAAGCCACCATGTGTCACTTTTTGA
The DNA here is from genome assembly GCA_037957365.1 of Torreya grandis. Taxonomy (NCBI): domain Eukaryota; kingdom Viridiplantae; phylum Streptophyta; class Pinopsida; order Cupressales; family Taxaceae; genus Torreya; species Torreya grandis. The sequence continues at coordinate 1,028,785 of JARHVA010003455.1, read as the reverse complement.
AACATGAAGCCAGCCAACTGGCATCATGTGAGACACTTTTCATAATTTTTAGGAAAGTCACAAATCATGCCACATATCTAATAACAACTAATCAAAACGTACCACGTGTCAGCATCCACATCTCATATCGGCACCCACATTCCATTTTATTTTTGACAAAGGTTTTCAATGAGTGAAGTAGCAGGGAGCAGTAAAAAGTGCAAAGTGTCAGTCATAAAAGGCCCTAAACTACCTTTTCTAAAGGAAGGTGGAAGTCACCATGTGTCAGCATCTAAGAGACTTTAGCTCAATGCTTGGGTTCAATGATTTTCTTCAACGTAGAAAGGCATCATTCCATTTTGTCTAAGTATCAAAGAGCAATAGAGGCTATCAGGTGTCACTCTTTGAGAACCTTTCTACTCAATCCCCACAAATAGCAACAGACACCACATACCCCTCAAAGGAGAAGTAGTAGATATCACCACATGTCAACTTTTGAGGGACCATCTTTGAGCTTCATTACCGAATAAAGATTGTGGAGGGTCCCTGGTGATACTTCAAAGGTCTGTGGGAGTGCCAAGTGTCAACCTGTGAAGATTGCCATGTGCATCCATTCCCTTTTTAAAAGATGCTCAGGCAAGCAATGTGGTGAGTTTTATTTTGTTAAAATTGCTAAGTATCAAATAAGTAGATTACAATACGTGTCGAAGGTGGAGCATTCCTGAATAGAATATAGAGAGTGGAAAATGTTGCGTGTCTTTGATAAAGCAGGTGGAAAGTGCCAAGTGTCATTCTCTGGTGCTTTCTAAGCAATATAGAGAATTTTTGGGGAATTAAGTGTCCTCTTCCATTTCAATAGAATAGAGTGTCTATCTATCTATTATAGCAAAGTGAGATGGATAGAAACTTAGCGGGAGTTATTCCTGGTAGATGGAACAGTTCACTGGGTAGATTTTTGGGGCCTACAAGCATTAAAAGGGCCATCTATTTGTCCCTTGTAAGTGAAGGTAGAATAGACAGTTGAGTGGCTAAGCAGGTGATGGAATGAGAAATTCAGGCATGAAGGGAGGTAGTAGACATGAATCACCATGCCACAGTCAGGGTAGTTCTTGATAAGACTATGATACATCCAAGGCATTGAAAGCACCACCTATTTGTCCCCTATGGGTTAAAGATGGAGTAGAATTGTGTGGGAAAGGGAGTGATGTAAGGAGACATCTGAGGCTAGAAAAGAAGAAGAATTGTAAAATATAAAAAAGGGGGGGATTCTATGGTTTGAGACTTGCTAGAGTTTTTGGCCAGTAAATATCATTTGATTTTGTCTCATTTTCTTGAATTGTAAAGTTGATGTAACTGTGCATGTTTCTGTGCCTTTTATGTGGTTGAATGAATTGAGAAGATTGAACTCTATGCCTTGGTTGATATTATCTGTGTCATTTTCAAAGGTAGTCTATACTATATATTTTTTGGAGTGTGATTAGGAATGTCATTTGCTTTTGTCTCATTTTCTTGAGTTGGAAGGTTTACATAACTATACGTGATTTTTGTGCCTCTTATGTGATTGGGAGATTCTTATAAGAAGATTGAACACTATGCCTTTATTTATGTTTCCTATGTCTTAGTGAAAGAAGCCTCTATTTCTATTATTTCAATATTTTACATTGATTATGCATTTGTTTGCTCTTAAATGTAATTGAATCCTATATATAGTTTCACTATGCTCAAGTTAGGATTAGGATTACACTCAGGTGCATCGCCATAGTTAGGTTTCAATTCCTACATTTTCATTTCTATTTAATTTCCTATCCCTTTTCCCCCAAACACTTGATAAAATAGAAGAGACTAGCTTCTCTAAAATCTGGAGGTTGTTTCAAGTCGCAATATCCCATAGCTTGAAACTTCCCATTGTTGTTGATTAGAATCAAGCACAATTTTTGTCATCAATAGTTTTTGGCATGCTTGATGGGACCAATCTTTCAAGGGGCTAAAGAATTTTTGGTGTGTTCTTCAGCCAACCAACCTTTGGAGGTTTTTGTTTTATCAACATCAACGATGACTCTGGGTCAAATCAGCCAATCAACCAGTCCTGGTATCATCAAGAAATCACCATTTAGTATGTATAATTCTATTACTCATAGCTATGAGTCTTATTCTCCTTCATATAATTTTAATCAAGATCAAGCTTCTCATGGAATTACGTCAAGCAATAAGGATGCATATGGTCATAAGCTATACTAGTCTTATACCTAGTCTCCCCAATATGTCACATCCCATGTTCAACCTAATCTCATTTCCACCTTCAAAAAGGCATTATTGGGATATAAAAATTATGTATTGGAGCTTGAAAATAGAAGGGGATGTGGCCAAGAAATTCCTAATCATATCATCCATCAATTAAAAAATGCAGTAGATATGATTCAAAGTGAGTGGGATCCCATTAAAAGAGCAAATTGGCAAAGGCTTACATATGAGATATTGGATGTGTGTGGCTTGATTGCATTTCTAGAAGAAAAGTTGAGCATTCATGAGAGATAGCCTTACCAAGTCCATCAAAATGCATATTCATCGCCACAAATTCTATATCAGACATACGCCACCCCTGTTCATGACCCATATCAAATTTGTCAAGGTTATTTCCCCAATAATGTTGAGTCTATGTTAGCAACAAGGGAAGAGGAATCCAAACCCTCACTTTCCCCTCAAGTCCCTTCCACCATTCCTCAAGAATCTTCTTGTTTTTCATCATAGCCTTCCTCCTTATCCCTTTTCAAATAAGAATATGTTTTGGAGGAAGTGAATAAGTATGCAGAGGAATATGCTCAATTCATGGTTAGTTAAGAAGATCTTATGGGTGTAGATGAGGAGGAAATTGCCATAGGTACCCCCTTTGATGAACAAGAGGATAAGTCACAAGCTTTTTCCTTAACTTCTAATGAGGAGGAGAACATTTCTAAATTTTTTCTCACTTTGCAAGAAGATATGGAGGAGCATGGACACTCCCTTGATCAAGTCATTAAGACAGGTGACACTATCCTTCAAGGAGATCATGAACTGACCAAATGTGGAGAAGACAACATTGAGACTCAACTAAATAAGCAGAGGGGATGCTAGCTTTTGGATTTGTCCTTTCAAGAGGTGGAAGCCATCAAGGAGCATGATGATGTAATGGAACCTAAAAATAAGGCAGAAGGAGATAAGCCAAAGGATGATGGATATCAAAAGACACAAAATAGAGAAATAACAACCATTGATTTCTTGATGAGACATGATATCATGAACAACCAGTATTCAACAAGCTTTCAAAAACAAGAAGAGCTTATGCATGTTGAAAGCATGTTTGACTCAGACTCGTTTGAATGCAAGCAAATCCATGTGGCTTGCATAGAAGACATTTCACCAAAGATATACCCGTTTCAACCACTTGTATGGCAACATAAGCTGGCTTGTCATGAAGAAGACGTTAGAAATTTTGTTTTTGATCCCAGAGGGGAATCAAGATGCTTAATTAATATAGTTAGGTAGTTTCCCATTCTCGCATTATTTTGTTTTCCATTGTTGTTTTCCCACTTCCCTTTTAAATAAGTGTTTTAAAACATAGAGTTGGCAGTTTAGAAAGTTTTTTATTCTATAAATTTTGCTGCATTAAATGCTTCCCAAAATCTTTCAAAATCTCTAAGGTACCTTACATCACAACTTGCATAGTGTGTCCACCTCGTTGTTTCTTGAAGATTGAGTAGGATCTGCTAACGGTCATCCAAATTTAATGTCATTTGAGACTTGATAGGTCCATAAATATCCCTTAGCAAGTTTTAAAGTTTACAAACTTTCAAGCATTCTTGCACCTATGAAAATATCCTGCTCATTGCAATTTTTAGCACCTAATAAAATTTGCTTCACCAAGCATGATTCTATCTTGCACAAGGTTCATAACAGGTTTTACATAAAGGACATAGAGATGGTAGGAACATCATCTTCACAACAAGGAGCTAGGACACCTGGATCTCTTGATAGGTTGTTGGCTAGTAAGTCATATGTTGTAGCTCCTGCACAACCTTCAAGAACCTATTCAAGAACCAAAATCTTGGAAGTTGGTCAAGCCAGTGACCCATCAAAAGTAAAGGATTATGTAAATGGAATCATGGACCTGATCTTGCAAAGAGCCAGTAGCAAGAATCTTAGAGAAGGGGCACACTAAAGGTGTCTTCAAAGAGCTAGAGCAAGGCAATACAAGACATTTAAAATGAGGATATGGACTTCACAACTAGCTGAATTCATTATCCCAATTGCGCATCCATGCCTTAATGTGATTGAATTATGTGCAGACTTGCTCCATGCACCATCTTGCACCATTCAACAAGGTCCCTTCATGTTGTAAGTCATTTCATAAGCTATCAGGGACATGCTAGCCCTACATTATGACAATACCAACACATTCCCCACTATTGATAGGATGTAAAGGATGTGGGTGAACGTCAACACTCAAATAAGGTTTTTGAGGTCTGAGTTACAAATGACTGATGGTGATACAATGGTACCCACACTCCCTGCACCAAGAGCTCAATTCATGCCAGCTAGTGAAGACATGCTATCAATGATGGCTCTCATCTTTGGCATGAAGGATGACATGGCGGTATATGCAGTATAAATGGCCATCCTTTTTAGGCTAAAAATAGTCGACAAGACATAGGAGTATCGACTTGACTTCTTGGAACACATAGCCTTTTCAATAGTGGAACAGCTGACCCATTTTAGATCAAAAGGGGTGTTTAGGTATTCCTCCTTTTTGTTCCATCTCATACTACATCAGAACCTTGACCTTTTCACCTGATATATGAATCTGAACCTGTATGACCCAGCTTTTGACCCCCAAAGGACCATTCTTGTGTCTACATGGACACACATTTTTATCAAAAACTAGTGACCTCTATGATTTTTTGGAATTATTTGTTACCCCTATTCTTCATTGCCTTAACCCTGAACTTGTCATAAACAAGTTATCTCCAAGTGTTTTGAACCTCCTGGTTAGTTGTCCAATCCTATGTGACTTCTATTTTAGGGCCCACCACATGATCATAAGGGTTCATGGTTTCTGTGGGGAACCAGCGTTGCTACCGAAGACCTTAACTCTTAAGTTGGCATTCTTGGAAGTCACCAGGTAGGTGTCGGTAGTTGACAATGAGTATGGTTCTAAGAAGAAGAAGAGAAAAATGTACAATCTCTTGTGGATGGCAGGCAACATGAGTTTGGAAGCTAGAGATGTTGAGACTGTGTTGTTGAGAAAATTGGCCTTCTTAGGGTTCCTGCTAGTCAAAGACAAATGGGTTTACAACCCAAGTGATTACATATATTTCATGGTAAGGACCAATAGGATTGGGTCTAGGATTGCACATGAAGGATACCCTTTTTGGGAGACCAAAAAAAACCTGTAAAATATGCTCTTGGTCTCTATATTAAATTGACAAATTTGCCCCTACCATAGAATAGACCATGAGAAACCTTCTATGATAAGCAGAGGGATTATGATCCCAAAGTTAGGATGACTTCTGGTTTGAGAAAGACATTGAATAACAAAGGTTGGGATGCAAAGAAGATTGAGGCCTATTGGAAATATAGGCAAGAAATTTCCCAAACCACCCATGCTTTTGAAAGCATGAATTCAGATGAAATATGGGAAGAACTCTAGGATGAGTGGCATCCCTCCTCTACATCTAGCCTAGAAATAAGCTAATTGCTGACACTCGAGACAGAGCAAGAAGCTAGAGTGGGACCAAGCTAGCAACCACAAGCCTCAGAGCAAGCTGTAATTATAGTCACTACATCAGCCTGGCCCCAGCCTCTTAACACCATGGAACAACAAAGGAGTGTGGTGTCTTCACCACCAAAAGATTCCCCATCATCAGAAGTGATTAAAGTCCTAGGTTCTCCACATGTACCACTGACAACGGTAGAAGTGGAAGGGAAGTAGACATAGCTAGAGTTGGAGACACCCAGGAAGAGAAAGAGGGTGTAGTTCTAAATAAATTTAGAGGAAGAAGAACCTTCATAGCACCAAGTGTAGAGCACTGTAATTCCCCCTCAAGTAAGTATTACTCCTATTCCTCCCTCTCAATATGTTCCTTTCCCTATCAATGTAGTGCCTCCACCTAGCCATATGACACCTCCTATCACCTCTGCTATCCCCATTTCACAATTCACCCTGTCCTTGATGCCTCAAGCCTTAACATTACCCTATTTTTCCCCTTTTACTCCCAAGAAACTTTCCCTTAGATTGCCCATAGCCAACCACTAGCTATTCAATATGGCCTACCATAGGGATATCCTTTTGCGAGAGGACACATTGCATCCCCTTCCACCTTCCAAATGCAGGCTGATGCTATTAGGAAGGCAAGAGAAGCACAGATGGAAAAAAATAAAACTAAAGAGAATGAAGCATTGGCTACCCCACACTTGCAATCATAATTTGATCCTATCCAGTAGTAGTTAATGGTGACCCATTTATCACCCAATGTCATCAAGTCGATCGAGCAAATGTAGTCAGAGGATTATATGATGAACATAATGGCCATTGATATGTCCCTATTCAAACCCCAAGATAGAGTTGAGCTATTAACAAAATCAACTTCTACAGTCACAGATGATTATTTGAAAACATCAAGAAGACTGTAGAAGATGGAGGCCGACTTGGCCAAAGAAAAGGCAAACTATAGCAGTTTGGCTGAAGAAATAAATAAGAGAGATAATGAAATAGCAAGCTTGAATAAATAATTACAAGATACTATTTCCCTTTAGACTCAACAGGCAGTCCAAGCCCAGAATGATTCATTAAAAATAGAGCTCACACTTGAAAAAGATGTAGCAATAGCCCTTAGGCAGGAGAAAGTAGTATTACAAGGAAGATTTGAATGACTTCAGCTGCAAGTTACCCAATCGCAGTAGGGGCTACTAGAGGAACAAAATAAGGCCATAGCTTTTCAAGCCTAGTTCCAAGTAGAGAAACAAAGGGTAGTGTAACTGACAATAGAGCTAGCTAATAGGCCACAAGGTGTAGGAGTGATAAAAGTGGCAAAGGAGATCTATAAGTCAACATGGGAAAGAATCTCCTTGGAGATTATCCAACTCAGGCCATCTCTCACCTTCATGCTCAATGCACAACAATTGTGTGAGAAGGTGGAAGATTTAGTGCAAAAAACTCTAACCACAGTCTCCAATAGAGTCATGAACACCCAAACCTTGTTACAAAAGTTATACAATTTAATGGATGTGACATTGGTAGCCATAGGAATCCCTAATAGAATGGTCACTACAAAATGGGTCAATGAGGTGCTCAGTTGCAATGCTGTGGCCAACCGTTGCCAACAGCTTCTTGAGGTCATGAAAGAAGGCATCGACGAGATGAGATAGCATATTGAAGATCTGGTGCAACTAGGCCTTCCTTCTCTATTTCTAGATGCCAACACAATGCTGATGGTTGATCAATTAAACCATTGTTGTTGGCCAAATAGAGGGATTGAATAGTTTTTTAGGTCCTGCAAGATGATTCCTTAGTCTTAGAAGTTGAAGCTGTTTTGGTTCCTATTTCCCAGCTAGAATTCAAACTAAAAGCTATAATCCAAATTTTGCAAACTTTTTTGCACAAGGATATCATTAACCTTGATCTAGCTTTCATTGAATTGCAGAACAAGCAAGGGTTATCTGACCATGAGTGGTCAATCTATCAGATAACACTTTTGAAGTTATAAAATTTTGAAATTTTGACAGAGCGAGAGTCAAGTTTCTTTTTGAGCAAGGCTCAAAAGTCCTGGGGGTCACCAGTAATTATAGAGTAATTTTTTACTCTACGTTGTTTTTAAATTTTTAGTCACACACTGCAATTTTGGTTCCCACATACCTTGGTCATGGTGGCAAAATTTTGGAGCAAAGCGCGGGTTTCTTTTTTGTCTAAGTGTCAAGTGCAATAGAGGTTGCCAGGTGGCAATGTCCAAGCACGGGTTCTCTTTTTCCCTTTCATTTCCTTCATTCCATTTTTCCTAAGTATTGAATCTGAGCAGAAGCCACCATGTGTCTCATTCTAAAACATGGAGTCAGCCAACTGACATCATCTGAGACACTTTTCATAATTTTTAGGAAAGTCACAGATTGTGCCATGTATCTAATAACAGTTAAGTGGAATGTACCATGAGTCAACATCTGCATCTCATATAGGCACCTACATTCCATTCTATTTTTGACAAAGGTTTTCAATGAGCTAAGTAGCAGGGAGCAGCGAAAAGTGCTAGGTGGCAGTTGCAGAAGGCCCTAAACTACCTTTTTCAGAGGAAGGCAAAAGTCACCACATGTTGGCATCTGAGAGACTTTGGCTCAATGCCTAGGTTCAATGATTTGGTTCAACGTAGAAAGGAATCATTCCATTTTGTCTAAGTATTGAAGAGCAATGAAGGCTCCCAGGTGTCACTCTCTGAGCCCCTTTCTACTCAATCCCTAAAAATAATAGAAGACACCACATACCCCTCGAAGTAAAAGTGAAAGATGCCACATATATTCCCAGAAGTAGTGGAGGTCACCATGTGTCAACTTCTAAGGGACCATCTTTAAGCTTCATTGCCGAATAAAGATTGTGGTGGGTCCCTGGTGATACTTTAAAGGTCTGTGGGAGCACCAAGTGTCAACCTGCAAAGACTGCCACATGCATCCATTCCCTTTTTAAAAGCCGCTCGAGCAAGGAACATGATGATTTTTATTTTGTTAAAATTTCTAAGTATCAAATAACTGGATCGCAATAGGTGTCGAAGGTGGAGTGTTCCTGAGTAAAATATAGAGAAAGTAGAAAATGCCACATGTTTTCGATAAAGTAGGAAAAAAGCACCAAGTGTCATTCTCTGATGCTTTCTAAGTAATAAAGAGAATTTTTGGGGAATTGACTAAGTGTCCTCTTTCATTTCAATAGAACAGAGTGTCCATCTATCTGTTACAATAAAGTGAGATGGAGGGAAACTTGATAGGAGTTATTCCTGGTAGATGGAATAGTTTGCCAGGTAGATTTTTGGGGCCTACAAGCATTAAAAGGGCTGTCTGTTTGTCCCCTGTAAGTGAAGGTAGAATAGACAGTTGAGTGGCTAAGCAAGTGATGGAATGAGAAATTTAGGTGCAAAGGGAGGTACTAGACATGAATCACCATGCCACAGTTAGGGCAGCTCTTGATAAGACTAGGATACATCCAAGGCATTGAAAGCACCATTTGTTTGTCCCCTGTGAGTTAAATATGGAGTAGAATTACACAGGAAAGGGAGTGATGTAAGGATACATCTGAGGCTATAAAAGAAGAAGAATTGTAAAATCTAAAAAAAGGGGGGATTCTATATTTTGAGACTTGCTAGAGTTTTTGGCTAATAAATATCATTTACTTTTGTCTCATTTTCTTGAATTGTAAAGTTGATGTAACTGTGCATGTTTTTGTGCCTTTTATGTGGCTGAATGAATTGAGAAGATTGAACTCTATGCCTTGGTTGATATTATCTATGTCATTTTCAAAGGTAGTCTATACTATAGATTTTCTAGAGTTGTGATTAGGAATGTCATTTACTTTTGTCTCATTTTCTTGAGTTGGAAGTTTTACATAAATGTATGTGATTTTTGTGCCTCTTATGTGATTGGAAGATTCTTATAAGAAGATTGAACACTATGCCTTTGTTGATGTTTCCTATGTCTCAATGAAAGAAGCCTCTATTGTGAGCCTCTATTTCTATTATTTCAATCTTTTACATTGATTATGCACTTATTTGCTCTTAAATGTAATTGAATCCTATATATAGTTTCACTATGTTCAAGTTAGGATTAAGATTACACTAAGGCGCATCGCCATAGTTAGGTTTCAATTCTTGCATTTGCATTTTTGTTTAATTTCCTATCCCTTTTCCCCCAAACACTTGATAAAATAGAAGAGACCAGCTTCTCTAAAATATGGAGGTTGTTTCAAGCCGCAATATCCCACAGCTTGAAACTTCCCATTGTTGTTGATTAGAATCAAGCGCAATTTTTGTCATCAATAGGTTCTACACTTGGTAACCCAATTGGTATACATGTAATTTTTCCAATACAAGGTGCCTTTCTCAATTCTAAAATTTTAAATAAAATGTTTGGCCTTTAATAGATTAGAGGTAAATTTAAGTTTTGTTATTTTTTAATATGGTTTTAATTTTGTTTCAAAAAGGAAAAAAACATGTGTAAATTTTCCAAATAATAAACTCATTATTTTGAGTTTTATAATGAAAATGTTATTGATTTAAAACATTAATTAAATTGAAAATAAATATTCTAAAATGTGAAAGATAGTAAGGAATGAAAATTTAATTGATATAAACATTCACATATATATTGCATTCAAATACTACTCTAACCCTAGCTAATAGGTTGATAAAAAAAAGTAGAACAAAGATGAAAAGAAATAAAAACCCTATTGAAATGAAGCCATAATTGATCCTTTTGATAAAATTCACCCTTAAATCATTCTCTCACCTAGATATCATATACACAACCATAAATGTATACAATGAGATATTCTAAGGATGATAAATTACGAAGAATAATAACACCACCATCATTTACATGTGCAGATAATGAAATAACAACTCCATAACTTTGATTAATAAAAATATTCACTTGAATAACACAAATAGGGTTTACATTTGTTATTTGATTATAATTTAAAAATCATAATACAAGTAATGAACAAATAATGGAGACATTACACTACTAAATAAGGAAAATGCATGAAAAAGAGTGATTGGTCCACAATGTCTCCCATGGATTAAAAAAGAGCCATCCATTTCTTTATCTTTTATTATGCCATTTATATAAGATCAAGCTCCAAGGGGAAGGAATTTTCCCTCCAAAATGTAGCTAATGGTAATAAATACCATCTACCAAAAAACATTCCCTCTAAATGCTATACCACTATCCTCCTTTTGCATTTTTCAACAAAAACATTAAAAATTTTATTTAAAAATACTTTCAACAAAACATGATGCTAGAATACAAACAGGTTTTAATTGGTACATAATTCTCAAAAATTTATTATAATAAAACAACTGTGATAGAGTAATATTTATAACTCTTTAAATGTCATCAAAAAAATAGAAATGATTCAAAAAGATATGATTAAATAACCATTTTGTTATCCACTCATAGACCAATTAACCGATTTTTCCCTCTACAAGAATAATTGGAATAAGACCATTTCGCCCTTTTGGAGGTTGTTAGGAACTCACATGATTGAAGCACAAGATTAGATTTTTATATTAAGTGTTAAATATGAAATTTCATCACATGGACCCACTCTATGAAATAAAGGAGGTTTTAATACTTCAGTGTAATGTAAACTAAAATATGTCAAAATAAAGTCCTAACATGAAAACACTTACCATTTTTAAATCTTGAACTTATCCTAGATGAATCTTATGCCATTGGAATGAGGATGAAACTATATTTCCAATGATGCAAATGGCATCAAAAATATATTCACAAGTCAAAATATATTACCAAAAACCTAACTACTTATATACCTATAAACCATTTTGCCCATTTCACCCTCCATGGGAACAAGTGGAGCAAAAGCCCCTAAAAACATTTTTCCCTTTTCACCTCTTACAATAATAAGTGGAAAAAATATCAATATTTTTTTGAGAATGAATGCCAAATTTGCAAGAGTAGATACTCAAAGATGTATTTATATGTTAAACTAGTCTTGCACACATGGAAAATATCAGCCATGGCTCTACCCTTCATTTCTTGAGTTTCTTTGCATCCCAAAGGCTTGTGTTTACCATATCATTATGCTTAAATGATTATCTTATAATTTATCCATAATATTATGATTACCCAAATCACATGTAACATTTAGTATGCTTAAAAATTTATATATATCCTTCACTATCAATTATAAAACTTCAACAACTTTCTATCTTCCTGGACACTTGTGTTAATATTTAGACACTAACATTTACATTAGTGTCTGTGCTCCAACACAGGTTTTTGTACCTTAAAAACATTAAAAATTTTAAATATTTTAATATGTACAAGCTACCCTTCTTTTTTTCCTTTGAACCTTCTATGAGAAACATTTCAAAAGGTGTGGTGTAAATATAAGTTAAATCTTACTCATTAATCATCTAGCAAACACTTTTCAATCTTACACTACACTACTAAAAATTAATTACAAAACTAAGCTATTTTTCCCCATTATTTCTTATTTCCAAATTAGTCATAGTATTAGTCTTATTATAGGTATTAAACATCAAAATAATAACCCATGAGTATTATTTTCCAAGCTACAAGTTATATCATACATACACTCGCATATAACATATTACACCAATATTCACACACAATCCCACATAAGGGAGAACTACATTAGTATGATTCCCTCCTTGGATTATATGGATATATAGTGCTTACTAATATAAGTGTCAATGAGGTTATCTCAACTTCACTTGAGCCTATTAGCCCTTGTTTTTCAAGCTCACATGCCCTAATCAAAGGACCTAGGGTTTTGAGCTACACACAAATATCAAAGACCTATGCATGATATCTAAATATATAATCAAAAAGGTGATAATCAAACCTAAAATATGTAAGCATAATTTTTATAAATTATTAAATGTTCTCTATATGACACTAGTGGAAATAATTATACACTAGTATCCACAAGGTAACACAAATATCTAGGTTGACAAAAAGCAAATATTCAAAATCTGACGATAGGATCCAAATCTTCAAATAGTCCACTTCTACGCCTATACTATTCATTTTTTTAATACACATCATTTATAATATAAGTAAAATTTATAATTATTATTATTATCAAAATATTGAATGTTGTACTTTCCATATTTAGCATATGCTTATATTTAATTTATCTTATCAGAATATTAGTAGAATCTAAATTCATTTAATTGGTATACTTTTAGAGTAGTTTACTCCTTGAATTTTTAGTATATTATCTTTCATGTTAATCCTTATTTCCAAAAATGTTTAAATATAAATCTCATAACCTTGACCTACTCTACACAATGGATAAGTTTTCAAGGTTTTAATGTGCATGTAAACTGAGATATGTCAAAACAAAGTCTCAACATGAAAATTCTAAAACATTTCAAACCATACACTTCTCCTAGGTGAAGCTTATATCATGACAATGGGGATGAAACCACATTTATAATTCCATAAATTTCATTTAAAATGGAGTTATAGGTCAAAATATATGACTAAAACTTATCCACTTATATGCCCATTTTGCTGTTTTTGGGAACAAGACCCTTTCACCCTTTTGGAGGTTATTAGGAACTCACATTTTGGAAGCACAAGATCAAGTTTTTAGACTAAGTGTAAATAACAAAATTTTATTTCATGGACATAGTTTAAACAATGAATAATGTTTTGAGACTTAAAAGTGCATGTAAATCAAAATATGATCATAATAACATAGGAACATATAAGTGAGAAACTAAGCATGTGAGAGTAAAGTGATGCAAAATTGTATTGCAACAAGCCAAGTCAATATCCAAAAGACCAAGTAATAAATTGGGACCATGATTTTGGAATAAATTAGAGTGTGTTATGCAAGAAATAATAATATTACTACATAGATATGTTATTTTACTATGTTATGCTACTGATAAATATGATTAGCATAGACTAGTTTCACTTTTTATATGCTTCATTAATGATATTAATATTGAATTATAGGCTAGTTATTATTTGTCTATTTTGTGCATCCCTTTGGACTTAATTTTTATGACATATTTATATAATTTTCTTGGGTCTTTAGCCTTTTTTATGGATCCTTATCCTTTATTATTATAGCATTCATTACCCCTTGTTTGTAACTCCTTAACCTTGTTCGTTGCGTAACTTATTTCCCCTTGTTTATGGATCCTTAACCTTGTTTGTGTGGAAATTTTTACCCCTTTTTGTGGCTCATTAGCCTTTTTTATTTATTCATTTATTTCCCATTATTTGTATCTCCTTATCCTTGGTGATTAGTGATATTTTTATGTCTCTTGTTTACATCCCTTTCGCCTTATGTGTGGCATTATATATTAATCCATGAATTATGTGTTGATCTTGTTAAACTTGTGTGATTTTTGTGTTTTTAGGTGTTGTGTTATATATCACACACCCTCCCATTTGTGTGTTATCCCATGATTTATATCATGCACTTCCTTACTATGTAGTATTATTTAATGATAGTTACTATTGTCTTCTTCATATATACATATATCTTGACATACCACTTATATGCCCTTTCATTCCATATGTTACATACATGCCTTGATGTTATATACATTACTATGATGACATACCATCTACACATTGACATGATTTTATGTGATGTTATGTTTATACATGACATGATATAATTTATGTCTCTTTTGAGATAAGTGACTTGTAGTACTACCCTTCACCTCAAAACATGGGAATATTAGTGGGCTTTGTCATTGAGACTAAGGCCTCCATGTTAAAATTTGGGTATAGCATATCGATATCAAAGTTTATATTCTATTCATATTTTAAATTCAGATATTATTTTTAGTCTTTAGACATATTTTGGGGGCATGTGTAGGTTTTATGCAATCCATTTCACACTTCATGAGTGACATATTTCATATTGATACAAATTAATATACATTTTTGGGCATATGTAGGGAATATGTAATACATTTTATATGATATATTCTATTGAGCATGATACTAGTTCATGCATATTTACACCATTTTAAATTTTAATTGGGCATAATGTTGATTCATGCACATTATGATAGTTTACAATTGGTACCAATTTAGTGGGAAATGATGTTGGTTCATGCAAGTTTACACGTTTGCACCTTTATAGTTATTTATCAATTATTTTCAAGTGTGTATCAACCTTGAACATATAAGTTTTTCTATAGTGTTTAAGTCTTATTCAATGAGAAATGTGGTTGAGGTTATACATCTCTGAACAGACTAAAAGTTATTCTACAAGCCCATTATGTGACTCCTTCCTTATATATTAGGGTTACAATATTAGTTTTGAATTAATTACATTTGGGTTGGAGGAATTTTTCTACTAATCCATGGCCCTTGCCTTAGTTAAAGTTTAAATTGGGGATTGATCACCCTCAATTTCACCATGTTCTCTAAGTGTTATAATGAGGAATCACAATTCTTAAATGCTTCGACAAGGAAGAATAATCTAAAATAAGCTATAGGGAAACACAATTTAATCACATATGAGTGAAATCCTTCCTTTCTCTTTCAAATTTAAAGTTTAAATATAGTTCAAATTTCATTCTATGGACATTGATTACTACATTTTCATTATTATAACAACCCTGCTATAAATTTTCCTATCCTAGACTAATTAGAGTGTGGTATCTTTAAATTTAAAAATAAGTTAACTTAAATCTATTATTTTGCTTGAATATTACCACTTGACTAATAAATCCAAATCTAATTAGTGAGTTCAAGCCCTGGCGATGAATATTTCAACTTCATCTAGAATAACTTATGATATTTTAGGTTAACTTTTTTCTACAATGACTAATTAAGAGCAATGTTACATGTTTAAATCATTGTCGTATCTTTTAACTACTTAATATACTATCAAGTACTTAATTTCTTAACTTGTATTAAATATGGGGTGATTCCTAGTATTGAGAAAGGAACACTACAATAATATGACCCCTAAACTTCCAAGCTGAGTTATAATCTCCATGCCTAGTTGAATATATATAGATTTTAATATCCATGAAAAAATAAATTAGATATATAGTTTTAAGGGTCTAATATACAATCCAATATTCTCTCATATGGTGGCATAAACTATATAAATTATATTTAATGTTATTACTCACCATTTAATGATATTATTCCACTCACATCAATTTAACATTGAATTTTAATACACCACCTACCATTAGAATCCACTTGTTGATCCTCTATGTTTCTTCTTATTCTCCATGTTGAGTCCTTTATTTTCCAATGCATAGGCTATGAAAATTATTTTTCATTCATTTTCTTAAATGGAAAATAGATGCTAAATTATTTTTAAGATTTTTGTTTTTCTTTTTTTTATATTTTTTTCTGTTTTTCTAATTTTAAGATCTTTAAGATTTTTAATTTATTTATATATTTTTTCTAATTTCCATGTTTTTCCTCTCTTTTTTTTTCAATTTTTTTTTAATAATTCCCTTTTTATATTTTAATATGAAATTCTAATTTCATATTAAATCAATTGAATATTTAATTATGCATTAATAGTTTAATGGTAAAGTAATAACCCATATTAAATTTACCTTGATGTGAAATAATGTCATATTAGGTTAAGTACATAAGGGAATTTATTACTAAAATTTACCTAATCAATAAATAATATAAAATATCAATTTAAACAAACACCAAAATAATTATCATGGTGTGTGTAAGGTTTCGCTAGCTCTCTGTCAACTTGTGATTTCTCCATCTATAGCATTCTCTTTGATGATGCTTTCCCTCTGATATTCTCAAGGGAATAATTATCCTACATCCACCTCACAATACACATGTGATTATATCTTTTCACATGATAATCG
The DNA here is from genome assembly GCA_037957365.1 of Torreya grandis. NCBI lineage: Eukaryota > Viridiplantae > Streptophyta > Pinopsida > Cupressales > Taxaceae > Torreya > Torreya grandis. Next base: position 1,012,199 of record JARHVA010003455.1, on the reverse strand, counting down.
TAAGTAATAATATATAATTGAAACAATTCATTAATATGTTGCATACATAGATTAGTTCATAATAAGCAATCATGTATCACAACATAACTAAGAAACATTATAATATCTCATAATAGCATAAATATCAATATTAATAAAAAATATAACCAAATATAAATTTCTTAACTTCAAATATCCATGGATAATCTAGTGAGTTTGTCTACTGAAGAATCAAGATGTAACATCCTTCCCCATAAAGCTCATCATCATCCCCGATGACTCTTATTCAAAGATAAATTCTCAATCAAAAAAAATTATTATAAATTTAATAACATCATATATAATTTCAAACTTAAGCAAATAAATGGGAAATTACCTTTAGAACTCACTAAATCTCCATCAAGTTGCACCATTTTTAGAGTATTGGTTCCACATGACACTACTAAATAACATATCTCAATGAAGCAAACATGGTTGCGATTATTACTTACTCTGACTAATTTTATCATGACCACCCTGAGGTCTATAATCATTAATACAATCATATATACTATAAGACTGACTACTTATGTCACCATGAAGGGTCCCACATGTCTTAGTGAAAGTTTCATTGACTTCCTAAGAGCATAAAAAATCATCATGAAAGCCAAAATAAATGACTAAGGAGTATTTCATGAAATATTCCAACCCTCAATATATATATATATATATATATATATATATATATATATATATTCTATAGAGTGTTTTCTCATTTCTAAGAAAATTAATTAAGGAATCTAGTAAAAAAATAATGTATATATGTCAATATTATCACTACTCCATAGAGCTCTTGAAAATTATGATGATGAATAGGAATGGTAAATACAAAGTATACAAAAATCATGGAATACTCATCCATATGTAATCTTTGTCCACTGTATGCATGCATATGGCCATATAACTAAATTTGACAAGTTTTTCCTATCAAATCTTAAATTCAATAAGTCCATCTATCAGATCCATGTCAATAACAATTGAGTCAATGTGAGGTCAAGTAGGATACCATCCTATCACTTATAACTCACATTCCTAATTCACCATTCTTTCCTCAGGTCTTCATGACCTAATGTTCTCCAAAAAGTTCACAAGGTTCAATGAATCACAAATATATACTAACAAATCATAAAAGCAATATTGCAAGCTAAAAAATTCTAGATGTATCACTGTACATACAAAAAATATCATACAATCAATCTGTAATTGTATTAAGATACTACAAGTTAAATATACTAGTATCATATTTCACATCTTAACTTATTCTATTATGTTCATGATTAAGAGGTAATAATATTATAATTAACCTAACATACATAGGCCAAGAATCACATCATTCCTTTAGTCTTATAAGAGACTAAATGAAATAATATCTCCTTTCTTTTCTCGACTAGCACATAATATGTTAAAACTTGATTCCAACCCTTATAAATACAAGATGTTCTACACATCCTGTACCCCACTCACTTCTGGTGAAAGGTATAAAAAAATCTCTTTATACAACATGTTTTAAGTCAAAAGGAAATAATATCAATCCAATCAAGGGTAAATAATAGCATATAGTGCTTAATCTATAATTTAATATATAGTTCCAAGGTTTGCCACCCCACGTGGTCTAAAATCACAATTAGATAAATTAGTGACTTTAAGGAGTCATAAGTGAAAATTAGAGAACTATCATCTTAATAACTCCTACATACCTTCACCGAGTAAAGGAAAACACTATAACTCAATGTTTTCAAAACACTACCTACTTACCCAACCTTGTAAGTATGATATCTCAATCTACCTCCACAACTAGGAGAGAGATATGCCAACATAAATATGTGTCCATCCATACAATCTTTAAAATTTTCTCTCACTAAGAGTATAAAACATTCTCTCACAAATTTTTAAGGGAGAATAGTCAAACGACATTAAAAAATAATTCCCATTTAAGAGAATACTAAATCAACATTAAGCATATATGAATCCTTTCAAAAACATCATAATAATGTTAAAGAGAATAAGATAATAATGACTCATCTATATGCCAACTAAGAGGGATGACACCACATATCTTAAAATTCCAACTTCCATAGACAAAATTCTAACACAAAGGAAATATCTAGCAACATGACAACACTCTACTAAGAAGATTTCCATTGCCTTAGGTGGTACTAAATTAAAATGGTCTTATGATATTTTAAACTCCTAGGATTTATGAATATATACATAAACTAAACTCATATTTTAAGTGAGAATCATCCCATGCATAAAAACACTCACAAACACAAAATACAAATGGCTAAGGTGACTTGATTACCAAGAAGGATGTAACACACTAGAGGTGTTCAATCTAAGTGATCAAACTATGGTAGAAAGATTTTGTTCATGACTTATGAACTATGTTATATACCCATCTACCTAAGCCTCGAATACAAACATCACCATTGGGATACTCAATAAACCAATTTATTAAACAACTCAAAGGGATATGAATGCTCGTATGGCTCACATATAAAAAATGTCACTAGGCTACACAAGTGGGTCTACTAAGTCTCAAAAAATATAACCATAGAGTAACATAGTTATACACTGAGACACCATAATTCCAATTACCAATGAAATACTTCATGTCACTAGGTTCACTAGACACAAAAATGTTAATGTACTCTTTAGGTCCTAGAGTTTGAGCCATAGCTCTGATACCACATGTAACAAACTTGCTATAAATTTTTCTATCCCAAACCAATTGGATTGTGATATATTTAAATTTAGAAATAATTTAACCTTAAATCCATTGTTTTAATTTAATATTACCACTTGACTAAGAAATCCAAAGACAATTAGCAAGTTCGAGCCATGGTAGTGAATATTTTAGCTTCATCTAGAATAATTTGTGATATTTCAAGTTAAATTTTTTCTACCATGACTAATTATGAGTGATGTTACATGTTTAAATCATTATAGTATCTTTTAACTACTTAATAGATTATCAGGTAATTAATTGCTTAATTGGTTTTATTAAATATGGGGTGATACCTAGGCTTGGGAATGGAACACTACAATAATATGACCCTTAAACTGCCAAGCTGAGATATAATCTCCACACCTGACTGTATATATATATATGTATATATATATATATATATATATATATATATATATATATATATATATATATATATATATATATATATATATGTATATACATATATATATATATATATATACATATATATATATACACACATATATATATATACATATATATATGCATATATATATACATATATATATATATGTATATATATATATATATATATGTATATATATATATATGTGTGTATATATATATATATATATATATACATATATATATATGCATGACAAAATAAATCAGATATATAGTTTTAAGGATCTAAGATACAATCCAATCTTCTCTTATATGGTGGTGTAAACTATCTAAATTAAATTTAATGTTAATACCCACCATTTAATGATATTATTCCACTCACATCAACATAACATTGAATGTTAATACACCACCTATTATTAAAATTTGCATGTTGATCCTTTGTGTTTCTTTTTCTTCTCCATGCTGAGTCCTTTCTTCTCCAATGCATAGGCTATAAAAATTCGCTTTCATTCATTTTATTAAATATAAAATAGATGCTAAATTTTTTTCCAATTTTTTTTCTTTTAGTTTTATCTTTTTCTATTTTACTAATTTTAAGATCTTTAAGATTTTTCATTTATTTCTCTCTTTTTTCTAATTTTCATGTTTTTCCTCTTGTTTTTTAAACAATTATTATTTTTTAATAATTCCATTTTGATGTTTTGATATTAAATTCCAATTTCATATTAAATCAATTTAATATTTAATTATGCATTAGCAGTTTAATGGTAAAATAATAACTTGTATTAATTTTACCTTTATTAAATTTGCCTTTATGTGCACTAATGGCATATTAGGTTAAACACACAAGGGATTTATTCCTAAGATTTACCCACTCAATAAATCATAGAAAATATTAATTTAAACAAACACTAAAACAATCATTTTTAAATGTGTTTTCTACCACGACTAATTATCATGGTATGTGCAGGGTTTCACTAGCTCTCTGTCAACCTACGATGTCTCCATCTACAATATCCTCTCCAATGATTATATCCCTCTAGTACACTCAAGGGAAGAATTCTCCTACATCCACCTCACAATATATAGGTGATTAGATATTTTCACATGATAATTGTAAGTAATAATATATCACTAAAATAATTCATTGATATGTTGCATATATAAATTATTTCATAATAAGAAATAATGTATTACCACCTAACTAAGAAACATTATACTATCCTATAATAGCATAAATCTCAATATTAGTTATAAATATAATCAAATATAAATTTTATAACTATAAATATCCATGGATAATCTAGTGAGTTTGTCTGGTGAAGAATCAGGTCATAACAATTATAGGTTTTGCTCAAATCAACTTGCACATTTGAAGTCTTCTCCCAAATATAAAGTGTGTGAGACACACTCAAGCATATTTATAACCTTTTAATATTTTATTTTAATTTAATTTTAATACTATAATAAAAGGTGGAATTTTTAGATACTGAAGCCTTGTATTTAGCATTTGGCAATGTCAGTCTTAACCTACATTTATCCTACATGGCCTATGCATCTCCAAATAACATTTTATTTAACCCTAAATTTTAGATATGATGGGGTATAGGGATTAAGAATATAGAATTGGTTAAAACAAAAGGGTGATAAAATAAGCTATAGCATGTTAATTAATAACAAATTTAGATAAATGAATATGATAAATTATAAAACTGAGATATGTTGAATATATAAATAACTTGATTTGAAAGATGTTTAACTGATTATAATGCTAAATAGAAATGATACTTGATTTTGTTGTGCATAGGTAGATCTAAACTATAAATAGGTATAAATTAAATAGGATTAGTATTCTGTATTATTCATTAGATTATCAAAATCATACTTGTATATTTGTAGATACCACCATCAGATATGGACACTACCATCGATGTTAGTGTTTGATTAAGACCCAAGTGTCTAGTATGGAATAATGACTAGATTTGGATGTAACTAACTTTGTTTTTATAGGTTTTATATCAAATTTATGATGATGTATTTAGATCTAGGATACATTTTAGCTCTCTTTGTGGATTTATCAAACCTTAACTCTTGACCCTTCTTCATACATAGAATGAATTTGTTAAAAATGGGTTAGTGGGTTCACAATGTCGAATTGACCCCAAAGACCACCCCTCCACCAATGGGCACTTCCTACATATCCAATACTCCAAGGAGAGCCTCAAACTTATGTATTTCTCCCCTATGTGTGGTAAAGTGTGTGTATTATGGTGAAATATAATATATGATGATGCATATAATGATCTAGATTTTAATTTTAAAAATATCACTCATGGTATGATCTTTGAATGCTTTAAACCTATAATATGACTACTCCTATGATTTATATGAAAATATGGATGAATAGGGTAGAATATCTTAGTTTTTAAACTAGTTGATTTATCTCTTTGTAGGTGTTTGCTTGGTATTTTGTAGATGAGGAATGAGAATGCTTAGACTTGTATTTATACCATACCTTTTGAAAATATTTCATGATAGGGTCCAATAATATAAATAGGTTGACCATATGTTTTGAATCATTTAAAATTTGGATGTATTTTGGCAATTAGAAACTAGATAAGGATATAGACACTACCATCAATGGTAGTGTCCTTATGTGGCTCATAGTGTGTATAAGGATATAAAATAGGTATGGATCTGAAATTAATAGTGAAGGATGTTTAACAAGTTCTAATATTTATGTGTAGTATAGGAGACCTAGGTCATATAAATGATATGGATCAAACTTAGAGATAAGCATTTAGGCATAGTTGATGAATGTAAGCCTTTTAGAAATAGTGAGGTCTATAATTAAAAGGAAGATCTCTAATTTATATTTTTCAAATGTGTAAGACTAAGATATTATAAATATTTAGTTTTATTATCTACATTCCCCCCTTTAATTTAGTAATGCATAAGGATGAAATTAATAAGTTAAAGGAAAAAAATGTGCACATGGGTGCATGTAACACACATTAAATTTAATTGATCCCGATTTGAGTTATTTATTAGTGTATGGCATGTAACCAAGAGAATATTATAGTATAAATCAATGCATATAATCTAAAATTTGAAATAATTGAAATGTTTGAAAAGAGAGATAGAAAGGAAGGAGTACACATGTGTGTCAATGAAACCATGTTGCCTCTTGATGATTTGGATTGGTAAAGATGCTTATTTATGAATAATTTGAGTTGAATATGTTAAAACTTAAACCTTATATATTTTAAGAGAGATATTAGAATGTATTACACCCCCAATTATGTGTAAGGATTACTTAATAGCCATTGAGATCAGTATATCTTAATCACACAAGCCAATTTTGAATATATATAATCTAGTGAGGGTGAGTGATTTAAAAAACTTATCTTATAAATATGGTGAAATTGTATGATTCGGTAACTCAAATATATAAACCTAGTGAGGTTAAATCATTTAATCACTTCAACCTATAAATTTAACCAATCGCTACAAAAAAGGCTCAATAATAGTACATCTTGATGTAATTAGTGCATCCTAGTGATTAGTATAATTGGCAAATTTTGTAATTTTTTGTGAAATAAAATGAAATATACACCTCTAATATTTATTATCTAGATTATATGTGTCATAAACCTTTAAAAAATTATGTTTCAAATCCATGCAAATTTGGTGTAATGTATAAGATTTTGATCCAAGTATATATCTGAATCATGGAATTAAACTAGAGTTTGTGTAAGTGTGAAGGTCATATATTTATGACATACCTACACTAAATTATAAAGATATTGATTAATTTTTTAAGTGTGTAGGTCATGTTTTTATGACATGCCCCCACTAAAATCTATAAATTAAGAAAGTGTATAACTGTAAAGGTCATTTTTTATGGCATACCCCTACTAAAATCTAGAACTGAGAAGGTGTATAAGTGTGTATGTTATGTTTATATGATATGTACCCATTAAAATTATGAAAAATATGGATTTATTGATTCTATGACATTCCCCCACTAGTATTCCCCACTTTTGAGGTAAGGGAAATAAAAACTGGTAGGTACCTTACCTCAAAAAGAGAAGGTAGTTATATAATTTGTGTATGAATTATGTAGCATATAGGGATAACATGTCAAATTAATATATCAATTAAGTTCATAGTATGTGGTCACATCAAGTCATAAAGATGCATGATATATATTATGGCAATGTCTAGAGAGTAATAGTACAATTTTAGCAAATAATCAAGTGTACACACAAGAGCACTCAATGTAATGAAAATGAATGGTCCAAAGAGACATCATACAAGTGGAATGTTCAAATTCCACAAAATATAAATGAATGTCATATTTAAATGTCCAAAAAACATGGATTGACATATTCAAATGTCTAAACAACATATTTTGGCATAGAGGCAAATAAGGAAGGAATATATTCAAATGTTCCTTAAAAAACATAATAGCAAGAAATGGAATACACTCCAAGGAAGTGAAAAATAGATGAAACATAAGAAACCATCATAAGCATATTAAATTAGTCCCTGTATATATCTATTAGAGAAAAAAATTATGTAGTGTAGCATATCAAGTACACTGTGAAATATATGAGCATGGATATAAACATGTGTAACCATTAGCTATAAGCTCAAACATGGTAATTTATAAATTAAAATAAATTATATGTAACCTATATCAATCATGATCAAATAAATCAGATGCCCCCAACATACTATATGTCATCGGTAGGAGAGAAACTCAACATTTGTAAATGCATAGATCATATGTCTAAGTAGGACTGTATCACATTCAAAGATGCATGAAATATATTATATATAAGAATGAAATGATATTTTATATACTAAAATAAATCAAACAAAATATATTCCAAGGATCTAATAAAATTTGGGAATGTTGAATAATTTTTATTTTTGAATTACGTGAATGTTTTTATATTTTCTTGAATATTTGTTTTTTTTGTATTTTTGGAATATTTTTTAAAAAAGGCTAGCCTATGATCCCATCCAATAGATTATCATAGGTAGATCAAAACTCAAAATATGGTATGTGAAACTTGTGTTATTACCAAGGATCATGCATAGGTGTCATAGTTGGATCTAGAGAATCTATGTTATCATGTGGATGTGTAATAGGACTCTATGGTTGTGAAGAAATAATGGAAGGAGAAGGGCTTCATGGAGCCCATAGTTTTATGATCTATGGTTTATTTGAGTAGATACAATTGGAAAATGTTTAGTTTATCTAGGTAATTGAGTAATTTATGTAGGAGATGATGAATATGATATAGAATACACTATTTATCTCTAGTGCAAAGGCCTCTAAAATATGGGTTGCCTAGGAAAATGGATTGTATGTTACTTACCCTTTCATAGAGGATTAACATTAGTAGTTTGATCGTTATTTTTCTTGAAATAAACTTATCTTTTTTGAATGAATGTTCATATGAAATTATGAGATCTATGATTTCCCTATTGGTATGAATGTATTTAATATACACATTCACTATGGAATGGTTTACATGAAATTTATGTATTAAAGGTCTTCCTAATAACATATAAAAGAATCATGTATATGGTATAACTGAAAATGTGGTAACCACATGTATTGGACCAACATGTAAAGGTAAATTAATCTCACCAATAACATGTTGTGTTCTCCCATCGAATTCTCTAACCATTTTATTCAAATGATATAAATCATCATGTGTATATCCCAAATGTGTAAGTATTTTCATGGTACATGTACTCTCACTAGCATTATTATCAATCATAACATTATGTATAGGTTTATGGTCAAGGTATTATTGAGTAAAAAATGAATGAATATCTAAGTCACCATACACTATTTTATTATCCTCAAATGTAATATAAGTTATATGAACCATAGGAGGTATTGAGCATGTGTAAGTGCCAATAATCCCATATATTGGGTGTCCATAACATGATGGAAGAGGATGTGCATTGTATTCCATCTGTACTTTTGGATATTTCTTAGAGTGATCTTGTAAAGGATTGTTAAATATTTTCTGATTCAGGTGATCACCAGGTTTTGAACTTGAATCTTTTATAGAATCATCGAAGGTAATATTTTATTCATCAATAAGGTCTTGTATATTATTATTTAAGGTATAACATATGTTTTTATAATGATTGTGGCCTTGGTTATAGTTAAAATATGCATTAGCATCATATCATTTGGGTAGAGATCAACTCATATCAACCTCTATTGAAAAAAGGAGAGATATGAGATGAAAATCCACAATCTTCTAAATTAAATAAGATGTATGTATGTAAAAAATTAAGATATATATATATATATATATTATCTAACTTAGTAAAATACAAGATCATATAAGGTAATCAACTAAAATCTATTTCAATACTATTTATATTGGGAGCATGACCAAATTGGATTCACTAAACCTAACCAAGGGGTTTCTTACCATACAACACCAAAGGAGTGGGTTATAAAACCACTAAGAAAATGACACAATGTAATAACCCTAGCTAGGTATAATTATATAAATTAAAACTAATTGAGTGCTCACCAAATCTTGTGGTATAAATAAGGATGATTAAACACAAACAAACAATCAAAGGACCATGGTAGCCAAATGGGGGCCTAGATCACCCAAAATGAAAGATGGCAAGCAAACAAAACCCTATTCCTATACTAAGTTTAATCATAGAGGTAATATAAGAAAGGATTTATACATTCAAAACATTTTACTTATACAATTCTTATCTATTAAATGAAATATCAAGAGTTATAAATACTTACCTTGAGTGAAACTATTGAGTCTTAATATCTCCCTTGGCCAATGGTACTTTGAAAGAGGATGTTGTGCCTTTATAAGGATCACACTAGAAAAATTATCTCTAGGCTAAAATACTCCTAATTTTCATCTAATACTTCCCACAAGAAAAGTAATCTTCTCTCCAAGGTAAAACCTAAACAATGGTTCCTTCAAATCAAAATTTAGTAGAATTGTGAACTATAATGTTATCAAAATGATTATTCCTCTCCATTGGATTGAAATGAACCTTGTATTTATAGAAATGGATTATTCTTAACTCTTTGACAATTTCATTCAACAAGATTGGTCAACTCAATCTAGTTAGTTAAAAAAAGTTACAGTTAGGCCTCAAACTAAGACAGTTAGGTTGACTTAGTTCTATAACATGCACTTAATCCTTTATAACAATATTGACCCAACTAAATTAGTAGTAAAATAAGGTGTTTACTTAGTTAGAGTATATTTTAAAGGATAAATTTTTAGGTAAATGTGTAAATAGGGTTTAGATTTCTTGAGGAGTTGGATAAGTAAGATTTATAATGGGTTTAGGTAATGATAGAGTTGACCAAAAATATTTTGAATCACTAATAGTCTACCCACCCTTTTCCCAGTGCACCCTTTAAGGTGTGCACTAATATATATCAAAACTTGACAAGTTCCTACAAAAGAAAAAGTGTCAGTAAATGATAAAGCTTTAAAAATATTAAGTGTATACATATGCCTCACTCAAAGCTCATCATATGTCATAATAATATAACATGGGATGTTGCTTTGGGAAAGAACATAGAAACATATCAACGAAGATAATTCAAATGAACTATAAAAATAAATGTTGAGAGTGAATGAAAATAGATGAAATTACCATATACATACCTTAACTTACCTTTTTACTAAATGACTAGATGCAAATACCTTAGTTTTGATTGTGGAGGGTACAATACCTACATTTGAAAAACCTTACAGATACAAGACTAAAAATAGAAATAATTTGTGCATATGTAGGATGGTCAAAATAGAAATTAATAACTCTAAAAATTGATTAAATTACTTAGAAAATTGGTAATCTATGATCGTTAAGGCTAGTTTAGAACCAAAAGACCAAGCATGTGAATGATAAAATGATGACAAATGAAGGCATAACACACTAAATTATGTGAAACCCTGTGTAAAACATCATAAGTGAAATATCAATGTGATCAAAGAAATATATGTAAGTAAAGGAAATAAATCAATATAATCCCATGTAAGATAATCATGTCAAATCAAGACACAAAGAAAACATAAATGATTAAAAATGAGAATGCAAATTAAAATGTAAGACAAGTATGTCAAATGAAGCATGAATAAATCATAAATGACTGAAAAGGAAATGTAAGTCAAGATGTAAGACAATCATGTCAAGTCATACATAAATTAAAACATGTAAGAATGTATAATGTCATATGTAAGATAAGTTAAGTCCACAAAAATAAAACAATATTATGGATAAATTAAAAGTCAAAATCTGTAAAGAATGATAACTCAAACTTAGTGCTTGTTCTAAGATATGATGTAGGCAAACACAACCACATAATGACATGACTAATATGATAATGAGATGGTGTGGAAATAAAATATGAAGGGATGTTTATGTACACACCCATATTTGGTTAAAAAAAATATGTAGAATGTTTTTATAGACTCTTTACATATATACATCTCTTAACTAAGAATTAGATATCTAGTGATGTGGCCTCTTGTGGACCTCTTCAGTTCCACATTGTTTCACTTGATTTACCTACCCCTTGAGCCTATATGTTATTTTATTATTATTAATCCATTGTATCACATGGATCCATACCTATTGTTTCCTATTTTATATATATTTTTATACCCTTGACACTTGCACCAATTTTGGAGATAACATTAATGCTAGTATCCAACTATGATACAAGTGTCTAGGAATATCTTTTTATCTATTTCCATATCTTTTATTTTGTGATCATTTGTTTAACCCTCTTTTACCTTCTTGTTGTTAGTTTTTCACATGTCACCAGATCATAATTCAAAATCAATAGGTCCCTATATATACAAAGGCTATAGTATAATTACATCACCTAGCAATTTGATTTGAAAATTGTCAAATTTGAAAGTACTATATATTTGAATCTATCAAACTACATTAAACTACTAAATTTAACATCTAAAGAATTTAAAGGTAAAATATACTATTGCATTACTTTCACCAAGGTTTACTAGGAGAAAAAGCATATAGTTTCATAATTATAATTTTAGACACATACCTAGGAGGGAGAACTACATGCGAGTCTAAGGCCCTCTTTGGAATATTGGCTATGTAAGAAGTACTTAGCAACAAATAAAATTATTTGGGTTATCACGTGCTAATCCATTTTTACCAAGTTATAGGAGGTCCAACATAAAATAACTAAGTTTTTTCTCATTGGATTAATTTGGCACATAAACAAGTATAATTTGAGGCACATGGTAGTTATACATGTGATAGTGTAGGTCTAGTTCAAATTTGGATTCATTCCTATGCATATATTTGACTAGACACTTGCATTAGAGTCAAACACCTATGTTGACATTAAAATACATGTTCAACACAACCATCCAATGGGAAAAAATAGTCAAAGTGTAGAATTAACAAGATCAAAACTTATGATGTGGTCCTATGATGATTCTCAATCACCATCATACCTTATAATATAATATCAAATAAGATATGCTCTCTCTTATCCCTTAGCTTCCTTATACTTGTATTTATTTCACATGTTAAATTAGGAAATATCTATATTTTTGACTTTATTTTAGTGTAAATATGCATATTGTCATTCCTTTTAAATATTTTATTGATTTTTGTACTTTCTATGAAAATCCCCAAAAACCATAAAACATTTGGTGAACCCATCCTTTGTTATTAAACCAAAACCCTAATTTTCATGTAAGGTTTTATCTTTCAAAGTAATTTCATTTTAGATTTTTGTGTGATGTTTTCAAATTTTCAATCTGATTTTCTCTCTCCTACTTGTATGGTCATATTTTAGTAATTCTTAATTACATCACTGTTTTGGCCCTAGTGGTTGTGTGCTTCATAATTTTATTAAACATTAAAATCCTTGTGGATTCACTAATAGAAGGATATACATGGAAGATTCATTATGATTATTTATTTAATCCACTTGATGGTCAATGTATTTCATATAAATATCTTATAGAACATCAAAAATAGGATAAAGCCTCTTTTTCTTGCAACTATGACAATGAAATAACTAAATATGTAAATGTAAATATAAATAAGCAAGGTGGTGACATTTATTTTTATGCTTATGAGTGTGATGATACCCCTCTTAGCTATGACACTTATCTCATTCCTCTATTTACAATGATGAAGAGATAATAGATATGCAAAACGGTAGCCTTCATAATAGTTAAAATTAAAATGGTGTATGTTGTAATCACCCAAAAGTGGTATTTGAGTGTTAATAGTGACAATTGAGACTACCTATCCCTATCTTACACCTAAACCTACCTATTATCACCAATTATTGAACCTTATAATATTGTGTTCAAGCTTATTCTATATTTGGGTAACATGGGAACACTTCTAGGTATGTGGGTGTACCTATAGTGGAAGTGAGCCTCTAGATTTAAGGGCTAGCTCCCTAAATGTATCTTGAAATGCTCACACATACTTAACTAGTTGATTATGGGGAAAGAGTTATAATTTTCATGAAATAACCTAATTTAAATGGATGATACACCAATATGTTTTCCATATGACCATCATACTTTCCTGCACTAAGAAATAACACATACAAACTAACTTCCCAGTCATATGGATTCTAATATGAGTATTTCAATATGAAGGTGAGATGCATGAAATATATCCAAATTAAGTAAAACATAGGATAATTTCAAACACTAAGGCTCATTTTACACTTAAAATACAAGCTCATATACTTGACAACACTTCATATGACCTGTTAGAATAGGAACTCTTGTACAAACATGAAAGGATAAGGGAAGAAGGGATAGAGAATTATCACTTTACATCACCATACGTCACTTTCACACTTATAAAATTGTTAAATAACTCAAAAAAAAAATCATTAATTTTAAAATGAAAAATATGACATCATTACATTAGGACTTTGCCATATATGGAGTGGAATTAGAATATAAAGGCCAAAATGGTAACTACTTATGGCATTTGAGAGAGAAGTGGGAAAAGAGAAGTCCAAAGTTCACTTGAAAACTTGTCATGTTGAGAAGAGGAGTTAAATTTTTTTTATAATAAATTTTGAGATAGACCATGTAAGGTTTGATAGAAAAAATGTCTCTCTAAAAAATGCAACTCATGAAATGTGGCATAGGAGCTCTCATTCTGCACTAGAAAATTGTCTTCATCATTCACCTTTTTCTAAAAATATAAAAACAAAATATGGATATAAATCATGATTTAAATAATATTTAAGGGTATTATACATTATTCTCCATGCATTGGTTGCATTCCTAATCATCTAAATTCCTTTAAAATTAAACCATCACTACCTACAATCAAAGAAACTCCTTTTTTAGTTACCCCTCACACTTGGCCTCAAAATTAGCTTTAGTTTTACATGAAAATATATGAAATGGAGTGTATTATACTTTTAACGACACTCCATTTCCTTATATTTATTAGGTACACCTTAAGTAATCTCCCACTTGAAGTTTTCACACTTCTCATCATCTTTCTCACTTTGCTAGTTTTGACTAGCTAAGATGAAGGCACATGTAGAAACACGTAGGATATTTTATGAAGAATTAAATGGTAATATTGAGATATAATAAGTCTCAATATCTCTCATAAATTTTATTTCTCCTCTTGAAAGTCCTTAAAACCTACACAATGCATAAATCAATCAAAGAAAGAAACTATGTACCCTATCTATATAGATAGGGTACAACTCAATGTGAAAATAAGGTGCCTTAGAGAGTGATCTATAATATAAAATAATTTCCCAAGCCATTATATTCCATTTGGATTCATCTCCTTCCTTATTTTCCCATTGGGTCTAGAACTAGGGTTTGTGAGGGTTTTGGGTCATTTTCACCCTTAAGGATTATTTATAGAGTTATGACATTGAAATAAAGGACCAAATACACAAAAAAATTGTTTATGACCCTCTTAAAATTTTCCAATATTATTGGGCTCCATGGATAGAATCTAAGTAGATATGAGCTTCCAACTTTTCTCACTCAAGCTCTTTTCTCCATTCCCTACAAGCTTGAATTGGTCTTAAGTCAAAGTGAGATTTAATATGATCTCCCCTATATAATAAAATATTTTATACATATTTTATATCCTAATAAACATTTTACATCTCATTTTATTGATCACCTAAGGTTATAAATGAAGTTGACCCTCCATTTGGCTTTAAGCTTAAACCATGCTTGTCAGGCCTATCTGTACCCTTGATGATCTAAACCACTTTGTTGAGGTTTTACCTTATATGAAATTTTTATCATGTTATCCTATGTTTTATTCAACTTATACACATATTTTCAATTATTTATCATCTCCTTTCTCCTTTGATCATCTTTTCCCTCAAGACTTGCAGGGTTTGTGATTCTAAGGAAGTACTCTTTATCTAAGACAAAATAGAGGGAAATCCCCCTATTTCCTTAGACCAAATAGATATTTTATGGGACTATATAAGTTATTTATTTAATATTTTCCAATTTTTTTCCTTTTTTCAAGTCATTAGACCTTCCAACTCCTTCAAAATCCAAGACAGACCCCTAAGAAAGGGACTGTGTGTAGGGTTCTCCCATGTGGACTATGTGTTGTACCATAGAGTCATTTAACTAAATTATTTACATATAATGATGGTATCCTTAACTATAGTATATTATTTTCCAATCATTTAATTCATCAAACCCTCTCCAACTCTACATTGTTCACACCTTGCTTTGATTAACCTAGATTGAGGTCATATGACTATGACTATGTTCTTCTTTCCTGTAGGTGTCCTATATTATTTAAAATTAAATTAAATATTTATAGGAATATTTATAATTTATTAGGGTCATTACACATTTTTTTGGACCCATATCTATATTCCTTATGAACTTCCAACACTTACAATCCCCAAACTTATTCATTGTTCATCATAGTCAAACACAGTTAATTGTATTGGGACAAGTAGGATCCTGTAGGCATAGGTTTCACTTGGAATATTATTCACATCATATTGGGATCTTATGAGTTATTTTGAATCATATTATATATACCAAAGTGATTTATTCCATGATTAAGTCCCTATCATAGATGAAGTAGGAGCTAATAGTCAGCTATAGGTGAGTACTTTCAAAAGATGGGACACCTATAGGTGTGGATTAGACTTGAAACACCATATATCAACTTATAATAATGGTATTTATGCTCATTGTAATTCCATTCACTCAATAAGTTCATTCACACATAATAATATTCCTTATTTTCACTTTAGTATTTTAAGGTCACTTTGAATCTCCAAACCTTGTATATGATAATGAAGGAATTAAGTGTTCAAATGGGCAACTTTGAGGCCCCTAACTACTACTTTCCACTAGTCAAATACCCTCCATATTTTGAATATATCTTCTATATGTGGAGGATACAAGGTCTGATCATTAATATTATTCAAATTTATTGACAACATTATCTTATGATCTCCTTAAAATGGCTAGGTGCTCTATTTTGTGTTTTTAGAGAAAAGGTCCCTAAACATAGTCATCTCACCTTTTGAAGGTAATCTCCTATCTCATCTGCCAATATATAATTCCAACTAGGTATTCCATGATCTAATAAGAATAATATGATTTCAATAATGTTTCCTCATGTTCAAACTTCTCTGTATAAGTACCTTCTTATTTATATGGTGCCACCTATAGGTGGATATTTTCACATACAAGTAGTGAGGATGAGTAAGTTGGTAGAATGTATAGTTTATGAGATAATAATGAGTTTTTAACTTCCTAAAAGATTAAAAATATACTCCTTACATTATCAATAACATTTATCATCTCAAATATTCCCTCTCAACATGGTTGATCCTCATGAGGTACCTATAGGCATACATATTCAATGAGTTAATTGTGTATGCATATGGTATTGACTATTATAGTCACTCCATACACTATTTTGAGGATATAAATTGTTTATTTATACTTATAAATACATTTTAAACATCTTTAGACCTTCACTACACCTTTATGAGCATGCTAGACAGTCTCCATACATGTAATTAAACATGGCTACGAGTGAAAGTGGGTAAAGAGTTGACTAAGTATGATATGACTAAATATTTTATCAAAGCATGATGTTGTGAGAAAAAACATGGAATTTAAGTGATTATTATGTAATTTAAACATTTAAAGCATCATATCCCATTCACATGAATCCCTTTTAGATAATCCAAGTTTTTGTAAGTAGTGAACTTGACTATAACTTCAGTTGGAACATCAACTTGCAAACTAAAATAATTAGCCCATGAGATATTTTAAAAACATGAAATTAAGAATGAAAATAATTATATTAGATATTCAACATAATTTGGAATCAATATCACCAATTTTAGTGTATGGATATACCCAAATAAGAGCAAAACTTATAGGGTATGGGAAATAGTGAGCAGAAACACACAGTTAACTTGTTAGAGATGATTCAAAAATAAAATTTGACCAATAATTGAAATATTGTTATTAAAATTAATCTCTCCTATTTTAATATCACCCCCAAAAGGCATTTTACCTAGAATTTCTTTAACTGGATGTACCAACCAAAACCCCATTGACTAATTCTACATGTCTAAAAAGGAGATGAAGGAACATAATATTTTTATCTCAAATTTGGAAATTATAGAGAATTTAAAGTATGTAAATGTGTTTTATGAAGTTTAAGATCCATTATATGACCTTTTCCCATATGTCACTCTATGTCATGGGCTATACAAGTGCCAAATCTTCTTTTTTCAATTGTCTTCTTGATTTTCAGTTAGGGAATCTAAAAATTTCAGATGGAATGACATTCTTGATAAGGAATCTGACATATTGGACATTGGTAATAAAACTAGGATACTTAGACACCTAGGAAACCATGCTACTTTCATATATGACCCCAAAATGACCTCTAGGTGAATTTAATTGACATAAGACTTAATTAAACCATGACCAAGACACAAATGGTATTAAATTAAATAAAATGTAAAAAACACCCTATGACACTTTATTATATCCCTATATAAGTTTTTACTATAGGGTGGTTAACCCATTTTGACTTGTGGTTAAAATGGTCAACACTACCCTAGAGCCTATTATCACACTTATCCAACCTTCGTACAGGACATAGGCATCCCTAGTTAGCTCCAAAGTAGTCTTAGACCTTCATTTCTTAATCTTGGCCCTTCATGCCTAGTGTTATACTAGCTAGACACTAGTGCCATAATGACACCAATGTCACCTGGTGCTAGTGTCCTCAAAATGGTGCTAATGTCCTTTTCCCTAGATTTTCCCAAATAGATATATTTTCAAAATGAAATATTCCTAAGGTTGTCTTAGACATATTTTATCATCCATACAAGTAATATAATAGTATATATACATGAATTTCATACCTATATCCATTATATGGAAATCAGATGCAAAATACATATTAAAACATGAAATAAGTTGAGCATAATTAAGGTCATCAATCCTTATTTTGTCCTACTTCTACATACTACCATATACAACAGCCCTAATTTTAGATTTTATAGATTTAAAGTCTCAATCATACTTAAGGAACTCAAGGACATTATCATACTAGCATCACTTACACTTGCACCAACACTTAGGTGGGGAAAACTATATCAAGCTTGATCCCTCCTCATAGTATTTGTATGTATGCAACTCTCTTCACAACAAGGTATTGAGGATGTCCAACCTACCATACTAATGAGAAAAAAATTTATCTCATCCCCTAGTTGTATGGAGGATTAGGGTTTTACACAAAAAATAAATATTATATGCATAATATAAGACTCTAGAACTTGTGCATGTAGTAATAAACCCTAGAGATATAAAAATAGGTGCACCCAAAAGTTTAAGATAGTCTTGCATAGATAACACTACCACCAATATTGGGACACTATCACCACTTTACCAATAATGGTACTACTATCCAATTGTGGTGATACTATCTAAGAGGGGTTTTGACATAGATATCTAGTTTATGACACTCAAACTAGCTACCATATCAGTTTTTATCCCTTAAATCATTTGTATTAGGTATTTTCTAGCTAAGTCTTTATTTCCACTATTCATTACTATTTTTAGAAAATTCAAACTAGTCAATTATGTAAAAAATTAGTGGTTGTATTTAATGCATATTATTTCCTAATTTAGTCTACTCATCCCTTTAATCAAACATAGGATTTACATGTGTTAAATCTTAAAAGATTAAAACATTTGGTGAACCTGGTGTTAATGCATCCTTAGAGCCATCTCCTCATTTGGTTTTATCAACTCCTCAATGTTGAATCTTCACCAAACTTCTAGAATCACCATCATAGATTTTATATTAGCTCTTGGAATGCAAGCTCATATCTATCCCTCCCATTAAAGAGGTTGATACAACATAACCTCTTCTAAAGAGATATGATTCCAATGCATTACATGAGTATTATAGGGCACCAAGCCACAAAACAAACAAATGCATAAGTCTAAAACATAAGATACAAGATTTTATTTGGCTAAAATTATTGATGTGGGCATACCCATAGAGGTAACAAAAGTACATCAAATGGAAGTTAAGGCATTCAAATACTCTCATATCTATTTCTAAAGCACATAGAAAATGAGATAGGGAGCACTTCAGTTGTTCACTACACATATCAGGCACATCCATCACTAGCTTCATATCATACTATTCAAGAGGAGGCATACCCATTACACAATATTATTAGTATGTACCACACTATAGTTCTAGATAGACCACTCATCACCTTCTCAGAGTAGGAGATTTTTTTATGATAATATAGATTTACACACTTTTTTTATGAGCCTATATAGATCATCATCCTATCCATAGTGTTATGATTGGCAATATTTTAAGCATTATCTTGTGTACGATGACACTTCTATAGTATTTGGGGTATTCAGATTAGGATATATTCCATATGAACATAGTTATTAATGATTTTATTGGTCATTTTAGATCTCTATTAGGGATATTGTATTTGTACTCATACTCAGATTTTTTACCTTATACTACTACTTTAGACTTAGCATAGGTACATCTTATCTCTTACATAGATTTGTATTCCATATTCATGCATACTTTCATTTATATCCTACTTAGTTTAGACTTAATTGTATTTGTATGCTTATTTTCTTCAAGGGCATTTGAATATGCCATTTCTCTTTGGCTCTACACCACCTCTATTCATAATATGTATGTTTTGGACATGTGCCCATGTCCTTGTGTGTGCTTTCTTGATTGTGTATACAAAAATTTGAAAAATTCCTTCTATGTGGCTCTAAGACAACTTACTTGTAGCTTATGTATGTGGACATTTGAACATGTCCTTGTATGTCTTATTTTCTTAGATTTTGTGACATGTTCCCATGTCCCTTATATTTTTTCCCCTTGGCCTACTTTGTGCACCTCATGTGTTTTATATGTATTATTTATTATATGCATCATGTCCTTTACACTTGTATTTATTTGTTACACACATCAATTTTTGATGTCATGAGGAACCTCATACATCTACCCTTCCTACTTGGGTGTCATGATTGACATCATGTCCCATCCCCTTAGGTAGTTACTAAGTTTTACTCAAATTTGTTGTTACATACATTAATACATATATCTTAACACCCTTTTGGAATGATATACATGACATACATATTAAATTATATACTTATGCTTAGATTCTCTTACATTTTGATGTTATGTATACACATTATATTGGATTATCACATAGTTATCATATATGTCTAGTGAACATACACTTTGTAGATATTTTTCTTTTGATGACAGTTTTTACACATGTTCAACAACTCCCCTCAAAATAGGGGGAATTCATAGGGGTTTTTCATAAATATCAAGCTCTTATACTACATTTATAGTATATTTTTTTATCATACAAGCTCAATTACAAAAATCAAATGTAGGTAGAGACAGTGGGAAAATAGTTATTCAAAAATTAGTACAATGGAACATGATTTAAACTATAAGGAAATTAGTGCCAAACTAGAAAAAATAACACCACATGGCACTATTATCCAATATATGGTGTTACTGTCTAGAATCTTAAAAATAAAAATAACCTAGATTGGTTAGAACAATATAGTAGGTATAGTATATGTGCACAAATTCAATTACAATTTTACTAGTTATACTTAGTTTTTTCTCATATTCATACTAGTATAGCTCATATTCATATCAGTTTGCTCAAATTTGGGGAATCATGTGTGGCATGACCATTCCCATATTTAGTTCAGATACTCAGATATAATTTATTACATCTAAGTCCAAAGTTCATATTCTTGGATATAAAATTTACAAGCATGTGCATGATGCATTATTTAGGTATACTCACACATCATTTGATCAGATGTAATGACAAATTCCATGTCATTATCTACATTTTATACATCTGACACAATATTTTCATGGCTTATTTCATCTATAGTGGTCAACATTCTCGAGTGGCTCAGAGCTACCTAATATACCTGAGTGGATGCAAAGCCAACATATAAATTTAAATATACTTAGATATTTAAATTAATTTGCAAATTTTAGTTTCAAATATGTCTATTACACATGAGTGGGAAATGATTGATTCATATCATACTTGAGTTCTTGAGCCACCCATATGAGAGGGTTGGACACACTATCAGTGTAATCCAAGCTATTTGTAGGTCATGATCTACCAAGTAGGGGTGGGAAATGATGGAGTCAATATTGGATTGATTTATTAAGCCACCCACACATGAGTATTGACTAATATATCATCTCAATCTAATTTATTCATCGATTGATCATTATATACATGCACACACACAATTTGTCACTAGGTTCATGCATTGGTTCATGTACCTAGTGAGGTGTATTCATTCCTTTCCTCTTTCCCATATTTTTACTCAGTTTTACTTATTTACTTAGCATAGTATTTTTATTTTGATAAATCTTAAGAAAGGATTGATTTATGCATGTTTAATTTTTAGGACATATATTGAATTATGTTTCACATAGATAGACCCAACTTCACATACTCACATCTAGCTTCACAAGCTTCACTTTCTAAGTAAGCCTAGGTACATTTATTTTCCCTTTATCCTAGTCATTTCACTTTTCTAAATTTTTAAAATAAGGGTGGGGGGGGGGGGGGGGGGGGAAGGGAATTTAATCACCCATAAGTGGTATTTAAGTGCTAAGAGTGCTACTTGAGACTACATATCCCTTGCTTAGCCCTAAACCTATCTTATATCTTACTATCACACAAATCTAGCCTTCAAGAAAGCCATAAGCATCCCTAGTCAGCTCCAAAGCAATCCTAAACCTTCATTTCTTGATCCCATCCCTTCATGCCTAGTGTTCTACCAATTGGACACTAGTGCCATAATAAGGACACTAGCACCATGTGGTGCTAGTGTCCCCAAAATGGTGCTAATGTCTTTTGCCCTAGCTTTTCCCAGATAAATATCTTTTAAAAATGAAAGCTAAATAAGGTCAACCTAGACATATTTTATCCTCTACATGATCAATAAATAATATGTATACATGATTTTTATCCCTCTATCCACTATATGGAAATTAGATGCAAAATACACATTAAACCCATAAAGTAAGCTAAGCAAAATTAAGGTTATCAATCCCTATTTTTCCCTACTTCTACATACTACCATCTATAATAGCCCTAATCTCATATTTTATATATTTCCTATCTCAAGCATACTCAAGGAACTCAAGGCCACTATCATAATAGAATCACTTGCCCTTGCATCATAACTTAGGTGGGGAGAACTACATCAGACTTCATCCCTCCTCAGAGTATTGATATGTTGGCAACTCTCTTCATAGTGGGGTGTTGAAGATGTCTAGCCTACCCTACTAATGAACACACCTTTTATCTCATGCCTTAATTGTATGGAGGATTAGGAATTTTCACAAAATATTATTATTATAGGCATAATACAAGATTTTAAAACCCATGCATGTAGTAAGAGACCCCAGATATCTAGACATAGGTACACCTAGAAGTTTAGGATAGTCTTGTATAGAGGACACTACCACAAATATCAGGACACCACTATTGCTTTACCAATAATGGCTCTACAATCCATTTATAACATTAATGTATAGGAGTGGTTATGATATAAGGATATATTTTACAACACTTAGACCATCTCAATTTTTATCACTCATATCATCTATATCAAGTATTTTATATAGCTAAGTTTTTATTTGCACCATTTATTGTTATTTTTAGAAAAGTCAAAGCTAGTCAATTTTATAATAAAATCAGTGGTTATATTTAATTCATATAATTTCCCTAATTTATTCTAATCAGCCCTTTAATCAAACATATTATTTACATGTGTTAAGTTCTAAAAGGTTAAAACACATGCATATATCCTTTAGTTACTTTAATAAGTGAGTGTGTTCCTTCCCTTTCGAATGATGCAAATGTTGAAAAAAATGAATGTTCCTCCTCTATCTCTCATGATGATAATATTGATGAATATAAGTGTGTGCCTTCATCTCTAATTAGTACCCATGTTGAAAATTATATGATTTATTTGGAGTATTCAAGTGAAAATAATCAATTTTTTTCTCCCCCTTTAATTTGTTTCAAATAACATGCATGTCATATGTCTCACACCATCTTACTTGAAGAACAAAATGAAATTACATAAGATAATAATAAGCAAATGAATATAAAACATGCATTATTTAGGGACACAAGTAAAGTCCTGGGTATATTTAATGTATCTTTTTCAAATATGAAGTCATGTAAGTCAAAGAAGATTAAAAGTACCATTACATCTTCTTTCCCTCTTTTAAAAATTAAAATGGAAAATGAAATTTTTATTCTTCCCTCCTTTACATTTTATGATACAAAATATAAAATGTTCATAAGTGAAGTATTTTCCTCTAATCTTGTTGAATGTCATGATATTAAAAATACCATAACACCTTGTAATGAAAATAGTATAAACATTCATGTTATCCAATGTGATATTCTCAAGTTTATAACTATGGATACCCCTTTACAAGATGTACAACCATGTGATGATTCTCCTAGTGATAATATAAAATATTCAATTATTTCTATATATTATGTGCATGGTAATTTATATCTGCTAGCAAAAGATCCAACCTCTTCTTGTGATATGTTATCTATTATGACTACCATGGTATATTTGAAATAATAATTTAACACTCTTAAGCTGTAAATTTATTCTCATTAGGCTATTTTTGAGGAGAATATTTCTATGGATGTATTTGAGCATCCTTAACCTTAGAACTTTACTATTCCTAAATTATCATATTTTGATGATTAATGGGATCCTTATATTTATTTAAAATAATATATTCACTCCTTTGAACTTTGGGTCCAAAATAGAAGCTTATTCTTAAAGGATTTTCATCACAACTTAACCCAAGGGGCTCTTGATTGGTTTTATACTCTTCCAAGTGGTTCCTTATCAACTTTAAAAAAACTTAAAGATGTATTTATATCAAATTTCCATCATTATACTTTACCCAATTTACAACTAGAAAATTTCCAAGTATTGAAATAAGTACAAAATGAATTTATACAATACTATGTTATTCGATTTAAGGATGCTTTATATTCCTTAAGTTATACACCCTCATATTTAGAAGTATAATTTATATTTAGTAGAGGTATTCTTTCTCAACTTAGAGAAAGAGAATATAATAATCCCTTTGATTTATTAAAGACCTTATATTAGGATGTGCATAAATATTCATGTGCTCTAATTCATAATCAAACCAGATTGTTTATCTCTTCACCAAAAACAACGCATGATAAGAACCATGTTTCTAAGGCAAATAAACAAGTTGAAAAATATCATGAACAAATTCAAGTGCCTTTTTTAGAACCAATGTTATATGTCAAAAACAAATGATAAATATGTTGAAAAAAGGAAAGTAACATGCTTATAGATTATCTCCCATAGTTAGACCTTATACCTCTATAAAATGATAGCCTCTTTAGTTTGATTGGTACCATGATAGACCATATGACATATTGCACACATTATTAGATAAATGAATGAGAACACCTCCTCATAATTCATATTATCCACCACATTAATTATAAAAGGAAAAAATACGTGAATTTTGTACTTATCATGGTATTAATAGACATTAGGATAATGATTGTTTTTCTCTTAAACAAAAGCTTACATAGTTAGCCAATCAGGGAATTATTGCATATCAAAAAGACATACCAAGACCTATTTCACATACTTTTCCTAGAGGCTCATCTAAGAGGATTGATCCATCCCATGTTGATCCTTTTAAGGAACACATGGTCCATTAACCTTTATAAGAGATGACCACCAGTATAAGTCCTAGTATACTCTCTACCAAGACTAATCACTCCTACACTAATCTTATTAAGGAATCATTGGTCAATTAGTTCCTAAATAGAGGAACATGTGGAGGGGATGTATATACACAATATATTTGCGTGTTAAAACTAGTATGTATAGATTCATATGTAATTTTTAAAAATTCATAGGTCACTCCTATAGATACAATAGAATCACCTACAAAAATACAATCTGTGATTTGACTACCCATGATCATTATAGTTGGGAATTATTATTTACTTTTAGGTTCCATTACATATGATGATTATTATATTATCACTATAATTTAGTTATCAAATTAAATTAACATATTAGTTTTGAAAATTTACAAATATCCAATCATACATTATAGAGATAAACATAGAAATCAAATATAAAATACTAGATATCGCACACTCATTTAACATAAAATAAACCATATGAATAATGTCATATATATCAAATGATACTCAATTTATAAAAATAAAAAACATCAATCATATGTTGGTGCATATACCCATGTGTGAACTCATAATCACTATCTATATCCATGACCCTCATACCTCTCAATGTCAAAGCACTAGGATCCAAATGGGGCCTATGTGCATGGGATAGCTTACATACTCTCTCCTCAAAGGTTCCAAAATTACACATTGTATCCTCATGATTACACTGTAAAATGTTATATCGATCAATCAAATCCTACATTATCTTTTTGGCACTATGTTATGGGGTGTACCATTTATCTAACTCAACATGTAGCTCCTAGTGCTTAGGTACCATAGTATGATATGCTTCCAAAACTCTCACTATAGGATTACATAAAGGTGCATTGGAACCTATAATATCAACTACCCTCTCAATAAAAAAATCCAAAGATATATACATGGGCATGTTATGTATGAGATATTGTATTGCATAATCTACCATCATCACCCACTCCTAATTACTTGTAAACACAAGATATACAGTACTAGTTAGTTACATCTATGGAAACAAATACTTTATCTAATATTATACCCAAATAAAATACCAAATTTAAAAACTATGGTACTCATATATGGCTATAACGGCTACCTCATCCACTTGTGTTAGTCTTACAAGGCCACCATCACCTACACATCCACTTATCTTTCCTCCTACATCCCCTTGTGTCATAAGAATGGCACCTAGGGGGAAACTACAATAGGAAATAATTATGGCCACAAGGATATTGTCCACAACTTTATATAAACATATGTTTATCTTCCATCATCCCTTGTAGCCAAGGGAACCATGGGATCTCTCTCATCAATAGGACATGGAGATAGATCTATAGTTATAGGTGTTGGCCTATCATGGGTCCTATGCCCACTCTATGTTGTCTGATGCTAAGGGTAGGGTGATGATGGCACTCCCTGATCTACACCAAACTATCATAAAACATAATCATACTAAAAAAGCTCATACATATCATGAAATTAAACAACTAACCAAATGTTGATATGGACCCTCTACAGCTCATGCCTATCCTTGGGCCATCCAAAAAATGTCCTATATACATGTCATATAATATGATCTAAGGTTAACCTATCTATAGTAATACTATAATCCATTATGGTGTGTATACCAACACATGCAAATACCCACTACTCTATAAACATTTATGGATGGTCTTACCCAACTAGGAGTCCAATAACTAGTTATACCATTGCAAGGTGCTCATATGCCCACACATGTAAAATCATCACTACTCTAATCCCTTTAATATAAATCTCTAGTATAAAATTTTAAATATCCCTATATAAATAGTCCAATATAGTATGACACCAGGAATATTTGGTATGATAAATCTCAATATATTGAATTTTATGGTACATACAATATGAGATACCCACTATGCCACCCTATACTACTATGAATGATGCTAGTAAAACATGTATAAACTTACACAATCATGGAACATCACCTTTGACAATATTATCTAGATGAATCATATTAATTAGATCTACATCTAGATCTATCTAACTAGTGAAATATAGATGAGAACATCAAATATAACTAGGGATATCATCTTTAGTAACATGAACTCTCTCACCTCTAATAGGAATCTAGAAAATTTGATGCACATCCTTCAATCTAACTATCATCTCCCCCATACGGAGCCACAAAGTGCATGTATCTAGGTTCCACCTCTTGATTAAGGCTATGAGGAGATGTATATCATATGGCATATGTCCAAATTGGGCCACATGACCTAATGATGCCTAGTCTAAAATGGCCCAATTAGATGCATCTAGACCTAATTTTACCAGGGTATAAAAATGTCTATTGTGCCAAAACTCTTGAATATGTATATCCTTTTGTACCTAAAAACATAGGAATGAATACTCATTAAAATATCATTTTAGTCTTATTAGAAACCTAGATATCACCTTGTTGAAGGTAGATTTATCTGATCTTTGTCACACCTAGACTAACATTGGAATGGTCTAAGGTGTGTGACACATGTATCTTAGACTAGACCTCTATATTTGTGAGGCTAGATCCTCTAATGTATCACTTTGGGTCTATTTCCTAAAACTAAATCACTTTTTAGGTTGAAAAGGGTTATAAGGATAATTGAAATGGAAATCTATTCTATTGATGGTGATACACCTATATTTCTAGTTCATCCACTCAATTTGAACTCATACAACACTAATAAGACAAAACAAATCATTGAATCCTACAACTCCAAAAGATTCTTATGTAGAAATATTTCACATATATATTTCATCAATTGATCAAAGCATGAGGTAAATGATGGAAGGCCTAATTCAAGGCACTAACCCAAAAAATATCCACTATTAGCTCAATAAATCAACATTAAACACTATATATGACCTACATAAGATGGCATACTAGCAACTAGGTGAGATTAGGACCTAATAAAGGAGAAAATACTACCACATGTACAAATAAAACTAACATAATCACACTAAACCTGTATATGGAATCGGAAAACAATCATTTTCTTATCTCAAGAGGTTTACAAATCTCAATCTTGGTAGAGTTTAATCATGCCCAAGAGAGGGATATTGAAAATAGGCCTAAAATCCTAAATATATAGAATAATCCAAGAGATTGATGTAAAATAGAGAGGAAGGAGTAAAATACACATCAACTTAAGTCAATTTCAATTACAATTTGCTAATAATAGTCCTTAATACTTCTTTTTATGTTGAAAGTCCTTGCATGATCTCCTTGCATTAAAATGAGATGGTGGGCCATCTTGACTTAATCAAGATCCTCTTACATGTTTCATATGCCATAACTTGTCTAATAACTCCACTTAAGATGATATTAATATATTTTAAAGTCCTCCTACATGCATTAGACTTGAAACATGCATTGATTGGCACTTAAGACTAGCCAACTCCTCCTTTAGCCCTTCTTTGCATGAATTATCACTCAAGATATAGTTGTACATGGAATATATTATTGAAGGCCATATATCTCATGATAATTCCACATAAATATCAGTAATTAGGAATGGTAAATCCTCATTTAACTCATTTTTTATCCATTCTATGCCATTCTTCATTTCAATTATTTGATCAAATAGGCCTACTAGGCCAAAGAGGCCTAGTGACCTAACTTCTTTCATTGATGACCATTGTAACCTTCATGAAAACATTTAAACCTGAAAATATAATGATTAATATAATTGTAAAAACCTTCCATATCATGAAATATGTCCTCTTGAGGAAGGAACATCTACACCTTGGTCAAAGTAGTTGACTAGGATAACTTTTCCTTCATTTCCTGCAAACTAGTTGTTTTGAAGGATCTCACACATGAATTTATAGAAATTATTTTGACCATATTATTTATTTTTTAGGAATAAAAATCTCCATACTTCACTCTCCATGGAATTGAATCCATTAAAATGCCTTGTACCTCTCCTTTCAACACTTTTTATTCAAAAAACTATGTCCATGATTCATATAATTTTGTAAAAAAAATTACAATTTTTTAGACCCTCTATAATTTTAATTAATGTTTTAATAAGTTTAAATATGATTCATGAGGGTTTTATTACAATAAAATGGACTTTTCTCAAAACTAGTCCTTATGAGGGTTTGAGAGGGTTTTAGAGGTGAACCTTCTTAATGATGGTTCATACACTACATACCTCCAAAACCAAACTTATTTCCATGAATATATATTTTATATACCCCCTAAACTTCCTTTATGATATTTATTTCCCATTTAAAAGGTATAAAAATATACTTACGTAGAAAAGTTTACCTATAGGGTTTTGCTTGTATTCTAGACATGCTTGTGTTCTTAGAAATTTTTCATAAATTACATCCCATAAACCAACCTAAATTAAAAATTATTTATAATTTAATATGGATACTAAAATAATTAAAATATTATTTTTCCAAACTTTTCATGTGGTGAAAGATACAAGCACTTTAACAGCTGGGTTGAATGAGTGTCTTAGCCTACCTAGTTTGAACTTACTCCTTATGGACCAAAATTACATTTTATCCTAATATTATTTTCTTTAATACACATTCATTTGACCTATACCATATCATCATATAATTATCAAGGTGTCATCTTGCTTAGAGGGTTTGAAAGTGTCCTCATATGATACAGGCCTTCTAGGCTTAAAACTAGCTTTAGGCCTATTTTGGCCAAAAATAAGTTTTTATGGTTTTAGGAATATATAAGATGGTATGATGGTTTAAATATCTCATAATTAATTTATTCACACTTATTTATATCCCCTATGACCTCATTTTGTTATCCAATACTCTATTTACCTTAATGCCTCTTAAGACTATCATGGGTATGACTGCCTACCTGTGTGTTTGTATGGAGTTTTGAGTGTGATCACCTCTAAAACTATTTCTAAATATTAAAATTTATCTTTTTAGTCTTGATAAAAACTTCTATGAGGTTAAAATTTGCTTCCAAACCTTGAAATCCTCCAAGAAGGTATTCCTGCTCTAATAGACTGTCATGAGACAAGGGGTCTGTGTCAAAATAATGAGCATATACACTAATAATTTAAACTTTTAAATATGGTTGATAGGTATAAAAACTCATTAGGACCAATTCTACCAATTTTCAAGCTTAGATCATGCATATTATGGCTTGTAGATGAATTTTCTCAAACTTTACCCTTGAGCCACCTACTTGGTAAGTCTTAAGATTAAGTTTTGGTTCTTTACACCTTGGTTTGATATTTAACATGGTGGATATGCTTTAAATTTTCATTTAAATATATCATTTCAATTATTTCATAATTTATTTGTCATATTTCAACCTTATACAACCTATAACAGAGCTTAGCTCCTCAAGAACCCTCATCATGATTATATGTTTATCACTATTGAAGGTGATATTCTAAGGTTTGAAGTGTTTTGTGATAATTCCATTATGACTTGGTGCCTTTTAAATCCCTTAAGTGGTTTTAAAACTCCTCCTTATCCTTTATTGTCACCTTTACTCTTCTTGTAGGCTTTCAGGCCCTATATAGTCATAGTTTGTGCAGTCTGTTGTACCTTCATCTTCATGCTTGGTAGTTTTTTATATATTGACCAAGGTTTAGAGAATGTCCATTTTATCACTTGAATGTTCATGAATAGTTTACTTTATATGTATAATCCTTGAATGGAATATTCTTTGAGTTTTCACTTTAGGCATATGACTGTGTTGTGAGGGCAATTGACATTGTATGGTTTTAGGTGTGCTTCTTATTGACCGTGCTTGTGTATCATGTTTTGGTAACCATTTCATGATCTCTTGATGATCCATATCATCATTATATTCTTGTATAATCGTATTTAACATCAAACTTCCTTTATATATTATGCTTTCATCAACTTACATACTAGCTTGAATGATAACATGTGTACCTATGTGACTATAGGTGTACATTTTGATGTAAAAATGATTGTATCACTAATTTTTTTAAGTCCCATCTCATCCTTTTGAAACCATTTCATCATTATGTTTATATTAATCCTTAAAACATTATACTCCACCATATACTATTGGTTCGTCCTCTTTGCCAAACTTTTGGAAATGGGCTTGTATCCTATGAGAAAATTGTAGGTGTTGATTTTCAAGGTGTATTACTAAGTTGAGTTTGGTACCTATTCATTTAATTCTCTTGATACCAAAATTTACATGCATCTCTTTTAGAATACTATGTCTCCTTCATTCCATATCATCATGACCTTCTTTGAAAATAAACTTCCTCTCATACCCTTGATTGTGCTTATGACTGTGGATCCTTGTATATACTATAATAGGGTTCAAAGATGCTTAGGGATTTTGACAACACATAAGATGTCCATGAGTCATTAAAGTTTGAAATGGTCTGATCTATATTATTCTTAATAAACAACATGAAGGTCAAACCTTGTAGTCTCCTTGATAGCATTGTCTCTCTTCTTGGCTATAGGTTATTATTTAAGCTAGATGTAGGTCTCCTTCTATGCTTCTTTAGTCATTCAAGAACTTGACATGTGTTATTCTTGAGTTACCTTGCCAATTTTTATCCATCTCAATTAGTCATGCTTCTTGTAGATTCAAACTAGCCTTCCTAAAACTTAAACAAGAATTATGACTCCCAAGACCTTAGAGTAACATTTTTTGACTTGAAACCAAGCCTATAAGTGTCTCAAGGAACCTTGATTATAAGCATATGACTACTTCCTAGCATGTGTCATAAATGAATTTATAACCAAGTTCAATATGATCTAGATAGTCCATGTTCACACATGCACTCATGTTATGATGTCTAATGAGTTGTCAATTCTCATCATTTAAAAATGTCAATCTAGGGATGGTGTCCAAAGGCTAGCTACAATAAGAGAAAGAGATCTCTAGCAACTGGTCTCTTCTACCAAACTCCACACTTGTAGGAATGGGAAAGCATACTTGCAAAAAATTAAATCACACCACACTTTATAGAAAATTAAAACACACTTATAGGTATGTAAATCACACTTACAAGAAAGTAAATTGTTGAATTGAAAATAAAGGAAAGTAAATTGTTCAATTGAAAATAAATGATAAACACATAAAACACTTGTAGGTTCACAAAAAACTTTATGAAAAATAAATGTTTACATGAAAAATAAATAACAATAATTCAAAATCATAATTACATAATAAATAAATAAATAAAAATACATTTATCCATCTTCTTTGGAATGAGTGGCTAGCTCATTCCTTGGAAGAGAATTTTAATCAAAACACTAGTTTTATGTCACAAAGCTTCAGAATGTATTATTGATAAAGATTGATTACATTAGTGTGGGAGGTTGTATTTATAATCTCATTCTTCCAACCAACTCCTTATTCAATAATAATAATCCTAGATGCTCTCCACCAAATATGGAGAGAAACATAACATCTTAGATATTCTAGCTTATCTAAATCTTCCATAAAATATGGAGAGATACTTTATTATCTATTTACAACATAAGCTCTATATTCATAAAATATGAAGAGAATTATTTATGAAATAAAATTACACAAATCTAAATTTATATGCAAACTATAAACTTGAAGAGCCTAAAAAAACTTCATAGATGGGCACACAGTCCATAGATATGCATAGTCTATAGATATGCTTGCATAGTCCATAGATGTCTCAACCTGCAAAGTCCATAGATTCCAATCCTACCGAGTCCATAGATATGAAACCTGTAGAGTCTATAGATTGTCTCCAAGTTGAATTATCTGAACTTTTGATGACTATGATGGAGTCTCTTAGCATTTGATTCTTCGAATTGGTCTCCAATTAACAAACTATATGGATATAGAGCAATTCGCTGAGTCCGTAGATATGAAATAAGTGAGTCTATAATAAATCTAAGTGAGTTTGTAGCTATGTCCAAAGTGCTTATAGCTCACCTTGAAGCTGATACTTGGTACCTCATGCTCATGTCTAATATTGCTTATTATGGGTTGTATATACACATATTAATAGCTTTTTCCAAAGATTTAATAACAAAAATCAACAAGCAATATGACAATGATTTATAAATAGATAACCAAGTATTAGTTATCTATTTCATTCTAAATAAATCATAAGTTTATAAATTACACTTAGATCCAATGCTTATTCAAGGAAAAGGGATGTTATCACATGGATAAAATGAGCCATTTTATGGTTTCATCATCTCTCCCACACCCAACCTCATTCATGTCCTCATGCATGCCATTCTTTTATCACAAAATTCTTTAGGATACAAATTCATGAGTTAGATGATCTTATTTTCAAATAGGCTTTCTAGATTTGACTTTCATGAATAAAATGATTTTGAATCTTTATAGAATCATCTTGAATTTCATAGGCAAAATTTTCCAATGAAAATGGTTAGTAACAATACATTTATCAAGGATAGGTTCTTGTATGAAAATTTCCATTCTATCATTGATTTCTCTTTGACATAGATTCTTGTGTGGAATTCTCTTGTTGCTCTTTTTTTATAAAATTTATAGAACAGGTTCTTGTGTTAAGAAGTTCCTATTGTGCCTCCATAACTTTATTTTGATGACAAAACAATTTTGATGCTTGAAATCTTTATATAAGAATCTTGAAAACTAATAACCATTATCAAAATCATTAATTTGATTTGACTAAGCCCCATTCTTTATTTATTGTTGAGACTATTTTCTTTCTCCTTCTCTCCTACACCCAATCTCATGCATGTCCTCATTCATGCCAATGTAAATATGTATAAAGTGTAAGGATATTTGATTCTATTTTTCTTCTTCTTAAAAAAAATGGATCTTTATGTAATAACAAAACTTATCAATAAATTTAAAATTGAAATAAAAGAAACTAGATACCTTGGCACAACTTCAATTCACCTTGTTTTTCTTGATTTCAATCTCATGGAGCATATTGGAAAAGATGTTTGAAGAATGGAAGCCCAAGCAATGCTAAAAATGAGATCATAAAAAGTCAACAACCAAGTATTTATTACAGGTGGGAAAAGTAGCCATTGCTAGTTTTCAACTTTTCCCAAATTTTTTTTTTTTGCCCTTGACTAGCCAGTAAAACTAGTTTTCTAATCAAGACTCATTTTTTTAGTGCATGGCCCACCAGCAAGCTAGTTTTCAAACCATGATTGCCAGCAATGCCCGAGGGTTTTCATTGTTGATTTTTTTTTTTTTTTTTTTTTATAATATATGAAAAAATGATGATAAAGAAAATGTTAGCAATAGGTTCTATACATCCATATACTAATTTGAAATGTATCAGTCAATTCCTACATGGTTTGACATTTTGCATTATAGTGATGACCAATCATAGGTGAAAGATTCTTGTAGATTCTACTATTCTCTTAAGATAAAGCGTTAGGTACTTGATGAAGCTATGGACAAAGATTGAACTATTTTGAGCTTCTAAAATGACTCTATGTTTAGGATTTATGAGTCTTTGCATTTGTAACCATGATCTCCAAACTTTGAGTCCATATACACAAGGGTGCAAGCCTATCTAAAAATTTGCCTATTGATTTGTCTCCACTGATCTCTTCTATTGAGGAGCATCCCTATGAGAGATTTCACCCTTGTGATGAAGCAAATTTATGTTCCTCTACTTTGAAAACTTCTTGTTGATCTATCTTCATGAAGTTAACCTACAAGAACTCAAAACCACAAAAACTTTCCAGACTAGCATAATATCAGCCACATAAAATAATTATAAATGCCAATAACATGAATAATGGAAGGAACATTTTAAAACATATGAAGGAATGTATTTTAGCCTATTTAGGAATGATTGGTGGTTCAAAAATTCTAATGGATATTTATTATGAAAACAATAACTCCCTCAAATAGGTTTTATTATTATAATTGGTGGATATGGGTTTGACTAATGGATGGAATGGAAGGAATGTCATCAAATCTCTTTGTTTACATGCTAAGTAAGGAATTATAATTATAATATGCATAGGAATAATGATAGATATTTAAAAAACTTTGGCTAAGATTAGTTATTAATTTTATAAAAATCTAACAGTCTTTAAATAATAATGTATGGATGGAATGAATATACAACAATCTATGAATTGTATGTATAATAACTAATGGAGAAATGATATGAAAATACCAAACTAAAAATAAAATAGAGTATAGCAAAGCATATGTGAATATAATATTGTACTGTCACATATACTTGTTACTGCTACTATATTAGACCAAAGACTTTTTTTTTTAGCCTCAACAATCAAGGACTAAACCAAGGTCTTTGTTATAATGTTAATGTCAATACTTCAGCCTTAGCTTTGATATTAAAATTTTCATTCAAATTAACATATCCAACATTTATAGTACATTCTTATTTATTGGCCATTATTTTTTTTGGACTTCATTTAAGCTTCTTCCTACAACCACAAATTCTTTGTTTATATTTAACATTTAAACTCTAGATATAAAATATCAGTGAGGAATTAACAGCATAAAATCTTTAATATTTTATTTTGTTACTAGAAAAAGAAAGAAATAAGGGTATAGAGAAGGTAGTTCTTAATGGAATAAAGGTTCAAATCCATTTAGACATGCTTCCTATTGTGATACAAGGTGAGGTTGAGATGGGGATGAGACAACGGGGTTGAGGGGTAGTGCCCCTCGAAGCTAGGACTAGCTTAC
This sequence comes from Torreya grandis, assembly GCA_037957365.1. Taxonomy (NCBI): domain Eukaryota; kingdom Viridiplantae; phylum Streptophyta; class Pinopsida; order Cupressales; family Taxaceae; genus Torreya; species Torreya grandis. The sequence continues at coordinate 975,968 of JARHVA010003455.1, read as the reverse complement.
CCCTTTTCTTACTCAAAAAATCCCTTAACTTTGAAGAAAAATATGAAATATTTCTTATATATTATAATGTTCTATAAATCATTAATTCTACTTGTTTAATATACTCAGAATGATTAATTACATGATGGTTTGTGAACACACTCAGATCAATTGCATGGTTGAAAATAATACAATCTAAAATTTCACACCCTTATCAAAAGCTATTTTATTTAATCTAATCTTTTTTGAAACTATCATCATTTTTTTGTAGTTTATTAATAACCAATATAATAGTGAAACCCAGCATAGATTCACATGATTGAATAAGGTGTAGAATGCTTACCATGCAACATTTTGTGTCCATTCATGCAAGCTCAAAGTCTGTAAGGTTTCATGCATGTATATGCAAAGTCTTAAATAATCATGGTACTCAAATTTAGTGATTCATAAAAATCAGCAATTATGTAATATTTACTTGTAATGTTGGGATGTGATCGTTTTGACCATTAAATATGGAAGGATATTACTGCATGTAAAATTCATTGCACAACTCATTCCAACATTTACATGAAACATTAAACCCATAACATCTCTCAAAATATGCACAATATAATTTGTATTTCATGTGCTTTTGATTATTTACCAAGTCTATGTTGACTTATAAAAGCCATCTACAACAACTAACTTCATGCATGTTATCTTTCTACCTAGATTTATACATGCAATCTAAATTTATGCATACAACTAACTTCATTCATGTTATCTTTTATTCAACATGATTTGGGCACTCTTTTCATAACTCCACATTAAATCAAGTATCCACATTATTTTGGTTCAGGTGTATTTACATGAAATCAGGATTGTAAACTGTTTGTATATGGGCGTACAATATGAGCTCCTAAAATTTGGACATGTGTTTTTTATCATGAAAATAATCATATTAGCCAAATATGTGTATAGATCTCCTATATTTATCTAATCATTCAAAATAACTTTGATAGATTTATTATATGTATGCATATAACTTATTATATTTTTATGCATGCATTTTTAAATCACACAAAATCATAAATTCGATTTGTTATATGCATGCATGTGAATTTACAATTCTACTATATTTCCTACATGCATGTATATATGATCTATTGGATTCTTCTTAAAATAAAATGAGAACAACTTAATTGAGTATTTTCCTTATTCTGCCATAAAAATAAAATCACATGCAAGATTTTCAAAGTCAACTAACCAAAAAATTGCATTATTTCTTGTTGGTGGTTTTAGAAAAAATATAGTTGCATTATTTCATCCTCCATATAGTTGGTCTCAATTATTTTAGAAGGTAGATCGATCCTAAATTAGGCAGATTAATTCTTCAACAAGTATGTTAACTATAAGGACATGAAATCTAAATTTCTCTTTATGAGTAGCTATAAAAATTCATCCCATTCTCTCCATATTTCTTGTTGTTTCAGATCATCATGTTCTTCCTCTATCCTGCATCAACATTTAAATCCTTTCATATGGTGTTTACAATTGTTATTTGTTACACATCAATGTTAGTATGGCATGGAGGGTTTGAAATGTTTAAATATAAATTGCAAAAATTGAAATTATAATCTATGTTATAGGAAAGAAAATTTTAATCTATGCTGCAGGAAAATAAATGCTAAAGAAAACCATTGACTAAATATCTCCTGTCATAAAATTTGTAAAGACACATTCCCTCTCACTAGGAACTTGTTTATCTACTACCATTAGATAATTCTCTTAACAAATTATGAATCTCTTAATAACATTGTGTTCTTCATCAATGGTACCAAAAATGATGAGTCGTCAATTCATCATTTAAAAATGTCAATCCAAGGATGGTGTCTAAAGGTTGTCTACAATAGGAGAAATAGATCTCTAGCAACCGGTCTCTTCTACCACACTCCACACTTGTAGGAATTGGAAAGCACACTTATAAAAAAGTAAATAACACTACACTTTGTATAAAAGTAAATCACACTTGTAGAAAGTAAATCACACTTGCAGGAAAGTAAATCACACTTAAAAAAAAGTAAATTGTTGAATTGTAAATAAAGTAAATTACTGAATTGAAAATAAATAATAAACATAGAAAACACCTGTAGGTTCACAAATAAATTTATAACAAATAAATGTTTACATGAAAAATAAATAATAATTCAAAAACATAATTACATAATAAATAAAAAATAAAAGTACATTTATCCATCTTCCTTATAATGAGTGGCTAACAAATTCCTTAGAAGAGGATTTTAATCAGAACACTGGATTTATGTCACAAAGCTTCAAAATGTATTATTGATAAATATTGATTAAAATGGTGTAGGAGGTTGCATTTATAATCTCATGCTTCTAACCAACTCCTTATTCATAAATAACAATCTTAGATGCTTTCCACTAAATATGGAGAGAAACATAACAACTTAGATATTCTAACTTATCTCAATCTTCCAAAAAATATAGAGAGAAATGTTATTATCTATTTATAACATAAGCTCAATCTTCATAAAATATGAAGAGAATTATTTATGAAATGAATTACAAAATATAAATTTAGATGTAAACTATAAACTTGAAGATCTTAAGAAAAGAATCCATATATGGGCACATAGTCTGTAGATATGCACAATCCATAGATATGCTTGCATAGTCCATAGATGTCTCAACCTACAGAGTCTATAGATTCCAATCCTACAGAGTCCGTAGATATGAAACCTGTAGAGTCTATATATTTTTTCCAAGTTTTATTGTTCAAACTATTGATGACTATGATGGATTACCTTGGCATCCGATTCTTTGAACTAGTCTTCAATTAATGAATTGTATGGATATAAACCTACTGGTTGAGTCTATAGATATGAACTGAGTGAGTCCATAGTAAATCTGAGTGAGTATGTAATTATGTCTAGAGTGCCTCTAGCTCACCTTGAAGCTAATACTTGGTTGGTACCTCATGCTCATGTCTAATATGGCTTATTTTGGGCTGCATATGCACATATTAACAAGTTTTTCCAAAGATTTAGTAACAAGAATCAATAATCAAGAAGACAACGATTTATAAATAAATAACCAAGTATTAGTTCTCTATTTCATTTTAAATAAATCATAAGTTTAGAAATTAAACTTAGATATAATTCTTATTCAAGGAAAAGGGATGTTATCACATGGATAAAATGAGCCATCTTATGGACTCATTAATGTCAACCTTCACAAATATTTGTGTCTTTAATTGAAGATGACTGCATATGTTTATCCTATATGGATAGAGACTATGTTTGACCTTGGGAAGGTCACCACTCATCTGTAATATTCTTGTCCTTCAATTTACTACCACTTGATGAGATGGATTGAGCCTAGATCTTAAATTTGACCTATTATATCCTACCCTTCTCAATCATTGTTCTTCACGATATACTCATGATTGTTGGCATATTATTGTATAGAGTTCATTCTTGAGTGTAGGTGATGCTTACATGGTGTGCATATCCTCTTCTTCACAAATTATGATTATTTTCACCCCTTGCCTTCTTATGATAGTTAATTTATGGGATCAATATGAATGAAAGTGGTAAGGAGTGAATGGATGGTGTGAAAACATGAATTGAGGGTGGAAAGAAGCCTTACATAGTGAAAATGGCAGTGCAAAAATAGTGATCATGGAAAAGAACCAAGATAGCGTGAAAATAGCATGAAGTGGGAATATCAAAGCCACCTTGAAGGTCTTATGCAAGCATGATCCTATCCTCTACCTTATATATCAATTTGGAGGCCATTGGAGGAGGATAAGAAGGTGAATTTAAAATCTAGGAATATGTTAAGTACCTTAACAAATATTCAAAACCTTAACATTTGCTAAACAAGGACTTTTGAGATGATTATGAGAGCCATTGATGGGATTTTGTTGTGAATATTTTGAATAATTTTTGATGATTTTTCTTATAAAACATAATAACATGAATTTTATCCTTGCCAAGAAGAAACCAAGAAATCTTGAAACCCTTTCTCTCTCCTAGACTATATAATTTTTCCTCTTTTGCTTGTAGACTACATAATTTCACTCTCTTTCTTTCTTGAGCTCTATGTGGTCCTCACACATGTGGAATATAACTAATGGAATCCATATAAGGGTTATTAATGTCCTTGCTAAGCCCTAAAAACTTGAATTTTCTTGATATGATACCCTAATGAGGAGAAATTATAGAAAATTGACTACCTTCCTAGATACAAGACTATTTATGTATGCCTTGACTTAAAATGTATGATTCATGAAGGAGAGGTGACCAATTTGATAACCACTTACTCTAGCAGGAAGCTCTTTGAGTTTAATTTCTTTGGCCAAAATTATAGATTTGGATTCTCTTTCATGGTCATACCACCTATAAACTCAAAGAGCTCTCCCTTTGTGAAAAGAAGCAAGATGACTAGAAGGGACCAATTTTGGGCCTATTTTGATTATTTTTTCCATGAAATTATTATGGAGCCCTATTATAACCTATTCCTCTTATTCATGGCCTCAGGTGTACATATGGTTATACAATTATGTACTTTGCTATGTAAAATGCATGAAATATGACCTTCCTTTGATTTTATTCACAACTTAAGCTTCCACTACCAAAATTAGAACATGATAAGGAATCCATGAGTCCAAAATCATGTTAGGACAAATAATTAACCTCTAACATGCTTTATATGGCCAAAACTAGCATGTGGGAGCCTAAGAAAGACCTTTTTACACTTGAACTTGCATAAAGTGACTTTTTCCAAATATGAAACTTTATGACTAATATAAATTCATATATACAAATGTGTTCAAGGGTATTTTAACTAATTTAATGGCATTTTATTACCATATTTTACATTTAAATACCAAATTTGTCCTATCAAGTGAGATAAACATAGTTTTTCAAAGGATAATTGCTATTGAATGTCATATAAGCATTTCATAGCCTTCTAAAAGGCTTCAAATAAAATTTTGATGTATTTTGATTATATTTTTAAGTTTATAGCTCATTTCATACCTTCTATATACTGAATTATGCTAGAAAACTTCATGACAAGTCATTAGTCATCCTCTTTTCACCATCTTCTTTAGAGCACTTTCAAATTATAGAACCACTTGAAACCCTGTCAAAGCCTCAAAATGACACTTGACACTAAGAACATGACATTGAACAATTTACTCTTTTCTTGACAGATAAGACACTATGATGACTATGAATTTTTTTTGAATACAGGAGTTGGAATTTAGCCTTGATAGGCTAAATTTCCAAGATTTCTGGAAACTCGTAGGGGTTGACCATCCTATTGGTTAGGAAAATTCAAAATATCAATGTTATATTAGACCTTGGGCTATACTCTAAAACTATTAAAACTTTTAGACCTGACACAACAAAAATAATAAGACACAAACTAAAAATTAAAATTGACAACTGAAGCAAAATAACAACTAATAAAGCATGTGCAACATGTGCGCTTAGAGGATTGAAACTAAAACTATGTACAGAGGAGTGACTCTCCTAATAGCAGTACTTGAGGAACATCCCATTAATAGGAATAGGGAATACCTCTCCACTCAATTTTGATAATTGGAAAGCATTGATTTCCTTAAAATCAATAATAACATATGAGCCAATTTAAAGGCTATCAAATTTGGAGTGTTTACCTAGTTTATCACATTCTTCATCCCACTTGAGTACTATGTCACCTTACTAAAATGTCTTGGATGAAGCTCTTTTATCAAAGGATTTTTTGACTTACTACTAGTTGGACCACATGGGATGCATGGCATTGTCTCTTATTTCCTCCAATTCTCTCAATTCATTCATTCTTACCTCCATTGAATCATTTTCCATAAGCTCTAGCTGATGTGTAAGCTCCAAGGTTAGAAGTTATAATGAAATAGACATCCTTGTTTCTCTTCCATAAACCAAAAGATAAGGAGAGTGACTAATGGCCTTCTTTAGAGTGATTCTATCTACACATAAGGTAGTCTTAAAATTTTTATGCCATACTCTATGATTATTTTCCATTTTTCTCTTGATGATCCTAATCAAGTTCTTGTTAGTGGAATATACTATTACATTACTCTATGAATAGTAATTTGATGAAGATTTAAGATAAATAGCATGATCAAGAGTCCATTCACATACCTTTGCACTATTGAATTCCAAATAATTATCTAATATGATTGTTGAATGAAATTTAAAATGAGTCACTAGGATATCATAGAACTCCAAAATTGAGTTCTTATTTGCCTCCTTAATTGGAACTACCTCCACCCACCTAGTAAAGTAATTTGTGGTTGTCAAAACCCACTTATGACTAACACTTGATGGAGGATGAAGAATGAAACCATTTCAAGTAATATATTCATGTTACATATAAGACATATCCATTATGTTCTAACATAAACCAAGGTAAAAATAGAGAAACTCAGTCTTGAGTATAAAATGCAAACAACTCAAACTAAATGTTTAGAAAATCCACCTATAGGCTAAAGTATACATCCTCTAAACATGAAATTTGGTAGAGTTGGTAATAATGACTTGATATACGCATAATTCATCTTAATGAGGTCAAATTATGAGGGTAAATACTCATTATTTTTACATAATCATCTACCTATCTAATTAAAATCATTGTTAGAGCAAGTACATTTCTTAAGGTACATACAGGTGAAAAGAGGATTGAAAATTAATTATAAAGTCCTGTAAAGAATGGAAAGATGTTTTTAAATATTCAAAGTTTATTTAAAGATTTATTAGTCTCAAAATTCTATGCAAACCATGCCCTTTAGGACTAAATCAATCAGATAGGCACCAAATCCTCAAGGCACATAGTCACACATTTGGCTCTTTCATGAAGTTTTTATCTATTTGAAGGAAATTGAGACATTGTGGAAGGTCAATTAAAACTTGGAGAAGCTATGGGAGTGAATAAAATGCATAAAAATTGTCTTGACACCACTCCTTAGGATTTTTCTTGCATACATAGTCTTGGTAACCTCTTGAAGCCAAGTTTTACCATGTAGATATCTTAAAGATCCTTTTTCATGGGAGCTCATGATTTTCATTATTGATGAGGAGGTCAGTATAATACATTTTCATGGCAAGTGGTTTCCCATTAAAGTCTGTATGTTATGAACAATCCTTAAGAAGACCTAGACCTCTAAAACCCTTACAAAACCCTCATAACCACTTGATGGAGAAAAGGAGATAAATTATGAATTTAGATGGCATTTTTGAGCCATTAAATTAATTTGTCTTATCAACTTCTCTAATCACCTCCATGACTAGTCATTTGGCATGTGCAGTACCTTAACTATATGAACAAGATAAAATGAGTCAATTTTGAGTTAAAAAGTAAGGGAAAAAGGGTAATTACAAATTAAATGATTTTATAATCAATTTGGGATCTTTAACTCTCTCAAAAACACTTATAAATCTATCAAAAAGGGTCATTTAGCTCATTTCCATAGGTAGATAGGTTTGCAAGCTAAAATAAGGAGTTATTTCTATGCAAGGTGAAGAATAATGGCTTGATCAAGCCTATCTCATGACTAAAAATAATCATCTATAGGTCATTCATGTTTAAAATAGTACATACAAGCCTATAAACTCATCATGAAGTTAGTATATTGAACAAACCATGCAGACACCTATGTTTGTTCTTGACATCATAAGATAAGGCCATCAAAAGGGGTATCGAGAGCCAAATCAAGGTCATAAAGGCACTCTAAATCATCATGAACATCATAATCATGTCCTATTGTATATTTATGCTAATTTTGAGCCACAATGAAGTATTATAATTTATACTCTTGACCAGGGAGTACCAGACACTATTTGAAGAGCTTATTTTTCACTCTTAGATGACATTTCACATGCTCACCCTGGTACACACATTTTTAATGAGAATATTATGAATTTTTGGGAGTTAAAATTCCTAATACAATAAAATTTCATGGTATTGGTTTAATATTTAAAGGCCCAAGATTTATGAACTATCATTAAAGGCCTAGAGCACTCTTAAACCCTTGCAAAACCCCACTCGTACACCTATTTATATAAATTTGAATAATTATGAATCCGAAATCATTAAAAGCTCTTGAATATCAATTTTATCATGAATTATACTCTTAGAGCTTCATGTCCATGGCCATTAGTTGTATGGATGTTTTATAGATTTAGTTAAAAGAGAGGTACAAGGTAGTTTAAATGAATTCCAATCCATAGAGAGTGAAATTTGGAAATTTGTATTTATCCTGAAATAATTATTTTATCATAAATATTTCTAAAATTTCCCTTAGTCTCTCTCTAAAATAGCCACTTTGTAAGAAACCAAACAAAGGCTAGCCTAATTAACCTGTTTGAATAATATGCAAGTATTGCTAGCTAAAGAGGACTCTTTTCATGATTTCATGGATTTTTTGTTTTTAATTCATCATATTTTTATTTTTTCAAGGTTTTATTAAGGATCTAATGGCCACCAAGCACAAAATTTATGCTACGAGGCCTAATTTGGCCTAGTATGCCTATTTAATAAATTAAGTGAAGAATAATGGCATAGAATATTGGTGATAAGTGATAATTTTGAGTTTCCATGCCTTTCATCTTATCCACATCATGAAAATATGATCCGTAACATCAAATTCAAGTTTAACTAGTCCTTGTGATGAGTTAACTGGGCTTCAATTGCTTCATTCTCATGCATAACTCATCTTGAGTTCCAATCATGAGTTAACTCACTTCAATAGTAGTTGTCTAAATAAATAATGGTATAGAATGATAAAATAGGAGCTTGGATAATACAAGATGGGACCATTACCTTTTTTTCAATGCCAAAATATCATGCAAAGTTCATGTAAGACACTAGACACAAGGAGAAGTCTAAATAATTATTGTTTCCAAATTATAACTAAATATTAACTTGAGTTACTATTTATATATCCTCTCTTTTTATCATATGATCAATTAGTTGTCATATTAATCAGATATGAGCAATTTGATTTCAATTGGGTACTATTTGGGTTTTTAACAAGTCCAAAAATGTAGAGGTTATAATAAAATATTTACAAAATAAAAGGATAGCATCACCACAGGACTATATCATCGAACACTAGTGTCACTATAAGACTATATCATTAGATAAAAACATCACCATAGTAATATATCATTAGAAAATACTATTGTTACAAGATTGTATAATTAGTCATTAACATCACTACAAGATGATAACATCAGATGTTTGTGTCTAAGCTTAAACACTAACATCATATTATGAATGAAAGTGTCCCAAACCTCAATTTAGGTATCCATCACTCAACTTAAAAATAAAAAATAATGCCCAAAATTAAAAAAATTAAAATTAAAAATTATTTTTAAATTGACAACTAAACCTATTTACTAACTCAGTAAAATATTGGTCGACTAGAGTTTTCTAGAGTACATCAAATTGTACTAGTTGATGGGCTCTACCACATTGCATGGTTCTTTTCTACTCATATCTCAAATTTTTGAAAATTTAAAAATTCAAATGACTTCAAATTTACATTCAAATTACCTAATATATGACTTTTTTACAAACTTCAAATGTGCATATCTCAAACACCAGTTATCCAAATTCAAAACTATGAGTTGATACGGAATATGAACAATGAACTCTTCCATATTAAACAACATTTGTAAATTTTAAACCATTACCAAAAATAACTAAAAATTTCTTACACATAGATATTATATTATATTTTGGGTATTACAAAATTAATGTTAAAAATTACCACTATCAATACTACTAACATACAACTTAGTCCATCCATCAAGGAAATTATCACATTTTCCTTTTATGAGGAGATGCCTAGTAGGTAATATATCCCCTCCTTCAAAAATGGGGGGAATATTATCAAGGGAATATTTACAAACATGTTATTTATAATTAATTATAATTTTCACATTCTTTAGATTTAGTGGGGGCATGATTTGGAAACATGTTCTCCACACTTGTTCATTATTCAACAAATCTAGATTCAGTAGGGGCATGTACTGAGAACATGTCCTCCACATTGGTAATTATATTATCTTTTATATTTCTCCATATATAGTGTGGGCATGTTATGGTAATAGGCTACCCACACTTATGCAAAACTCAAAATTGGCAAAAAGAACATAGTTATATGATTCATATTCACAATTATGGAAAAATTCTATACATTGATACCATTTTTATACATAGTTTTAGAATGATACATATATAAGGTAAATATGTTATGTAATGTGCACCTAATATTTTAAAATAAAAATTAGTTTCAAATTTAAAAACACTCTCAGGTACTATCATCACCCATTAGGATGTACTTTTACACACTAATACCTCAAGATGTACTTTTATGGACTATATTTAGCTTTACCCATTTGTAGCAGTTAGACCTTTTGGTTAGATTAGATTTATTAAATCATTGAGTCTAAAAAAAAATTGGGTGATATTGATAACATAACTCATCCCATATCAAGTTATATATATGTGCACTCAAGTTGTGTTGGTCAAGAAATAATACTCTCGATGTTTGAAGCACCACTCTTCCTATTATAGGTTGGTAGCATGATCACCTCCCAACTCTCCTTATTCTAGGTAAAACACTACCATGGTACAACCTATTTGACCACTTTCAAGATCATTCATCTTCCTATATAGAATATGGATGAGGTTGCAAGCCACTTGTCTACTTCTCTAGTTTCAAGTACTCTAGAACCATTACTACAAAACACATACATAGGTGTATTATATCCATGCTCTTTCTTTATGCTAATTTTTATTTTTGTGTACATTCATATTATATACATTTATTACTTTGTGTCATGATCTTGGTTATAGATAGTGATCAAATGAAAGATTCAAGAAAAGCTCAATCAAATACAAGGTGTGTTGTTACACCATGGTATGCATTTATATTTTTTCCCTTAAACTAGTAATTTTAGTTTTGATGCATTAATATGTTAAAGTGGGATGAAATGTAAACACCCATATTTTTTACAAGCATAATTATATAACATGTTTTTTCATCCTCTTTACATGTATACATCTCTTGACTAAGGATTATATATCTAGTGATGCAACCTTTTGTGGACCTCTTTGGTTCCACCTTATATAATTTGATTTACCTACCCATTGGGTTTATATGTTCTTTCATTATTCTTCATCCAATGTATGCCATGTACCCCTACCTATTGTTTCTTTTTTTGTATGTTTTTATCCCTTTGACACTTGTGTCTATTTCAGAAACTAGTTTCTAACTATGATGCAAGTGTCTAAGCTTAAATTTTTGTCATTTTTTGTATATTTCATTTTGTGATCATTTGTTTAACCCTCTTTACCCTTATTGTTGTCAAATTTTCACGTGTCACTAGATCTTAATTCAAAATCAATAGTTCCCTATATATACAAATGCTATAGTCTAATTACATCACCTAGCAATTTGATTTGATAATTACCAAATTAGAAAATATTGTATATTTTAAGCTATAAAATTGCATTAAAATATTGAATTTAACATCTGAAGCATTCAAAAGGTAAAATGTAATATGGAAATATTTGTACCAAGGGTTATTAGGAGAAAGAGAATATAGTTTCATAGTCATGATTTCACACAAATGCCTAGGAGGGAGAACTACATATGAGTCTAAGGCACTCTTTAGAGTATTGGATATGTAGGCAACACTTAAAAATAACTAGGGTTGCTAGGGTTATCTTGATTCATGTGTTAGCCCCTTTTTACCAAGTTACAAGAATTTTCAAGGGTTTTTCTCATTTTATAAATTTGGCACATAGACATGTATAATTTTAGGTACAAGGTAGTTATATAGGTAGTAGCATAGGTATAGTACAAATTTGGATCCATTCTTGTGCATATCTTTGACTAAACACTTGCATCAGAGTAAAGCATCTATGTTGATGTTATTTTCCATGTTTGACACAACATTCTATTAGGAAAAATAGTCAAATCATAGAATAGACAACATCAAAACCTATGATGCAGTTATGTGATAATTCATGATCACTATCATACCTTAGAATAAAATATCAAAAAAGATATGCTCTCTTTCCCTTAGCTTGTTTACACTTGTATTTATTATACTTGCTAAATTAGGAAAGATGTGTATATTGACTATATTTTAGTTTAAATATGAATATTTTCATTCCTTTAAAATGGTTTATTAGTTTGTGTATTTTTTATGAAAATCCCCAAAAACCATAAAAATAGTTTGTGAAGAAACCTGGTCCTATTTGAGGTATTACAATACAACTCATAAACTAGAATCTAAAAGGTGTAAGAATAAAAATGTGATCAAGGATGTGATTAGTTAAAATCAATACCCATCAAGAGTAACATTTGAAAAATATTATGCAAATAAGGAAGGTGAAGTGATACATGGGTATGTGAACATCTTTAGTTGGAATGAGATGTACCAGACAAGTGAGAAAATCCAAGAACTATCGATGTCAAGGACTTAAGACACTATGACTAATAAAAACAAAGCTTGGGATATCAAATGAAGTACATAAATCATCTCATGAAAGATATATGCATGAAAATTAAAATGGGCCTACATCCTCATGATGTTATCCCCATTCCTTAGGACCCCTTATAGATTTTTTGGTCTACTATGAAGATTGGGTACTTACATGCAAAATTAGGTGGCACTAGATGTAATAATGAGACATCATATCCCATTATACTAGCCTACTTTATCCTAATAGACCTCAGCTCTATCATGAGGCTGACTTTGGATTTTTATCTTTGACTAGAATAGGAGATGTTCCAAATATAGATCACATATTTTGGTGTGATCTAATTTTTGAATTTATTTTTACCTTTTATTTATTTTATGATCTAGATTTTAAATATTTTGTATTTTTTTATTCCTCCTCCTCTATATATATTTATAGAACAAATAACGATTGAGATAGGTGACAAACATAAGAGATTTTACATTTGGTCACTATAAAAAAGGACCTAAAGACCATGGTGTCTAAATACTCCTAAACTTACCCACAGGTAAGTGTGAAATCTCAAAATTGACCTATGTGTGCCTAAAATGAAAAGAAATAAGGAAAATATAGGGGTCATGAAATATCCATATGTGTAATAAGTGATACAATTATGAATATACTCATAGATGATCACAATGAGGTAAAATAGTGTTATGAAAGGATGGGGCTATGCTATGATATTCATGTCACTAGGAAGTTGTAATAACTTGTAAGGGATATAACACAAATTCTAATTAAGTAGAAGTCATGCCAAAATATGGAGAAAGTAAATGGTCATCCCAAAAGAGGGGGAGGGTAAATTAGGGTCAAATAATCATAAAGATACTAAGGCAAAATTTATCAAAATGTAATAAATGATAATAATCAAAGTGATACCTAAGAACCATAAGGGAAAAAAATGTTGAATGTAATGAAACAGAATCAATGAAACAAAAAGGAAATGATGGTGCTAAAATGAGGAAATCAAACAAAATAACCAAAAGGAAATAATGGTGTAAGTAAAGTGAAATAAAACCAAATAATCTATAGTAAATAATGGTGTAATTAATATGAAACTAGATGAAATAAAACATAAAAAATACAAAGAAACATGAGACAAAAATAATGAGAAAAATCTATGTTGGCATCTATATTAAATATGAGCATGTGAAATGCAAGCCTATGTGTCTTAGAAGGTTTCTTGAAGTTATATTTTTTTGTTATTGTGTAATGTAGAATAAGATTGGGCATCATAGGATTCCCTAAAGGATAATTGTATGTATGGATGGGCATCATAAGATGCCCTAAAGTCTAAATTGGTATGTGGATGGCCATCATAATAAAGCCCAATATTTGGTATGGAGTAAGGTAAAATTGAATTATTAAAATTAATTGCATTGGGCTAATAGGTGTAGTTGGAGATAGGTAAATGTGTTTATATGTTAGATTTTAAGGATGTTTAAATTGACATATCACTTTTAGGAGAGGTATGAATGGGTCTATGAGCCAAAGGAGGACCATTTATGATAGGCACTTAAACTAGGTGTTCCTTGGGTTCATGTGACCTAAGAGGATAGGGTTTGATTAATGTAACCACCCATTTTAATTTATTCATGTTAACTATAATTTCCTTATTTGTTTAGGAATAAGGATCAACTATGATTTGTACAACATTAGTAAATGAGGCAGAGGTGTGGGGTAGTTTTTGTTGAACATTAGGTAGGTGATGTTGATGTGATTTTGATTATTTATATTAGGCTTGTGAGGCTTGAAGATAGTCTTGATAATGTTTTTGTGTAAGAGTATCAAGATTAAAATGTAGACCAAGAAATCATGTAAAGAGGAATTGGTCAATATCACAACAAGGCTCATGACAATGACTTGTTGTATCATGCCACTAACAAAACTTATCAAGTTTGTACCATTTTGGAGGAGATTTTAAAGGATCAAATTTCATGGGTTTAGAGGGTGGAAATTTCTTCTTGTGTTCTTCTAGACTCAAGGTAGGGTGGATTGGGTTAAAAAAATTAAATTAGATGATCCCTATTAAGGTTTTTGGAGATTATAAAAATCAATTTTATGAGATAATGATTGAAAATATTCCTTGTTAGTTGTTTTTGGTGATTTAAATTAACTAATGATAATGTCTTGCTTTTTTACTTAATTTGATGCTTCTTCTAAAATTCTAGGGGAAAACATCTGAACTTCATATTAAAGAGGAGATTTAAGAGAAGTAACAAAAAAAATTAAAATATTATCATCACTCATGGTAATGTTTTCTTTGTGTGTGAGTTTATTTGTTAGGTATTTGCTTAGAATTGATGAAATGACTAAGGTAATTTTTAGGAAGGTCATTATGTTGGAATTATTTAAATAGATCTTTGACTAAATCCTCTAGTTATGTAATGGAATGTCTAGGAAATTGATTGTACCATTAAATTTTAACACCAACAAAGGTTTTGGCTAGGAGCATGGTGATATTATAGGTTACATTTTGGACCTATTATTTATAGAGATTACCCAAGATTTTGATAAAGATAGTAGAATCTTTAGTCCCATCATATATAATAGTTAGATAAATATTTCCAATATATATAGATGTAATGAATGGAGATAAAGATTCATTTTGAATATATTGAAGGATTTTTTTATGCATGATAATTTGAGTGATGATATACCCATTAGCATCTCTAAGAGGAAGAAAGACAGAATTCTAA
This sequence comes from Torreya grandis, assembly GCA_037957365.1. Taxonomy (NCBI): domain Eukaryota; kingdom Viridiplantae; phylum Streptophyta; class Pinopsida; order Cupressales; family Taxaceae; genus Torreya; species Torreya grandis. The sequence continues at coordinate 960,720 of JARHVA010003455.1, read as the reverse complement.
TTTGGTTGAGTCACGATGACTTGAGGTACTGGACTATCCATTTATAATATATGATATTACATTTATGTCATTCAATTATTATGAGTGATTTTTATATTGTCAATTTTTTAAAGTATTTAATCAAGGAGTTGAGTAGTATGATTGGGAAGAATATGATTTTTGGGTGGAGGATGATTCCCAACATTAGCAACAGGAAGAGGATCAGGGTGAGTAACTTCAACCATATTACATTGCAATTATTTTAAGGATGTGAAATTTAGGTTACGTGATGTAGTATTAGGAATACATAAAGGAAATAATTTAATAGTTTCATCTAAAGTGATAATATAAGTGAGGTTCTAATTCAAATCCTTGGTTATGTAGTGTTTTTGATTGATTGGAAGTTGAAAAGGAATACATAGTAATAAAACTAGGTCAACCACCTACTGAACTAGTTCATCCACTTACTAAGATAAATAAGAAATAGGACAAAATAAAATAGGTTAGATGCCTACTAAAATGATCCATACACCTATTGAACTAGGGAAAAAATAGGCCAGTGACTTATTGAACTAAGTCAGCCACCTACTAAACTAAGGAAAAAAACAAACACAAAACTAAATCAACTAGGTCAACTTAGTTGATGGGTAAGGAAAAATAACATAAAACTAAGTCATTCAAGTTGACTTAATTGATTGGTAGGGAAAAAAAACACAAAACTAAGTCGACCAAGTTGACTTAATTGATTGGCAGGGAAAAAAACACAAAACTAAGTCGACCAGGTTGACTTAGTTAATTATGTGATATAGTTTTATAAAAATTTAAAAAAGCAAAAATAGATTGTAAATTTGTAATGTTGAGTAATTTTAATAAAAAATAAATGGTAAATTGATAGAATTGATAAAATTAAATTACTAAACTAGTTAAAATGAACTTGAGAAATATAACAAGGTCAACTAAGTTAACCTGGTTGACTGAGAGTGTTGAAGATCTAACTATTGACTAGGTCATTTATACTTGATTTAGTCCTATAAAGGCAAAAATCATATAAACATAGAGGTTAAATAGGGTTAACTAGTTTAACTTAGTTTTTAAAAAGTTACAAACTTAAAATAGTAAAATAAGATTAGATTGACTAGCATGATCTAGTTTATTGAAGCACTAAAAATTAAAAACTGCTAAGATGAACTAGATTGACCAGTTCAATCTAGTTAATTTTAAGTGAAAATTTAGAAAATAGGAAAAATGACTGGGTTGACTAGCTCAACTTGGTTTGTTGGAAATTAAACCCTTAAATACAAATTATAAAACTATATAAACCAATGAGATCTAGTTGATTATATATCCTAGACATGTAAAGAGAGAAAAAGACTAGATCAACTAACCTAATCTAATTGACTACCAAAGGAAAACCTACAAACAAAAGATAAAACAAGGTCGACTAGGATGACCTAGTTTATTGAAGGTCCTAAATATATAGACATAGGTTAAGAATAGATTAATCAATCTAGTTTATTGTAAATGAAAAATTAAAAATACAAGGATTAGATTCATGTTAGATTCACCAAAATATATGCAACAAATTAAGATAGATCTACAATTTATCTGACTTAGTAAAATCCAATATCAGATAAGGTAACCAACTAACATCTATTGTAATACTATTTATATCTAGAGCATGACCAAATTGGATTTTCTAAACCTAACCAAGGTATATTTTATCACACAACACCAAAATTGAGGGTTCCAAAGCCTCTAGGCAAGTGACACTATGCAATAACCCTAGCTAGGTCTAAGTACATAAAGTAAAACTAATCTAGTGGTCACCAAAGCTTATGGCATAGATGAGGATGATTAAACAAAAAATAATAATAAAGGGATAATGGTAAGCAAATGGGGGCCTATATGACCCAAAGTAGAAGATGACAAGTAAATAAAACCCTATATCTATATTAAGTTTAATCATATAAGTAATTTAAGTAAGGAGCTCAATATATATTACTTATAATATATCTATCTATCAAATGAAATAGTAAGAGTTAGGAATACTTATCTTGAGTGAACTTGTCAATTATTAATCTCTCCCTTGGCTAGTGGTGATTTTCAAGAGTTTTTTATGGCTCTATAAGGATCACACTATATAAATCATCTCTTAGCTAAAATACTTCTACTTTGCATCCAATACTTACCATAAGTTAAGTAATCTTCTCTCTAAGGCAAACCCTTAGTAATGTCTCCTTAAAATGTAGAATTGTGAGTTATAATGATGTGAAAAGGAATGTTCCTCTCTATTTGATTGAAATGAGCCTTATATTTATATCAATGGATAAGCCTTAACTTTTCCAAAATTTTATCTGACAAGATCGTCCAACTTGATCCAGATAGTTAGAAAAAGCTAACATTATGCCTCGAACTAAGTCAACTAGGCTAACTTAGTTCTATAATGTGCACTTAATCCATTATAACAAGATCAACCTAGTTGACTTATTAGGAAAATAGGGTGTTTTCTTATGGAAATGTGTAAATGGGGTTTGGCTTACTTGGGGAGTTGGATAAGTAAGATTTGTAATGGGTTTAAGCAATGATAGAGTTGACCAGAAATCTTGTAAAGTACCAGTGTTCTACCCACCCATTTCCCAATTCACCCTTTAAGGTATGCACTTAGAGAGATCAAAACTTGATAGGTTTCTAAAAAAGAGCGTCAATAAATGATAAAGTTTTAAAAATATTATGTGTATATAGTAGAGACTCGGGTAATCATGTAAATTATCTCTTAGGTCCATTGGATAATATGAGTTGATTAGGTTGTTGTGACACTATATTAACCATTTTTTTGTTTCCTTTTTAGGTTCTATATATTTGACCTTATAGCTTGGTTTTATATGAAACTTGGTATTGGATGTAATTTATTTGTTTTATACATACTTAAGATTATTCAAAGAAATTAGTTTCATTTCATGATATTAAATAATATGGCATAAGTCATCAGAAGATTTGAAATTCTTGAAAATAATGGACTCATGTAATGGGGAAAGCAAGCTTTGCTTTAAGATTTCTTTAATTTTTTCATCTTCCATAAAATTTTTCATTTTATTCAACATTATTTTATATCTCAAAACATATTCATTGATATGTTCATTACTTCCTTGTTTAATCTTTTCAATTTGAGCACTTGACATCTTTTCAATGATGTTGATAGATAAATGTGATAATAACTAATTGGTTAGAGGTTTGAATGATTTCAATAATTGTATTAGTAAATAATAAAACCATTGTAAAACATAGTCCTTTAATATCCTTAGAAATAATTGGGTTAAAGTTTATCATTGGAGGCATAATCAATACATGTCACATAGAAATATTGAAGATGTTAGTCAGCATCACCCTTGCCATCATAGAATGTGAATTTGGTTGCAACTAAACTAGTTGGAAAAGGGTGAAAATAAATTTTAGGTGCAAAAGGATTATGTGATACATCTTGTGAATCAATAACATAAGGTGATTTCATAGAATTTTTCTCAATGTTTGTAACCTTAGCTTGCAAAATTTTTATAGTTTGTACAAGATCTTGCTCATTTTAATTACTAAAGTTTGGAGTTTGATATATCACCAAAGGGGATGTACCCATAGTTTGAGTTGATATAGGCATTTAAACTAGTAATTAGGTTGAATATCCAATGTTTCCTATGGATGATGTAACAATAATAAGATTTGTTTTAGGGAATAATGGTGTAAACACATAACTCATTCCCCCACTAGATGTAAGAATTGATGATGTGCTCAAGGGGATGTTTATTGATAAAAATAAATTTTAGTACCATCAAGGATTCACCATCACTAAGTGAGGATGCCTTAACCATAGCGTGTTTACTGATATCATCTCTTATAACATACATAAATGCATCCATTAATGTTTTGTTGTTATTGAGATGATTGACTAGTGCTTCCTTATCTTCTATTTGAAAATATTTTTTTGATTAACATTTTACATTACTTATAAATGAAAATCTTAGAATTTAAAATTATAATTTACAACAATCAAAAATTAAAAAATATAAAATCCTAGGCCAATATAGGGTGTGGATAGTAAAGGTCATGTTCACCAATTGTTTAACCCTAAATTTTAGATATGGCTAGATATAGAGTAAAGAACATAAAATTATTTCAAGCAAAAGGGTAATAAATTAATCTATAGTAGGCCAATTAATTTGAAACTCATATAAATTAATGTTATGAATTATAAAATTAATATATAATAAATATATAAATTACTTGATTTGAAAGATGTTTAATTAATTGCAATACTAAAGAGAAATTATACTTAGTTGAGTTTACTATGTGCAGGTAGATCTAGACTAAAAATATGTTTAAATTATATAGGATTAGTATTTTTTATGTCATTAAATTCTAAAAATTATACTTCTATAGTTGTGGACACTACTATTTATTTTAGTGTTTGACTATGATGCAAGTGTCTAATTTGAAATAATGATTGTATCTGAATGCGACCAACTTTATTGTTCTAGGTTGATGTCACCTTTCTACTAATGTTTGCTAGGTAAGAAATGAATGAGGGTTGATATTGGATATATAACAATCCCTTTTATAAATATCTCTCATTAAATCACTTAGGTCTACCTTTAGGATACATTTATTTTTTTAAATTGGATGAATTTTGGGCACATGCCACTTTATAGGAAAAGTGGAAACTTACATTGATGAATGTGTCTATCTGGGACACAGGTGTCTAGGGAGATAGAAAATAGGTATAGTTTTATAATTGGTAGTGAAAGATAATAATTAATTTTAGATCTTTATGTATAGTATAGAAGGCCTGGTTATCAGAATAATAATGGTCAAACTAAGAGATAATTATTTACTCATAAAGAGATAGTGAAAACAAGCCTTTCATTAGCGGTTAGGTCTATAATTGAAAGTTATATCCATGATAGGTATTTTAAAAGAATATGATATTTAGGTAATATATAAATCATATTTTAATATCTACATTCCCCCCACCCCATTAATCTAGTAATGAAATTGCTAGTTTAAAGGAAATAGATGCATACATGGGTGCGTATAACACATGTTATATGTGTGATCATGACTTGAGTGCTTTATTAGTGACTAAATTACAACCAAGAGAATTTTATAGTATATTATTATTTTATGAAATTTGAAATTTAAATAACTTGAAATGTTTGAAATCAAGGAAAGCAATTATTTTATCAAATTTAGGATTTTAGAAAACCTTAGATGACAACACTATTGTGAAAAATTAGGAGAATAATATAATAATAATAGAATTCACTAATTTATAACTAGTATATTCTATAAAATTACTAAAAATATAAAAGTGTAATGAGAAAAAAATACCTGGCTATAAATTATATCTACAGGAGGAATCATAGTCTAAAACTTGATGTGTAGAATGGCATGGTGACTGGAATTAAGAATCAAGAATTGGATCTAGGACTAGACAATAGTGATAGGAAGAAGACACTAGATGGGTGGTGTTCAAGTCTAACCTAGGGCACTCTTATCCACTTACAGTGAATAAATTAAGGTTTCTAGGTTCTTTGTATCTTCATCTATAGAGCTTATTTTGCTATGGGAGCTTATGAGCACTTGTAAAGACCATTGTATGACTAATTTTTCTCTAAAACCCTATCTCTTTGATATTTGAATACCAATTCAAATAAATGGATAAAAATGGGTCAGCATTTAAAGTTTGGAAAGACCTCAACAACCCATGTGATGAGCATTGCCTACATACCAATACTCTAAAGAGAGATCAAACTTTATGTAGTTTTCCCATGTTACGGTGTTATGTGAATTACTAGTGAAATATGTTATATTTTGGTAAAATAATGATGTTATTAAATGCCTTAACCATGACTTATGACATGTAAAGTGTATTCATACTTTATCTCTAGGATACTAGGGATGTATGTAATCAAAATTGGGAGAAATATGTACTTTGCTCTCAATGTGCAATTATGATTCTGGTGATTTTTATGCAAAATCCTCTCTTATGAAAAATGTTTTGAAAAGTATTTATATATTAATATTTAAATTAATTTTAATGGGTTTCATTAGGAATATAGGCTGACCTTCATATAGCTTTTAAATTTTTAATAAGTTGTTATTTGGTGGGAAGATAAGAAAGGGGGAAAGGACATTAGAGTGGTGTGTTATATTCCCATAGGGAACTCATGTCCAATGGGTGATATCATCATGTTTATTGTTATTTATGGATTAAAATATGTCTAAGGTTGATAATAATAGGGATAAGTACATTCAGGGATCATCTATCAACTTATAAGAGTGTGCAAGGTGGTCAAAAGCGATCAAAAGGGGCCGTAAAATAAATATTGAGCTGTGTAAAAGAGATTAAATGTTAATTTTATGTTTAATTTTCCTCCCATTTATTCTAGTAATTCATCAAAAGTGAAAGTAATAGAGTAAATGAAAAAAGAGTGCATAACTAAACTTACCTAAGGAGAGGAGTCATAGATGCAGGCCATAACACTGAATTGTGCTTCATTCAAAAACCTATAATGAACCATATGTAATATTAGCTTTTACTTAAGATGAATATAAAAAAGTGAAATATAATGAACTAGAGAGTGACAAAGATTGAATACACCTGATTGGGTATGCAAATTATTATTCTTTTTTGGTACAAAAATTGGTGCAAACCTAGTGACTATGGTGGGTTATACACTTCTAATTATATTAAGGTTTATTAGATTAGATTGGATTGTGCATGCCCCAATCCTCATTATTAAGTGGGTGTGCTTAAGAACTTAAAGTGTGATTGAATCCATAATCACCTACATAAACTAACATATCAAGTTGGAATCCTTGTATGAATCCTAATATATATTTATGCTATAAATAATAGTGAAAATAGTAAACCAACCACTATAGATGTAATAAGGTTCAATTATGGTGAAAAATTGGTTTAAAATTGGTACAAAAACTAGTGAAAATATTGAGTATGATCTAGGTCTGGTGTATATAGCACCATTTTCAAAACTAGTTAAAATTTTGAGTCATGAGGAAGAAATATGCCATGCACATGCCTAGAACTAATATTTGGTGCATATAAATTATGATATTGAGTAAAAAAATTGTGATTTTTAGAAAAAAGCCATGTGCCATACTAGAAAAACATATCATGCATGATTGTCCCTAAACTATGAAAATTTGAGATAAAATTATCTAATTATGAGTAATTATAGAAACTGAGACTATGAAACTATTGAGTATTATTTTGAGTAAACTGAGGTTCTGAGAAATTGTATAAATTCCCATTTTTAGGCATTTGGATAACAATGTTGGGAAAGACACTAGAGTAGTCCTCTTGTATCCAATGTGGTGCTCTTGTCCAACATGACTTTATTTGTATTTTATGAGCTTGAAATTATGTCAATTGTGTAATCATCGATAAATTATGTATGTGTGATGATCTAGGAGGTCTAGTCTCTAAGATAAATCTCTATGAATGCCCCCTCTTTTTAGGTGAGTTATTAATCCTATGTAAGAACTTAGCTCAAAATAAAAGGTTATGTCATAGGTTGTGATGTAAAAATGGAAATCTAAGTAATATTGAAAATATGGAGAAACATGGCATCATTATGTATGTAAATTGGGCATAGTAATAATGTAATTTTCATGTGGAAATAAGCACTCATAGTACATGTGTCTAGATCGATATGATAATGATGCACATAGTAATTTATCAAATGAGTATGTAACACTGAATATAACTACTTATGAAGGGATGCATGATATCCATCATGGCATTAGAATAGTTGGACGGATGCATGATGTCTATCATGACATCAAAAATTTGAGTAAATAAGCAAACAAGATGTCATGGTTATGACACGCATAATCAAAGAGTATATGCACAACACACAAAATAAATAATATCAGGCCAAGGGGCCAATACAAGTGACATGTTCAAATTTCACTCACTCAAATAAAAAACATAGACAAAAAGACATTCAAATGCCCTCACATGTAGAAAATCAAACATGGAGGCTTAGAGACATATGGAAGGACATGTGAAAATGTCCACATACGAATAAAAAGACCCATGAAGACATGTTTAAAGGTCCTCACACACATAATATTAGAGATATAAAGGCTTATATCCACTTAGTAATGACATATTCAAATCTCTTCAATATAAATAGATAATGCACACAATAGATGAATCTAGGAAAATCAATATATATAACATGCATGAATATGTAATTTGATCAATAAAAGTTAAGTTTTAACCTAAGTATATTTAATAACTAAGATAAATAGTGGTATATCATAATGTTAGTGAGTAAGAAATATCAAAATATGTAATGTTATGTAAATACATGAGTTGTGGGTAAGATGATGGGGAAAAGAAGGATAAAACCTATGTATACCATGTCCTTATTGAACTAACTAATGAATGTAAATGCTATAATAAGCCTCTCTATAGTCTGAAACTGAGTGGTTATAGTCTAAGATCATTGGGACAATATCAAGGTGAAGGAAACTAGATAAGTACACTCTTGTCCTCCACAACACTCATATCTAATTGTAGTTTTTAATGTGTAACAGTGAAAGTACATACAAATGAATCTAGAAATGGTATTCTATGTAAACTAAATTCACTCATGTACACTAGTGAATCATGTATATAATATTTTTCACAACTAAACTTATGTATTACAAAATACATAGAATAATTCATAGGTTCTAATTTTTTTTATTTTTTGAAATATTTTACTATTTTGTGTTTTTGCATATATATGAACTAAGAAATAGAGAGAAAGATAATAATTTTTGACTCCCTTAAGAGTATTACCATCAATAGATCTTTTGGTGAAAAAAGGAATGGTGATTTCTTTAAAATAAAGAGTATCATGTAATTGTGTAATTCTGATATCATTGTCATATTCATAGTTTGTATAATCAGTATCATCAAGATCATACCAATTTGGATTGTTATAATTGTCATCTATATTTTGAACTTGTGAAATGCCACTCTTGTATTTCATTGTATCTTGATATAAATAAGTAACTACCCCATACTATGTTATTGACCTTTATGTTTCCTCCCTTTCAATGTGTACCATGTCATGTGCCTTTATTGACATATCATTACTTGTATCTATTTAAATGCTAGCTGAAAGTATGCTTGCTTTTGGTTGTTCTTACTTTGAATAAACTATATATTCTCTTTAAACTATGATCATTACAATTTTATTTACAAATGTTACATGGTTTAAATCTTTACCCATTGTTTCCACATTACTATCATCTATGATATTTCTAATTCAAATTTATATTGTGCCAAACTAAGACACATGAAATACCATTGAACATGTTTTTGGCCCAACTGTGCAAGTTAACTTAATGAATCCAATAAATGATTTAGATAAAATACTCTTACTCAAATATTCCTTATCATATCTAATAAATTGTAAGGGTGTCATGTTAAAAAAATTAATTTCAATAGTGTTATTGATTACCACATTGGTGCATTACTTGCCATCTATGAGGGGATTAAGAATTGGAGGCTCTAGAAAAGATGAATGTTTTTTAGTCAACTCCTTTGTAACCACACTTGATACTATATTTTTGTAGCTAATGCATGCTTTAGATACTCTTTTATTAGAAAACCTATTTTAAGAATGGATTTTTACTTATCTTTAATTTGGTTTGATAAAATCTCTTTTTGCAATGCCACATTTTCTTGTTATCGCATTTACTTTGAAAATTGTTCCCTTTGTAATTGTTCTTTTTTTATCTTGTTCCTTTTTTACTCTTGATTACTCTAACATAGATTGTTGGATATTTTCTTGTTCTAATTGTGCCTTTTTAACCTTTTATTACTCTTAACTACCTTTGGTAACCATTTTTATACTAATTTTGATTTTGTCACTTGTGCTTTAGGAGATGCACTCATAAGGTGAGTGAGTTTCTTTAGTGATGTATTAATGATAGGATCACCACTATCAATTATCTTTTTTATTTTCTAGTTTGAATCCAAATAATGATCTGTATGATGCTCATATAGACAATAATATTTTGATCTCATTAGAAGATATAGAGGAGGTATTTTGATCAATTTATTTTAAATCATTGCAATTAGTTAGAATCTCAATTGAAATCTTATTCTCCATTTTCATACTTTTCAAATCACTTATTGTATATGTATTTTGTTTTAGTTTCTCATTTTGATATGGCATCTTGTTAGGTACAACATTGCTAGATGGAGATGGACATACATGATCAATACTAACATATTTTGGATTATTTTCACATGTAATCTGATATTCTAATGATGTGATATTTGCACTAAAAAATTAATTTTACTTTTACAACTCTGCTATTAGCTTTCCCATAATAATGATTTGATCTTTTATATCCTCAAAAACACAAACCCTAAGTAGATTGAGCATGTATACATATATCCTAAAGAGGAGATGTGGGAGATGGAGGGGTTTGAGTAAGGTTAAATTAATTAGCTTCATTTAGAACTAAAATATTTGATACCTTACCTCTTGGGATAGTCATATCATGGACCTAGTTAGAGGGTAGTATATATCATAACCTTGAGGGTTAAGAGAAGGAGGAAGATATTATTTTTTACCCATAGAATATGACACTAAAACCTAAAAAACTATTGTTATATTAGAAAATATCATATCTAAAAATCCTAAAATAGAAAATATAAATAGGAAAAATAAGGATAAAAACCCTAGCAACATTTATGTTTAGGGTTTGGTGACATTGGAATAAGATATGAGTTCACTAATATGTTTTATCAAATTTGAGCATTTAAAAAACCCAAGATGATAACACTACTATGAAAAATTAAGAGAATAATATAACAATAATAACATTAACTAATTCATAACTAATGTACTCTATAATATTATTGAAATAACAAAATTAATGAGAAAACAAAAGACTTAGTTGGAAATTATATCTATGGGAGGAATAAGTCTTAAATTTGTTATGCAGAATGGACTAGTGACTCAAATCAAGAATCATGAACTGGATTTGGGCCTAGACAATAGCATTGGGAAGAGTAAACTAGAGGGGTGGCACTCTTATCCAACCTAGGGTGCTCATATCCACTTATAGTGAAGAAATCATGGTATTTGGTTTCTTTATGTCTTTGTCTATAGAGCTTATATCTAGTGTGGGAGCTTAAAATCACTTGTCGAGACCACTATATGACTAATTTTTTTTCAAAACCCTAGCTCCTTACCATATTATTACCAATAAAATCTAATGGGGGAAAATGGGTTAGCATTTAAAACTGGGTAAGACCTCAACACCTCATGTGTTGAACATTGCCTACATATCAATACTCTGAAGAGGGATCAAACTTCATGTAGTTATTCCATGATATAATAGTATGTGAATAAATGGTGCAATATGATAGATGTTGGTGAAACACTGATGAGATTAAGTACCTTAATCATGACTTATGACCTATAAAATATATTCATACTTGACTCCATGCTACTAGGGCTATTTGAAATTAGAATTGGGATAAATAGGTACTTTACTCTCAATGTGCAATTATGATTCTGATGTTTTTCTATGTGGAAGCCTCTCTTGTGAAAAAATGTTTGAAAAGTGTTTAAATAGTCATCTATGTGAAATTCCTCCAAATGGGTCTCATTATGGACATAGGATATCCTTCATATAGCTTTTGAATTTATAAATTAGTCTTTATTTGGTAGGAAGATAGGAGAATGGGAAAGGACACTAGAGTGGTGCACTATAGTCCCATAAGGCACTTGTATCCAATGGGTAATTTGTTAATCATGAAATATGTTGAGATGGGGGGGTGAATCAATATATTATATATATTTTACTTAATATAATTTGTTTTGTTTAACCACTTAATCACACATTCAAGATATGCAATAAAATTGAAAAAATAATATGCACCACACAAGAGAGAGAGAGAGAGAGACACCAAATTTTTATGTGAAAACCTAAAGTGGGAAAAATCATAGAGAAAAAACTCAAGTATATGAATGAGAACTAACTCAAATTATAAAGTTCACAAGCACCAAATTTTAGGAGCACCAACCCATTTATCAAGCACCAACACAACAACTATTTGTGAGCACCAACCCACAGGGGCACCAACCCCTTATAAATATTTGTGAGCACCAACCCACAAGAGCACCAACCCCTCTTGTGTATAAAACACAACTATCTATAAATGTTGCTTACTCAAAAAATGATAGAATTATACAATATCTCTTATTTTTATCTCTTTGAAAACAAATACAAACCATTCACTCTCTTGCATATTAAAAATGGCTTCTCAAGCCTTTATTTATAGCTTTCCAAATAATCTTTGGCATTTACCCTTTGTGACCCTTTAATCCTCATGGAAAATGGTGCCAAACTTGCATGACCCTTTGTATCCTTGCATTTGAAAAGTCATATGGTGACCCTTCATAAGTAAATACATCCTTTCCTCTTTTATCTTTATCTTGGTGACTTTTCATATTCCTCAAAGTGTCCCTTCATGGAAAAATGTGTCATACCCTCTTTTGTCTTCACATGGTGACTCTTGGAATTCCTCAAGATGACTCTTCATGAGAAAATGCATCCCATTTCTCTTTTTTCTTTACCCCATGACTCTTTGACTTCTCCATGGGCCCTCTTTTGACAATGCTAGACCTTTGACATCAATGATAATATTTCCAACAATCTCCCCCTTTGTCATTAATAGCAACCTCAAACTGAGACTACCACATCATGAAACCTACACATACTACCATCTAAAAAACATATAATAATTCCCCCTTACTATAGAAGCATATACCTATTTCCTGTACCTATTCCCTATACATGTACTTGTTTCTATTCTTCTCCCCCTTTGACATCAATGGAAAATGGCCTACCTAGAGCTAACACTTAGCTCCCCCTCAACTAATGCTAAACCTCAATGGCAAGAAGTAAAATAAATCACTCCCAACATCTCTCATAGATACTCAAATGTGTCTTTTGGTAGTGCCTTTGTGAAAACATCTATAATCTACTCTATAGTGCTGATATATTCCATCTTAACCTATTGATCTACAACTTTCTCTCTTAAGAAGTGATATATAATGGGAATATATTTTGTTCTTGAATGCATCACTAGATTATTTTAAATATTTATAGCACTTGTGTTTTCACAAAAAATAGAAATACGTTCATCATATTTTACCTTGATATCTTCCAAAGTTTGCTTCATCTAAAGCACTTGAGTACAACACAATACCACTATAATATATTATACTTTAGCTATAGAAAGTGATACTAAATTCTACTTCTTGCTTAGCCATGATACTAAGCTATCACCAAGGAAGAAAGCTCCTCCACTTGTACTTCTTCTATCATCCAAGCACCATGCCTAATCTAAATCTGTATAAGCAACCAAAGTGAAATCTCTACCTGTGGGATACCACTATCCATAATCTAATGTCCCCTTGATATATCTAAATATTATTTTCACCAACTGAACATGACTATCTTTTGGAGCTAACTGATATCTTACAACTATACCTACTACATACATGATGTATGGCCTTGATGCTATCAAATATAAAAGACTACCAATCATAGATTTATACAAAGATTGATCCATAATAGGTGAATCTTCATCCTTGCTCACTTTATTTCATATACATATTGGTTTGACAACTGGTACACAATCCTCAAAACTAAATTTCTTCAATATTTCCTTGGCATATGTACTTTGAGATATGAAAATTCCTTTATCTGACTAAAATATTTAAAACCCTAAGAAAAATGACTATTCTCCAAACATAGACATCTCAAATTCTTTTAGAATATTATCAAAAAAAATTGTTGTCATCTTTTCAATGTTTCCTTCAAAAATGATGTCATCAACATATACCACAACATTCAATTGATGTTCACCTTCTATTTTGATGTAGAGATTACTGTCAACAAATCCTCTCTTGAAACCTTGATCCTACAGGTACTTATCAAGTCTTGCATACCAAGCTCTAGGAGATTGTTTTAATCCATACAATGTTTTATTCAATCTACATATATGGCTACTAATATTTAAGAGAATAAATCCCTCAGGCTGCAAAATATATACCTATTCTTCTAGATTCCCATTTAAGAAGACAAATTTGACATCCATCTAAAACACTTTGAAATTTTTAAACACTACATATGCAATAAACATTCTAATAGCCTCTAGCCTTGCTACTAGTGTAAAATTTTCTTCAAAATCTATTCCCTCAATCTGAGCATATCCTTTACATCTTAATCTTGCTTTATTCCTAGTCACTTCTCCATTTTCATTCAACTTATTTCTGTAAACCTATTTTATTCCTATCACATTATGATCTTTTGGTCTAGACACTAATTTCCAAGTATCATTATTTTCTATCTAATTTAATTCTTCATCCATTGCATTAACACAATGATTATCATGTCTAGCTTCTAAAAAAGTTCTAGGCTAACTTTTGGATAACAAAGAAAAATTAACTTGCTCAGATTCACTTACCATCATTCTTTTGGTGAAAAAATCCTTCATTTATGTCCTTGATGATGTCACTTTCATTATGATTTCTCTGAACATATTTGGATGGATTTTTCATGTCCTTTTTCTCCTTCTTCTCATCTTCATCTAATTCTTCAAAATCTTCCTCTTTAATGATTTTAGGAATGTTTACTGGATCACTGATTCTTTATGTTCCATCTTCTTTTATCCTGACACTTGCACTTTCAATAATTTTCTTAGTTCTTTTGTTATAACATTTATAAGCTTTAATTTTTCAATAATAACCAATAAATATACCTTCTTCTACTCTAGATTCAAACTTACCAAGTTTTTCATAGGTTCTCTTTATGAAGCATTTGCTACTAAAAACTCTAAAATAATCAACTATTATTAGTTTGTCTTTTCATAGCTCATAAGGAGTCTTGTCTCTATTGACTCTCAATAATGCTCTATTCTAAATATGCACTACTATAAAAACTACCTCTCTCCAATAATTATCTGGTATCTTGGATTCATTTAGCATTGTCCTCACTATCTCTTGAACTATTCTATTTCTCTATCCAACTACTCCATTTTATTGTAGAGTTTTGGCTACTGAATAATGTCTCTTTATTCATGGTTAACAAAACTCAATAAATTTCTCTAACATGAATTATCCTCCTTGATCTGATCATAAACACTTAATATTCAAACCAATTTCATTCTCAACTAATGCTTTGAATGCTTTGAAATTTTTGAAAGCTTCTGATTTTTTCTTTAAAAACATTACCCAAGTCATACATGAAAAATCATCAATAAGCAACATGAAATATTTCTCACCTTGAGTACTTTGAGTTCTCATAAGTCCATATAGATTAGTGTTATTAAGCTCTAACATTTGAGTGGTCGAGTACTCTTTTGTTTTGAACTACCTTCTAGCCTGCTTCCCATGCTGACAAGGTTCACAAAATGTGTCAGATGGCTTTGTAATCTTTAGAAGATTTTTGACTACTTGATTCTTGTTGATGTTGATAAGATTATCAAAATGTATGTGTCCCATTCTCATATGTCATAACCAACTTTCTTTAATCTGACTCAGACAATATCTTTGACCTTTGATGTCTAATAATATATACAAATTATTACCTATTCTCTGAGCATCTACAACCAACACAACTGAATCTTTTCTCCTAATTTCACAACTTTCTACATAAAACTTTAGTGTGTTCCACTAATCACACATTTTAATTACACTCAAAATATTATTCTTAATACCTTTTACTTACAAAACAATTTTAGTTTTAGTTCTACCATTATCCAAACTTAGTGTACATTTTCTAGCAATTTTAGAAGTAGTATTGTCTCTAAATTTTACTGTGCCACCATTGATATTCTTCAAGGTTATAAAATTTATCTTCTCTCTTTTCATGTGCCTAAAACATCCACTATCATTTAATCATGGCTTTTCTTCATTTCTTGCATGCAAAGCTGTTTGTACCAATATAGATTTTTTAAGTTGTTTCTTCTACCATGAACCTGTCTGAACTTTCTTCTTGATGAATTGAAACTCAAAAATCTAGTCCTTGACTGACTCAAACATGCTTGTATAGTACCAAGATATGTGTCCAAAGTTTTTTCACTTGTAACATATTATGGCTTCTTCATTAAAGCTTGATAGAGGATCAAAAGAGTTGTGGCTTCTGCTTGACTCTACATGACTTTCTTTTTCCTTATTTTTGAAATTGTTAGCCCTTTTTTAACATTCTATTTTCTTATGACCATATCCATTACAATAAAAATAGTAACCATAAAAATAGGACCTATTTGTGTATCTCTGACCTGATTTCCTTTTATAGCTTTTTTCCCTCTAACCTTCTTTGTTTGATATGTCTTTAGTATTCGTAACTTCTTCCCTTTTTATTTCCTCTTTTGTAAGAGATTTAGCATAGCTCTTTTCTTTTTCCTTGTTTGTAAAATTAGTGGCCTCCCCTTTCTCTTTTTCAAATTTGATACCTATCTTATCTGACATTGATCTTTGACTTTCTAATATCTTATTCAACATATTAGTTTTATTCTTAAATTTTGAATCATTGGCTACTCTATTATTGATTGATTTATTTATTTTCTCAAGATCTAATTTTTTTTTTTTTAATTAATAACATACCTTTCACATTCTTTACTTAATTTTTACAACTATGCCATTATATCTTCTTCATTCTTCTTGGCTTCTTCAAAGTGTGCTTGTAGATCTTCAATTATTTTCTTTGACTCCTTTTCATTTTTCTTGATCATGAGCTTTAATCTTTTATTCTTCTTTTTAAGACCTTTTAACTCTTCTAAGGCACAAATGAGTTCTCCTTATAGATTTACTTCATCTTCTTATTCTTCTTCTTGATCATTTGTAAATTTACTTATAGAGGCATCTTTATGTATGGCCATGAATAAAATCTCTTCTTCTTTTGAATCACTGACTACACTATCTTCGACTAAGCTAGGATCTTTAGAATAAAAAAACTTATTCTAAAATCCCTTCCTGAATTTTCTTTTTAAATTCTTTTTGTATGTAGACTTTCCTTCCTCATTGTCACAATTACCCTTATCTGGGCACTTAGCTACAAAATGTCCAATTTTTCCATAATTAAAACATTTAAAAGGTAATTTTCCTTGATATTTACCTGTGCCCTTTTTCAACTTGTAAATGAATAGAGTTCCATTGTCATGTTCATCATTTCTAAAACTATCACTTGATTCTTGAATCTTAGCCTTCTCTTTCTTTGATGTCTTGAAAGTAGATTCTCTCTTTGAGGGTTTCTCTTTTTTGGTTTGCATCTCATATGTCATAAGAATACCATGTAGCTTATCCATCTTTAGCTTGGCTAAATTCTTCATCTCTTCAATTGCTAAAACTTTTGCATCATATATCAATGGTAGAGATCTCAAAAAAAATTGAACCACAATTGATTCTTTTAACATTTCTCTAAGAATTTGAATCTGATTAACTATTTGATCAACCCAAAAAAGATAACTTGCTATATTTTATTCCTCTTCCATATTCAAACTCTCAAACTATCTTCTGAACATGTAAATCTTAGCTTGTTGAACCTTTCCATCACCTTTGTAAATATTTTCAAGTTTTACCCAAGTTTCATGAGCATATTTATATTATATAAATTTAACAAATTTTGATTCACATAAACCACATAAAATAGAATTTAAAGCTTTAGCATTATTTTCACTTGCCTTCTTTTTTATCAAAGTAGTTACAAGTGTTTGTGGTTCTTCATATTCCTCCACCACTACTTGTTAAATGTCGAATCCAAGGGCCATCAAATAGGTCTTCATCCTTATGCTCCAAAAAGCATAATTTGTCCCATCAAACAAAGGTGCCTTATTTGTATAAAAACATTCATGTTATCCATCTATCATGCTTTCTCGATTTACCTTCAAGTTGTAAAAAATTTTCAAAAGGAACCTACTTTGATACTAATTGTTAAGCATGAAATATACTAAGGGGGGTTGAATCAGTATATTATATATCTTTTACTTAATCTAATTTTAACAACTTAATCACACATTTAATATATGCAATAAAATTGAAACAATAATATGCACCATATAAGAGAGAGAGAGAGAGATATGCCAAATTTTTGTGTGGAAACCCAAAGTGGAAAAAACCATAGATAACAATCTCAAGTATATGAATAAGCACCAACTTAAATTACAAAGTTTGCAAGCATTGACTTTCAGGAGCACCAACCCGTTTTGGAGCACCAACACACCAACTATTTTTGAGTACTAACCCACAAGAGCACCAACCCCTCTTGTGTATAAAATACAACTATCTCTCAATGTTGCTTACTCAATAAATGATATAACTCTACAATATCTCTTGCTTTTATCTCTTCAAAAACAAATACAAACCATGCACTCTCTTTCATATTATAAATGGCTTCGTAATCCTTTATTTATAGCTTTCCAAATGACATTTGGCATTCACCTTTTGTGACCCTTAAATCCTCAAGGAAAATGGTGCCAAACTTTCATGAGCCTTTGTATCCTTGCATTTGAAAAGTCATATGGTCACCCTTCATATGCAAATACATCCTTTCCTCTTTTGTCTTTATCTTGGTGACTTTTTGTATTCCTCAAAGTGTTCCTTCATGTAAAAATGTGACATACCCTCTTTTTTCTTCACATGGTGCTTCTTGGAATTCCTCAAGATGACTCTTCATAAGAAAATGCATCCCATTCCTCTTTTGTCTTTACCCTGTGACTCTTTGACTTCTCCATGGGCCCTCTTTTGACAATGATAGACCTTTGACATCAATGACAATATTTCCAACATGATTTCATCATGTTGAGTTTTAGGTAGGCCCTAAAATATGTCTAAGTTTGATAATAATAATAAGGATTAGTATAGTCAGGGACCATCTATTAGCTTAATAGAGTTTGTAAGGTGGTCAAAAGTGATCAAAAGGGGCCCTAAGATAGTTATAGAGATAAGTGTGTAAAAGAGTGGTCACAATTGCATGATTTTAACTTAAATATTAATTTTATGTTTCTACACAAGGTTAAGAGTACACTTGTGTGAAAATTCAACCATCTTACCTTTTGGCAATTTAATTTAAAGGATGTCTCATTATGAAGCATTGAAGTTGAGATTAGGAAAATTCCATACTTGTAAGTGCATATATAGAAATATTGGATGGCACATGCCCCCAACCTTGGTGTAAAGGTGAGCTGTAATACTACCAATGAGATTGTTTCATCTCAATCATGCAACCCAAATTTGTGCATAACCTAGTAAGTGTGAGCAATTTAATAAACTCACACTATATATCTAGTGAGGTTGAATTATTTAATCAAATCCAACCTATAAGTCTAGTGAAGTTAGATCATTTAATCAAATCTAACTTATAAGTTTGGTAAGATTGAGTGATTTAATCAACTCAATATTCCAAATATAAACCAACTATTGTATTAGATTAGCTCAATAACAGACCATCTTGGGTATGATAATATTCCATAATAGTATTTGAAATCTATAAATTTATTTGATTGTATAATTATAAGTGTCCTTTGCATGGAATATGCACCTCATATATGTCTCAAACTAAACCTTAGGTATAATAATAGTACCAATTTATATATTTTTACCACAAATGTGTATTTGAATCATATAACTATGAAATTTGATGAATTTAAAATTGATGAAAGTGTGGAGGACATTTTTTATGACATACCCCCACTAAATCTAGAGAATCTAAGAACTAGTGTAAATGTGGAGAACATGTTTTCATAACATTCCCATGTTATAATATATATTTTTTTAGTATTGAATAAGTATGGAGGTTATGCCCTTTTAGCATGCCCCCACTCAAATCTGAAACTATGAAAATGTGGAAGTCATTCCTCTATGACTTAACCCTAATGATATGCCCCCCCCCTCATTTTGAGGTGAGGGAAAGTATAATCTTTTAATTACCTTACTTTAAAGGATAAAATAACTATATAATTTGTGTATATATCATGTAGCATATATGGATATCATATCTAGGTGGATATAGCATTGATGCATATAGTATGTGGTCACATCGAGTCCTAAAATGCATGATGTAAATTATGGCAATGTCTAGGGTATAATAGTAAAAGATCATCAAGTAATCAATCACACACACAAGGGCATTCAAAAGTAATGCAAAGAAAATAATGTTTATGTATACGCTATTTCTAAATTATATAGCACCTTAGTCTTGTACACTTGGTTAATATAGACCTTGGTTGTTCCTCTCAGTTCTAGACCTTTTCCACTATTGAAAGGATCACAATTTCTATCTCTATGTGCCTATTAATTATCACTTAGTCTGACCAATGTTATTTTGATGACTCAAACATGATATCATGATCAAAATTTTATAAACATGTTTATTTTCTATCTATGTTAGTTCTAAACATATGCTTATTTTACAACTCCCCAAACACTTGCATCCTAATCAGAAACCTACATTGGCATAAGTGTCTTATCCAAATGCAAGTATCCAGTGCACTAAATTCATCCAATTTATAAATTAAATATATCCCTATGATTATCCTAAGAGATATAATGTGAGATATTCTCCAAAAGGATTGGTATATATGCATGATCAATCCTCATTCATTCTACACCTAGCATAGAACTAAAAAATCATAAGGAAACTTACGAAAAGCATTTAATCAAGAATTAAAATGAGCAAATCTTATCTATTTACCCTATTTACATATCATGCATAGGTAAATCACATCTACAAGTTTGAATTACTAAAGGAGCAGCCCATAGACCATATTTTCTAAGTTACAAGCTAAGTCACTATTACACTTGATTATCACATATTTCATCCTTATGCACATATAATCTCACATGTAGGGTAAAACTAACAAAGTCTAAGGCCCTCTTTGGAGTAGTGTCTATGTAGGTAGCACCCATTTATAGAGAGGTCTTTAGGTTTATCTCTATATTGTGATCCCACTAACCCATTTTATCACAATCACTATAAATATGAAGAACTAGGTTTTTGGCTATTTGATGAGTGATAGTCCATGAACTAGATTTAAATGTACCAAAGTGAAGGTAACATAGAACCCAAAAAAATTTAGGTTATCTAATCCAAATATAGAAGGTACTATATATAGGACACTTATGTATAAGTTATATATAATCATTGACACAACCGTTCAAGAATGATGTAAGTGTTTGAGGTCATAGAGTTAAAATTTACAAAATCTAACAACTAATCTAGAATCTAGATCTAGTCTATTTCTACCTTGTTCTAAATTACATTTTAATGCACACAGTAATCCATCTAAGTATGATTATTTTTCCATTTATTTAAATAATTAGTTGTACTTATTGTTTTTAGCATATCTTAGTATTTAAATTTAGAGTATTATTTATCTGAATTCACAAATCAATTAGCCTCCTATAGAGATAGTTTACCATCCTTGTCCCCTAGGATATTTTTATCCCCTTCAGCCCTACATTCTTTAATCTATATTTTAGGGTTAAAAATTTGGTGAAACTGATCTATATGAAACAAATTTTCCTTATCCATAGGGTTTTCAATTAGTTAGGGTTTCATATTTTTATACTTTTTCATTTCCTACTTATATTATTTTGCATATAACCTAGGCATAGCCCTAGATTAGGATGTGTGCCTATTGAATACATTGATTTTCCTCTCCTACAACCTAAGATGCCTCAAACTAATGAAAGGCCTACTCTTATGGTCCATGATGATAGAAATGTTTAGCATGAAAAATATATAGATGAGGTTATCATATAATAAGAGTTTGATAATGAAAACCATAAGTCTAATGAAACCAATGAACATGATCAAATCAATCATGAGTAAGTGCAAGCAATTGCATTTTTTTAGTAAATTTTTCACGACCCTAAAGATCTTTATTGAATCCTAAGAACCATATTAGAAACTAAAAAATCAAAAAATCATAGATGACTAAATAGGTCCATCTATCAATCATGTTATTAGAATTATGGGTCATCCTCATATACCAACAACCCTCATATTGAGCACATCACCACTTCATACTTATAATGGGGGAGAAGGATATGTATTTAAACCTTTCTTCCCTAAAATAATATTTACACATCTTACATGGGAAACCTTAGTAATTTAACCCAATTATCTATTTCAATGTCTACATCTACCTAACCAATGGGTACACCTCCTTTAGTGACTTCTCAAATATCCAACCTTAAAGACCAAAAGGTACAAGCTCCTTTTCAAAATATAAAAAAATTTCAAACTAAGGTTATAAATATTGAACAAAATTTTGTGAAATCACCTTATGTTATTGATTCACAAGAGGTGTTTCATAATCCTCTTTCACTAGATATATCTTTGCACCCCTTGCCAACTAATTGAGTTGCACCTAAGTTCATATTTTATGATGTCAAGGGTGATCCTGAATAACATACTTGATTTTTTTATGTTCCATGCCTTCCAATGATAAAATTTTGACTAAATTATTTCTAAGGAACCTCAAATACTATGCTTTGAGGTGGTTCTATTATTTACCTCTTTAATCAATAA
The DNA here is from genome assembly GCA_037957365.1 of Torreya grandis. Taxonomy (NCBI): domain Eukaryota; kingdom Viridiplantae; phylum Streptophyta; class Pinopsida; order Cupressales; family Taxaceae; genus Torreya; species Torreya grandis. The sequence goes on along the minus strand of JARHVA010003455.1, from coordinate 938,112 downwards.
AGTCATTCAAACCTATTGTAGATCAGCTTTTGGTACACTTCTCTATCAATATCATTGAAAAGGTTTATTATGCCCAAATTACAAAAATAAAACAAGGAACCAATGAACCTATTAATTAACATGTCTTATGGTACAAGACAGTGTTAGCTAAAATGGCCAATCCAATGGTAGACAAAGAGTTGCAAGACATATTCAAGTAAATTTTGTTTGCCCCATTACATGAGTGCATTTTTTTTAAAAAATTCAAATATTTTGATGACTTATGCCATATTATTATTAATTTTAAAATTAACTTATCTCATTGAAAAATCTTAAGTATGTAGTAATCATGTTGACTAAATCTACATATAATATAAAATTTACTATCAAACCAAGTTACAAGGTAAATCCTCTTAAACCTAAAAAGGAAACAACTACCATGTTTAATGTGGTGTCATACCAAACTAATTAGATTATCTTATCTAATACACCAAGGAGACAATTTACATGTTTATTTGAGTCTCGTACTTAATTACTCTTACAACTTGTAGTGTGTCACCTCATCTCTCCCTCATCTTATAGAGGTTGATATGAGTAGACCTCTACCCAAAGGGTATGATGTGAATGTTTATGTGACTATCACCAAGGGAATTATATGAATATATGTTTTACCTTGAATCATAATATCTAATACCTCATCGATGACCAAAATATTACATTTGATGATCCTCTAAAGGAATCAAGTTCATAACCTAGTGAACACCAGAAGCTAAAAATATTTACAATCCTTTTTAAGACCATTCTAAGAAGGATCCAAAGGTACAAATGGCATATAGTTCACATCATCCTCTATCACATTATTAAAACCCATTAGATGGGATTATTGGTACTTATATGTGGTATACACCTTATATGGTTTGGGTGCCCTCTATTACATTTGATGACAATGAGATTATGGATGATGATTTTGATCTTCATTTTTTATTCATTTGAGCATACCTTGATCACCAACCTATACATAGTGTTATGATTTATAATAGTATAAGAAAAAATGTTTGTACTATGACATTATTTATGCATTTAGTTTATACAAATCATGATTTACATCCTACATTGTATATAAATTGGATATTACCTTAGATATTCTATGGAGTAACATCATTATCCTAATTGGACCATTTGACTTCCTTTAAGAGCACACGTCACCTACTTCAACCTTTATGCCTACCTTATTTCTAAACTAGTCATGAAGGTCTCTAAAAAATGGCTGGTAGAGGACTCATTTAGATGATTCAAGACTCATTTTCCCTCCTTAACTTCATTCTGTACACAAATACTCCCCATCTCCTTGCTCTTAAGCTCAACTAACACTTTTAGGCCTATTCTGTATAGTTTGACTCCTACACATGCCAACCAGTGAGTCATGATGATGCTAAAAATAATTAAAGAAACCTTAAATGTCATTTTGTGGTCAAACCACTTCATCTACATGGCTTTTGAGGTCAAAATCCACCATCAAGTCACTTTTGAGGTTTATGCAGGGTTTGAGATGTCTACCATCTTAATGATGGTTCATAGTGTAAAGATGTCTAAAATAGGAAAAAAATAAATTATTCTATATTAAATTGGCCTCCTCATCTTCTATTAATTTCCTAGGTTTCAATGCAAAGGTTGTGTGGATATAGGAACATTGGAAGGTGACACTAGGGTTGTTTGTAGACCAATTTTGACTGGTTATTTTCTTAAGGATAATTCATAAAGGTTATCCCCCTAATGAAAAAAATTCCTTCATGGATATTATTTCCCTAGGTATACTTAAACTTCCCTAAGATCTTTGGCCCTGAGCATCAATGTGATGAAGTGTGTGAACACTTGAAGTTGACTCTCGAGTTGATTATATATAGGGTGAATGGCTCAAGTAGGGTTTTGAAGACACTTTGACCTTATCCTCACCTCTTTTCACTTAAAAAATTATTATTAATGCTTGACACATCCTCACACAACCTTAACTTACCATTAAAATTATTACAAGAGCTTGGAGATGCCTTAATATGGAAATAGGGTCTGAGATTAGGCTTGAGGCATGCTTGTTTGGTCAATCTTCAAGGGAATTTGACGTAAGACTAAATGTTTTTTCCTTTATATGGTGTATGATAACATTATACATCATTTTTCACTACTTAAAAACCATTTTTGGACACCATTATTTTATAAAACCTTCCAAAACATGATTTTTCTCACCTAACCCATAAAACTAACTACACAAGATAAGGTTTGGTTTGAGACAAAACAATAGGTATACCCACTATTCTCATAGCCCAAATTAAATAATGAAATACTTTGGGTACTCATAATTATCATGTGTACTAAGTTTCAATTATTTACCATTCCTATAAAGGTCTCAACACTCATTTTGCTTAGACTGGTAGTGACTACCTACTGATTATGTGGATAGGCATGAAAATCTTGAGTATGGTCCTTATCACCTATTTCCTAATATTTTTATAATAATTAGGTGACCATAACATGTATAAATGATAAATAAACTCTCATATTGTTATTTTTTATCTTCCCTTCTTATTTCAAACAACCCCCCCTTCTCAAGCTTAGGGTTCATACCTAAGTAGGCCTATGTGTCCTCAAGTCTATGTTGACTACACTTTTCTCCCTAGATGTAATGACCATCAAGTTTTCCCTATTTATTAGTATGGATATTATATTTACCTTAAATTAACACTACCCCTCATCAAAATTAATATGTTGTCCTTTAATATTCACTAGTTAGGCTATATGCATTCATGTGCATGTAGACTATTTATAGGGGCATGTGAGCTGATTTTTTGAGGGATTAGGGTGTTTTGAGAAATCTAAAAACTCTCATGACTTGACACGAATACTCTTATATCTATATGGGGTATCTATGTTCCCTTTCACACAATTTCTCATACCCATTAATGGCCCACACAATGTTCATGGAGACTTTCACACAGTAGGCTCAAGGTGGTTTTCTATAGGTGGTCATTTGTTACTCCAATAGGGCATATGATCTACATATATCTTAACTTTCCATGATCTCATGGCCCTTGATATTCTAATGGGAATTTATGTCTACTAACATGGTCTATAATTGTAATGAAGGATGGATGGATGGATGAGGGTGATTGTGGGGTGAAATGTGTGTGTGAGCATTAAAACAGGGATAAAACATAGTATAATGGTAGTGGGGAACAAAATGAGATGGTAAGGTGTGAAAATGGTGTGAAATAAAATGTGGTAAACCTTCCATGATAAACCTTATGAATTTTATATACTTTCACACATATACCTAAGAAAATATATCACTTGGGAGGTAGAAGAAGGGTAAACATAGTCAAAAAATAAAACCTATGAATCTTCAAGAAACCTTAATTTTGGCCAAGAAACCTTAGTTTTGGCTAAGAAACCTTAATATCTACTAAAATTTACTAAGTGAGCTTGGAAGCAAGGAGGATGGTTTCTATGCCTTTGAGGCTATAATAGAAGCTAGGAAAGTTGCTCATAAGGGAATGATGATGATTCGTTATCATTTCAACACTCCATTTCACATTATTGATTGTGTTTAAAGGCATCTAAGGGTAATTTTAAACTACATACAATACTACTTAGACATTGAACCTCATATAAGTGTAAACCCATTTATTTGAATATCCTCTGAGGTGATAAGAGGTTATTGTGAATACCAAATATAAGCAAGGGGCACGGGGAATCTTGAAACACTCTAATAACTCTTCAACTCATCCAACAACTCTTGATGAGGATATTCAACCCCCATATATTGTACAAACTTACTAATAGAGTGCACACTATGCCATCTTGAAGGTTTTCTAGTCATATGATCTCACACGTGATTTAAGTACTAAAAATGCTATGATATGATCCTTTAAGATTTTAGGAAATAACATCAATCATTGGTTTGACCAAACAAGCCAATAATCTATGAAAACCATTCTTCTCAACTTCACCTATGTAGACAAGGATGGCATATAGATTTCTCAAGTTCTTAAGGAATGTTTATAAAAGCTATGGGTTAATCTAAGAACAAATTCCCATGGATGGAAGCTGAATTAGTTCACTTCCCTTGGCTAAGAGCTTGGGCCCCCATTCTTTCTCCTTTATATGGACCAAAAATAAACCTAAGGAGGTCTCTAAGTTGACCAATGAGCTCAAGGGGGAGATACGATGGTTTTGATATTATTTTGCACTGAAACACTTTGTTGTCTCTCCTACTTTACATTAATGACAACACTCTAAAAATCCCTGACTCCACCTCAGCTAGTATATACTATATGGATCCATACCATCTAAGAAACCTCTGTAACCTACAATTTTTTTGCATTTATTATTATTTTAGACAAAAATACATCATTGATATGTGTTATGGAGTGAAAATTAAGGTCATGTGATATTTTGAAGATGATGTTATGAATTAGGGGAGTTGAAAAGTCACAATATAGCATGTATATAGCCTATTAGGGAGGATTTTGGCATTGATCATGGTTATAATAGACTCAATTATGTATGAAATGGTTTATTAATGGCTTGATGGAGTTTACAAGGTCTATATAAGGTGTGGGATGTGACTTAGTGATCTATCAAGGCCAAATTAGGTCTCATTATGATAAAAAACATTGAATTTGGCATACATATATGATCTTAAGAGGCATATCAATTGAATATTATTATATTATCTTATTAATAAACCTTTAAGACCTATTATATACCTTAGTTGGACCCTAAGACACTTTTCATGATATTATTGAAACTTAAAAGATGAACATACCTCATGTGACTGAGCAAAACAAAGGTGTTTATGAGTCTCCATTAGACTCCCCTCTTAATTCATCTTCACCATGGATTTTTTCACATGTTGGAGCTCCATAAAAGTTACCAAGGTCCATTCAAACATGTTTGATCATCATGACAACACTTGATTCAAGTTAAACAGAAGGTATGAAAGCTCTTAAAGTAAAGTTATAACATGACAAAACATTGGACTATTTGAGCAACCCCCCAAACTCATAAGATGAATGAAAAACATGATACTAATGATGTATCAGGACTCAAGGACCTTAGTTTTACCCCTTTCTAGGTTTAGGACTAGAAAGTGTTGAACATTTTTGGTGACTTAGCTAGCTAGACTAGCTTACTGGTCAAAGAACTTAAAACCCTCAAGCTTGCTCTCGATGACTTAGAAAATGAAATATTGAATACATATTAACTCTTCCCTATACCTTGTAGACTTTGAAGCTCAAAAATACAAAATAAAGAAACAAACAAGAGATAATAAAGACAAGACACAACAGTAAATAACAAGACAAAATCATAAACACCCTAGCATATACAAAAGCACTTAAAGGAAGGAAACCAACTCTAACTATTATATACAATAGTAACTCAAAGAAATAATAGAATAAATTAAGGAACATCTCATTTATAGGGATGGTTATTTCCTAATCATTTAATCTAGATGGTTGAAAAACATACTTTCTTTGCAGTTAGTGATGATATAAGGTGTTGTAAATATTATCATTGATGTCAAAGGTCTAGAATTATTGGTGATAAAGGCCCCATTACATTTAATGGTGTTTTTAATATTCATATCTTGGATAATGTGTGTTAATATTTATTTAATATTAATGAATATATTTTTATATATCAAAAGAGGGCCCATGAAGAAGTCAAAAAGTCATGGGGTAAAAGATGAAAGAGGAATGGGATGCATTTTCTCAAGAAGATTCATTTTGAGGAATTCCAAGAGTCACCATGTGAAGACAAAAGAGGTATGGCACATTTTTCAATGAAGGTACACTTTAAGGAATATAAAAAGTCACCAAGATAAAGACAAAAGAGGAAAGGATGCTTTTTTTATGAAGAGTCACCACATGACTTTTCAAATTAAAGGATACAAAGGGTCATGCAAGTTCGGCACCATTTTCCATGAGGATTGAAGGGTAACAAAGAGTGAATTCTAAAGTTCATTTGGAAAGCTATATATAAATTCTTGAGAAGCCATTTCTAATATGAAATAGAGTACATGGTTTATATTTATTTTTGAAGAGAGAAAATTAGAAAACATTTTAAAGTTTTATCATTTTTTTAGTAAGCAACATTTAGAGATAGTTGTGTTTTATACACAAGAGTGGTTGGTGCTCCTATGGTTTGGTGCTCATTCATATACTTGAGATTTTTATTCATGGTTTTTCCCACTTTATGTTTCCACATAAAAATCTGGTGTCTCTTTCTCTCTTGTGTGGTACAAATTATTATTTCAATTTTATTGCATATCTTGAATGTATGATTGAGTAGTTAAAGAAAATAAATTATATTAAGTAAAATATATATAATATACTAATTCACCCCCCCCTCTCAGTATATTTTATGCTTAACAATTGGCATCAGAGCAGGTTCCTTTTGAAAATGTTTTAAAACTTGAAGGAAGATTGGGAAAGCATGATGGTTGGATCACATGAATGATTTTCTAAAAATAAGGCACATTTGTTTGATGGGATGAATTATTTTTTTCGGAGCATAAGAATGAAGACTTATTTGGTGTCCCTTGGATTTAACATATGGCAAGTAGTGGTGGAGGAATATAAAGAGCCACAGACACTTGTAGCTACTCTGATAGAAAAGAAGGTAAGTGAAAATAATGCTAAAGCTTTAAATGTTATATTATGTGGTTTATGTGAATCAAAATTTATTAAAGTTATGTAATGTAAATTTTCTCATAAAACTTGGGTCAAAGTTGAGAATATTTACAAAAGTGATGGAAAGGTTCATCAAGCTAAGATTCAGACTTTTAGAAGATAGTTTGAGAGTTTGAAGATGGAAGAAGAAGAAAATATAGCAAGTTATATTTTGTGGGTTGATCAAATAGTTAATCAGATTCAAGGTCTTGGAGAAAATTTAGAATAATCAACTGTGGTTCAAAAAAAATTGAGATCTCTACCATTGAGATATGATGCCAAAGTTGTGGCAATTGAAGAAATGAAGAATTTAGCCAAGATAAAGAAGGATGAGCTTCATGGTATTCTTATGGCATATGAGATGTAGAATACACAAGATAAACCCTCAAAGAGAGAAGTGGATTTTAAGACATCAAAGAAAGAGAAGGCTAAAATTCAAGAATCAAGGGATAATTCTAGCGATGATGAAGATGACAATGGAGCTCTATGCATTTGTAAGCTAAAAAAGGGCACAGGTAAATATCAATGAAAATTACCTTTTAAATGTTTTAATTGTGAAAAGATTAGAAATTTTGTAGCTAAATTCCCAAATAAGGGTAATGTTGATAATGAAGAAGGAAAATCTACATACAAGAATAATTTTAAAGGTAAATTCAAGAATGGATTCAAAAAAAAGAGTTTATATTCTAAATATCCTAGCTCAGTCGAAGATAGTGGAGTCAGTGACTCAGAAGAAGAAGAGATTCTATTCATGGCCATCCATGAATATGCCTCCACAAGAAAAAGTACAGATGATCAAGAAGAAGAACAAAATGAAGCTAAAGTTAATATCGAAGGAGAACTTATTTGTGCCTTAGAAGAGTTAAAAGCTCTTGAAAAGAAGAATTGAAGATTAAAGCTTCTAATTGAGAAAAATGAAAAGGAGTCAAAGGAAATAATTGAAGATCTACAAGCACACTTTGAAGAAGCCAAGAATAATGAAGAAGATCTAACATCATAGTTGAAAATAGTAAGTAAATAATGTGAAAGGAATGTTATTGAAATTGCTTTTTTAAAAGTAGATCTTGAGAAAATAAATAAAGCAATCAATGATAGAGCAGCAAATGATTAAAAATTTAAAAATATTACTAATATGTTGATTAAAATATTAGAAAATCAAAGATCAATGTTAGATAAGATAGGTATTGGATTTGAAAAATAAAAATATGAGGTCATTACTTTCATAGATAAGGAAAAAGGAAAGAGCTATGTTGAATTTCTTACAAAAGAAGAAATAAAAAGGGAAGAAATTGAGAATATAAAGGACATCTCAAACAAAGAAGGCTAGAGGGAACAAATCTATAAAAGGCAATCAGGTCATAGATACACAAATATGTCTTATTTTCATGGTTAATATTTTATTTTAATGGATATGGTCATAAAAAATTAGAATGTTGAAAAAGGGCTAATAATTTTAGAAATAAGGAGAAGGAAATTCATACATAATCAAGAAAAAGCCACAACTCTTTTACTCCTCTATCAAGATTTAATGAAGAGGCCATAATATGTTACAAGTGAAATAACTTTAAAAACATAGCTTAGTACTATACAATCATGTTTGATTCAGACAAGAAGGACTAGAGTTTCAAGGCTCCATTCATCAAGAGGAAAGTTTAGATAGGTTCATGGCAAAAGAAATAACTTAAAAAATCTATGTTGGTGCAAACTACTTTGCATACAAGGAATGAAGAAAAGCCATGGTTCATTGATAGTGGATGTTTGAGGCACATGACAAGAGATAATAGTAATTTCATAACCTTGAATAAGATCAATGGTGGCTCAGTAAAATTTGGAGACAATACTACTGCCAAAATTGCTAGAAAATGTACACTAAGTTTGGATAATGGTAGAACTAAAACTAAAAATATTTTGTATGTAGAAGGTCTTAAGCATAATATTTTAAGTGTAAGTTAAATATCTTATCATGAGAACACACTAAAGTTTTATGTATAAGGTTGTCAAATTAGAAGAAAAGATTCAGATATATTGGTTGTAGATGCTCAGAGAACATGTAATAATTTGTATATGCTATCAGACATCAAAGGTCAAAGATGTTGTTTGAGCCAGATTGAAGAAATTTACCTAGGTCACAAGAGAATGGAGCACATAAATTTTGATAATATTATCAACATCAGAAAGAATCAAGCAGTCAAAAATCTTCTAAAGATTACAAAGCCATCTGACACACTTTGTGAACCTTATCAGCATGGGAAGCAGGCTAGAAGGTGGTTCAAAACAAAAGAATACTTTACTACTTAGATGCTAGAGGTTGTTCACACTGATCTATGTGGACTTATGAGAACTCAAATTACTTAAGGTGAGAAATATATCATGCTGCTTATTGATGATTTTTCATGACTTGGGTAATGTTTTTAAATAAAAAATCAGAAGCTTTCAGATATTTTAAAGCATTAGTTGAGAATGAAACTAGTTTGAAGATTAAGTTTCTAAGATCATATCAAGAAGAAGAATTCATGTCAAATCAATTTTTTGAGTTTTTTGAATACCATGGAATAAATAGACATTATTCAGTAGCCAGAACTCCATAGTAAAATGGAGTAGTTAAACAAAAAAATAGAATAGTTTAAGAGATGGTGAGGACAATGCCAAATGAATCTAAGATAGCTGATATATATTCAAGAGAGGTAGTTGCTATAGTAGTGCATATTCATAATAGATAATTATTAATATTCAATAGTGACAAGACTCCTTATGATCTACAGAAAGATAAACCAGTAATAGTGTATTATTTTAGAGTTTTTAGCAGTAGATGCTTCATAAAGAGAACCGATGAAAAACTTGGTAAGTTTGAATCCAAAGTAGATAAAGGTATATTTCTTGGTTATTCTTGAAAAATTAAATGTTATAATAAAATAACCAAAAAAATAGTTGAAAGTGCAAGTGTCAGGATAGATGAAGATGGAACACAAAGAATCAGTAATCTAGTAGACATTCCTAAAATCATTGAAGAGGAAGGTTTTGAAGAATCAGATGAAGATGAGAAGGAGAAAAAGGGTACCAAAAATCCATCCAAATATGTTTAGAGAAATCATAGTGAAAGTGACATCATCAGGGACATAAATGAAGGAATTTACACTAGAAGAATGATGGTAAGTGAATCTAAGCAAGTTAATTTCTCTTTGTTATCAAAAATTCAGCCTAGAACTATTTTAGAAGCTAGACATGATAAGCATTGGGTTAAGGTTATGGATGAAGAATTAAAACAAATATAAAAGATGATGCTTGGGAATTAGTGCCTAGACTAAAAGATCACAATGTGATAGGAACAAAATGGGTTTATAGAAATAAGTTGAATGAAAATGGAGAAGTGACCAGAAATAAAGCAAAATTAGTTGTAAAGGATATGCTTAGATTAAGGGAATAGATTTTGAAGAAAATTTTGAACCAGTGGCAAGGTTAGAGGATATTATAATGTTTCTTGCATATGTAGTGTTTAAAAATTTCAAAGTGTTTTAAATGGATGTCAAGTCTACCTTCCAGAATGGGAATCTAGAAGAAGTCTACATTAAGCAACCTGAGGAATTTATTCTCTCAAATATTAGTAGCCATGTATGCAAATTGAGGAAAGCATTGTATATATTGAAACAAGCTCTTAGAGCTTAGTATGCAAGATTTGATAAGTACCTACACGATCAAGGTTTCAAGAAAGGATTTGTTGATAGTAATCTATACATCAAAATAGAAGGTGAGCATCAATTGATTATTGTGGTATATGTTGATGATATCATTTTTGGAGGAAATATTGAAAAGATGACAAAAGAATTTTTTGATGATATGCAAAAAAAAATTGAGATGTTTATACTTGAAGAATTGTCATTTTTCTTAAGATTGAATATATTTCAGTCAGATAAAAGAATTTTCATATCTCAAAGTAAATATGCTAAGGAAATGTTAAAGAAATTTGGTTTTGAGAATTGAGTACTAGTTGGCACACTAATATGTATAATAAATAAGATGAACAAGGATGAAGATTCACCTATTATGGATCAATATTTGTATAGATCTGTGATTGGTAGTCTTTTATATTTGATAGCATCGAGGCCAGACATCATGCATATAGTAGGTATGGTTATAAAATATTAGTCATCTCTAAAAGATAGTCATATTCAGTTGCTGAAGAGAATATTTAGATATATCAAGGGGACATTGGATTATATATTATGGTATCCCACAAGCAGAGATTTCAATTTGGTTGCTTCTATAGATTCAGATTGGGTAGGGTGATTAGATGACAAAAAGAGTACAAGTGGAGGATATTTCTTCCTTGGTGATAGCTTAGTATCATGGCTAAACAAGAAGCAAAATTAATTATCACTTGTTATAACTAAAGAAGAATATATTATAGTAGTATTGTGTTGTACTCAAGTGCTTTGGATGAAGCAAACTTTTGAAGATATCAAGGTAAAGCATGATGAACCTATTTCTATTTTTTATGATAACGTAAGTGTTATAAATATTTTAAAGAATCTAGTGATGTATTCAAGAATAAAACATATTCTCAATAGATATCACTTTTTGAGAGAGTGGGTTCTAAATCAACAAGTTAAGATGGAGTATATCAGTACTATAAAGCAGATTGTAGATATTTTCACAAAGGCACTATCAAAAGACACATTTGAGTATCTATGAGATAAGTTGGGAGTAATTTCTTTTACTTCCTACCATTGAAGTTTAGCATCAGTTGAGGGGGAGCTAAGTGTTAACTCTAGGTAGGCCCTTTGCCATTAATGTCAAAGGGGGAGAATAACATGTATAAGTATATGTGTAAAAATAGATAGAGAACAGGTAAAGGTTGATACAGTAAGGGGGAGTTACTATATGTTTTTTAGATGGTAGTATGTGCAGGTTTTAGGATGTGATAGTTTCAGTTTGAGGTTGCCATCAATGACAAAGGGGGAGATTGTTAGAAATATTATCATTGATGTCAAAGGTCTATCATTATTGGTGATAAATACCCAATTACATTTAATGGTGTTTTTAATATTCATTTCTTGGCTAATGTGTGTTAATATTTATTTAATATTAATGAATATATTTTTGGTTGCATATAAGTCAAGAAAGGGCCCATGGAGAAGTCAAAGAGTCACAAGGTAAAAGATGAAAGAGGAATGGGATTCATTTTCTCATGAAGACTCATCTTGAGGAATTCCAAGAGTCACCATGTGAAGATAAAAGAGGTATGGCACATTTTTCCATGAAGGGACACTTTAAGGAATATGAAAATTCATCAAGATAAAGACAAAAGAGGAAAGAATGCTTTTGCTTATTAAGGGTCACCATATGACTTTTCAAATGCAATGATATAAAGGGTCATGCAAGTTTGGCACCTTTTTCCATGAGGATTGAAGGGTAAAAAAGAGTGAATGCCAAAGGTCATTTGAAAAGCTATAAATAAAGGCTTGAAAAGTGATTTTTAATATGTAAGAGAGTGCATGGTTTGTATTTGTTTTTGAAGAGAGAAAAGCAAGAGATATTGTAGAGTTATATCATTTGTTGAGTAAGCAACATTGAAAGATAGTTGTGTTTTATAAACAAGAGGGGTTAGTGCTCTTGTGGGTTAGTGATCATTAATCTTTGAAAGGGGTTGGTACTCTTATGGGCTCACAAATATTTACTGTGTTGGTGCTTAGAAAAGGGGTTGGTACTCTTACAAGTTGGTGCTTGAAAACTTTGTATTTTAAGTTGGTGCTCATTCATATACTTGAGATTTTTCTTCATGGTTTTTCCTACTTTAGGTTTCCACATAAAAATTTAGTGTCTCTCTCTCTCTCTCTCTTCTGTGGTACAAATTATTATTTTAGTTTTATTCCATATCTTGAATGTATGATTGAGTGGTTAAAGAAAAGAAATCAGATTAAGTAAAAGATATATAATATATAGATTCACCCCTCTCTCAGTATATTTCATGCTTAACATAAGGCCCACTCCAAAGGTTGTCAAACTTGGAGTGTTTTCCTAGCTTTACATCATCTTAATCCCAATGGAGCACTATGTATCCCTATTTGAATGTCCTAAATGAATCTCTTTTATCAAATTAATTCTTGACTTGGTGATAATTAGACCACATGACATGCATGGAATTGTACCTTGTGTCCTTTAACTATCTTAGCTCATTCATTCTGACTTACATTAGATCATCTTCTTAGAGCTCAAGTTGGTTATTAGGCTGTAAGGCTAAAAATTCAAAGGAAACAAGTATTATTGCCTCTATAATATAGACAAGGAGGTATGTAAAGTGTCTATTAGACCTATTAGGTGTGTCTCTATCTACCCATAAGGTGGTTCTCAACCTTGTATGCCATATCTTTGAGTGTCTTCCATGGTCCTCTTGATGATCCTTATCAAGTTCTTATTTTTGGTCTCTACTAGCCCATTTCCCTATGGGTAATAGTTGGAATAATCCTTAAGGTATATTCCATGGCTAAGGCCCCACTCACATACCTTAGAATTAATTAAGTCTAAGTCATTATCAGATATGATTATTGAAGGTACACCAAACCTGGTTATAAGATTATCATAGAACTCTAAGACTAGGTTCTCATTAGCCTCCTTGAGTGTAGCTACCTCCACCCACCTTGTGAAGTAGTCAGTGGATCTTATGACCCACTTATTTCTAGCACTAGAATGGGTATGTATCATGCCAATGAATTCTATGCCCCATTTCATGAACAAATGCTCAACTTGGATTAGTTACAAGGGAAGGGCAGCTAACTTTTTTTTGTTAGTGAACATGGCACATTTAAAACACTCCTTAACCCAAGAAGATGAATATATAAACAAGTTAGTCCAAAATTAACCTACTCTAATGATCTTTTAGGTTGTGGTCTTAACAGCAAAGTTCCCACTAGCTGGTCCATCATGAAATTGCTCAAGTAGTCTGTCAATTTGGCTTGATTCAACACATCTTATAAGTATAACTCATGTATCATTTTTAAATAAAACTCCATAAAATAATATATAATGTATGTTATACAATATAAAATGCCTCACTTTTTTCATATCCAATCCCATAAGACATTGACCTATTTGTATTAACTTGACCACATCATTGGTCCAACTAAGAGGAGTGTTATTTGCAATTGCCTGTTGATTGTCATGGAATGCAAACACTATCTCTTTATCTTTTTTTGCATATGTTTTAAGATGCTCACATAGACCTCTACCTCTTATTAACTTAGTAATCCTTACCTCAATGTCATATTCCATACACTTTTTTACCCACCTAGCTCTCTTCTCACTTAAATCGTTGTTAAGTATGAACTCTTTGATGTTTGGGTACACTACCATCACTATGACTTTTTTAATAGACACCATGTGCCTAAAATTATCCAACCCTCTCATAACATCAATTACATGATTTTTAACAAAATTTTACCTGTATTCATACCCTTATAAGTCTTTATTTAAGAAGGTAATAGGTTATTCTAGCCCTTCATCATTCTACTACATAAGCATAGTAAAAAATGCATCAATTATGGATAATGCATAAAAGAAAAATTCTTTACCAAAGTCAAGGTTAAGGAGTGTGGGGGCTTGAGATATGGCCTATTTTATGACCTCAAGGCTTCTCTTTCCTTCCTTTATCCATGTGAACTCTTTGTGCTTCTTGAGCATATGATTAAGAGGCTTAACTAACTTTGAAAACCCCAGAATAAACCTTTTTATGAAGTTGATCTTCCCCAAGAAGTTTTGAAAACATTTCTTGTGCTTGGGTATGGGTAAAGTTAAGATTGATTCAACCCTCTTAGTTCAATTGAGAGGCCATACTTTGACACCACATACCCTAATAATATACCCTCATGAACTACAAAGATACATTTCTTTATATTTAATGAAACTCCAAACTGCCTACACCTGTCAAAAACTAACCTCAAGTGTGTTATGTTATTTGTAGGGTCCTTTAAAAACATAGTGATGTCATCAAGATATATGAGCACCATCTCACTAATTAGTCCTTGAAAGGCAACATTCATTGCCATTTTTAAAGTTTCCCCTGCATTAGACAGTCCAAAGGGCATCTTCATGTATGCATAAGTGCCCCGCCTTGTTGTGAAGGTAGTCTTATGTCTATCTTCCTCCCTAATCAATATATAATTATGAATAGAGTATCCATCTAGCAAATAAAACCTCTAAGAACCTAAAACCTTTTGAAATATCTGATTTATATAGGGTAGTAGATAATGGTCTCTCAAATACACCTTATTAAGGTCTCTAAAATCAACACATAGGCATATCTCTCCATTCTTCTTCCTCATAGGCACAAGGTTTTCCACCCATGAGGAATGCTTAATGGTAAATATAATCTTAAATTCAATCAATTTATATAATTCTCTTCTCATGAGCTCTTTCACTTTAGGGTTGACTAGTCTTTACTTCTACCTTATCAGTTTTGCATTATCCTCTAACCCTATGGTGTGCTGGGCCAACTTGGATTCAAAACCTTTTATATCATGGTACTCCCATGAAAATACATATTCATAATCTTGGCACAAGGCTATGAAGGAAACTCTTTCTTATTTGGTGTTCATTTTTCCCAACTTAAGCAACTAGTCCTTAAAAATGGCTATCTTCTCATAGTGTTTTTTTTTTAGTTGAGATATCTTATCCTTCCTCAAATGATCATCTTCATTAAATATGCTCTCAAATTTCACCAATCCCTTGGTAAATTTTTTAGTTCGTAGCTAGATAATTTGATCATCAAACTGATGATGCAACCTACCTTGATTCTTATGATAGAATTTTAACTCATGCATCAAAAAACAAGTAATTTGATCATCATTGTCAAAGACTTACCAACTTACCTCATTATCAAATAGAGATTATCTTCATACAACCTTGATTTTTATTGACCTTGGGTGCCCTTAACTCCATCAACAATGTCATATTTTACACTAATGGATTTAAATCTATCTGCATGATGATTGGACTCCCTTGGTATAGATTGGATGTCAAATGCTAGGAAGTCTTCCAAGATGTCTAAAATGTAGTGATTTTAGGATTTCAAAAGATGATTCTTTATTTTACTAACACCTCTCACTTATTGCACTACTAGCTCACTATCACCCTTCACTTGTAAAATTTTGATGCCTCTTCTCCTTACCCATTGTAGTCCATGTATAAGGGATTCATATTATACAATGTTTGAAGTATAACTAAATTGAAACATCACTACAAAGTAGTATCTCTAATTATAATGGTAAACAAGCATTACTCCAATCCCATTCCCATTATTTGACCTTGATCCATCAAAGAATAAAGTCCATATGCATTCATGTTATTGAGTTAGGATTTTAAGGTTAGGTACAATATATCCTTCCTCAAGAATAAAATATACATCTAGGTCTACCTCCTCAATGGTATTTTTGGGGTAAAAACCATGGTTTTCAACTTACCATTCATCAAGGAGTAGATTTGATATGCCTTCAATATGATCATTGGGTTCTTGCTCATTGATACTCTCATCTTCATCTAGGATAGTGTAGTTTACATTAGATAGGTTGGGCATATAAGGTTCTAAGTGGCACCTATAAATAGGTTCAGACCTAATAGTGACCCTTGTCTCATATTTAGTCCTAAATACCATGTATGACCAGTTAGATGAAAGGTATCACCGATCTTTATAGTGAAATCCCTAGATAGGCATAGGGAAAAATATGGAGGGAGATCAACTACCATGAAATATTGTGAGATAGTACAATTGGGTTAGGTTACTAATGCAATCTTTAGATATTTTATGACACCTACTATCTTTGTGAGAGACCCATCTATTTAAAAAACTCCTTTCTCATTGGGTTCATACTTGAGCTCTAGCTTATCAATTATGGCTTTTGGCATGACTGAAGTAGAAGCACCACTATCTATAATGCAATTATTGATAATAAAATATCCTACTATGAATAAAAATTATAATACAGGTGGATTAACTACCTTGGGAGCTTATATTTCATTAGGTTTATTGTCATTAACATAAACTACACTCACCTTATCAACTTGCTTGTTTATGAGAGAAAGTTTGGAGAGCTTTAGTTGAAGAAGATCTTTCTACCCTAGAATGAGTAGAGCAACCCACATAGGAATTCTAATAGTATAATTCTTCATGTAATCCATAATGTTGAAGGGAGAATTAGCACTCTTAAGATGTATTTTGGGAGTAGGATCATCACTTATGGCTTGTGTAACTTGTGGAATGAAGGGACTCTTCTACTACTGCCCATGTGTTTGTGATGTTTGTTGAATGGGAGATGTCTTTTTATTGTACTTTAAGTGGAAGGATATTGAGTTACTTGGGGATATGTTGGAGTGGAATTAGACCACTCTATACTATCTTCCACCATCCTTCTCTTAGCCCTTGTGTGGGTTGTAACCGAATCATCTATTTTGAGCATGTTCTACCCTAAGTTTTCTACCACTTACTCAAAAGTGTGTTCAGCTTCTTGAAATTTTGTAAAGGTGGTCTCAGCATTTGATTTACTTATATTCCCTCCTTATTGGCTTGGCACTTTAGCTGGTGTCATGACATGCATATCACCATGAGGCACTAGGGGACATTTTTGTGGAGGAGGCATGGTGTCATGTACTTGAAATGTAGGACCCTATTACATATAAGAATTTTTACATAATTCCCCACTTATATCCATCACCATATCACCTAATTACCCCCATGGATAAAACCACTGACCTTCTTGTGCAAGGTTATTTTGTGTTGGTACCAATGCCCTTAAACTACTAACAACATTGGGGTTGTAATTATTGTAAGGTCTAGCCTACATCGTCTGCCCTTGGCATTGTTGGTTAGGTGGATAAGGAGGCCTATTTTATGGGTAAGATGGATATAAAGTTTGATATGGAGTTTGATAGGGTCTATAAAAATTATGTCATTTCCTCTCTAAGGCTATAATTTATTATTTTGAGATTTAAGTTACCCCTCAATCTTACCAAGCCTCTCTACTTAGCTACTATCAAATTGATCTTGATTTTTTGGAGATGGAAATGGATCATTGGTGGGGTTAATGGGTTATATCTCTAGAAATAGGGGCATGAGGGGCCTAAGATTCAACTTTCCTACTTGAATCAAGAAATTTTTTGATTTTATAAATATTTCATATGCCTCTGGCAATGTGGTCCCACCCATGGATTGTATCATTAAAACAACATTAGAATCAAAATCCCTTAGATAGTATAGGAAGGCATAATCAGGTGTAGTCTTGATAATGGTAGGGATCCTCTCCCAATATTTTTAGAACTTGTAGTTTAAATCAACCATAGATTCCTGGGGTGCCCTCTTAGATGAGGTGAGTTTCTCAACTAATAAAACATGATCACTTTTATCTTTAAAATGATTACAAAGACACTCACAAAATTCATCCCATGTGTTTATAGAGGTAGGAGTGAGATCTCTATACCATTCAAGAGCTTTACCCTTTAAGGAGGTTGTCAAGAGTCTCATGGCTACATTTTCTTGGGTGATGTTACGTATTGAGCACAAGTTAGCTATATCAACTATGTGTTCCATAGGAGTGGTATAATTTTCCCCTATGAATTATGGTAGAATTTTCAAGGTATAAGTTTGGATATCATCAAATTGGTTAAGTTTTAAAGGACTACCACCATTAAAGGGTATAAACACTTGCATTCTAGGCTTTACCATTAGAATTAGGGGACTTGTAATAGATTGTGTGTGGTCAAAATTATTAGAATTGGGGGTGTAATATTAGGGTTAAACTTATGAACCCTCTTTATTCTTGAAATATATAATGATAATTCAATAAATTTGATATGCATACCTTTAGAAGATGATCTGGTGGACACCTTTTGCATGAAACTACCTTCTAATCTACCACTAATTGCCTTTAGACTTCTAGATGTCTTATAATGTTGTCAAAGCATGTAAAATTAATTCTCTAAGGAACTTGATAGCTATTCCCATGAGGCATGCCAAAAATATTAGTTACTTACGTTACACCCTTCTTGAGGAAGACTATTCACATCCACCTCAAACCTAGACTAATATTGAAGTGTCCTACGGGTTGTGGTATACCTAAGATGCAGGTCAAGCCTCTAGTTTTATGGTTATAGATACCTTAATTTTTCACTTCAATACTCTCTCTAAGACCTAAACATGTTGTGATGAAAAGGGAAAAGAGATAAAAATTGGTAATAGAACCTACACTAAAGTGATGATGCATCAATGATTGAAGATCCTCTCTTAGTCTATCCTTTAATCACACTAATGAACCTGATGAAGATTACAATTGATTAGACCTATTTATAATGTTTTAAACATGAATTTTTCATACAAAGGTTTAGTGAGAGTTTTGTAACTTGAAGGATAAAATCCTAGATCTACACAAGACACTATTAACTTATGACACTTCAAGAACACATCTACTTTATAACACTTCATACAACTTGTATAGACTAATAATCTAAAGTTAGGTAAATGAAATGACCTATGGATGGTAATAACACTCATACATTTTTCAAATCAACTCTCATGAAGCACACTAGAATTTAACCAATAAATCTACAAGTATTCTTCTATTGGTTCAAAGGAGTACAAGGTAATTTGGCAAAGCTTTGCTACACCCAATTGAGGGATGCCAAAACAAGAGCTAAATGTCTACTTAAATAGAATTTTTGAGAGAGAAGAGAAAATATTATAAGCATGGGAGAGGCCATGAATGAGGCCAAGGAGGTATATGGTAGTTACAATAGGGATGATTACCCCTCTCATGTATTGACACTTCTTTAATGATTCCACTTTGGACTAAGAGAAGGTGTGGAGGTTATAAATCCCTTATTTGGATTAATGAAAGCTATAACCATGCTCAAAATATCCAAATATTCTATCTAATGGAAGTTACATAATGCAAATGGGGTATGGATAGGCATCCAAAATGTGTAGAATAACCTCTCTTTCAATGTGCATGTTCACTTCTCCTTGAAACTACCTACATCCTTCCATAATGGTCTTTAATTTGGGATATGCTCATAATAATGGGAAGTTACAAGTTGAAATGGTGTCTCATCAATGACATAATATTGTTTTACACCCACTAGAGCCTTCCATTTATAAGCTAGGTAGGCCTATTTACAAGTTCTTCATTTCCTTCATACTCACTATTTGAAGGATTAATATAATTGAACGAAGAGTTTAAAACATATAAGAGGACATAAAATATCCATGATCAATTACCTATATCAAAAATTAGGCCTTTTCTCAACTATCTTCCACCTTCAAATACATTGACCTTGCTAGACTAGGCCTCTCAGACCAGTTTCATAGATTGGCTATTTTGAATGAGATAACATAGATACTTATAGGCACATTCATGTATAATTTTGATATTAGAGAACTATAATTATTTTTAAAAAGGGGTTCAATCCATCAATTCATCAATTTAGGTGCTCATTTAGTTGTCTGAGTTAATTTTGGACTCATTACAACTAGGTGTAAATGTAGTATATTCTTATAGCACTCAACATTTCTCACTCAATTATGTTGGCATCAATTCACATAATTCACAAGCATTATGTACTCACCCAAAGTGAATTAAATAAATAACTCAAGCCCACATTGGACTAGTTTTTCCATGGCACAAGATTTCAGTTATAGGACTTAGTCTTTTCAACATAGGCTTTTGGTAAATTCATTGACATAAGCCAATTTGGGGAACTATTTTTGTTCATAAGGGTGAAAACCTTTATTTAACTAAGTATAGAATCTTATAGGCACTAGATGAGTCAATGGGATGATTTAGATCAAGTGATCATGCTTAGGCTAGGCACTTCTTAGCAAGGGTACTAAAGCTTGCACATGACTCTCTTTACATTAGGCTATTTCAATAGATTATGATGACATCATTGACTAATATAGGGATGCCATTAACCCTCCAAACTAGAAGCTTGAAAATAAAGTACTTAACATACTTATATTCAAATTATAGCATTACAACTCTTTCTTGTGTCACTTATCAAGTCAAATGAAGCATAATTTAGTTAGAATACCATTTAGAATAATCACCATTTTCAATAATCAAGGTTTGACATAATAGATTTCATACATATAAAACAAATCATATACTTTTATAAAGGTATTCAAATGCCTAGAGGATCATAGGTGAGCTTGGGCATCTATAATCTATGCCTTAATGTCATTTAAGCTATTCTTAATACTAATGGTAGCCATTGCTTTCAAACTTAATTTCTCCATAGCTTTACTGCATAAAATTACCTCTTTTTTCTCACTAGTTTGAACTTGTTTTATACACCATAGGAGCATTCTTTTATAGGGTGGAGCTACACATATTAGGTGTCAATCTAGAGATTTAGTAATCATTTGACCAATTCCATTAATTTGTTCCCTTCATGTTATGATCACCACACATAGCCTCTCTTTCAAGATGCCCTTAAGATGCAAGTGCTAATTAACAGCCTACCATATGTCACAAGATGTGTATTGATTCCTTCAACTAGTGCAAAAGATAACAAAATATCAACCATTCTAAATGATCACCTCATACTGATGTATCTATTGAGGTGGTGTAGATTCCATACTTAATCAAAATAGGGGCCCAACATTACCCCATAAAAAATTATTAATTCATCCTCAAACTAGGTTGCCAAAGCCTTAAGCACATAGAACTTGGGCACATTCTTCCCTATCTTGGCACTGAAGTCCTCAAATACCTTGATGGTTAGCTTGATTTCCTCAATGGCACTATCTATTTCTATGTAGGTGGTGCTAAGTGTAAGCACATTAATTTTTTTAATTCTTTTTTAAAGGCCTCTATCCTTTCCTTTTCCTTTGTCACTCCTCTATCCAATATTACTCCTTGATTATAATCCTTATTTTATAAGATGTAAAAGAGTTCTTTTAGTTTTTACTCCTAGTTCTTTGTATGGGTACTCAACATATTAACTTTACCCATTATCTATGTGTGCTCTACCCTACTCGCAAAGTACACCTACATCATCAGCTCCTCCTCCTCCTTTGCCTACTTGAGGCATGCATCTATGACTAAAAATTGGTTGGAAAAAAATTCATGAAGATGGTGTTAGCTACATCTACACATTCTTATATATTTGTAAAGAGGTATTCTACCTCTTTGATCTTGGTAGTTAGCCTTTTTTGTAGTGTGGTGTAGGAATCTTCCTCTTCTTCTAGAACTGGGTCCAATTTCATCCTTGGGAGCATCTGTTCCACTAGCACACATACTTTGTCAACCTTTTAGAGGTTTAATGTATCAATGTTAACTAAAATGGATGGTTCAGCTATCTCTATG
Source organism: Torreya grandis (assembly GCA_037957365.1). NCBI lineage: Eukaryota > Viridiplantae > Streptophyta > Pinopsida > Cupressales > Taxaceae > Torreya > Torreya grandis. The sequence goes on along the minus strand of JARHVA010003455.1, from coordinate 916,064 downwards.
TGCTCACATAGCTAATATAATTTGAACTTCATGGCCTACACTTCATCTTTAGCATCCTTATAAAGTTTCTTCCATTACTTTGCTTTGTCATCATTGATGATGTTATTTCATGCAAACTCATTAGCCATCTAAATAATTTCATTCATAAACTTAATTGGGTTCATGGTATGGAGATTTATGATAAGGCAGTCATGCCCTTCTTCAGGTTTATCCATACCCAATGTGGTTTTTTAAGGCACCTCAAAGTGAGGCTCATTTATATAGTTATCAGACACAAATGCAAGTTGTTTACATGTCCTATCTATAGTATATTTATAGGGTATGTATTCAAACATATAGAAATCATCCTCCATCTACCCCTTCTACACTTTTTCCCATATACTCAACTCCATTCATTCTTCTTCGATGATGTCTAGCTTTATTTTCTATTCTTCGTCCTCACTATCACTACCGCTTTCTTAGACACTTTCCTTAGAGGTGTCTTCTTCCTATTCTTGGAGGGGTTCCTCCTCTAACTTGTCCCATTTTTCCACTTCTTCTTCCTAGGGTTTCATATTGCTAACCTTAAGGTTTATTCCCTTGGCACTAGATTTACCATCCTCTTGTTTCTATTGGGGTTCTTTGGCACTCTCTTTTTGTCTTTTTTTAAAGGTGCTAGCATCACTTTCATTTTCTTTAGGCACCCCTTAACCACTTAGGCATGCCTATTATGCACCTTTATCTACTTTACTAGTGGGGGTACTAGGTACATTCTCTAATGCTTCCACAATTGGTTTCATGCTTATGGGAACCTCCTTTATTTTCTTCTCTTTCTTGGCCTTTTTTTCCTTGGTTGCCCTTTTTTATCAGCCTTCTTTTCCTCATCCTTCTCCTCCTCAACCTTGACTTTCTCAATATCCACCTGAGTCATGTTGGCTTCCTTCATAGCCTTCCTTTTATTCTTTAGTTCTAGTGCCATCTCAATTTCTTCCTCGTTATGGCCCTTTTTCTTCCATAACCTTATATTTTCCTCAGTTTTTAGAGGCTATATGGAGGGCTCTTTGGATGAGGCATTGGTTAGCTTCCTTTTCTCTATAAGCATGATGGTAGTGCCACCTTAGAGGGCCTTTTTAACATACTTGGCACTATATTTCTCTCCCACTTCTTATATAATTTAGACTTTTCTTACCTCTTCTTCTGCATCTTCCTCTGTCTCTCTCTTGTGGGGCTCTTCCACCTTCATTTCTACCAGGGTTATTTTTAGGAGCATAATGTGTCCCTTGGACTATTATTTTTTTATTTCCTACTAGAGGAAGTTCTAGCATGAAGGTCATGTGATTCTTCTTTAGAGATGAAGGAGTTGATTCTTCACCAAAGGTGACCCTCAATCTGATGCACTCTTGAATTTCTTTGAGGGTCTCTCCCCACTTATTTTGGGGAGACTTATATGATGTCTTTAGCATCAGTTTTCCTTTGTCACTAATCTTAAGGGGGAGATCATCATATTTTCTAGTGTTTACACCCTTCTTTTATAGCTTCATCAAAACATGAAGATGTGCCCATATATGGCTTCCATTTAGAGGGGATGGAGGTATGTTCGATCAGAGTCATCTTCCTTGTCCTTTTTGGATTTCCCTCTTATGCACACATACTAGTGACTCAGCCTACTTCTTTCCATATCCATAGACTTTACTAAGATGTCCAGTTGTTATGCATTGGTAATCCTCCTTAGCACCTCCCTAAAACGATTTATGTAAAATGTTTAAGGGAGTTTGATCTAGGTAGATAGGTTGTCATCTGTGAGCACTAGGTACACTACACAAAAATATTGCATGATGATGAAATTTGTCATGCCAAATATGTACTAGGGGAGCTCCTAAATAATGTGTCATTTTATCTTTAATGCCTCAATGTACTAAGTGTATAACCCTAACACTCATGTCTTATATTTTTTGGAGAAGGAGGGTGTGTAGGTGAAGTCTTGGTACTTCAGCATTGGGGAGTCTATATGTACTGGGAAGACCCAAAGATTATCTTCATCATTATCAAGCACACTAATCTCCTCCATCACAATTAGTATTAGTATCAACCCCCACTTTAAGGTCTCTCATGCCTTATGACATTCCAAAACATTACTCACCATCTCCTTAGCATTGAATTTTACAATGTTAAACTTGACTCCTTGTGTCATGTGATGGGAGATGCATAAGTAGGCCTTGTTGATGTCCATCCACCATATGTTAGGGCATAGCTTTGAGATCATGAGGCATGGCATGTCCCTTATGAAAGGGTCATTTATGTCCTTTATTGGTAATTTGAATCCTCTCTTGTAATAACCAAAGAGTTTCATAGCCCTTTCTACATCATTTTCCATCATCAGGTAGATGCCTATGCCTGAGTCTAGGAGCCTAGTGATTCTATTAATTAGGCATGTTGATATCCACATGCACCTTCCTATGAAGTAAAATTAATCACCATGTATGAGTAATAGGAATAATTTCATGAGTTCCTCTAGCTTTCCAAAACATGGAAACTCATACAACTAATTTGCACTAGTGGTTATATGCTTGTCTTGGATGTAGACATCAAACAATGTCATGCCCATATCCATCTTTACTCCAATGTCAATCACCCAGTCTTGGTTGAGATATTTTGTATTATTTGATGTGTGGTGGTAATATTATTTTATCTTTTATGTGTATATGAAATATACCCAAGTATCCCCCATTAAGACCTTAAGGGGAAACTACATTTCTCTATGTGACATCTTGGTGAGCACCTCAGGATCAACCTCAATGATGCTAACCCCTTCTACCTACTATGACTTATTATTCATAATGTTTGTATCTTATACCATCCATTCCCTCTTAGCATCCTTATACACCTAAAATGGACCATAACTCATTCATTTCCTTCCCAGTCTAAATCAGCTAGTGTTGAAATGTGATCTGTTTACCTTCCTAAAGCCTGTAATGTTTCTTCGCACTTCCTCACAATCATATAGTCTATGATTGTGACTTCAAATCTCAAGCCTAATTCACCATTAATGGTAGACTTGATATCACTCAAACTTTCTCCTAATTTATTCTCTATTAATTCTCTCTCCACATGCCCATATTTCAATATCAAATGAAATGCAATCCCATTTCCTATTTACTCATTCTCATTTGGTGGTTATGGGTGCCTAGGGTTTCACTTTGGTAGAATTTTCTCACTTTGGATTTGGTTTATCTCTAGTTATATGTTCAAATTTTCATAAGGTCTGTAACCTTCTATAATCAGTCATTCACTCCTTTATATATTAATTTTAACTACCATCTTAATTATAAGTGAGTAATGGCATGGTGATGCATGGATTTCTTGAAATCTACTAACACACACAAAATCCACAAAAATATGCCACCATATTTGTATTTAATGTGTATCTTTTTGCCTCTATCATCACCACATTAAATTCTCTTAATGGTATTTTTGGTGAAGTGACCAATGATTCAAATGATCACTTCTCACCTACTGTTGGGTGCATGCTAGCTTATCTTGATGATATTCCTCCTATTATTTATTCAATTTGGCATGACCTTTTCCTCTCTTCTAGAAACTTATGTGTAGCACTTCACATGTGTGTGATTCAACCTCCTTTTTTTCCTCTTTTAATCCTATTATGCTTCCTTTTAAGCACACTTCTATTCCTTGGTTAATTTATTACAATTTTAATTTCTTGCCTTGGCCTATCCTACCCCATATAGATTCTTGTGTTGGTCCTCCAACACTTCATTCACCAAGTTTCTTATGCACTTAGCATCTTGTGCACCCCCTTTATATATCTTGTGCACTATCATCCTATGCACCTCCCTTTGTAACTTGATATATTTTTTCCATGTCTAGAAAATTATATGTACCTAGAAACTTAGGTATTTGGCCTTAGGTTCTTAAAAATTGACCATTATCAACTTACCTAATTGGAGTTACATATGAGAGCACTAGAATAGTTCACTTATGGGCTTGAAATGCCTCACTTATCCACTTAACATAATAATAACATAAAACATAAAGAAATGTTTGGCTTGTGCCAAACTTTATTTTGGTCAGTAAAACACAACCGAATTGTGACCAAGAAGTCAATGTTTTGATGGAAAAAACTCCATCATATTTCATATAAGGCTTTAATCAGTTGCCATTGAAATGTCTAGAGAAAATTTCATTAGACAATGTGTGTGGCTTGTATGCACCAATCTCTAATATGTTTTGGATGACATAAGGGCCCATCCATCTGATCTAAAACTTCTAGGGCTGCTTAAGGTGCTTAGAGTTATATATCAATACCAATTATCCTTTAGTAAGTATCTTATGCTCAATATTATTAGCATGTCACAACTTATGGTACACCTACTCTATCTACTAATTCTATCTTGTTTGGGTGTATCTCTCATCCAAGTACTCCAAGTCTTCTAACTGTGTGCTCAAAAATTATTGGTCATCTATATGACTAAAAAATGTAATGCATAATGAGGGTACCATGAATTCCATCAGTAAAACTACTTCTACTCCAAATACCAATTGGAATAGTGTAGCCTTATTTAGGCACTTATAAGTCATATGATAGGCCCATAGTACTACTGACACTTGATCATCCCAATCTTTTCAACCAACTTCACATATCTTTATGAGATACATTCTCAATATCTTATTAAATTCTTCAGTTATGCCATTCACATGAGGATGATAAGGGTTTGTCTTATGATGTGTCACCATGTATGTAGTCATTAGGATTTGCATAGTTTTATTTAAGAAGTACATGTCTCTATTACTAGTCAAATTAAGTAGGTACCCACAGTGACTAATTATGTTTTTCCATATAAAATTTATGGTGGTATAAGTTGTGTAGTCTTTAGTTTGTGCTACCTCGGCCCACATGGTGAAATATCCTATGGCTGCTAGAATGTATCTTGTGCCTATACACCTGTTTCAGGATTGATCAACCCAATAAAATCAATGGCCCATTTTTTGAATGGCCACTTGGTAAGAATTGTAATGAGAGGCATCTCATCCTAGTGGTTGGTATTTATTATGTGCTTTTATATATCACATGCCTTGGTGTAATATTTTATATCCTAAAATAGACTTGGAAACTACAATCCTAATTATAGTACTTTATGCATCATTGCATCTCCAATAAAATGGCCTCCTTATGTTTCCTTTTACACCTCTTATAATATATATTATCTTTTATGTTCTAAGATACATCAGTGTAGGACTTCATCTAGGCTTAATTTGTATAGTTCCCTACCAATGAGTTAAAAGGGGGTGACATTAACTATGATCTATTTATTCTCTTTGGGTGTCATAGTCTAGGGAATAGATCCAAATATTAGAAAAGTATCTATCTCTACCAAGTCCTTAAGGATGCATTTGAATCTATATATTTTTGCATTAAGCATGTCATCCTCAATTGGCATTGTTGCATCACCAGAGTTGATGTGGGATAAATGGTTTGGGCCTGAGTTCTATTTTATAGGCTTCATGACCATCAAGAACTAGAATTCTTAGAACAAAACTATCTATCTATAAATTCATATATATACAATGGGTTTATTCATAGGGCACTTCAGTACCTCATGATTAATGAAGAAGATGAATGGGGTTTCCAACAAGTATTACCTAAATTTTTGTAGGGTGTAGACCATGGCAAGATCCTCATGCTCAATTATTGTATAGTTTCATTTTGCTTGGGTTAGTTTCCTACTTATGAAGGAAATGAAATGATATATCTTTCCTTCATTAGGTTTCACCAGAATGGCACCAATTGCATAGCCAGATGCATCAATGTGGATGTGGGATGGAGTCATCTAGTCAGTAAATTATAGTATTAGTACACTAGCTAATTTGAGATTTAGAGTTTTGAATGCATCCTCTTGCACTACTCCCCAATAAAATGGGCCATCCTTTCACAATATCTCCTCTAACAACACCACAATATTTGCATATATCTTTATAAACTTTCTATAGTAGCCATAATGTCCAAAAAAGACATGAATGTCTTTCTACCTTGAAGGCGTTTAGAGCTATAAGAAAATTGTAATATTCATGGGATTGACAAGTAGACCATCTTTGTAGATGATATGACAAAGCAAGGTACCATATGGTGTTTTAAAGATACACTTCTTAAGGTTTAAGGATACTGTAACTATCTACACCTCTCAAACATAAGGCACAATTTGTCATAATGGTCCTTTATGATCCCATACATAGTCTAGTCATCTAAATACACTTAGAGTAACTTTTGAATGAAATCCTTAAATGTGATGATCACCACTCTAGAGAACATAGTGTCATATTCTTTAGTCCAAAGGGCATCATATTGTATGAAAAATAACCCCATTCTATTGCAAAGGTTATTTTATGCTTATCTTACTCCTTAATCTCGGCATGATGGTATCTTAAGAACCCATTAGTGAAAGTGTATATTTTATAACCTATGATGCCATCCAAGACTTCATTAGTGAACGGAGTCAAGAAAGGACCAGTGATGTAGGTGGCATTCAATAATATATAATAAATATAAATATGAATGTGCCCATCCTTCTTGATGTTAATAACCATAGGTCTCACCCATTCATATTCTTCCATAGGGTAGATAATGCATACAACTAGCATACCATCAATCTTCATTTTGACCATGGTACAAAGATTGGGGTCCATTATGTAGGGGTGCTTCTTGATAGGTCTTACATTATCAACTAGTTTTATACTCATATTCCCAAGAGATGGGTGGGTGCCCTTCATTTGTCAATAATTTTGAGGGAACAAGTCTTATAACTCCCTCAAGATATCCATAATTTGTTTTAGCTCTGCATTAGACTAATATACACCCAGAGTAGCCATATTTGGTTCCCCATCTGAGCTGATGTCTATCTTGGTAGTTTTTAATGGCACATAATAGGGCTCATTCCTCTCTTGATGCAAATCCTCAACTTGCATACTACCCTTAGTTGTTTTTATGTGAAGGTGGGTAGGTTCTTCATTTGGATCACTATCCTCAACTTGTTATATAAGCTTCTTTTTGCCTATCGGGTTTATCTAGTTGCATGCCTTCCATGTTTCATCATCCTCTCACTTGAGTCACTATTGAGTTATTTTTCTTCAAAGAAAGTCTAGAGTACCAACCCTTTTTCTTCAAACATGTCTTTGAGGACTCCTCAAGGATTTTAGTGTCGTTAAACACTACCCTATGAGCTTATTGCATTGGCTCGATCAATTCTAAGTTCTATAAAAAAAAAGGAGAAGGTGTGAACAAACCACTCTTTAAGTGCATCCTAATTGGTTGTCTCATAGTACATCTCTTGATGACTTACCATGATTGTACCCACATCTTTAAGGTCCTATAGAAGGCATATACCCATAGGTTCCTTGGGTAATTATCACCATAGATAGTCCAAGTTTCTTCACACAAGTGTACATGCACTACAAGGTTAGAATTGTCAAAGTAGGTAGATATTTCTAGGTCCTTGTTACTTTTCCAAAATCTAGTATAGATGGATGCTTTCACATCTTGCCAAGTTGACAAACTAGGCCTTTGCACTACCCACCAATTAGTGGTATTGATCCTTAATGTATACACTAATACACCTATTTTGTCTACTTCTTTTGGGATGCATGATTTGAGGTCACAAACATACTCTTCTATAATTTTTCTCCCCCCATATCTTGGGATCATCATAAGTTTACCTTTACTTAGGTGAAACACTCTCTTTCCTCTTTTTTTGGCACAAGGGACCCATATTTTTTAAGTGTGATCAATCTGAACCCAACCAGTCCTTATAGGTTTTGGTGACTTTGTATATACTAAGAAGTACATCCAACTAGTAGTCTCATAAAAAAATTCAACCCATCAGTCATAAGCAATGTTAGTGGTATTTGAGGCTGATTCTCCATATTTCTAATAAATCACTCATTATCATGATGTTTTATATATAGTTTATCTCATCCTTGAGGTCAACACTTTCTTCATAGGGGCTCCTTGGTTACTTTAGAGGGGGATAAATACCCTCTCCTTTCCATTTTCAAAGGTCATATATCATCTTTTAAATTGCATGTCTACATTATTTTCATAGCACCATAGCCTTCCTAGAAGCACTGGATAATTGTCTTTATCTTCCAACTTTCTCACCTTGAAGTTAGTGTGGAACTCAGTACCCATGATATCTATAATAGAACTCTTAAAAATTATGATTGGTTGCACTTGGGTCTTATTCACCATGAAAAGAACATAAGGGAAAGGCCTCAAATTTGGTCAACCCATCTTATCCCATGTATTCTTGGTTAGAATATTGACATCAATGCCTATGTCCATAAGGATCTCACATAAGACCATCTATTAATGGTGGTATCCACAAGGAGTTCTTGATATTACTCCACATTCTATGTATTCTTGACTTCTTATGCCCTTTCCATGTGTGGCATAGTGACTTCAATTGGATTTTTCCTTATATGATCCAAGAGCCAATTTTTTAATAGGGGTAACATTCCTTCCATTTGTATGAGGTGAAATATCTCCATTAACTCTTATGTCTCAACCTCTTAGTTATCTTGCTTCTTGTATGAGGTATCAACCTATGCCTTTAGGTCTTGCACCAATTGGATCTCTCCTTATAGGTTCTAGATAGCACTCATAGCCTATTGAAAAACATATTTTTGGTACACAAGGTCTAGGTAAGGTGTAACTTTGGGTTTAGGCTATTTGATGTGCTTAGTAAAACTCCATTCCCCATATTCCAAGCACAACTTAGGCATTGGCATAATAGGCAGTTTAGTGGTGACTCCATTATGAGTACTTACCTAAACCTTGACTACTTATATATGAGTCAATTATGCCTTTGGAGTCTACTTCTATACTTTTAGATTATGCATGATCATCCCTACACCCTTATCTATGTTAGACCTTTCTTGGGTCAACTTTTTATATAAGTTATGGCATTCCTTGACTTTATGGGTTCCTTGACAATAACCACACATGGGATGTGTAGGGTTTTCATGTTGAAAGTGCTTTATGGAACCACACTTCTAACATGAATAGGGTGGAAACATTTTACCCCCATGTCCTTAACCTCATCCTATAATGCCATGTTACATTCCATAGCCTACATTATATTGGATATAACCCTCATTCCCTTGATTAACTTTCCCTCTAATGATTATAATTGCCTGCCATGCACCTCTCTCCATGTTTTTTCACATCTAATTGATTAATTGGTAATCAGCTATGGTATAAGTGTAGGCATCACACAACTAGTAATAAATGGTTATGTTGACCTAACTAGCATGTTGAAACAAAGTTTAGTTTTGAAAATTATGCACCTCATGATAGACCTCACATCTTAGAAGCAATTTACACACATTCCTTTAAGGGAGTTATTCCTTTTATGACCTTCCATTTCTCATTCAGTGCACCATAACCTATTTCAAGCATATTATGATAAATTAGTGATAAAATTTTAGAGTTGGGAGGCCATGGATGCAATCCACACTTCCATAAATGGGTTGATCCCAGTATCATCACTTCTAACTACTTTAGCTCTAAGTGTAGCTTTAAGCACTTTATAAAGGTTTGTGAATGTCTTCATGGATAGTTCTCTTTTGAATGTCACTAACAACCATCCAATGAGCCATTTCACATTTTTGGAGTGTTGAATGTCATAAGGAAGCTTGGAAAGGAGAGTCTTAAACCTTGTATTATATAGGTGCACACTCTTTAAGAGTCATTGGTTAATCTCTTTGATTATGGTGATGCTCTATTATTCAAACTCTGGTATGTTGAATTCCTTCAAGAATGACTCTTTCAAGGTGTCATAATCAACCATAGCCTATTTAAGATTGAATTTAATATACTGGCTATGGGAACAATCTAATAGAGTTATCATGAAATGGGTTACTTTGTGATCTAATTGGGTGACGCCTCATGTGCACCATTGTAGTTCACACTTTAGCACATGCTATACAACATTATCCATGTTGTAATACTCTAGCAAGTGCATGGCCATCTCTCAGTATTTATTTTATGGAGGTATAGCTAGCATCGAAGGTGCTTACCCACCTAGAATTTTTGTGGGTGGTGACCCTCCAATACCTCTAGCCACTAGGTTAGCTGTTGGTCTCATTGTTATTATTGGTGCCATTGATGTTGAGGGTGTAGTAATACTCACTTATGGTGTCAAGCCACTTATTATGATTTTTTACCCAATCTATGTAGTAGACATTGGTTGAGCTGGTATGCTTGTGCTAATGTTTTGTCTTGGTGAGCCAACACCCAATGGTCTAAAAGCATCCTTTCTCAACTCTTAGGAGGGAATAACCTATTAAATCATAAAATTATACTCCAAATCTATAAAACATCCAAAGTCTATGTTGATAATAGGGTTAGTTATCACTCTTCTTTCTTCATGTGGGAGATCCAATCCATGAGCTTGCACTACAGATTCAAAGGGGGTAAGCACATCTAGCACATCTTTAGTTATCAAATTCTATAGGAACCTAACATAATCAATACCTATTAATTATTTAACTTGATCTATCACTTCATTATTTCTCTTCCTCATGTTGTGGTAATTTAAAAGATCCTTCCCCATGCCCTTCCCACTCGCTATGGGTTCTCTCAGCACTTCCAAGTTATATATCTTCCATTAGCCTATGCCTTCTCTTGTTATAAGTCTATCTTTTGAGCTCTTAGGTGTCAATATACTCATTTGCTTCCATTATGCTTCACCTACACATCCCCTTCTCCCCCTTTTCAATTCTCATACATGAAAGGACTTTAGCCTTCCATTCTCAAAGTTTCAAAGCTATAATCCACCATTAGTTTCTTGAATTTTTCACTGAACTCTTTCACAACATGTCTCTAGGTTCACACAAAAATTAATACTCTACTTCTTCAGGGTAGGAGTATGTGGAAATAATAAACTCAAGTATATAACTATTCAATTCTCCTTACCACCTTTTGTCTACTACTCTAGTCCAAGTGGCATCTAGGATATTAAGCCTCTCTAGGTGCTCCTTTGTCCACTCAAGGCACTATCCATAGCTTCATCTTATGTGGGTTACATAGGCATCCATCCATTAGTATATATGTTTAATAATTTCATATAAAAATACCTCATATAGAGCATCATATAGGTTATTCTAGACCTACTTCATCAACTTTTATCCTCTACAAGTTAGATGTTATAGTGTAAAGTTGTCTTTTACCTATTTCAACTAGTGCTCAATGTTATCGAGGGAGAGTTACAGCATTATTATATCACACTATTAAAATATAAAATTTAATATGAGTCCTAGTAATGGAACCAAAATGTTGTAGAAAATGGGGTCAATCCATCAATTCATCAATTCAGATGCTCATTCAATTGTCTAAGTCAATTTTAGATTCATTACAACTAAGCACAAATTAGTATATTCCTATAGCACTCAACATTTATCACTTAATTATGTTAGCATTAATTCATATAAGGTACAAGCCTTATGTACTCGCTTGAAGCATAGTAGAGAAAGAACTTGGGCCAGCATTAGGATAGTTGTGCCATGGTGAAAGATTTCACTTATAGAACTTGGTACTTTCAACATAGGCTTTTGGTAGATTCATTGGTATAAGCCTCTTTGGGGAACTAGTTTTGGTCATAAGGGTGAAAGCCTTTACTTAACTAAATCTAGCATCATAAAAGAGCTAGATGAGTCAAGGGGATGCTTTAGATTAAGTGCTCATGCTTGGGCTAGGTGATTCTTAGAAAGGGTACTAAAGCTTGGGTGCATGACTCTCTTTATAATTAGGTTAGTTCAATAGAGTATAATGATGTCATCAAATAATATATGGATGTCATTAATTCTCTAAACTAGAAGATTGCAAACAAAGTGCTTAACACACTTATATTCAAATTAAAGCATTATAACCCTCTAACGTGTCACTTAGAAATTCAAATGAAGTATATTTAGATATAATACCATTTAGAATAACTACCATTTTCAATAATCAAGGTTTAATAGAATAGTGTTCATACATATAAAACAAATCATATGTTTTACTAAAGCTATTCAGTTGCCCAAATGCTCACAGATGAGCTTAGGCATCTAAAATCTATGCCTTAATCAAATTTAATATATTCCTAATACTAATGGTAGATATTTATTTCAAACTTAATTTCTATATATCTTCATTGCATAAAATCACATCCTTTCTACTCACTAGTTTGATCTCACTTTATAGGCCACAGGAGCACCTTCTACCAGGGTGGAGTTGTGCATGTTGGGTGTTGAGGTAGAGATTTAGTAATCATTTTTCCATCTCAATTACCTTTCACCCTTCATTTTATGATCACCATGTATATCCACTCTTTTAAAATACCCTAAAGATCTAAGTCTCAGTTAACCACCTACCAATTGGTGTAAGATGTGTATTAATTCCTCTAATTGGTATAAAAGATACCAAAATAGTAACCATTATAAATGATCTCCTTGTGCTGAGGTATCTATTGAGGTGGCATGGATCCCATACTTAATCAAAATAGGTTTATAATAATAATAATCCTTTAACTTTCCTTTCCCATAGTTTGGAACTCTTAGTTAGGCTCTGCAACACATTTTATACTCAAAACCCTAAAAACTTACACTTTTAGGAGGTGTTTGTAATACCTTCATCGAATAAAGTGTTATGGACATGAGATCCCCTATGTTATTAACATGATCTAAGTGTTATTTAATCAAGTCCTAAGTGTTTGAATGCATTTTTCACTAAGCCTTTCTAGTCAAGTCACTATTAGGGTTTAAGGGGGGTTTAAGAGTGCTTGGGTGTCTTAAGGATGGTTCATAGAGATAAAGTCTTGGATATATAAAATAATTATACCAAATTCAAGCCATTATACCTCCCCACCTTCCCTAAATTTTTTGGCTTCCCATGCATAACATCCAAACTATGGTGAGCATTTAAATATGCTCTTTATCAGAGAACATGCCTTTTGAGTAGATTTTAGGTATTTATAGATAATATGGCCAATTTTAGGGGTCTCCCTAGCATGAAAAGTTAATATTATATGTCTCAACATCATTATGGCATCTCCCTTAAAGTTTTAAAGTGTTCTTAATACTCAATTAGCCCTCTACTTCACCTTCTTATAACACTAACCCCATGATGATTTTAGACTAGTCTATCTATACACATTAACCTTGAACATTGACCTAAACCCTAGGGTTGTGAGTTAATCCTACATTTTATATAACCTAGCCATTACCTCAGAGATTTAATGGAGTAGCATCATTATCTTAATTGGACCATTTTACTTCCTTGAAGAGTACATAGTCACTTAATTCAACCTTTTTTCCTACCTATTTTTTGAACCAATCATGGAGGTCTTTGAAAATTGTTGGTAAAGGACTCATTTAGATTATTTAGGATTCATTTTCCCTACTTAACTTCATTATGTACATAAATACTACCCATCTCCTTGATCTTAAGCTCAACTAACACTTTTAGGCCTTTTTTGTATAGTTTGACTCATGCACATGCCAACCAATGAGTCATTATTATGTTTATAATACTTTAGGAGACCTTATAGGTAATTTCATGTTTAAATCAATTCATATCAATGGGTTTTGAGGCAAAAATCCACCAATGGGTCACTTTTAGGGTTTATGTAAGGTTTGACATGTCCACCATATTAATAATGATTCATAGTATATGGACATCCAAACTAAGAATAAATTTCATGAATCTCTATTGTATTTACATCCTCATCTTCCATGAATGGTATGGGTTTCCATGAAAATGGTGTTTGGAGGTAGGAATGTTAGAAGGTGACACTAGGGTTGTCTATAAAACAATTTTGGTTGGTTATTTTCTTAAGGATCATTCATAAAGGTTATCCCCCAAATTCCAACCAATATTTCATATATTTTTAGTCCATATTGATACTTAAACTTCCCTAATATTTTGGCCTTGATCATTTATGTGATGAAGTGTGTGAACACTTTAAGTTGGCTCTTGAGTTGACTGTGTATAGGGTGAGTAGATCAAACAATGTTTTGAAGACACTTTTAAATTTCCATCACATAATTTCACTTTAAACCTTTGTATAAATTCCTTAAACATCCTCACACATCCTTCATTTACCATCAAACTTGTTACAATATCTTAAATATGCCTTAAGATGGTAACAGGGTCTCAGATTAGGCTTAAGGCATCCCTGTTTGGTCTATATTCAAGGGAATTTGATGTAAGTATGAATTTTAACTCCTTTATAGGGTGTATTAGGATCTTATCCATCATATTTAACTACTCAAAAACCATATTTTTATACATTATTATTACAAACCTTCCAAGACATGATTTTGCTAACCTAGCCCCCAGAACTGATTATCATTGATAGGTGTTAGTTTGAGATAAATAGTGGGTATACACACTATTTTCATATCACAATTAAATCATAAAAGCCTTTTTTTGCTCATAATTATAATTTTTACTAATTTTTATGGCTTTCACATACCTATGGAGGTCTCAAACACTCATTTTTCTTAGACTGGCAGTGGGTTGCCTACTGATTATGTGCATAGGCATGAAAATCCTAATTATGGTCCTTATCACTTGTTTCCTAAGATTTTTATTATAATTATGTGCCCAAAACATGTCTCAAGGAAAAATACACTCCCATATGGTGATTTTTATCTTCCCTTCTTCTCTCAAACACCCCCCTTTCAAGCTAAGGGTTCATATCTAAGTAGGCATGTGTGTCCTCAAGCCTGTGTCAACTACACTTTTCTCCCTAGATGTAATGATAATAAATTTTTCCCTATTTATTATTATTTATATTATATTTACTTTAATTAATACTTCTCCTCATCACAATCCATATGTGATCCTTTAATATGCACTAGTAAGGCTATATGCACTCATCTGCCTGTAAATTGTCTATAAGGGCCTAAAAGATGAGTTTTTGAGGGATTAAGGTGTTTTGAGCCATATGAAACCTCTCATTACTTACCTCACATCATATTATATCTCTATGGGCTATCCATTTTCATATTCATCATACCCATGAATGGCCCACACAATTTTCATGGAGGCTTTCACATAGTAGGCTCAAGGTGGTTTCCTATACATGATCATTTGTTGCTCCAGCAAGGTACATGGTATACATATATCTTAAATTTCTATGATCTTATGGTCCTTGAGGTTTTAATGGTAGTTCAGGTCTACTATTATGGTCTAGACTTATAATTAATGAATTATGGATGGAGGAGGGTGACTATGGGGTGAAATGCGTGTACGATCATCAAAATAGGGGTAAAACATAGTATAATGGTAGTGGGGAACAACATAAGATGGAAAGGTATGAAAATGGCATGAAATTTAGTGTGTGAAACCTCTCAATACAAACCTTATTAATTTTACATATGCTTACACTTATACATAAGCAAATATAGCACTTGGGAGGCAAAAGAAGGGTAAACACAATCAAGAAATGAAACCTAGGAATCTCTAAGAAACCTTAGTTTTGGCTAAGAAACCTTAATATTTGCTAAAACTAACTGAGTGATATTAGAGGAAAGGAGGATGCTTTATAGGCTTATGAGTCTACCATGTAATATAGGAAATTTTCTCACATGGGCATGATGATGATCCACTATCACTTCAACACTCCATTTCACACTGTTAATTATGTTTGAAGGCATCTAAGGGCAACTTTGAACCATAGACAATGCTACTTAGATAGTGAACCTCATATAAGTGTAAACCCTTTTATTTTAAGATCATTTTAGATGATAATAGGTTATTATTAAAACCAAATCTGAACAATGGACATGGGGAATCTCAAAACACTCTACCAACTCTTTAACTCAACCAACAACTCGTGATGAGGATATTCAACCCTTACCCATTACACAGACTTGCCTATAGATTGTACCTTGTGCTAGTATTGAATTTTTTATAGTCATATGATCTCACACATGTGATTCATTTACTAAAAATTCTATGATAGGATCCTTAAAGTTCTAAGGAAACAACATCAATCATTAGTTTGACCAAACAAGCCAACAATCCATGAAAACTATTATGCTTAACTTAGCCTATGCAGATAAGGATGGCAATAAAAATATCTTAACTAGTCTAATATATATATTCCTTAATTTATTAAGTAATTTTCATAAATTATATGGGTCAATTTAGGAATAAATTCCCATGGATGGAATTTGACTAAGTGTACTTCCCCTATTAAGAGCTTGTACCCCCATTCTCTCTCCTCTGTATGGTCTAATCATAAACCTGAGGAACTCTTTGAGTCTGCCAATGAACTTGATGGGGAGATAGGATGGTTTTGAGATTTTTTTTCATTGAAACACTTTATTTTATCTCCCTTTTTCCATTAATGACCTCACTCTATAAATCATTGACTCCACCTAAGCTAGTCTATACTTTATGAATTTATAACATCAAAAAAACCTTTGCAACCTATAATTTTTTTGCATTTCTTATTTTAGACTAAAATTCATCATTATCATGTGTTATGGATGGAAAATAGTTTTTATGTGATATTTTGAATCTGATGGTATGAATTAGGGAATTTGACGTCACAATCTAGCATGTGTGGGGCACATTAAGCTCCTACCTGACAACCTCTCCAACTAATGCCACAAGCACAACAACCAAGACCTACATAATAAATACAATATATTTTACCATTACAAATTCCTCCTCCAAGGAGAATGGTACCTATGCATCATGTATTTAGTGACCTTGGTGAGCCTATTGAGTCCATATTTTGTAAACTTGCCATATCTAATTTTATTAATTGGCCTATATGAAAGCATTATATGCAAGGCATTCCCTATCTTGATTGGTACCATGTAAATGAATTCTATGAATATCATTGGGTCAACAGGCACAATTTATAAAGATGTGTGCAAATCAAGCATTTAATCAAGAATATGTTGGAAAATGGGGAGATAACATTAGATAATGGTGATTTCACCTCCAATCAAAATCTTGGCATCTATCAAAACCCTTTTCCATAACATAACTAGAAACAATAACAACAACAAAAACAACCATAGCTAGTGCAATAACTGTTAGGACTGTGGAGCTAAAAGCTTCACTGATGCAAACAGGAGAGGAGGTTGCTGAAGGTTGCTGAGTTGCAGAGAAGTTGGGGTCGGTCTGATCAGCCGACGTCGGCAGGATAGCAAAGGGAAGCAACCGACGTCGGTCATATATCGGCCGACGTCGGTCACCTCCAGGCAGACAGGGACCGACGTCGGTCGCCTATGTGGTTTGACTGCGAGCTAATTACGGACAGTTAGCTAACGAACCAAGTGTTTGCATGAAGAGATCTATTTTTAGACTGAGAGCTGCGGATCTAATTATTGTAATTAGATGTCTAATTATTGTTTGGATGAGATCTATATAATAGACTCATGGTTGTATTGTAAAAGTGTGCTAGGGAGTAAGAGAGCATAATTATAAGCTCCTTCTGTGTGTGAGGTAGAGCAATGGTGCGTTCCTCCTAGTGCCTCAGTACCAGGTGTGTTGGTGCTAGATTGGAGAGCCAACTGGGTTCTTCAGGAGTGTAGGATCTTGGTCACAGTTGCATGGCCTATATAGGAGATCTACACGATAAGTAAAATCGTTGATCTACAGGTGTATGTGTGTGCAAGGTCGAGGTTCACAGGTGAGCAGAACCGTTGTTTGATTTGCAGGTGTGCAAGGTCATATAGATGGCAACATAACAGGGAGCAGTATCAGGCAGGATCTACTTGGAGTATAGGTGTGTACTCGGATAGAGCAGAGAGGAAGGCAAGGGAGTTCCTTCCATAAGTATGGTCTGTTGAAGTGTAGGTTATTGCAAGTTCATGGGAGATCTACTTGTAGTACCTTGAGTACTTGTGGAGCACGTGGAGTGCTTGTGGAGTGCGTGGAGCACTTGTGGTGTGCGTGGAGCATGGGAGGTGAACACCAACTCTGTATTTGAGTTGGGTGTTGGGACCTGTGAGAGGGAGAGCTTTGGGGAGAAGAATTACTGTTCACTTGAGGTGTGGGAAACCTCTGTAAGGTGGTGGAGAAGAAGTGGCATCTTCTTTATTGTATTCTTTTCTGTATAAAGTGTTAATACAAGTTGTGTATTGTCTCTCATATGCTGTGTTATTCTGAATTCTAGTTACTTGGTGAATCTGGTTTATTTCCGCATATTTAAGTTGCTTGAAGTTTGGTAATCAATTGTATGCTTCCGGTTTCGCATCCTGACAAGTGGGATCAGAGCATGTTTGTTGTTCTAGATTCCTGACAAGTGGTATCAGAGCTAAGGTTGCAGGAAGCAGGTTGTGTTTTGGTTACAGGGCACTCTCAGGGGTTTTTGATCGAGTGGGAGTAGAGCAACGGCAGATCAAAGTAAGCTAAGAATGGAGGAATTGAAAAGCACAGATGGTTACTCACGGTCCAATGGAAAGAAAGAGCAGGTAAAAGAACATTGTTGGTTGGTAACAGATCAGCATGAAAAAACTGAAGATATAGATGTAGCAGGTGTTGTTGCACAGGATGTGTTTGCAGGTTTCTTGGATAAAGTTGAATCTTGGATAAAAGATTCGGTTGCCTCTTTCCATGCAGTCCCAGGTAGAGGAGCTGGTAAGCCTTGCCAAAGAATTGGCAAAGGGGAAGTGAAGCTGAAATTGCAGGCGGCCAACACACAGGTGTTGATGAAGGTCATGCAAGTCCTAGGTTTGGAGATTTGGCTAATTTCTTCAGAAAGATTGGGTGATGAGAGATGCACAAGAACTCTCACAGCGGTAGCACTTGAATTAATTGGTGGTAAGAAAATAGGTATTCTTTATCTACTTGTTTATATTACTGATTCTTATTCTATTGCGAAGACGTGGCTTCGTAGGCTTGGTCACATGAGCAGGAAGGAGATGCATGTTCTTAAGCAGAAGACAGATATATTTGATAGGCTTAAGAACTGGAAAGCCTTGGTGTTCTTGGAGGAGATGGCGGATAGAGTTCAGTGGATGAGGCTGGATACATCTGAGCAGGGTAGTTTGGACATGGAAATTGATCCAAAGGAGCTCACAGGTAAAAAGTCATCACTCACAGGCAAACACAGGTACCGGCATCGATCAGGAGAAACCAGCGTCGAACAGATAGATGCCGATGTCGGTCATGTGCAGACCGAAGCTGGCAGTGTCAGGCAGGGTAAGACCAGCGTCGGTCATGGGACCGACATCGGCAGTATGTAAGACCGATGTCGGTCAGGAGGACCGACGTCGGCAGCAGGGACACCAGCGCTGGCAGGTTGGTAGTCAGGTACAGATGCATGGAACCGACGTCGGTCGGATGCAGACTGTGGAGTGACCGAGGTCGGTCACTGTAACGAATTTTGGGTGGACAGCATGCTGTCAAGGAGTCTCAAACACCCATACGGAGGACTGAAGGCGTAAGTAGGCCCTCAAATTTGTGTTCCTCTTCTTCATACTTGTTGCTGATTGTATAGCAGGAAGGATCCAGGAAACAGGTGTGAGCTAGGCAGGATTATGAAGCAGAACTAGACGGGAGTCTTGGTAGGTTTGCCAGCTGGATGAAAGCATAGAGACAAATGGATTCCTTAGTAGAAGAATAGAGAGAACGGATACATGAGATGAAAGACCAGGCATATGGTCTTGAGGAGCTGCAGGACAGTGGTACCAGGTTTGACAGGTGGAGGACGATGCATGGCTTCAGTCAGTGTTAGGTAACTACTGTGGTTTGCCTTACCAGGTGGATGATGAGTCGCGACATCATTCTGTTGCTGTATGTGGATGGTATATTTGCTAGCAGGGTTAGTACATACAGGGTTTTGCTGAGCTAAGGGTAAGATTAGTTCAGTGTCATGTCATGAGGAGTTTAGAGCAGCGGAATTCTTTGACATGGGAGGCATGGAGATCACAGGTTGATTTTGTCTCGAGTGGGAGCTGATGTGAATCAGGTGTTGGCGAGGTTCGGGATGCAGAATCGGAGCACACTAAGGGCTAGATAGGTACAGTGTCCGAAATCACATGAGGTCTGGTATAGACCTATATATTCCCATGCAGTGGGAGCTGTCAGAGTTAGGAGCCAATTCGGGGAAGTGGGTTCTTAGGTTTTTTGAGAGGGACCGGTAGCAGGTGTTGCTATGCAGGGTCAGGACTTCACTATAGGTGTTGTAGGTTCGGATGTGGCAGGGTACTCGGATGACAGGTGGTACATCACAGGTTGTGTGGTTTGTTGTCTTCAGGTGGGAGCTTGAAGAGGGATACAAACCAGGAAACAGATTAGACAGAGTACAGGTACAGGTATAGTGCAGCTATTTATCTCCAAGTGGGAGATTGTTAGGATTGTGGAGCTAAAAGCTTCACTGATGCAAATAGGAGAGGAGGTTGCTGAAGGTTGCTAAGTTGCAGAGAAGTTGGGGTCAGTCTGATTAGCCGACGTTGGTAGGATAGCAAAGGGAAGCAACCGACGTCGGTCATATATCGGCCGACGTCGGTCACCTCCAGGCAGACAGGGACCGACGTCGGTCACCTGTGTGGTTCGACTGTGAGCTAATTACGGATAGTTAGCTAATGAACCAAGTGTTTGCATGAAGAGATCTATTTTTAGACTGAGAGCTGCGGATCTAATTATTGTAATTAGATGTCTAATTATTGTTTGGATGAGATCTATATAATAGACTCATGGTTGTATTGGAAAAGTGTGCTAGGGAGTAAGAGAGCATAATTATAAGCTCCTTCTGTGTGTGAGGTAGAGCAATGGTGCGTTCCTCCTAGTGCCTCAATACCAGGTGTGTTGGTGCTAGATTGGAGAGCCAGCTGGGTTCTTCAGGAGTGTAGGATCTTGGTCACAGTTGCATGGCCTATATAAGAGATCTACATGGTAAGTAAGATCGTTGATCTGTAGGTGTATGTGTGTGCAAGGTCGAGGTTCACAGGTGAGTAGAACCGTTGTTTGATTTGTAGGTGTGCAAGGTCATATAGACGGCAACACAATAGGGAGCAGTATCAGGCAGGATCTACTTGGAGTACAGGTGTGTACTCGGATAGAGCAGAGAGGAAGGCAAGGGAGTTCCTTCCATAAGTATGGTCTATTGAAGTGCAGGTTATTGCAGGTTCATGGGAGATCTACTTGTAGTACCTTGAGTACTTGTGGAGCACGTGGAGTGCTTGTGGAGTGCATGGAGCACTTGTGGTGTGCGTGGAGCAGGGGAGGTGAACACCAACTCTATATTTGAGTTGGGTGTTGGGACCTGTGAGAGGGAGAGCTTTGGGGAGAAGAATTACTGTTCACTTGAGGTGTGGGAAACCTCTGTAAGGTGGTGGAGAAGAAGTGGCATCTTCTTTATTGTATTCTTTTCTGTATAAAGTGTTAATACAAGTTGTGTATTGTCTCTCATATGCTGTATTATTCTGAATTCTAGTTACTTGGTGAATCTAGTTTATTTCCACATATTTAAGTTGCTTGAAGTTTGGTAATCAATTGTATGCTTCCGGTTTCGCATCCTGACAAGTGGGATCAGAGCATGTTTGTTGTTCTAGATTCCTGACAATAACAAAATCAATAGTATCAAAATCAAAGGACAAACTAGTAGAACCAACAACATTAGTAGAATCAATAATGTCAAAATAATAGACAAAACCAAGGTAAGAATGATAACAACAAAAAAACTTACCATGTAGTTGCACATGACTACAATAGGGTTAAAGCTCATATTGTAGAGGGTAGCGTTAACACCATCTCTATTAATCCTAGATCAAGTACCAATCAATCTAGACCATTGTTAAACCATACCACTCAACCAAATTACATGGATAATCCTTCTTTGACTTGGGACCACACACAAGTGAACCAACAAATAAGGTTTTCCACTTTTGGACCTTATATCAATGACTCATCCTTTCCCCATGACCATATATAAGTGCATCGACAACTGAGACTTGTCCTATCTGGTCCCACCCATTCCCATCATTTATTAGTAATCATGGTCTAGCATTTAATCCTGATTGTGCAATCATAACTTGGAGGTCATAGATTACCATTCTAGGCCCACATCCATCTACCACTTAACCCATTATCCAACCAACTATTTAGCCTCAGAATAAACCATTTACCATTGACCAAGATAAGAAGTTTGATATTACAGAATAATTGTAGAAGACACTAGCACAAATTTACATTTTAGATTTTTTGCAAATGTCAACAATCCACAAGAACATTTTTAATGAGTTATTAACCTATTCCTATATTTCCAATGACATATCCCCTGATAAATTTCAAGCTTTGCTTGGACACCTAACTCCATCCCAACAAGTCACATTCAACCAAAGTGATATGTATTTCTTTTATTATATATATGGAGATTATTCTTTTGATGTAGGCAGGAATGCCTGAGCCATGCCCTGTTATATTTCACAATTTTTTTTTGGACTTACCATCGTCAAATAAATGTGCGCAATTTAAAAATTGAAAAGCCTCAGTTTTGAAAGAGAAGGTGATGGACAGTGATCAGCTCAAAAAATTGAATAATACTGAGCAGGGCAATGTTGATTTGGTCAAAGTTATGATCCAAAATGAGCTCGTGAGTAAAACTCATCACTCAGAAAAACACAGATACCGACGTCGGTCAAGTGAGAACCGACATTGATCAGACAGAAGCTGACATCAATCTGATGGAAACCAAAGTCGGTGATGTCAAGTAGGTGGAAACCGACGTCGATCAAAAGAGAACCGACGTCGGTCAGGTCAGTCACATGGAACCGACATCGGTTGGGTGTAGACTAAGAGATGACCGGGATCAGTCACTATAATTAGGACATTTTTAAAAAATAAAAATAATGAAGCTAAAATAATAACAAAGATCAAAATATGACATTTAAATAAACAAGGCATTGAACATGGTGATAATATACTCAATAAGGTATGAAATGGTTTATTAATGGCTTGATGGAGTTTATGAGGTCTATATAATGTGTTGGAGGTGACTTAGTGGTCTATCAAGGCCCAATTAGGTCTCATTATGATCAAAAACGTTGACTTTTTCACACATATATGACCTTAAGAGGCATATCAATTGAATATTATGTTATTATCTTATGAATAAATCTATATGACCTTGTAGAAACCTCAATTAGACCCTGGGACACTTTTCATGATATTATTTAAAATTTAAATATGAACATACCTCATGTGACTGATTAAAACAAAGGTGTTAATGAGTTTCCATTAGACTCCCTTCTCAATTCACATTCACCATGGCATCTGTCACATGTTAGAGCTCCATCAAAGTGACCAAGGGCCATATAAACATGTTTGATCATCATGAAAACACTTGATTCAAGTTTAACATAAGTTATGAAGGCTCTCAAAGTATATTTATAACATGACAAGACATTGGACTATTTGAACAACCCCTTAAACTCATAAGATGAATGACAACCATGAGACTAATAATGGATCAAGACTTAAGGACCTTAGGTTGACCCCTTTCTATATCTAGAACTATAAAGTTTTAAATAGTAATGAGAGTGAATGGAAGGGGAAGTGATAATTTCAAGCTTAAATATGTTCATTTGTTTCTTTATTGAGTTGTCTCTTCACTTGTCTGAAACTACAAGATTGTTACACAACATCAAAATATCTAGCTCACTAGTCATGTCTCTGAATCTTATAAAAAGGGTTTTATAGTGAATTCATATGGTATAATCAAATACACTTTGTGTGAGATGATAGTAAATGAATTAGTGTCATAAATTCGACCAAAATTGAGGACGAAAGGAGATCAAAAAAAATGTTCATAATATGAGTTTGCCTCAGCATTTATTAATCTCAAGAAGTTCATTGAAATGAGGAGATTTAAAACTTTTGTAGATTGGAATAATTTTTTATTCAAATATTGCATGGTTATTATAATTTAATAAAGGAATGATATATTTAATAGTGTAGACATCCAATTCCTAACAGCATTTGTGTTGAAATTGTCAGTCTTACTCAAAATTTGTGAAAATGTACAAATTGGGCCAAAATCACTTAAATGTGCTAAATGGTTCGAGATTGTTGTATACAAGTGCTAATTTAGGCTAATGTATCCCTAAATACATCAATGCTTTTTATGTTATTATTAAATTTTATCAGATCATTTTGATTCAAAATGATGAAAATGCATTTTGGTAGTCTTGATCAATCTTTTCTTCTAATTTAGAAGCACATGATATGTGCATGTGTTATTTCATGTCAACAACATCCTAAATATGATAACATTCTATATGCAACTAACATCACCTTCTAATTCCTATCTAGTCAAATTACAACCTAGTAATATGACTTTTTGACCAGTTTGATTAATGAAGTGCACCAATTTTCAAATAATTGATTAATCTTACTTAAGTGAATTAAACTAAATTATGAGCTTAAATAAGCATTCCATGAAATTTATTGAATATTTATTTATTATAAATTGATTCCGATTAACTACATCATCAAATGACATGATCAATGGGGTGGCATCCATAAGCCATAAATGTAATAAATATCAGAATTACGGCTTCCCATGCTCTTTAATGCCCCTTCCTTCCAAATATTTATGAGGATATTTATGAATATTATTTACATAATTGGATTACTTCCTAGCCACACATCTTGATCTTGATATGGATGGTCATGGTTGATCCTGATAAATTTGTAAAATCTTTAAATATAAGGGCTAAGACCACTTTGATTAAGCTTCATTTGAGTAAACTTATTATGTAGAATTCTCTCCACATGTTATTTGTGTGTGTTGATTATTATGTTTAATTTACAATAGGATAGCTTCATTGATAGGCATAACATTGATATCAATATCATGAGCCTAGTTTATAGTTGGTGTTCTTGACATGGTAGAGCAACTTGCCTTGTACCATTATTGAATACTTGAACACCAAAACAAGGGGAAAAGCATACTTTGAGCTGCTTATGGATGATGAGATGCTCTTGGGAAGGTAATTTATGTTTGTTTTCTTTCATTGAGTTATTAATTACCATTTTCACACCCCTTTGAATAGGTTGGCCTAGATTGTTAGTTATTTATGCTTTTTTCTTGGTTTCATGACTAATGTTTGATCTAACAATCTTTGTAATATATATCTATATCTTGGCATGCCCGATGAGACCATGCATCCCTATAAATCAAGGAATACATTCTAACAATATTATATTTCCATAAAAGTCATTAAAAATTCTTTAAAATTAATTTTTAGCTTCATTTTCTCATGTTTTTGACATTTTTTGTTGATACACGAGTCACATAGTAATCGATGTCAGTTCTGTGTAACTAGCATCAATCAAGTCTAACTAGCATCAGTTAGGTTGTAAAGAAAACATGGTTAATAATTTGTATTTTTAGAGCTTTATTCAAAATTGTAGTTGTCAAATTAGGTTTACAAGTCTCTAGTCTAAACATTTATTCCTGATCTAGAAGTTTTCTTTTGGAGATTTTATCCTAACATTGGGCTAACAAGTTTTTTTCAAAATAATTTTTGCCTAAGGATTCACAAGTGACCATTATTGCTCATTTTTTACTAGCAATGATTATGTTTATAACTAGAATTAGTCTTGTTGTAACTGACATTGGTCATTATTTACCGACATCAGTTTTTATGTGTAAAAAATAGAGAATCTGAGAGAAAGAATTCTAAACTTGCTTGTTTCATAATAATTTTTTATTCAAAGATAAAGGAAACTCTCTAACTTTTATTGCAGGACTTACATGAAAAAATGGTTAATTTGAGCATAATTAAGTCTTTAACCTTCCCTTTGATGTTTAAAAGGAACCTAGATGAGCATGTTTAAATCTTGAACCTTCCCATTGGTGTTTAAAAGGAACTTATATTGTTTATTTGATTATTTTGTGAATATTTTTTAGATTTTTACAAACTAAGGCAAAGGGGCCAAGAACTTCACTTGACATGTCAATTTGTTGCTTAAAACTTACACTTACCTAAATTTCAATTTTCTCAGAGTGTTGTTTTATGCAAATCATCTATTGATTGTTATATTATTTTTATAAAATGAATAATTTATGTTACTCTCCCCCCATCCCATATAAGGAACTTGGCTGATCAAAATCACCTTTTCATTGTGATTGTGACTTTATCCAAGGCATGAAAATGATGTTATCTATGATCTCCAAAAAACCTATATGGTTTGGGTGATCTTAAAACAACCTTTAAAGCTTTTTCACTTAGATAATTTATTTTCATGTAATTGGATTATGGAGGGGAGTTCATCACCTCTTTACAAGTTATTTAGGGAAGCTTTAACCTAGGGCTTCACCTCCCAGCATTGACTTTAACCCCTCTCCATAGGGGGTATACAAATTAAGGGTGACCCACTAGGGCATTTGTTTGAGCTATTAAACAAACTCCATTAGTGGTAATTTATCTTGAAATGTATGATCGATCAGGACATCACACTAAACTAAGAAATTGATGGATGTAGTGGCTATGAAAATGATAAAACCTTTTCACAATAAGTAAATTAACATGTATTTAATTTATTTGTTTTCATATCTAGAGTTAGCCACACTTGGAACCATCTATACGGTCATAAATTATAATTTTTAGACAACCCCACTTACCATGGATTATTGTTGACGCAGGGTGAGTAACACAAAGGTCCATGTTACCATACAATATATTGGGATAATGGGGTATAAATACCCTACCAACTCATGCACTTTTATTTTTGAATTAATAATTTAATCCTTTTAATATCATGTATAAAGATGGATTTTAACAATACAAAGCAACCTTATTAGTTTAAGACTTAGGATGATTTACTTAGTTGTATTTGGTCTTTTTATTCTTTACTTACTTGGTCTTGATTTGAGTCAAAACTTGCTTGTAAATAACATGTCATAATGAAACACATTTGTCCACTATTTCTTGAATAAGGTGTTACGTTGGTCAAATCCAAATCATCTTTTCCTTATTCAAATCCTCATCTTAAACATTTGTGTTTGTATTATCTAAATAGCATATTTATTTTACCCATTTGAGTCTAAACCATTTTTTAAAATCTTAGTCCTTCATTGATAATTCAAATTTGGAATTGCACTTTTCTAAGTTCTAGGTTAATGTGTTAATTAGTTTTACCATTCGCACTTGGATTGAATTAACTTGGGTTCAATTTCCTATTTGGATTGAAGGCCATTTATAGACTCATTTTCATCTAATCACTATGAAATTAGGTCATCAAGTGTATCACTCACACTCTAAGTTTTAGATCACATTTTATTCTACCTCCTATTACCATGTGACACCGTTGTGCTGCCTATTTGGTTCTAGTTTTATACTTAGGAATTCTTGCATGTTTTCACATCTTGATTTTATTAGTTTGCATTATCACCTTTGTAATTTTAAGGGATTTCTTCTAATTTCTTATTATAAATTCATCAAATTTGAACTAGATTTTATGATATCAATGTATCTCTTAACCTATATTTGGTGTACTAGTTTACACTTAGGTCTTTGAATTATCATACCCTCTTCTAATTTATATGATTTTAACCCTACCTAAGGTTGAGTAATTTCATGAACACATTCTTCTAATTGTGTGGTACTATGCCACCTCTTTTTTATTATAGTCTTTTTTATGACTTATAATTTGTTTAGAGAAGATCAAAACACATACCTTATTTAAACATTTGTAAAACATTTTCCAAATCTTAAAAAAGTGTAGAGAACAACCTTGATAGACATGACTATAAGGTATACTCATAATGGATTCTCTTAAGGCCTTAGTTATGAGGTACAACATTATTATGGTGAACATGAACACTCCATCTTATTTGGGGATGTCACCCTCTTTGAGCTTATTTGTTGAAAACCAATCTGATCCATGTTGATTTTTGTGCATCATCCTCATCTTGACCCTTTGATTTGCATACCACACTCAAACGTTACTATTTTAGGAAATCCTCATTTGATTTATGAATCATGTTTAAAGGTTACCATTCTAAGTTATCCCCTTTCAGCTTTTGTGAGAAATCAAGCTCGGCAACATGCAAAGGCTACCATTTTAGGTTATCACCCTTTGGCTTATGTGAGAAATCAAGCTCCATAATGCATGAAGGTTACCATTCTAGGTTATCCCACTTTATTTTGTGTGAGAAATCAATCTCTACAATGTGTGAAGGTTACCATTCTAGGTTATCCCCCTTCAGTTTGTGCAAGTAATGAAGCTCCACAATATGTGAACGTTACCATTTTAGGCTATTATCCTTCAGCTTATGTGAGTGATCAAGATCCATAATATGCAAATATTACTATTTTAGGACCTCATCCTTTGGTTTGTGTGAGAAACCAAATTACGTAGCATATAGTTATTACCATTATAGGCCCATCACCTATATTTATTGAACCTATTGTTGAAGAATCTCCATTTGATGAACCTAATTTTGTTGATCCCTTCTTTGATAGTCTAATTTTTAGAGATCCCATTATTTCCTATTTTTTCATTTGAGCATCTATATAAACTAAGGGCTCATTATGTACAATTCTCTTTTAAAGAATGGCAAACATAATCATAGAATGGAACCCATATGCTATAAACCTTCAAACCAAAGGTCTATATTTAACCTTAATAGATTTCATTTAAATTATTTATACCTAACTATATAGTTGTATACTTTTGATGGTGCTAAAAAGAGATTTAATGGTGATGGAACAAGTCTATAAGACCTTATTTTCCTTGGTAAAAAACTACCCTTGGCTTCTCAACATTTATTTTCATTGGTTATCAATATTGGCTCAGGCTAAACAAAATGTGCCAAACTATATTTGTTGTCATTGGTCTCATAGATCCTACTAACTTATTGAATTCTCTTGCACCATAGATATTGACTTGCATAATGTAACATGGTCTATTAATCTTCTACCATATTAAACATGCTCATGTCACTTGTCAATCATGTGTTGATCTAAGGATCCTATTATCAGTCTATTAACTTCCATGATTGTGCCACGTGGTGGCCTTTCAAGCTCCTTAACTTTTTAACTCATCTCACACTATTAGATCCTAATGTATGAAGAAAAACTAATAATTAATTTATCTCAAACCCAACTCCTTGTCAGTGCATATACACGATTGGATCTCAACTCGATGAACCCACACCATCAAATCTTGTCTAATATGTATAATTTTAGGGGCTTTAACCTAGGGACCTTTTGACCTAATTGAATATACTACAAACCATTGGATAAAATGTTTTAGTATGTGAGATCACATGGATAGATAGATCTTGATCAACTTTAAACCTGTTCAGGGCCTTTTGAACCCAAATAATCACTTTACAGAGTTCAAACTTGACACTCACATGAACATCTTGTTCTATAGGTCTAACTTTTAAGATTTATAACTTGAGATAGAAAGATCATGCAGACATGAAACTTTTAGAACATGTTCTTGGCATGAATAACTCCATGACACTATAATATATTTTTTGGTGATGCTTTTTGAGTGGACTTATAAAATACATAAGTGAAATGGTTTGTTTGTCCCTACGTGACATTGTAATGTCCCTGCGTGACATTGTAGTGATGGTTTGGCTCACTTAGGATTATGGTTGATCTTTTGCATGAATTTATAAGGCTCAAATGATGTCTTTGGGCTTATGAAAAACCTACTTCATGATCTTAAATTTTATGACCATCATGGATGCCTAAATTCTTGAATTTGGACAAACTACACTTTAAGTGAACTTAAAGTGTTTCAAAATCTTTAAAAGTTGCATGATCTCTTTGGTCGACTCATTCCATCCATAAAAACTATTAATTTTCTCATACATTATCAAAAAAATCCATCTAGGCACAAACTTGGTATGTGGGCCCAAAATAGCCAACATCTTTGGCAGATCATATGGAATCATGCCTATTATGTTTGAGAACCTAGTCCATTTTACCTTGACTAGTCCATTGGGTATATGGAGTCCCAAGTCTTATCTCAACTAATCATAAAGATAACACAAGTATATCCCTATATGGAACATTTATTAAATAAAAAAGATGAAAAAAATAGAAAAAAAAGTGCTCAAGGCACTTATTGAAAAAATAAACACATAGTAGAAAAGCAAATGTGCACAAGGAACTTAAAGGAAAAAATAAAGGCTACTCTAATATGTATAATATGTTATAAAGGATAAAAATTAGTTCAATAACATGGATTTAAATGAATTCCATTGAATAATATGGTTAATACCTCTCCATCTAGATAGATAAAATAAAAAATATTATGTTCCTTGCATCTATAGATTAAATAAGGACCACTCCATAGGCTATCAAATTTAGTATGGTTGCTTGGTTTGGCCTTATTTGAGTCCCATTTAAGGACTATGTCCTCCTCCTTTAAGCTCCTTATTTTATCTCTCATTTTAAAGGCTTTTTTGACCTGAGCTTGATGTGACCCCAAAGTTTTCATATCAAGGTCCCTGGTTTCCTCCAACTCCATGAGATCTATCATCCTTACATTCATAGTCTCATCCTCCTACTCAATTTAATGAATTAACTCTAACATAGGCATCTTAAGAGAGATTGGAAATTTGGCTTCCCTTCTATACACAAGAACATATTAAGAACTACCAATGGTAATTTTAGGATTCACCCTAACATCCCATAAGGTTATCCTTAGCCTAGTGTGTCATGTTTTCTGATTCTCTTCCATGGTCCTTTTGATGATCCTTAACAAATTCTTATTTGTGGACTCTACCAATCTATTTCCTTAAGGATAGTAGTTTGAAAAGGTGTTGAGGTAGATGCCAACTTGGAGATCCCACTCACATTTATAATAAGGAATGCTAATGCATTATCTAGAATTATAGTGGCTGGGATACCAAATCTGGTCACAAGGTTGTCATAGAAGTCCAAAACTGCACCTTCACTAGCCTCTTTCAAAGTAATGGCTTCCACCCCCTGGTGAAGTATTTATTTTTAGTGAGAACCCACTTATGCCTTGCACTTGATGGTGTATTGATCATCCCTATGAATTCTAATCCCATTACATGAAGGGTTTCTCCACCTAAATTAGATTGAGTGGAAGCACTACTAGTTTTTGCTTTCTTATAAAGATGGCACACTTTTGGAATTTTCTAACCCATGCATGAGCATCCTTGAAAATATTGGGCCAATAATAACCAGCCCTCATTACCTTTTCTATGGTGGTTCTAGATGCAAAATGGCCTCTTACAGGTCTATCATGGAACTGTTCTAAGATTTTGGTCACCTGGTCATCATCTATAAACCTAAGAAATACCCATTTGAGGCCCTTTCTAAAAATAACTCCAGCAGACAATACATAAGGTAGGGATTAAGGCCTGAAGTAACTTATTTTTCTCTATTTAAACCTTGGGGACATTCTCCTATTATCAATAAGTGAGCCATATCTTGAAGCCAACTCTTTTGAAGTGGAGTTGCACCTAATTATGAGCTGTCTTGGGTCAACAAAAAAAACTTCCTTGTCTTTTTGGAGGTTATTTACCATGTGCTCACATAATCCTTGCCCCTAAAAATCTTGGTAACTTTTATCTCCATGTCATATTATATGACCTTTATGATCTATCATAATCTCTTCTTATTTAAATATTTGCTAAGGAGGAAGTCCTTAACTCCATGATGAGACACCATAAGATGGATCTTGTTGTTGGAGAGCATGGGCATGAACTTCTTGAGGCTTCTCAAGGTTTCAAGAAGTTGTTTCTCAATGAAGGTGTACCTCACCTCATATCCTTCCATCCCTTGACTAAAAAAATCAATTGGCTACCCCATTCCTTTGCCATTCTTCTACATCAGCATAGTCGATATGTTGTCAATGTTAGAAAAGGTGTATAAGATGAAATCCTTGGAGAAATCAGGATTTGAGTGAGGGGGACTAGGCAATGACCTACTTGTTGGTTTTAAAAGTTATCTTGCCTTCACCTAACCAAGCAAACACCTAGCTCTTCTTCAGCATGGTGGTGATAGGTTTGACCAAGTTTGCAAAACTAGGTATGAACATTCTCACAAAGTTGATCTTCCTAAGGAAGCTTTATATCCCCTTGTGCTTTGGCAAGGATGAGGCTAAAATAACACTTACTCTATTAGGGTCAATGGATAATCCTTATTTGGAAATAATATGACCCTATAGCTTACCTTCATGTATAGATAACACACATTTCTTGGGATTTAAAGAGATCACATACTCTCTGCATCTCTATAATATCAACCTTAGATGTTCCATGTGCTCACTAGCATTCTTAGAGAATATTATGATGCAATCCAAGTAGACCAGTACCATTTGATTTAGCATCCCTTGAAAGGCCATGTCCATTACTCTTTGAAAAGTTACACTAGCATTAAACAATCCAAAAGGCATCTTATAGTAAGCAAATGTGCCCCACTTGGTGGTGAATGTAGTCTTGTATTGTTCCTCTTCTCTCACTATCACTTGGTTATTACCTAAATACCCATCCAAGAGAGAGAAGCATTATGAACCAACAAATACTTGAAGGATTTGTTCCATGGATGGTAGAGGGTAATTATCCTTCAAAGAGGCCCTATTAAGATCTTTAAAGTCCACACATAGTCTAATCTCCCCATTCTTCTTCTTAATATGTACTAGATTAGCTACCCATGAGGATTACTTAATTGGTAAGATGATCTTAAATTCAATAAGCTTGATCAATTCATTTCTCATGAGCTCTTCAATATTGGGGTTTATGGGCCTCTGCTTTTACCTATCAGGCTTGGCATTAGCCTCTAGCTCTATAGTATATTGGGCTAATTTGGGATCAAATCCCTTTATTTCACTATATTTCCAAGCATAGATGTATGCATATTCCTCACAAATCTCTATGAAATCATGTCTTTTAGTTTTAGTGCTTACCTTTCCAAGATTAAGGAGCTTGTCTTCAAAGATAAGAACTCTCTCATAGTTCTCTTCATTAGTTGGCATCACTAATTTATCCTTCTTCATATGGTCTTTTTCATGAAAGAGACCTTATAGGGTTACTAGCCCTTTAGTAAGCTTATTGGTCCTTAATTGAATATTTTGCTCCTCATATTGATGATGTAATTTTTATTTGGTTGATAGAGGAGAACTTTGATTCTTATTGCAATAAACATGAAATATATTTATCATTTTCAAAGACCTACCAATGAGCCTCATTATCTTACACTAATGGTCTTATTACTACTTTGGCATGTGGTTTTACCTTGATCCTTTTCAATTCATTGGGGATATCAAAATGAGCCCCCATAGCTTCTAGCCTATCAGCATGTTGATTCTAGCCCCTTGGGAATGATTAAATGTTGAAAGCCTCAAAGTCCTCAATTAGGTCCCATAATCTATGTTTGTATGAATTCATTAAGGGGTTCTTAATGTCATTCTAGCCCCTGACTTGGTACACAACCAATTAATTATCTCCATAGACTTGTAATTACTTTATCCTTCTGTTACTATCCCATTAAAGGCCATAGATGAGGCCCTCATATTCTACTTTATTTCAAGTATAGTTGAATTAGAACCTATATGAAGAGAATTACTTATAATTTAATGGGGATATTATCATAAAACATGCACCCACCTCATGCTTGCTCCTTGAGCCATCAAAGAACAACTTCCATAAAATACTCGAATCTTCTTGAGGCTTCATGAGGGATGGCATGGGCTTGTTTTCTTCATGAAAATAATAGACACTCAATTCCCTTTCTTCAACACCCTCAAAAGGGTCCACCAAATTGATGTCATTCCATAACTCATCCAAGAACATGTTTGGTACCTCTTTTGGATGGGTGTTTAGCTCTTACCCCATTACAAATTCATCTTCATCAATGATGGAAAAATTAATGTTAATGTTATCTAGTTTATAGGGTTATATATGTAATTATGTACTGAGCTCAGTTTTGATTGATACTTTGGCCCCATATCTTGTTCTAAATTTCATATATGACCAATTTATTGCAAGATAGCCTCCTATCTTTCTTATGAACTCTATAGATAATCATATTGTAAAGTGAGAAGGCACATACAAGATCAATACATCTTGACCCACTAAGACACTAGGACAAGCATGTAGGGTCATATTGAGGTCTCTAATTATGCCAGATGGCTTAGTATGATAACCATCAAGTTATAGCATTCCTTTGGACTGGGGCTCATATTTCAGACCAAACTAATTAATTATGGAATTTATCATTTCTAGGTACTAGCCCCACTATCCACTAATAAATAATGCACTAGAGAGTTACTAATGATCACTAAAATATAGAAGGGAGGAGGCTTGACCACCTTACTTGATTTCCCTTAACTAGGCCCTTTGGTTGCATTGGTGAGAACTTTATTCACCTTACTTGGTGGCTTGTCTGCAAGTGTTGTAACATTAATCTTGGATAAACCTTCCTAAAGAATGTCTACTTAACCAAGCATGAAGAGCATATCCCACATGGGCACAATCACATTATATTTCTTCATTTATTTAATAATGTTGATGGGTGAACCACCAACATTTTCTTGTGCTTTGGGAACCACCACTATTATTTGTTGAACTTGTGAACCTTGATGGACCAAGACATTTCCCTGATTTTGACCACTTAGAACTACTAGAACCTTTGGAGTGATAGCAAGTTCATTTGGCTTTTCTAGTGAAGGAGTAATGGTAGGGAACTATTTGAAAGCTTCTCAATTACCATCCATGTTCCTTCTATTAAATCTTATATTTGATACCATTTCTATGTAGGCTTGGCTATAATTATCCTATTAATTAGATGCATAGAACTCTTCTTGCTCATAATTGACCATGGTGGCATCCATCTAGTTTGGTCCTTGATTAGACCCTTGACCTTATAGAGGCTCTTCTAGTTTGGTCATCATAGGTACCTCTACATTTTGGGCCATGAGAGTTTGGTTTTACCCAAAATTATCACCTTGCTACCATTGATCATTGAAAGCTTGGTTGAGGTCAATATTTAGGATAATATGCTGAACAAAAGAATGATTCCAAGGTATGGTACCCTTTGTTTATTGATCCACATTATTTTGAATTGGTACCAAGGTATTGGAAGTGCTAGCAATATTAGTATTTTATTTGTTCTACCTATTATATCCATGTTGCCCTTGTCCTTGGTTTTGAACTTGGCCTTGGGAATTCCCCTTATATCGTGGCATATTTTCTTGAAAGGCTTGTTGTTAAGTTTGGTATGAAATTTGAAAGCCTAATACCTCTTAACATTTACTACCTCATTTCCTAAGGACTAAAACATGCTCTTAAGCTCTTGGAATTTCTTTTGGTCTTGGGAGTCACGAGATCCACTAGTGGAAGCTTTCTCTTGTTTTTTGTGTATGTATTACAACAATTATTGGTGTGGGAGGAATGACATCTAGTGGAGGGATAGCAATAGGAGGTGGTCTAATTTTAGGAAATAAGGGCATTAGTGGTCTATAAATAAGCTTACCATTTTGAACCAGATAATTTTCTACTTTGATGGCTACCTCATAAGTATTTAGAAGTGTATTTCCTCCCATAGATTAGATCATCACTTATATATCACTATTTAAATCCTTTAAATAATTTAGAAAGGAAAAGTTAGGAGTTGGTCTCACTGAGACTAGGATTCTATCCTAAATTTTTTGGAACCTTATGTTGAAGTCTTACATAACTTCATAAGGATGTCTCTTAATGATAGTTAGTTTTTCTTCAAGTGACAAATGGTCACTTTTGTCCTCAAATCTTTTACACAAAGCCTCTCCTAATTGGTCTCATGTTTGAATGGAATTAGAAATAAGGCTTCTATACCAATCTATGGCCTTTCCTTTTAAATAAGTAGCTAATAACCTAATATCCATATTTTCCTTAGTGATATTATGGATATTTAAAAAATTGGCTATGTCCATGAGGTGCTCAAAAGGTGTTGTAGCTTGGTCTCCAGTATAGTAGGGAACACTTTAAAGGGCTGATACTAGAATAGGATCATAATGAGGGAGGGATAGAGGACTTTAGTCATCAAAATACATAAAATATATAGGGACTACTATGGATATGATAAGGTTTAATGAAAGTCTTCTTGTAGGGGTAGGCCTTGGAAATGACCTGGGAACAAAGTTTCCCTAATATGGATGTGTATTGACAAACCTTAAACTTTTTGTTGAAGTCAAAGGTAGTTCAAAATATTCAAAGGGAACACCTCTTTAATCTGACCTTATTATCACTTTTGGCATGAGAGACATCTACCATTTTGCATAAGAGTGTTGATTATTCCTTTTGGAGTCAGCAGATGTTATTGATTAGGAGCTTAATTGTTACAAATTTGATCAAACTAGCATCAAGATTGATCAATCTTATTTGAACTATAGTCCTATCAAGCATGCCAAAAACTATTATAGGATTAATTTTCACCCTTATACAGGTTTATTTAGGCTCTCTCAAACTAATCTACATAATGGGAATAACCTCAGGCTGTGGGTATCCTATGGTGAGGTTGAATCCCCAGAGAAGGTCAACTTCCTCTTGATGCTCACCTAAACTAATGATTCATAGAGAAAAGGGTTATAAGGAGGATAAGGGATCCTAATAAGGTTAAAAATTTGATAGACCAAAGTTAAATGGAAACTCATATAGGCTTGAACACACACTAGATTAGCATAAGACAACTATAGCTCACACAACCTCATTTTCTCACTAGTTACATAAATATTTCAAAGTAGAGGTCCCAAGTGGAACACTAATCTAGACCTATAAGTTAGCTTGAAAACATTTTCAAAGAGGCAAGCAAAAGGATGGTAAACTAGGAATATTCTTCTTCACAAATTCACTATACACAACATACTATGCACTTATTGAAGATAAGAGATAGGCAAAGAGTTGATCCTATTACTTCAAAAAGTCATTCTTACAATATTTTGATAGGGTTTAATCATATCAAATGAGCACACTTTTGAAATATTCTCAATGAGTATCCTTGTCCCAGAAAAGAATGAATAATTCTAAGAGCTTAGAACCCCCTCAATGGGAATGAGACTAGGATATATAAGAGGAGAGAGAGAGAGAGAGAGAGAGAGAGAGAGAGAGAGAGAGAGAGAGAGAGAGTAGAATCACACCATTAGAGATGGAACACACCATTTTGGGTTATTAATTGAACTTGAACTACCACCTTTTGATTTAATGAATGCCTTGCCACATTTTTCATCAAGTAGGACACTGCACATGGTTTACCAAGTTGAAAAATTGTATAAGGACCCAAGAATGCATTGAATGCCCCTAACTATATTTCCCAACACTAGACCTTTTCATTTATCTTTCATGCCATCTCTCACTTGAGGACAAAACTTCATTCTCATAAATCTGATAGAAACATGGTTTTGTGTATTTAAGTAGCTATTTGTCAAAAATATGGCCATGCTAAAGGATAAAGAGCTTCTTCAATAATCACAAACAACTACCTTTGATCATAATCAGATGAGATCCTTTATATAAATAGAAAATTAATCTCATTTATTGGTTTTCTTGTAGTCACATATATTGATGCAAACTTATAGACTACATATCCCTTTTTTATCTATATTAGAGTCATAAGACCTATTTTTTCCTTTGAGAATCTATAGAAACTAAGGGCTCATTATGTATAGGTCTCTTTTAAATAATGGTGGAGACAGTCACAAAATGGACCCCATGTGTTATAAACCTTCAAACTAGAGGTATATATTTAACCTTAATGTCATCCCTTTATATTATTTATACCTAACTATATATTTATGGCCTTTTAATGGTGCTCTAATAAGTTTTAATAGTGGTGGAATGAACCTGCAAGACCTTGTTTACCTTGGTCAAAAACTACCCTTGGCTTCTCAACCTTTATTTTCATTGGTCATTGATACTAGCTTAGGCTAATCAAAATGTGCCAAACTATCTTTTCTCTCATTGGTCTTGTAGATCCTATGGACTTATTAACTTCTCTCACATCATATATCTTTAGTTGCATGATTTAGCATAATCCATCAATCTTATACTATCTTAAATTTGCTCATGCCACTTTTCATCATGTGTTGATCCAAGGATCTTATTGTCAATCTATCAAATTTCATACTTGTACCACATGGTGGCCTCTTGAGTTCCTTCACTTTTTGACTCATCTCACACCAATGGATCATAATGTATAAATTAGCACTAATTATTGATTTATCTTAGACCCACTTCCTTATCAATGAACATGCACCATTAGATATCATTTTGATGAACCTGCACCATCAGATCTTGTCTAACTTATAGCTCTTTAGGGGCTTTAATCTAGTGACCTTTTGACCTATTGGACTCTATGTGAACTATTAGATCAAATGTGTTAGTATGTGAGCTCACATAGACCATTATATCTTGATTGACTTTAAACCTATAAAGGTCATTTTCAACCCAAATAGCCACTTGCTCAAACTTGACACTCATGTGAATGTCTTGATCTGCAGGTCTAACTTTGAAGCTCCATAACTTGATCTAGAAATATTTCATGGACATGAAACTTTTAGAGTGTGTTATTTGCATGAATAAATCCATGGTGTTATAATATCTTGGTTGGTGATGCTTTTTGAGTGGACTTATAAAATAAATAAGTGAACTGGTTTGTTTTTCCCTACATGGTTTGGCTCACTTAGGCTTATGTTTAACCTTTTGCATGAATTTCCAAGGCTCTAATGAGCTCTTAGGGCTTGTGCAAAACTTGATTCTTGCTCTTAAATGTTATGACCACCATGAATACCTATTTTATTGAATTTAGACAAACTACACTTTAAGTGAACTTAAAATATTTCAAAAGCTTTTCAAGCTACATGATCTCTTTGGTCCACTCATTCCATCTAGAACATCTATTTATCTACTCAACCATTATCAACCTAATCTATCTGATTATAAACTTGGTATGTGGACAAAATATGGCCAACATGATCAATTTGAATATATTTGTGATCCTTCTATAGTTTGTGAGGATGATTACTTCAACATTGACATAAGGTGTCCTATTATCTTCTATGAGGATTTAGTTGTCTCTCATCATTCCATTATCACTACCTAACATAGTCATTATATTGACATTCCACCTCCCATAATTGTTGATTAGGATTGATAGAATCATACTTTGCTGAACTACATCCATGGTGACATACAATTTGTAGAATATTTGGGGGACAAGACCACATTCATTCTAAAGAAGAAAAATCTCCAAGTGAAACCTGTTTGAAAGTGCTAGGGGATGATCAAAGTTTAGACTCAACATCTTTTAGTGAAACCTTTTTGAAGGTGTTATAAGACAATTAAAGTCAAATCATCTCTTTTTGAAACCTTTTCATATGCATTGTAGGATAATCAAGATAAATTCATTGGTAAAAACTTCATCTAGATGTCAATAGTTGAGCATAAAAGTTCTTTACTTCTTGATGAAGACAAAATTGAATATCAAATCTATATAGCTTCTAGTCTACAACATAATCAGATGGTAACTACTCTTAGGATTAAATTAAAAAATAATTTGGTGGTCCTAATGAGTGTAAATTTAGAGGTGTTTGGCCTTGCCATAACCAAACTTATGTAGAATCCAAAATCAAGAACATTATGTGTGCCTAAAAATCCCAATCTTCATTTTTTTCCCAAT
This sequence comes from Torreya grandis, assembly GCA_037957365.1. Classification (NCBI taxonomy): domain Eukaryota; kingdom Viridiplantae; phylum Streptophyta; class Pinopsida; order Cupressales; family Taxaceae; genus Torreya; species Torreya grandis. Next base: position 876,416 of record JARHVA010003455.1, on the reverse strand, counting down.
TATTACACATTCCATTATCATCTATCTATGCATTACCCACTTATACCATTTATCCTATGCCTAACATTATTTACCATCCTTGGCCACACTTTCCTTTTTAGAGGCTCCAAAGGTATCTTATCTCAATGCTTGAAGGAAGTAAAATCAACAACTAGTGAGGATCACATCAACATCATTAAAGTCAAAATCTTTAATAGGTTCTTGATGGAATAATTATTTTGAAAGGGTGTTGGATAGAATTTCATGATTGATTATTATATTTATCTCATATGTTGAATAGGATGTGTATCTCCAAATTAACAAGAGAAGCTATTTAGATGAGGTGTTGGGTAGTAATTTTCTTAATTTATTATTCTGGTCATCTCATACATTGACTAGGATATGCACCTCCATGTTAATAGGAGCAGTAGAACCATTTTTCATTTGCCATTTACCCTACCATTTTCCCTACCTCATCTCTTGGGGGAAACCCTATATACCATTTTATTTTAGGCATATTATATCATTATATTTCATTTTATCTCACTATTTGAACTACATTGACTTGAGGTCCTTTAGGACTATGTAGGTAGCACTCAATTTATATTGAGGTTAGCTCGATCATCCTATCCATATTCTTACCATTTTATGAGAAACCTAAGCCATGCTCTCATCATTTTTCAAGCCATTTTTAAGCTTGAACGCTTGCACCATTTTGTGAGCAATCTAAGCCAATTATCACTTGGGGGCAACCTTGTTGCCATTATATCCAAGTGTCATCTAATTATTTTATTTATGTCATACCATGTACCATTTTTATTATACCATGTCTTTACTATTGACCAAGGCTTATTTTTGGTCATCTTGCTTACCCCATTTTGACCTTGGCTCCTTTGGTTCTTCTTACACTTTATGCAAGGGGATTTCGATCAAGTTTCAATAGTTTTAAAGTGTCATGCTGAATGATAGTCTATGAAAGTAGTTTGGCAATTAGTCTAGAAATTTATCTTTCATTAATTATCTTATCTGGTATTATTGGTTATAAACACCTATGGGAAAATTAGTATTATATTTGATACCCCTAATTATAGCCATGTTTGGTCAAATTAAAATTATGACATTATTTTTGAATTATAATCACATATGGGTAAATTAGGTACAATGATTTTTTATCATGCATTGTCACCTCACTTGGTCATGATTATTATCATTTACCTTGTTATTTACTTTTATTTCTAAACTTGGTGTGACCTAATTAGTCTTTCATCACTTTTTGTGTGGGTAGAATTACTATGACTTGAGGTCCTAATGGGACTACCTATGTTGTGCTCAATTCATGTTGAGATCAACTCAGTCCCCCATTTTCATATGCTCCCACCATCTTGTGAGAATTTTATGTTGGCACACTCTCACCATTTCACAATAATTCTTTACAATACCCTTGAAATTTTATGAGTTGGACCATTCTGTGTCTCTTAATCCTTAATCAAGTTGAGATACTTAAAAAAATTTAAAAACATTCATAAAACACCAAAATATCAAAAACATTTTATTTTGTGTGCATGTTTATTTGATTGTTATTTGTGTTGCTTGGTCTTTTAATTTATTGTTTGGTAATGTTCTTTTGTTTTGTTTCCTAGGGACATCTTGATATTCCACATGGATCTTGATTATTCATATCTTAAGCTTATGTTATCAAGTTGGTTTTTCTTTGTTTTTTAGAACATTCTTATTCCTACTTAACTCTTGATTGTTCATATCTTGATTTAAAGTTTGGTTCTTTATGTTCTTCTTTTTCTTTGTCTTTGATTTCTATTTAAATGTGAATGGTTGTAACTATGATATTGGTAGTTCTTATCATTATCTTTATTTATAAACATTCACATTTGAATTATCTCAATGCAATTGAAATTCAATGTCATTATAAGTTCTTTATACGTATGATGCATAATTTCCTTTTTCTATAGTAAGCACTTTGTGCTTTGGTTCCAAGTCTCAACCTCAATGTAGATCTTATGATTAGATCTCAAAAATACCAATGAAACTAGGTATATATGGATTATCATGCACCAAACTCTATGAAATATGTGAATATCTTTGCATATATCATGAGTCTAATCGAACACTAGTCAGTTTTCTTCATCCCTCATTCTATTCTCTCCTGCTTATGGGTGAACTACATTGGCTTGAGGTCCATTTGGACTATGTATGTAGCACTTGGATACATGATGTATCTTAGGTCATCTTATCCATCTTCATTCATAATTTCATCTCTTTCATCATTGTATGCATCCTCATATGTTTGGTTCTTTATGGCTTATTCAATCATTAAACCATCACATCTATGTTTATTTTCATTCATCTTTAATCTATGTTATAGGTTATATCCTTGATCTATTGCTTACAAATTTTCCCTAATAGGGAACAAAATTTGAACTAGTCACAAATCTAAATTAGCCCTACAAGGGTAAACCATTCTTTATTCATGATCAAAATCAGCCCTACTGGGGAAAAATTGTTTATCACATGATCAATTTTACTCTATAGGGGCACATTATTATTTATTCTATTTAGAGACAACATTATACTTTTATTCTAATTCCAAGATCTATGGATTGTTTCCCTTGTTCTATCAATATTTTAGTGTGCAACTTATCTCAAGATTGATCATTTTATAAGTACATAGCTTGCACCCTAGCTTTGGGTGTGTTAAAAGTGTGTCACTTATATTTTTGGATTGTATCCTTCCTCTTCCCCCATATTTGGGGCCCATTTTTCTCTAATTATATTTTTATCATTGATGGAATCAATGCATTCAATCATTAGCTCATTTGGATTTAATCTATTCCACAGGTTAATCTCACTTTCTTTCTCTTTTTGAGAGTCCATCTTCCTCTTTCATCCTAGTATGGCCTCTCATGTGGGCATCATGGGTCATTTCCAATTTATTCTTGACAACTCTTTTCTTATTTATATATCTTCTCAAATAGGGTTAAAATGTATACATCCAAATCCTAACACCATTCATGTTGAAATTATCAATCTTACTCAAAATTTGTGAAAATATATAAATTAGGCCAAAATCACTTAAACACGTTAAATAGTTCAAGCTTGTTATATACAAATATTGATTTAGGATAATGTATACCTAAATGGGATAATGAATTTTATGTGATTATTAAATTTTATCAAATCATTTTGAGTCAAAATGATGAAAACACGTTCTAGTACTCTGGATCATTATTTTCTTCTAATTCAAAAGCACACAACACGTGTGTGTTATTTTATGTCAATAACATCCTAAATGGGATGATAGTCCATACACAACTAACATCACCTTCTAATTCCTCTCCAGTCAAATTATGACCTAGTAATATGACTTTCTAACCATTTTGATTAATGAAGTGCACCAATTTCCAAATAATTTCTTAAATATTGATTAATCTTACTTAGGCAAATTAAACCAAATTATGAGCTTAAATAATAATTCCATAGAAGCTATTAAATATTTATTTATTGTAAATTGATTCCCTATTAACTACATCAAATGATATGATCAATGGGGTGGCATCCATAAGCCATAAATGTAACAAATATCAAAACTATAGCTTTTAATGTCTCTTAAATGCCCCTTCCTCCCAAATATATATGAGGATATTTATGGATATTATTTACATAATTAGATTAATTCATGGCCACACATTTTAATCTTGAGATGGACAATCATGGTTTATCCTGATCAATTTAGAAAATCTATAAATAGAAGGGCCAAGACCACTTTGATTAAGATTCATTTGTGTAAACTTATTATGAAAATTCTCTCCACATGTTATTTATGTCTATTGATTATTATGTTTAATTTGAAATACGATAGATTCATTTATAGGCAAAGCATTGATATTTATATCATGATCTTAGTTTATAGTTGGTGTTCCTGAGATGGCGGAGGATCTTGCCTTACACCATTGTTGAAGACTTGAGCACCAAATCAAAGGGAAAAACATGCTTTGAGCCACTTATAGAAGATGATATTCTATCGGTAAGGTAATTTATGTTTTCTTTCTTTCATTGAGTTCTTAATTGTCATTTACACACCCCATTGAATAGATTTGCCTAGATTGTTAGTTCTTTATGCATTTTTCTTGGTTTCATGACTAATGCTTGATGTAACCATATTTTTAATCCATCTCTATAAATAGAAGACTTGTTATCACAAAGATAATCATGTGGAATTGGGAATGGATAAAATAGAGCATGAACTAGTTGATCCATCATTGGATCTTTTTACAATGATGTGGATTTTCCTATTTGGGCCATTGATTCACTTGTGAAAAGAATTAAAATTCAGTAAACATTGGATCATTAGATATTTAAATATATTGATATCATATCCCCTTTCATCTTATAATTGGTTACAATCTAGGAATTATTCCATGACTTGTTCTTATCATTTCTTGATGTTTTATCTCAAGAAATTGGGTTGTAATCAGTTATCACTTTAATTTTGGGCATCAGGCCATTAAATTTTTGTTGTACACCAAGGCAATGGATATTATTACCTTACCTATTACACTAAAACTCTGTCAAAATTGTGTCAAGGTTTCACCTACCATTCTCCTTTATTTTTTCATGATTTTTTTATCAAAGGATATTGATTTAAGATAAGTAATATATGCCAAAATTTTGTTTGAATGTTAGTTTTGTAATCGAATATACAATCAAATTGTGCATCAACTAGTTTAATTGATAATGAATTCTTGTTCTATTTATTTTGAAGCTTTTATTAGTTTATTATGTGTAATAGTCATTAGCTTGTGTAATTTCTTTCTTTTGATAGAGATTCTAAATTATATGTTCACAATTTTTCCTTTGAATCTTGCTCATTAAGTTATTTAAGTTGTGCAATAGCTAAACATGATGCCTAGTGATATAATTATAGCCAACCATGATTTATGTTTCTGAGCACCAAATTATCCAATCTTAGTCAAATAATCATCCCTTTTTTACCTTACTCTTTCCCTCTCTTTTACATTTTTTATGATAAGTTGTTCTACTCATTATATTATAATTTTTTTATCTTATGAAGGAAGATAGTAAACCTATGGTTTTAATAAGCCCACAATATTAGAAAACTTTAATTCAAGTAAGGAGACTAGTTGATCCTCTTATGTTAATATTTATTTCTCACCTAGATAAACATTATGGAAATTTCTTGACCCTTGGATCCCCATTAAAATCCTAAAAATGAAGGGATATTCATCCCATGTGTTGTAGACTCCCTTTGTCCTCTTAAATCAAATAATATAAAAGTTGTATTTGATTGGGTCATAAATTGATGGTAATATAAATTGACACTAGAAGGAAGGAATTTTATATAAATTTGCTAAACTTTGGTGCCTCTCCTTTGAGCTTTTCCCATTTATTGTTTGCTTAATGTGAATAATATAAATTGGCACTAAAAGGAGGGTTCTATTGGCCATTTTTGGCCCACATACCAAAATTTTTGCCTAAGTCTAAAAAGATGGACATGTTCATGAATAAATGGCAAGTATGAAGAATTTGGGTTTTCTCAAGTAGGAGACTTTAGGTTTGTGGAGCTACTTTCCTTAGCTTGTTTTATAAGTTACAAACAGATGCCCCCCAAACAATTTTATTAAAGAGTCTTTTGTCAGGAAAATTATCCATTCAAGAAGCCCAAAGTGAGCTAGGGGAAGAAACTAGAGGGCAGTTACAAAATTCTAAAAATCACTGAGTGAAGTCCCAAAGAAATTACCACTGGGAAAATAGGTTGTGGAAAAGTGCCCAAGGATAAAAAGTCAAAAGAATTCCTTCAGAAGGAATTCCTTGAGGAAAAAGTGCCAAAACAAAAAATTTGAAGGGACTTTTCAAGTTTCCCAAAGGGCATGTTCATTTCAGGAAGGTTCATTTTCAAAAATATGAAGTTCTTTTAAAATAAGTATGAAGGGTAATTTTTTAGAAAATTATCTAAGGACAAAAGGAAAAGGGTCCTTTCCCTTCAAAAAGGTAAATTTGTAGGATTTATAAAGGGGCATTTTTTTAAATGCCAAAGGGCACTTTTCTCAGCAAAAGGGGGCACTTAAAAATTTGATTATCCATTTCAAAAATTTGAAGGGTCCTTTCCTTTTGAAAATGGGACTTCTTGTGGGAAAAAGCCTTCAGGAAAAAATCTGAGGGAATTCTTTCAAGAAAAAGACCATGAAAGGATGTTTGCAAAATCTCTAAAGGACTTTTTAAAAGCTACAAGAAAAGTGTGCAAGAAAAATCTTGGAAGACTAAAGTCCAGAGAAAAAGGTCTGAAGGAATTCCTTCAAGAGAAAAGGTCAAAAACAAAATGTCTATGAAAGTAGGCACAAGGCAAAAGTCTATAAAAAATCTTGGACAAAGTACCTAAAGGAAATTAGTTGAAGAAAAATAGTTCAAGCTCAGCAAATAGTTGTTGAGATTCAAATATCCCATGACAAGCCCATAAATGTCAAAATCTAAACCCCTAAAAGCATCCATTTGGATTTGAAAGCCTAAAATGTTTGCACATATGTCAAATATGGGTACCATAAAATAAACATTAAATGGGTCTTCAACCAAAAATAGAGATGACACATGGTAGTATCTCATAGATTCAGATCAACAAAGCTCAAGCAGACCTGAGTTGGACTAGATGCATTAAAAGGGCCAAGTGTCACCAATAAGGCTCCATGGAGGGAAAAATAGGTCTTTTATATCTAATAAATATCAAAAGAAGTTATGAAATATATAGACTTACATAGACATAAATGGATATAGGGAAACCAATGTCCTTAGATTGGTTTTCCATCTATAGGAAAGATCTTGTCTAAGTTTAAAAGTAGGATTTGGCATATTAAATTAATGGAGAGGCCCTCATCCTCCAACATGGACATCATCTCCAACAAATAGTCATTCAACATAGAAGCAGCATGGCTTGATCTATATTTAAAGATATGGGTATTTCATCATTATACATGCAAGACATGCAAAGTGAAGGAGCATGCCAAGTTTTTAATGTTAGGATAAAACCATTCACACTTGGTGGAGACATGCAACTACCTTTAACATGGCTCTCTTAGCTCCAAAAAGGAAGACTTGAATGCATGAGGGTATTGAAGATATTTATGGTGATCTTAGGTGTTTCATCTCATGATTAAGGTAGTTGCATGCTTTGAATACAAAAGAGCTCATGAAAAATAGTGGTGGTTCCATCCATTTATGACCCTCCTCTCCATTTTCTCACACAATCCCCCTCTTCTCTCATCCCTTTCTAATATATATAGAGGCTTTTGAGCCTCAAAAAAAATTATCCCTTGACTGGTGATAGAGTTACTCTATCTAAATTGCCTTGTAATACTCTCTTGAAGAAATAAGATGAATTTTTTGATTCTATTTTGAAGCCAAGTGTACATTATTGGAGTTTTAATTTATGGATGTATGTCCCTTTTCATCATCTATAAACTCTCCATGTATCTTTCTTTAATTATTTTGGTTCATTTAAGGTTGTGTAAAGTTTTAGACATCGGTGCCTTCTTAAAGTGTCATGAGCTTGTAGTGTCTCACACAGACCTATTTCCTTATGTCCTTCAAATTGTAGAGTTTCCCTTTGACCTCCATATAAAATATTTATGCTTGTGGCTTTGAGATAGGATTAGCTTAGTCTGTGTCTTGATTAAATTCATTAGTAGTCATTATGTCTTTTAGGCTAAAAGTGGATCATTTCATATTTGGTGCATCACCATCCTTAGCTTAGATTTCCTTTTCATGTTATCTTTCTTTCCCTTTTCCTTAGTCAATAATAGGTTTTAGTGTGGAAAATAATCCAAAGTGAAGCATCTAGGGAGTTAGCCTCATTAAAAATCATAGAGGATCAACCTCACTACAAGATACCCACAGCCTGAGGTTACTCCAATTTTTTAGTTGGGAGTGAAAGATCCTAAAAAACTCTCCCACAAGGGTGCAATTCTATGCTACAACAGGCCCCAAATGCAAAATTTTAGGGCATGAACCTTTTATCTTGAAACTTTGATCATAAACCTCTAATATTGAACGTCTAAATATTATGAGCTTATCATTGGTTATATATATTTGGTTTTATAGTTCATCCTTATACTTTTTCATTATTGTATGCTTAGAATACACACAAAAAAAATTGGTGTTTTACTCTAGAGTATTCTTCAATGATCACTTGATCTAGAGTTAGGTTGGGTCATATAAGATTAAATATTTATCCTCTTCAACTTTATATACATATTATATTTGATCAAGGTAAAGTCAAAATATTAGGTTACCTAACCATACCATCCCCACAATTTTTTTCCAATAGACCAATCCAAATGGTTATTATTTGGCTTTGGGTCAATTGTAAACATTCTTGGTGATGTACATGATTTTCCTAGGAACCCTAAGTATTATCTTCCAAAGTTCACTCCAAACACTTGAAGGATTGTAGAAAAACACATTACATCTTATAAAAAATCCCTCAGGTTACTTAATGTTGAGCATGAAGATGTAACTTACAAATTTTTCCCTTTCACCTTGCTTGATTAGGCTTATGATTGGTTTTTCAACCTACCTAAAAATTCAATTATAGGATGGAATCAATTGAGTAACATATTTTTAGTCCAATTTGGGTAGTGGATCCAAGCATCTTATACAAGCAATTTTTTTGCATGAAAAGGGAAACCAATGAACCTATACATAATTTTAACACATATTTTGAAAAGATGAAGAGTAGGGTAATAGTCTTATATAAACCAAATACCCAACTAACCTTAGAAATGTACTAAAATCCTTTGGACCCTTGTACTAACATGTTCTTAAGGAGATTTCCAACTATCACTTATTTTCTCCTTACATATGTAGATGTAATAAAAGTGGATAGACAACTCAATCTAAAAGGGAAAATGTTGGCTCCCATTCCCAATATTCTCCTAAATATGCCAACATTAAACTTATCCTAGTTGTAAATTAAAATATTCCATTTCCATAACCTCTCCCAATTATGAATCATCTCCCTCTACAACATGTTTCCCCTAATCAAGATTTAGGATTTCTAAATCTGATTAGTAATGAAGCACTACCTCAGTATTACAACCAAATGTTAGTTCCAATTGCAATGAATAATATTCAAAATTCATCTCAAGATCCAACCAAACTTGAGTTAGATGCAATCTAAATAATGGTCTATAGATTAAGAAATGATTTTCTAAACTTGAAAAAATAGGTAGGTAGCTTGAGTAGCGCAAATTTTACCCTAAATTTCATTTACTAGCATAGTTATATGCCCTTTAATAGAGTTGGTAAACAAGTTGAGTCTTCATCCAACAAATTGTTTGAGATCAATAACATGGGTATCACCCTACCTATTTTATGTCATGTGCATAACATATCTCAAGATAGGGAACTTGATTGTGTTGAGTTTTATCAATCTTTTGACATTCTTCAAAAAGAAATAGAAGAATATGAGGTTTTTCCAAATGACTAGAATACTTCAAGTCATTATGATGTTCTCACTTTATCAAAATCCCCTAATAAATCCATGGTTTTAGAGACTTTATACTTTCCTAATGTAAAATATAACAAAACTAAATAGAATTCCAATGACATTCAATCTTTCCAACAATACCAGAGATGAAATTATACTCCTGGGAGTATAGCACATCAATATTTGACTACTTCACTAACAATGTTGATGTACCTCTTGATCCTAAAGCTAGAAATGATCCACCTCTACCAAAATCAGGTGATAAATAACCCGTGACTAGCAAAAAAAATTATAACATTGTGGAGGATATGAAGAAAATAAAAGTTAATATAACCCTCCATGAATTGGCACAAATCACTAAACAAAGGGATTTACTTCTTAAGTCTCTTACAAACAATAGTAGTCAATCATAAAATAAATTTGTTGTTAATACCAATGTTGAAATACATAATACTATGATTAAATTTCCACCCTTTTTGTTAATAGTTTGAATCTTTAGTAAAAAAATTAGAATTGCCTTGTTGATTTTGGTGCCTTGTTTATAATAAATTAGGATTGTTTCCTATAAAATTAGATAAAGTGGTAGTTCAGTTAGACAAGTTTGAAGTCAATATTGTGGGAAATTTATTGAATGTCCATATGCAATTATAATTTGAACCTAGAGTGTAGTAATTCATAGACATACAAATGGTTGGGATCCTAGAAGCATATGGTATGCTACTAAGTTGGGATTGGTCAAGATCACTCAAAGGCTATATGGAAATAGACTTTTCTCATATGTGATTTCCATGGAGAATGGAAAATCAAATCAAGAATGATATAAAACCATGAATGAAGTTGATTATGAAAGAGTATAATGCAGTCAATGAACAAGTTAATTTTACTTATACATATGCAAATGTCTATACTCTAATTACCAAGCCAACAAAGAAGAAAATCTTGAACATGATCAAAATTTAGGTATGTGGTCTTTGTATTTTATTATATCATGCTTTAAACAAGGATTTAGAGTAGGTATTGTAATTATTGACCCATCTAATAGAAATCATTTAGTTTCATATGGATTCAAATTATCATGCACAAATAACATGGTAGAATATGAAGCATCAATTTTATGATTTTAATTTGCAACTAGGGATGATGTTCATCAATTAAAAATCTACTGTGACTCTAAATTATTCATCAATCAGGTAAAAATTAAATTTTATTGAGAACTCTCTTATTTGAAAAGGCATAAACACTAAGCTTGGGATCTAATAGAGTCATTCAATGCTTTCAACATTTTTGTTATTCTTATAACTGGCAATGCCAAGGTAGGCTCACTAGTTATTTTTCCTACTAACCACACACCATTAGACAATATTGATTTTAAAAAATATATGTGGAATGAGTTTCATGCCCATTCTATGCTAGATAATGTAAAATAATTTCAAGTATTTGAAGATGATAGACATATCTTAGATTTCCTTTCTAATTCCAATGATTTTGATACATAGGTAATTAATGAATAAATAAGGAGTGACTTGAATGAAGAGCATCATCATGGTGATGGAGTGTTGAATCTTAAAAACCATCAGATTCTAAGGGGGATGATCTAACTAGAAAGATTATTTAATCTAGATAACCCTATAAATAGACTTGAAAATCCCATTCATTCTAATCATAAATTATAAGTTATTAATATGGGAATGCTTGATCAAGTTTATAATATTAGTGTAGGATCTGAATGCAGTGACAAAGAGATGAAAATACTGAAAATAATATTGATTTATTATAAATATGTTATTTCTTGGATATATGGATACCTAAAGGTGTTTGATCCCATCATTATGACACATAATATTCCTTTGAAGTATGATTAAAGACCATTCAGATAGTGCCAAAGACCAATCAATCCTATTATTGAGTCTCTTATAACAAAGGAATGTTAAAAGTTATTATCAATTGGCATAATCTTTCTCATACATCATTCAACCAGGGTGGCCAACCTAGTGCCAGTCATGAAGAAAAATGGATAAATTCATCTTTGTATGGATTTTAGCAACTTGAATCAAGCTTCAGACATGGACAATTATCCTTTGCCATCTCTAGATGAATTCATTCAACAAGTCATTGGGTCTGAGATGATGTCTTTCTTACATGGATTCTCATGTTACAATTAATTTTTTGTTGATAAAAAAGATAGATCTAAGATAACTTTCACCACAAAATGGGGAATGTTTGCCTATAAAAATATGCCTTTTGGTTTGAATAATGATATCACCACTTTCTAGAGAGATATGGACATTACATTTGAAGGACTAATTGGTAAGTTTATTATTTTTTACATGGCTGATTTAATAGTGTATTTTAAATAATAATTAGACCACTTAAACCACATACAAAATATTTTTAAATGTTTTCATAAATTTGGTATCTTGATCAATCTAAAAAAGTGTATTTTATATGCCACAAAAGGTAAGCTTCTTGGTCATTTAATCACAAAATAAGGTATGTTAATTGACCTCGATCAAGTTTATATCATTTCCAAAATTCAATTTCCAAATAATAAGAAAAAACTAGAATCTTTTTTTGGTAAGATAAAATTCATTTGTAAGTTCATTTATGATTTTGCAAAAATAGTTAAACCTTTGAATGTTATGCTAAAACAAAGAGCCAAAGTATAATGTAACCCTACTTTGAATAAATTATTTCAATAAATCAAGAATGTTATAATGTAAGCCCCTATTTTGGTCAGTCTAAATTATGATAGAGACTTCTTCTTGTATTTGTTTGCCTCTGATCATACAATTATAGTCTTGACACATAATTTTGAAGATGGAGAACACCCTTTATCTTTCATGAGTACTAATATAAAATAGGTTTAATTAAGATAACCTATGTTAGACAATCAAGCTTATGCATTAGTAAAGGAAGCAAAGAAATTTATACATTATATTATATGGAAAAAGGGATGTGCTATTGTTCATGATCCTATTGTCAAGTTGATGTTAGGACAGAATGGCATTGAAGAATGAAGAGGATGATGGGTCTAAAAACTTAAAGAACATGACATGAAATTTAATCTTGTAAGGCTGGTTTAAGGTTAAGGTTTGTCACAATTGATTTCTCAATTTGATCCTATCATTGATGTTGTTAATGTAAATTAGTCTAAAATCAAGCATAGCCCATGGTATGATTCAATAATTCATTACTTGTTATATAGTATTCCACCAACTAACCTTGATAAGACATAAAAAAGAGCATTAAGGTTAAAGGTTGATCATTTCATTCTTAATAAATGTGTCATATACCATAATGAATGGATTTTCCTAACATGTTTAATATAATAAGAAGCATGAGATGTCATGATTTATTTTCATAACAAATTAGGTAGTGGCCACCCTTTAGGTAATGTGACTATACACAATATCTTAAGATTCAGTTACTATTGGCCACATTTATTTAAATATGCTCATGCACATGTGAGGTATTATCATCATTGTCATATCTTTACAAAAATAAAAACTCGTGTTGTCATGCGTCTTCAACCAATGATTGAAGAGCATCATTTTCCTCAATGGGTCTAGACTTCATTGGTGTTATAAATCTCAATTCTTTAGCTAGTCATAAATTCATTCTTATATGCACTAACTATTGCACAAGGTGGGATTAAGCAAGGGGAAATAAAGAATAATACTTCTAAATAAGTGATTAAATTTATTGAGGAACAAATTACAACTATATTTGGCACTATAGTATAACTCATATGTGATAATGGGTCTATCTTCCAATTAGTTGAATTGACTAAGTGTACATATCAGAATAGAATTACATTAAAGTTATCCTCAAACTATTACCCATAAGGTAATGGTTTAGTTGAATCTACAAATAAGAATTTGTTAAATACCATTAATAAAGTAGTAAAAAAGAACCCATTCAATTGGAATTTGTCACTTAAATATACTTTGTGGGTTGACCAAATAAGACACAAACAAAGTCTCAAGAGTTCACCTTATAGTTTGGTTTATGGTGTGGAGATAGTATTTCAATTGACACTCAATAAACCCAAATATCAATTATTCATTACTATATGGAATCAAATGATACAAGTTAGTCTAGACTATTAGACCTGATTTATTTAGAACACACAAGAGAAGAAGCCTTATAAAATTTTAGCACATCCCAAGTTGTTGTGAAGAGATGGTTTGATAAAAGAGAATAGGTCAAATTGTTTCATATTTTAGACTTGGTTTTATTATGAAACAAAGCCCATGAGAATAAAGGTCAACATTATAAGTTTAGTCCTCCCTGGAATGGGTCTTATCAATTTTTAGAACTACTAAGACATAATAAATTCAAATTGAAATATCTTTAAGGCAATGACCTTCCCTTACCTATCAATACATAATTTTTAAAGCGTTATTTCTAATATGTTTTATCAAATGTAATTTCAAAATGAAGGTTGAGAGGTTAATGGTGTGTACATATTGTATATAATTTCCTATTTTTTGTAGATTTAGTTGTATTATTTTCTTAGTTTTTTATTTTCTTAAATTAGTTTCTCATTTTCTTAGTTTAGTTTGTTTTTTGTTGTTTTGTGTTTGTCTTGTTTGGTTTTTTTACGTGTTTTTTATGCTCTTCATTATGTTTTTCCCTGTAACTTGTTTAATTTGGTTTTTTTTATTGGAGTTATTGTTGGTCTTTATGTTCTTTTCAAGATTGATTATAGTTGATTATATATTTTATCATTAGAATTCAATCTTTCATAAGGTCCTCCCTTAGAATTATTATTTTTTATCTTTCCTTATTGTAATTTATTCATGCTTTGGTCCTAGATAAGTAATATTTGATCCCATTAGTGTTATACGGAAATCAATTTTAATAAATGGATAGAAATTTTAGACAATGGTATGTTGAAGAAAAAATATGTCCTTACACTCTCATGGTCTAGGAATTTCAAATGACTAATGAAAATATGAGAATCATTTAGATTTACATTTTAAAATTTTATAAGTTATAAGGTTAGTAGTCATCTTTGAACATTTACATAAACTATTGTAATTCCAATACATTTTCAAATTTTTGAAGGCATGTGATTCAAAAAATAATATGGAAATTTTTAGAAACATTTGATTTTCTTATTAAAGCCATCAAATTACACTTAATTTCACATTTAAAGCCAAATATAAAAATTGAAATGATTTAACTTTGTCCTAATGGTCATGAATTTTTTGAGTCTATCATTATACCTTAGCTTGGTCCCCAACCCTCAATAGACTGAATATGAAATATTTTCAAAATGAATAAATCAAAAGGAAATTAAATAAAATGTAAAATCCAAATTCTTTCCTTGAAAGGGTGATTCAGGAAATTTCAATTGTATTATTTCTAGCTTATCTTGTAGTGGAGCAAGGCCTTGAGCGGACCATAGGTATCTCTATCAGGGATATAGACATCTAGATGGTAGCAAAGCAATGCACATGCCATTCACCCCCAAGCCAAACATATAATTTTTTCCTTTTTATAAGTTTTGATTATTTTAGACAAGTTTAAATTTCTTTATGTGAATTCAAGAGCTATAAAATTATTAATCACTTGGACACACGCTGATGGTCCTATGTAAATCTAGAAATCAGTATGTCACATGTTGAGTTAGACTTTAGTGCTTTCATCTTTTTGGATTTATTTAAGGATTTATCTATATATTTGTGTTTGTTGATCAAGTTTGAAGACTGAAATTCTAGGTTCTAAATTTTAAACAACATTCTCCTTGTAAAAGTCACCATTTTTTGGGTCCAACATGCCCCATTATTTGAAATATCACATGGGGACCCTCTTTTTTAAAACACACTTGCTTCTTTATTATGTTATTACTTGCTTACATGCTAACATTTATGAATGTTTCATAAATTACTTGATATATATTCCCATACTAAGGTTCCAAACTTATGAGTGTGTTTGATGAAATTGAACAACCTTCAGTTGACCATTTATTCACATTGACTAGACAATCCTTGTCTAGAGTTTAAAAGTTTTTTTGAGTGATTCAAAATTTTATTCATCATTTGGATTATATAATTTATATCTTCTAAAGAATCCTAGTTAAATTGGTGTTTCATGCATTCATTTTATTATTATTTTTATTTAGTAAATAGTTTTGAATTCAATATTAAAGTATTAGTCTATTTTGTCCCTTTTTCCTTAAAAGGTCTTATTTTGAAACATTTATGCTTTAAATCTTAAATCATGACTTTATTAAGGATTAAATTGAAAGGAGCCAGTTCAATAATTTATTTCATTGGGTATTAGACTTCATTATTACACTATTTCAATTGAATTATGATATTTATTCATTCATATTAGTTTAATTTACAATTTGAAATGGTTAAATTATTGTAAGAAATCTCATTTTGGTTTTTATAACAATCTTTTCAAATTCAAAATGTCCTTAATTAGCCAAAAAATATTATCATCAAGATTTATTTATGCCTTTTTGATTCTTTGTTTATATAGATTTTTGCATTTTATAATGCTTTATTCATAATGTTTTCATTTACTAACTTATTAATTATTTCCAAAGTGTTTTTTCTTAGTATTTTATTCACAAAAATCTTGTAAAGCCCCCAAATCATCAATGTGTACCAGCTGTCAGAATCTCAAGCATTTGGAGTCTATGGTGGAATTTCATTCAGAAATTGTTAAGTCTTCTAATCCCCAACCTTTTGAGATTGCACCATGTATCCACATCTTGGGCACCTAAATCTAGAAGGGAGCTAGTCAATAATTCAATGCCTCAAAAGCTCCCAAGCTTCCATAAGTCATCTAGGTGTTGATAGATTGAGTGATCTAAGCAAATCAAAAGTCTATAGAAGCCCTGAGGCCCAAAGGTAGATGATGATGCCATATGAAACCATTACAATAACTAAGGACTCTGGGGCTTAATTCAAATAGTATACACCTCTGATGGAAGATTCAACACAAAGGTACCACATGGTAGTATCAATGGTTTGGAGCTCACCCAAAAGTGCAAAGAAGCAAAACTATAAAATTGACTAAGTGTCAAAGGTAGAGAAACCCTAAGATCATTCAACATGACATGATCTCATTCAATTTGAGTAAATAAATTCTTATAAATATGACTAAGTGTCAAAGGTATAGGAACCCTAATATCATGCCATGTGGCATGATCTCATCCAATCAAATTAGTTATTGTAAAAATGACTAAGTGTCAAAGACTTCTAAGTCCCAAGATCATTCCATATGGCATGATCTCGGAGATTCAGAGATTGAGGAAGGTGATGCACAGTGAAAAAGTTTCTAAAGATAGTCTAAACTTGAATTTCTAAAATTGTGACATATGGTTACATCTCAAAAATTTAATGATCACATAGTAAAAGTGCATAGTCAAAATTGGTATTGACTCTAAAGTTTTAAGATTGTGAAATGTGGTCACATATTATGGAGTCAAATTTAAAAAGGGTAAGTACATATTCAACAGTTGAGAGATCCTCAAAATTCCAAGATAGTGCCATATGACATGATCTCTGGGACTTGGTCCATGGAAGATATAGAACATAGAGTAGTTGAGCAACAATTTCCTAGAGTCTTGAGATCATGCCACATGGCACAGTCTTGTGGACTTTGCCCACAGAACATATCTAAATCTAATTATTAAGCCCATAAGACCTCTCCAAAATTTATATTTTGATAAGTGTCAAAATGTGTGCATCTATAGCTAGCAAGGTAGATACGAAGATGACCTCGGCATACAATAGGCCTAAATTTGATGGCCAAGGAGGGACTAGGGAGATGGATAAATGATAGTGTTAGCCCGACTGTAATTTCAAGTTTTTATGCAAAGAATGCAAATGGAACAAGGCTAAAATAGACCTGAGTAGTCTTGTGGGCTAATCACAAAAGAAAAAAACTAGATAGTTTTAGTTAGAGCCTAGAATCCATTAAAAAAGTCTCATAATGAAGATTTCAATAAGTAATTAGATAGAATGGAAGGGGAAGTGATAATTTCAATATCAAATATTCATTTTCTTTGAGATTGAGCTACCTCTTCACTTGTCTAAAACTGTAAGATTTCTATAGAACATCAAAATATCTAGCTCACTAGTCATGTTCCAAAATCTTCTAAAAAGAGGCTTGTAGCAAAGTAGTATGGGCTAATCAAATGCACTTTGAGAAAGATGACAAGAGATAGATCAATGTCATAAATTAGACCTAGATTGAGGGAGAAAGGAGATCAAGAGAAATGTTCATAGCATGAGTTTTCTGAGGTATTTATAGACCTCAATAAGTTCATTAAAAGGAGGAGATTTAACACTTTTATAGATTGTAATAATTTATTATTTTGAAACTACCTAGTTATTATAATTTAATAAATAAAGGACTTATTTAATAGAATATTTGTTATCACAAAGATAAGCATGTGGAATTACGAATGGATAAAATAGAGCATGATCTGGTTGATCCAACATTGGGAACCTTTTAAAATGGTATGGTTTTTCCTATTTGGGCCATTCAATCACTTGTAAAAATAATCAAAAGTTAATAAACATTGCATCATTAGATCTTTAAATACATTTGAGATTGCATCCCCTTTCATCTTGAAAGTAGTTATAATATAGGAATTGTGCCATGACTTATTCTTGTCCTTTGCTAATGTGTTTTCTCAAGAAAATAGGTTGTAATCAGTTACCAAATTTAATTTTGGGAATCATGTCATTATATTTTGGTTGTGTATTAATGAAATGGATTTGATTACCTTACCTATATAAATAGCAATGCTTTCCATTATAATGGTCAACACATTTTTGCATTAAAACTCTATCAATATTATGCCAAGATTGCACCTACGATTCTTATTTTTTTTATCATGATTGTCTACCAGAGGATATTAATTTGAGAGAAGTAATATATTACAAGAAGTTATTTTAATGGTAGTTTTTCAATTGAATATAAAATTAGATTATGTAGTATCTAGTTCCATTGATTTTGAATTCTCAATATGTTTATTTTGAAACTTTTATTAAGTCATTTTGTACAATAACTACATGCTTATGTTTTTGCTTTATTTTGATAGAGATTATGCATTATATGTTCATATTTTTTCTTTTGAATTTTATCATTGAATTATTTTAGTTTTTCAATAGCTAAAATCAATGCCCAGTGATATGATTGTAGCCAACCATGATTTCCATTTCTCACCACCACAATATTTGATCTCAGTCAAAGAATCATCCCTTTTTTACCTTACTATTTCCATCTATTTATGATAAGATGTCCTACTCAATATATTATAATTATTTATATTATGAATTAAGATAGTAAACATATGGTTTCAACAAGCTCACAACATTAGATAACTTTACTTCAATTAAGGAGACTAGTTGAGCCTCTAGTGGTAATACTTGTTGTTCACCCAAGTAAACATTATAGAAATTTATTGGCCCTTGTATCCCCAATAAAATCCTTAAAAAAATGGAGAATTCATCCCATGTGTTATATACTCCCTTTCTCATCTTAAATTAGTTAAACTAATAGTTATATTTGAGTGGGTCACAAACTAATCCTAACACTTATCTACTACACAACATATTTAGATATTTAGAGAACTGAAACACATTCGTAATAATATTATTCCAAAGAAATCATAGAGAAATCAATGATGGGTTCCATGAACCCCCATCCCTTTTTTTTTTGTTCATGACCACAAAGTCTTATTATACATATGTAGAGCATTACAAATTCTATAGTGATAGATATTTCACCTATACATGATCCTTAGTAGTACCACCAATTTATTACACCAGGTTATTAGTAGGGAGATACCTATGATCATCCATTATATGGGATCATAGGATATTTATTTCTTTTTAAATATTCTAAAAATACCAAAAAATTAAAAACTTCAAAAAAATCCAAAAGTATTTACAGCATTCACAAGTTTTATTATCTCTTTTGCATATATGTTGATGGTTCCATGTTAATATGTGGAATAT
Organism: Torreya grandis; assembly: GCA_037957365.1. Taxonomy (NCBI): domain Eukaryota; kingdom Viridiplantae; phylum Streptophyta; class Pinopsida; order Cupressales; family Taxaceae; genus Torreya; species Torreya grandis. The sequence continues at coordinate 856,934 of JARHVA010003455.1, read as the reverse complement.
AAATACTTTGTATACACACATGTGTTTCAAACATCATTTGAGTGTGATTCAAGAATACATAGACATGTGATCTACTTAGTTTTTAATGTTGGGTCTTACCTCTACTCATGTCATGTGGACATTAGGGGCATATTCTTTTTTCATCATGATACATCTAGGTTATATTATTCTTTGATCACTTTACATTATCATATTTGATCTTATGTACTTACACATTCCTTTAACCATGCTTATATCTTTCAAAATTAGTTTGATATTTTATGAACTTAATTATTTTTGCTAATACATATGATCTATAGGCTAGTATGTTATGTTTATATTGGTTACATATTGCCTATGCTTTCCTTTTTTCACTTCCTTGAGTGTGTTCCTTGTTTTCTATTGTCATTTTTATCATTTGATAATGTTTCATTTATTTTGGCCCATGTGCCTATGTTTACCTATTGTGACATTTGCATAATACATGGCCTATTGTATGTCGACATTTTAATATGTCATTCCTTACTTTGTGTACATTTGATTAAGGCATGTCCCTTCAATTGACCATGCCCTTTGTTTGAAGTTTCTTTGGTCCTTGTCTTTTGATTTGATTTTGAGTGCTCTTGGGTGTGTGTTTTATTACTTGTTAATATTGTACTATTATTATTTATATGTTACCATGATCTATATCATGCATCTTAGTACTTGATGTGTTCCCAATTTGCATACTTCAATGATATATCTACTTAGACATGTTACTCCTATATGCTACATGGTTCATACATAGATTATATGATTATCTTATCCTTTTGAGGTAAGGTAATTACCAGTTGTTACTTCTCCTCACCTCAAAAGAGGGGGAATATTAGTGGGGGCATGTTATAAAGGCATGGCTTTTACATTATTCATAGATTCAAATTATACTCCACACTTACACTAGTTTTTAGTTTCAGATTATAGTGTGGCCATGTTTTGGAAACATATTCTCCACACTTACATCAATTTTTAGTTTTAGATTATATTTAGGGCATGTTATGAAAACATGTTCTCCACACTTACACAATTTTTAAATTAAACAAAATTATGAAGTTATATAATTTAGATGCATAATTATGGTAGAATTCTATATATTGGTACCATTTATATACTCAAGTTTCATCATGAGACACATATGAGGTGCATATGCCATGCAAAAGATCACTTTAAATTTTAAAATAAAAATATCTTTCAAATGTCAAACACTTATATGGACATTAACTCAATAGATTAGATTATTACAGACTGTATTGAGCCAATTTAATATAGTAGTTGGTTCACTTTTGGTATGGTTGAGGTGATTAAATCACTCAATATTGCCAAGTTTATAAGTTGGACTTGATTACATCATCCAACCTCACTAGATTTATAGTGTGTTTTGATTTGATTCACTCATGTTCACTAAGTTATAAGTATGATTGGGTTGGATAATTGAGATAATCTTAATTATCAAGTGTCAACTCATCTTTTTCTCCAAGGTTGGTGGCATGTGTCCTCCAATAATTATATATTTATACACTTTCTAGATTTTATATTTATCCTAATCTCAAATCTAATGGGTCATAATGATACATCTTTTCAAATCAATTTACCAAAAGGTAAGATTGTTACATTTATACATAGGTATAATCCTAAAACCTCACTCTTTATATTTCAATAATTTCATTACTTTTGATTTTAATTTATATGCATTGATTATATACTATAACATGTTTTTTGGGTATAGGTTAATCACTATCAAAGCACTCAATTTGGGCTCCCACAAAGGTAAGGTGTGTTATACACACTCAAGTATGCATTTCTTTTCCTTTAAACTATAAATTTTATTACAATATTAAAGGGGTGGAATGTAGATACTATTTCTAAATTATATAGCACCTCAGTCTTGTACACTTTGCAAATATAGACCTGTGTTGTTCCTCTTAATTCTAGACCTTTCCCACTAACAAAATTCTCACATCTAATATTTATTTATGCCTATTACTTATCTCATACTCTAATCAATGTTATTCTAATGACTCAAACTTTCTATCATAATTATATTTCTATAAACCTATTTATATTTTGTCTCTATAGGTTTTGGACCTATGCCTATTTTCTATTTACCTGGACACTTGTGTCCCAATCATATGCCTATGTCAACATAAGTATCATATCCCAACGTAAGTTTTTAATGCCCTAAATTCATCTAATTCATAAATTATAAGTATCCCAATGATTAGCCTAAGTATTTAATGTGATATATTCCCCAAAAATATTGGTATATATGCATGATCAATCCTCATTCATTCCACACCTATCGCAAACCTAACAACTCACAAGGCAACCTACTAAAAGTATTCAATCAAATATTTAAGTCAACAAAGCTTCCCTATTTCCCTCTATTTCTAAATCAATCATAGGGATAAAAAATATATAGGTTTAAAGTATTTAAGGAGCATCACATGATCCATATTTTCTAAGTTACAAGTTAGGTCATTATTGTAATTGTTTATCACATATTATATACATATGCACATACAAGCCCACACATAGGGGATAACTACATGAGTCAAAGACCCTCTTCATAGTAGTGTATACATAGCCAAAACCCATTGATATAGGAGTATTTGGGCTTATTTCAACACTATGAACCCACTAACTCATTTTTTCCATAGTCATTATGAAGATGAAGAATTAGGGTTTTGGCTATTTGACAAGGAGTGATATTCCATGAGCTAGATCTAAATACACTAGAATGAAGGAAACATAAAACCTATAACATTCCATGTGCTTGAATCTATATCCATAAAGTATCATATATTTAACACTAATGTAACCATTCAAGGTTGATGCAAGTGTCTATGGTCATAGAGGTTAAATTTCTAAAATTTGAAGACTAATCCAAAATCTAGATCCAATCTATTTCTAAAATACTCCATATAAAATCTAAATTCACATAGTAATCCATATAATTACCATTTTTTTCTATTTATTATAATATCAATCATTGGTTATACTTACTATTTTTAGCATATCTTAGTATTTAAGTTCTTAATATTATTTATGAGTTTAAAAATTAATTAGCCTACTATAGAGATAGTTTATCAACCTTGTACCCTAGGATATCTCTATCCCATTTAACCCTATATTCCTTAATTATATTTTAGGGTTAAACAAGTCTAAGGAGACCTCATATAAGGGGCATACTCAAATTCCACACAATAAAAGTTTTAATGACGTAGTCGAATGTCCACAAAGCATATAAATGACATATTCAAATATCCATACAATATAGAGTGATGTATTCAAATGTTTGAATAATAAATCAAAAGCATGCAAGGCATAATCAATGGAGAATATTTAAATTATCAAACATGCAATATAATGCAAGACAACAGCAAGTAAGGAACACACTCAAAGAAGTGCATAAATGAAAGTAATGAAATATAGGAAACCAACATGAACATAGCATATTAGTTCCTAAACATATGTGTTTTCAAGCAATGTTAAATGCATGTTTAAACCTAAATTGAGATGGGTCAATATAGTATAGGGTTAAGAATATAGCAATCAAAAAGCACAAGGGTGATAAATAGATTGATAGCAAGCCAATTAATTTTCAAACTTAGATAAATAATGTACTAAATTTAAATGTTGAGATATGCTAAAAATATAAAGTAAAACTATTGATTAACATTGAAATAAATTATAAATAACAATACTTGCTATGTTGTGTTCATGTAGATATGGGCTAAAATAGGCTGGAAGTGGACTAGATCAAGATCCTAGAATAGTCATCAGATTCTATAAATTTACACTTTATGGCCTTAAACACTTGCATCAAATCTAGATGGTTGAGTCAATGTTACTATATGAGTTGAATACAAGTATATAGTATGGAATATCAACTAGATCTAAGTGTAACCACATAGAGACTTATAATTTTTATATCACATTCACTCTGATGTATTTAGATCTCTTGCATAGGTTATCTCTCTTTATCAAATGCTCAAAACTTAGATTTATAAACCTTGGAGTGACTGTGGAAAAAATGGGTTAGTGAGAATATGGTGTTGAGCTACCCCAAGGACCCCTCTATTAATGGGTGTTTCCTATATAACTAATACCTTTAAAAGTACCTCAAAATTATGTAGTTTTCTTCTACATTTTGGCTTATGTGTATATCAAAATATAATGTGTGATAAGTTAGTACATAAAGTGACATAGCTTGTAACTTGGAATATATGATTCATGGAGTGATCCTTCATAATACCTCAGACCTATACATAGTATATCCCTATGAGTGATATATAAATACAAAAAAATAAGTTTTCTTGACTTGAATTCTTTATTGAGTGTTTTTGGTAAGTTGCCTTGTGATTTGTTAAGTTTGTGCTACGTGAGGAATGAATGAGGGTTGATATATATATATATATATATATATATATATATATATATATATATATATCAATTATTTTAATAAATATCTCACATAAAATCACATAGGTTGACCATAGGGATACATTTTATTTGAAAATTTTATGACTTTAGGGCATTAGACACTTAGTTTGGCACAATACACTAACATCAACATAGGCATCCTACTAGGACACAAGTGTACAAAAAGATAGAAAATAGGTACAAGTTAAAATCTTATAAAGAATGATAATAAGTAGGTTTATATCATTTTGAGCAATATATAAGGCCTAGTCATTAGAATAACATATGGTCAAACTAAGAGATAAGAAGTAAGCACAAGAGATAGCAAATACAAGTCTTTTGATAGTAGGAAGGTCTTAGAACTGAAGGGTATAACCATGAGAATTACTTTTCAATTATACAATACTAAGGTGATATATAATTCATATTTAATGTTTACATTCCCCACTTAATCTAGTAATGAAATTACTAGTTTAAAGGAAAATGAATGCATATAGTGTGTATAACACACCTTGTCTTTGTGTGAGTCCCACTTGAGTGATTTGTTGGTGACTAACCTTGAAAATAAGAACATTTTATAGTATGTAATTAGTGTATATAATCTAGAATTGAAAAAAATTGAAATGATTGAATGGAAAGAGAGAAAGGTTAGGAGTACACCTATGTATCGATGAAAATATCTTACCTTTTGGCAATTTGATTTGAAGAGATGCTCTATTATGAAGATTTTAAGCTGAGATTAGGATAATATTAAAAAATTTAAGTGAAAATAGATATAAATATTAGAGATCATCTTTCCCCCAACCTTAGAGAAAATGTGAGTTACCACCTAGTAGTTGAGTTTAGCTCAATCGTGTAACCTAATCATACTTATAATCTAGTGAGTGTGAGTGATCCAAGTCAAATCACACTATGAATCTTGTGTGAGTGGATGATTTTATCACTCCATCCTATAAAATTAGTAAGAATAAGTTACATAATCACCTCAATGCTTCTAAAGTGAATCAACTACTATAGTAGATTGACTCAATAATAGTCCATAAAATTCCATCCTATTGTAGGCTAAAGTATGTAGAAGTATTTTAAATTTTAAAGTTGATTGGATTTTATAATTTAAGGTTATATTTTGCATGGCATGTGCACCTCATATATGTATCAAGCTAAAATATGCTTATAATAATTGTACCAATGTATATAATGCTACCACAAGTGTGTATATAAATCATATAACTATGCAATTTTGGCCAATTTGTAAATTTTTCAAGTGTGAAAGACATGTTCCCATGACATGCCCCGACTAAAATCTAAAATTAAGAACTGGTATAGGTATGGAGATCATGTTTTTCATAACATACCCCCTATGTAATCTAAAAATATTGACTACTGAATAAGTGTTGAAGTCATGCTTTTTTGGCATGCCCCAACTAAAATTAGAAAGTGTGAAATCCATGTTTCTATCATATGACCCCACTGATATTCCCCAAATTTTGAAGTGAGGGGAAGTAAAAATTGGTAGTCACCTTACCTCAAAAGGATAAGATAATTGTATAATCTATGAATGTAGCATGTAGCATTTAGGAGTAGCATGTATATGTAGATATAGCAATGAGGTACATATTATCTGATCACATCAAGTCATAATATGCATGATTTGAATCATGAGAATGTCTAGATATTAACAATACAATCTCAAAAATCAATCAATCAAATACACAAGATCACTCAAAAGCAAATTTAAAAAAATGGTCCAATAAGACCTCAAATAAGGGGTATGTTCAAATGCCACACAATCAAAGGGACATGACTTAGTAAAATGTACATAAAGCAAGAAATGACATATTTGAATGTTAACATACAACAAACTATAGCATATGAAAATGTCATAATAGGTGAACATAAGAATGGGGGACACAATAAATGGATCATATTTAAATGCTCAAACAAGCCATATAATGCAAGACAAGACACTCAAGGAAGTGGATAAATTAAAACCATGAAACATAAACAACCAACATAAACATATCATGTTAATCCATGGATATATGTTTTAACAAAAAACATTAAGTACATATCATATCAAGTACACTATAAAAAATATAAGCATGGATAAAGGCATGTGTAAGTATATAAAATCAAACATGATAATGGAAAATGATCATATAATGATATAATATAGATGCATCATGATCAAATAAGTGGATGCTCTTAATGTCCAAATGACATGAGTAAAGTGAACACCCAACATCTTAAAGTGTATATATTATGTGCCTGGGTATGCCTATATCACTCTCAAAATATATGTAAAACACATGTATATAGATTTTATCTACAAACATGGAACTAACAACATAGATGCCAAGGAGCTAATAGAACATGTAAATGATAAATATATTTTTGTATTATTTTTTTTTTAGAATATTTGAAAATAAAATACCATCCTATGACCTCATCCAAGGAATGATCAGATGTATCTCCCCACTGTGAACCTAGTATAATAAATTGGTTATATTGTGAAATAACATATATAGGTGTAATACCTAGCACTATAATATATGTAATGCTTTGTATATGTAAAATAGGACTCTATGGTCATGAGGATAAAATTGGAGTAGGATTTCATGGAACCCATCATTGAGTGCTTTGTGGTTTATTTGAAGTAGCAGTAATAGGAATATGTTTAGGTGCCTTGGATATTTGAGTATGGTGTGTAGTAGATAAGGATTATATGGGATCCATTGTGTCTTTGATACAATGGTCTCTCATGTACTATATTCTTGGAGAAAGTGATTTCATGTTGATTACCCTTTTATGGAAGATTAACTTAGTACGTTTTTTAATTAACTTCCTTAGTATAAACTTATTTTGTTCAAGTGGGTGTTCATATAGAATTATGGAAATGATAATTACCCTATTTTCATGAATGTATTTAACATGTCCATGTATTATACAAGGTAACTCACATAGTGTATGTATCCAATATGACATATCAATAACACCCATGTAAGGTGTAATAGAAAAATTAAAAACCACATGCATTGGACCCACGTAAAAAGGTAAGTCAATCCCACTAAGAACCTATTGTAAGGTTCCATCAAATAATCTAATTGATTTATTCAAAAGATGTAAATAATTATGTTTATAACCCAAGTATGTAAGTAATGTCATTGTGAAAACATTCTCACTTCAACCATTATCAATCATAACACTATGTATAGGTTGGTGATCAAGTTATGATTGACTCAATAAGGAATGAAGATCTGAGCTATCATCCATAATCTCACTATCATCAAAATTAATAGAGGGTATTTGAACCATATGATGTGTATGCCACGTATAAGTACCAATAACCCCATATAATGGTAAAAAATAATGTGATGGAGGAGGATGTGTGTTATGTACTATTTTTATTTCTATATCCATTTTAAAATGATATTGCAAAGGATTGTTAAATATCTTATAATTTTAGTAATCACTAGGTTATAAACTTGATGCCTTTGGAAGATCAAATATAATTTTTTGGTCATCAATAAGGTCCTAAATATTATGCTTCAAGGTAAAACATAAGTAGTATAATGCCCCGGACCATGGAGATAGTCACAATAAGCATCAACATCATATCCTTTGGGTAAAGATAGACTCATATCAAACTCTATAGGATGAGGGAGAGATATGATTTGACACTCCACAATCTTTGAAAGTAACAAAGACAGAGACTTAATCAAGTATGTAAATTATCTCCTTGGTGCATTAGATAAGACAAGCTGATAAGTTTTCTATGACACCACATTAACTATGGTATTGTTTCCTTTTTAGGTTATGTGAGTTTTACTTTATAACTTAGTATTTGGTATTTTATTTATTCGATGTGTTTGCTACATACTTAAGTTTTTTCAATGAGATAAGCTTCATTTCATAATTGTGAATAATATGTCATAAGACATCAAAATATTTGAACTTTTGAAAAAAATGGACTTGTGTAATGGGTCAATAATTTTTTATTAAAGATGTCTTCAAGTTTGTTATCTACCATTGAATTTATCATTTGAGCTAACATTATCTTATATCTTAAGGCATATTCATTGATAGGTTCATTGATTCCTTGTTTGATTTTTGTAATCTAGGCATAGGAATCATTTTTGGTAATATTGATAGAGAAGTATGCCAAAAATTGATTTTCAAGAGGTTTGATTACATTTACTGATTATATTGGTAAATTATAGAACCACCTTAGATTATAGTCCTTGAGGCTCCTTGTAAATAGTTTAGTCAAAATTTTATAATTGGAGGCATAATCAAGGCATGCCACATATAAAGATCAAATATGTTTAAGATCACACTTACCATCATAAAATTTAAAATTAAGTGAAATAAAACTAGTTGGCAAGGGTTGCAATGATATCTCAAGTGTAAGAGGGTTATACAACACCTCGTATGAATCAATCGCATAAGGTGATTCATGTAATTTTGTTCAATATTTGTAACCTTAGTTTCAAAAAAATTATAGTTTGGACAAGAACTTGCACCTCCTAGTATTTAAGGTTGGAAAATTATGAAGTTAACAAAAGAGTTATACCCATAAGTTGAGAAAATATAGGCATTAAAACTAGTAATGGTTTGAATTATTACTAGTTTCCCCTATAAGATGTAGCAATATTAGGATTTATTTTAGGGAATAAAGGTGTAAACACATATCATGTGCCCCCATTATAAGTATGAATTGGTGATGTTCCCAAGGGAAGGTTTATTGGTATAAAATTAGTTGAAGTATCACCTAAGGATTCACCATTATAGACACCTAAAACTAGCCACTAATAACCTCCAACTAAGCTTTTGACCAATTTCTACCAAAGTGTCAAATTTGGATTTAAAACATTAAAATGCATTAAAAGAGTTGAAATTGTTATATTCAAGTGCTAATTTTTTCTAGGGTATCATTAAATGTGGCAATGCAATTTATGAAGAAGATAACTTTGATCAAATCATTTTGAGTCAAAATGGCATTTTTACACTTGAGTGCTCTGGATTTCTCTTTTCTACCAAATTTCTTGCATGAGACATGTGCCTTTGTTATTTTTTGTTAGAAACATCCTAAATTAGATATAAAAAAATACAACACATTAGACATTTCATCTTAATTCTAATCTATTCAAATTTTGAGCCAATAATAGGACATTTTGTCCAATTTGATTAATTTGTGCACCAAAGGGCCAAAATTTGTACCAAAGTGACTAATCATGCTTAAATCTAATTAATTAAATTCATGAGCCTAATTAAGAATTCCAAATTTTTGAATATTTGTTTTTAGAAATGAATATTGAAAATTTGCATCATCAAATAACATCATTTCTTGGGAAGGCATCCTTAGACCATAAATGCATAAAATATCAATCAAGCCACCCCATGCCTCATTAAGACCCTCCATGCCTCTTTATTTCCTCTCTATCCCAAATATTTATGAAGGAAGTTATTGATTTTTTCCTCAAAATTTGAATGAATTCTTAGCCACACATCTTCATCTTGAGATGGATGGTTTAGGTTCATTCTGACCATTTTAAAAAATCTATAAATAGGAGGCCTTACCTATTGAATTTTAAGCTTAAACAATACAAAGTTATAATGCATAAATAATTCCAAAATCCATTGAAATTAGTGTTATAATTATAAATTGTTGAGACAATCCAAATCCAAAACCATCATAAAGGTTCCAAGGAGAAGAGGAGATAGCCAAGCCTCCTTTAATGAAGACTCATTGAGCACAAGCTAAGCAAGCCACTTTAACAAGCTATTTGGAGCATCTGAGTAAGGTGAAGGATTTATTTATCTTTGCATTCTAATTGTGTTTCTCATTTTATTATGTTAATATGTCCCCCCTTGAGATAGGCTTAAGGTTTTAGCTTAGTGTATTCTTTGTTTGGATTTTATTTGACTCACTAACATCAGACTAATCTCCCCCCATTGTAATCCTATGTTCACAATGATCACTAGGTGAGGAATCCTTAGCCTTAACATGCTTACTAATTTAATCTCTTGTAACATAAAAAAATGCATCTATTTAGCCCTTATTGTTATTAATATGAGTAACTAATGCATCTTTATCCTTTATTTGAAAATGAGTATTTTGGTTAACATTTTCCATTACTTATAAATGAATAATTCATAATTTGAAAAAAATATAGCAATCATAAAAATAGAAAACCCTAATCTAAGTTTACGATTTGCATACAAAGTCATAGAGATTTGGTTCACCAAATGTTTAACCTAAATTCATATGAGTTAATATATTACAGAGTTTAGAATATGAAAATGAATAAGCACAAGGGTGTTAAACAAATATATAGTAGGCCAATTAATTTACAAACTTAGATAAATAATGTTTTAAATTTAAATGTTGAGATATGTTAAAAATAAAATGTAAAACTATTGATTAACATAATAATAAATTATAAACAAGATTAATTAGTTGGTTTATTGTGTGCATGTATATTTGAGATGAAAATGTTATAAGTGAATTAGATCAGTATCCTAGAATAGTCATCAAATTCTAGAAAATTACATTATGGGGCCTCAAATGCTTGTGTCAAATCTAAAAGGATGTGTTGATGCTAATGTCTAAGTTGACATAGGTGTCTAGTATGAAATATCAACTAGATATAGGTGTTAGCACCTAGATCCATCTATCTATTATATCACCTTTACTATGGTATGTTCATATCTCATGGACAAGTCATTACTTTTGTTAAATGCTCAAACCCTAGATTTTTCACCCTTAGATTGACTATGGGAGAAATGGGTTAGTGGGCACATGGTGTCAAGTATATCTCTCTTTCAATGTACACTACCTATATATATATAATACTATGAAGAGGACCTCAGACCTATGTAGTTCTCCTTTATGTGTTGGTTTGTGTGTGTGTTGAGATACAACATATGGTAAGTACATAGAGTGATCTAGCTTGTAACTTAAAAGATATGGTTCATGGAGTGATCTTCAGTAATTTAGACTTATAAATAGATTGGTCATATGAATGATATTGAAATTGGAAATAATAGGGAAGCTTTCCTCACTTGAATGCCTTATTGAGTGCTTTTAGTAAGTTGACTTGTGATTTGTTAGGTATATGCTAGATGAGGAGTGAATGAGGATTAATCTTGTGTGTGTGTGTGTGTGTGTGTGTGTAATTTTTGGAAATATCTCACCTAAAATCACCAAGGCTAACCATAAGGATACATTTAATTTGTAAATTTGATGACTTTAGGGCATTAGACACTTATTTTGTCACAAAACATTAGTGTCAATATAGGCATTTGACTTGGATGCAAGTGTATATGAAGATATAAAACAGGTACAAGTCCAAAACTTGTAGAGGATGATAATAAGTTTTTTAACATTAAAATATAGGTGTGGGGACATCTAGGGTCAAAAGGGGAAGAGATAACCTAGGGCACAAGGATGGTAGGCTATCTCAAAAGTAAGAAAATTATTTATGAAAATCAAATAAACATATACTAAGATGTTAAAGATAAAAATTATAACTATGTTATATGTTAATATAGCAATGAAAACAAGATACTTAGCTGATGTTGATGCTAACATAGATCTAGATCTAGAATAGGTAGAAAGAGGATTGGATCTAGATTATAGAATAGTCACATGATTCTTTAAATTTGACCTATGTAGATGCAAACACTTTTGTCAACCTAGGATGGTTTCACTAACACTATTATCTGACTTGGAATCAAGTGTCTAGTATGTAATACCTACTAAAATTAGATGAGACCACCTAGATTATTTTGGTTTATGTGTTTCTTTCACTCTAGTGCACTCAGATTTAGGTCATGGACTATCATTCCTTGTCAAATAATAAAACCTTAGTTCTTCATCTTCATAATGATAATGAAAAAAATGGGTTAGTGTGCTCACATTGTTGAATTTCCCCAAAGATATAATGAATCACAATACTATCAAGACAAATAAAAATCCAATGAAGTAAGATTCAGATTTGTATTGAGTTTTTATATATCTTGATAGTATTCAAGTTCATTAATATCCCTCTATCAATGAGAATTGCCTACATAGCCAATACTTTGAAGAGGGCCTTAAACTTATGTATTTCTCCCCTATATGTTGGCTTGTGTGTGAATCATGTAGTGTGTGATAAGAAAGTATAATAGTGACCTGGATTATAACTTGGCAAATGTGGCTTATGTTATTATCCTTCAATAATTTAGATATGTAGATGTGTTGTCCATATGACTCATATGGAAATAGAAGAAAATAGTGATTTTTTTTTCACTTGAATTCTTGATATAATGGTTTTGGTAAGTTGCCTTGTGATTTTCTAGGTGTTTCTAGGTGAGAATTAAACGAGGTTTGATCTTATATTTATACCAATATTTTTGAATAATATCTTATATTAAATCACTTGGGCTGACCATAGTAATATCTTCATTTGTAAATTAGATGCCTTTAGGGCACTAAACACTTGAGTTAGGGTAGGGCACTTGCAACGACATAAGCATTTGACTAGGACACAAGTGTTCAAGTACTTGGGAAACAAGTACAAATCTAAAACTTGAAAAGATGGAAGATAAGTAGGTTTTTAGCATTTTAGTCAAGGTATAAGGTCTAAGTCATAAAAATATTATTATTAGGACTAATAGATAAGAAATTAGGCATAGAGAGATAGTGTATGTGAGCCTTTTGGAAATGAGAAATGTCTAGAATCTAAAGGTACATCTATGATACGTATTTTAGAAGTGTACAAGACTAAGTTTCTATATAATTCATAAATATTGTCTACATTTCCCCCAATTTAATCTAGTAATGAAATTGTTATTTTAAAGGAAATAATTACAAACTTAGGTGTGTATAACCCACCTTGTCTTTGTTTGAGTCTAATTTGCATGATTTGCTAATGACTGACCTAAAACTAATATCATGTTATAATATACAATAAATTCATATAATTTAAAATTGAAAATATTAAAATAATTGAAATTAAAAGAGAGCAAGGTTTAGGAGTACACCTATGTATCGATGTAATTGTCTTGCCTTTTAAAAAATTGATTTAAATGATGTATCATTATGAATCATTAAAACTAATATTAAAAAAAATATTAATCTAAAAATTTCATATATTTAAAGATATAGATATATATTGGAGGGTACATGCCTCTAACCTTGGAGAAAAGGTGAGTTTCCACCTAGCATTTGAGATTAGCTCAACTATGAAACCCAATCATACTTATGACCTAGTGAGTGTGAGTGCACCAAGGTCAACTCACACTATAAAATTAGTAAGGATAGATGATTTAATCAAGTCCAACCTATAAAATTTGAAATATAAGGGATTTAATCAATTCAACCATACTAAAAAGTGAACCAACTATTGTAGTAGATTGGCTCAATATAGTCTGAAAACTCTAACCTAGTGGGTGATGACAATCCCTAAAAGTGTTTGGAATATGAAATTAATTTGATTTTTTAATATTATGTGCACATTACATATCATATTCACCTTAGATATGTCTCATGTTAAAAATATGTATAACAATGGTACCAATGTATAGAATTCAGTCATAAATGTGTATATGAATCATATAACTATGCAATTTAGCCAATTTGAAAATTGTGTAAGTGTGGAGAATATGCTATGGAGAAATATAAAAACTAATATAAGTGTCAATGTAGATAAAAGAAATTCCATATCATTCCCTCACTACATTCTAAATTTGACAATTAATGTAAGTGTGGAGAACATGTTTCCAAAACATGCCCCCACTACAATCTGAATCTAAAAACTAGTGTAAGTGTTAATGTAGAGGACATGTTTCCAAAACATGCCCTCACTATAATTTAGGTATGTTACATACTGAATAAGTGTGGAGAACATATTTCCATAACATGCCCCTTATTAAATCTAAAATTTTAACAAATGTGAAATTCATGCCTCCAAGGCATGCCCCCTTTGAGGTGAGGTAAGTATCAAGTGGTAGTCACCTTACCTTAAAAGGATAAGATAATAATGTAAGATGTGAATGTGCCATGTATCATATAGAGGAAACATGTCTAGGTAGATATAACATTAAATCATGTCAAAATTGATCACGTTAAGTCTTAAGATGCATGATATAGATCATGAAAACATTTAGAAAGTAATAATATAAGGTCAATAAGTAATCAAGCACACACATACAAGAGCACTCAAAAATTAGATCAAAATACAAAGGTCCAAGGAGATCATAAACAAGGGACATGTTCAAATGTCACACAATCAAAGGGATATGACAGTCAAATGTCCACAAAAATAAGAATGACATATTCAAATGTCAACATACAATAAGCAATGGCATATTCAAATGTCAAAGAGGAAAATAAAAGCATGGGGGACACAAATAATGGAGCATATTCAAATGCTCAAAAAAATAAGATAATATAAAAGAAATAAACTCAATGAAGTTCATACATGAAAGCATAAATAATCAATATAAACATAACATACTAGTCTCTAGATATATGTGTTAGCAAAAAACATCAAGTACATAGCATATCAAGTACACTATGAAAGATGTAAGCATGGATAAAGGTCTATGTAGTATTGATATTTTTGTCTCAAAAATTTCAAAATGTCAAGTACCCTAAGGGATACCCATTATTTTTTTAGAAAATACCTTAAAATAACCTAGGACACTCATTTCCCAAAGCCTAATGAAAATCAAAGATCTAGGTGCAACTTACAACTTGCAAACTTGTAAATTATATCTAGACCTCTACATCTTGCTTTAATTATAGCTAGCAAAAATTGGAGATTACAATGAAATTTTCAACTTACAAACTTAAAATTTTCTTCCCAACCTTCACTTCCCACATAACACATGCCCATCATAAACTAGAACACTGCTCATAATTTACAACTTGTAAAGTTATAATTATAAATGGAGTTATGCTTCCCACTAAACACATATTATATGGAAACCAGAGATTGGAATTCAATTTTCAACTTACAAACTTGGAAATTGCTTCCCAGCCTCTACTTCCTACACATCACTCCAACTAGAAAGTGGAACTCTGGTTGCACATTGCAACTTTCAAAGTGGTAAATTGCACTGTGAGTTTTGCCTTCCCATTTTCAAAGTACCAAGCTATCCTATGAAATGTAGATATCAAACTGCAAAGTGAAAATTTTCAAAGTTGCAAACTTGATCCTAGACTTCAAATTTTTTAAGCTCTTACCAACCACTAACCTAGGGTAATTTATTGTAGTGATTATATAAATGATATTAGGGTTAGTTGTAATTCATTATTAATTTTGAAAAGATTGAGATTGAAGCTCTGTGACCAAGCTATGACCCCATAAGCCACACATTCGAGCCATGCTACCATGCTTTCAAGCCATGATGTCATTGACCCCTACTACTTCATATTCCTCTATCATCTTTTTGCCCTTTAGATCAATCATTTTGGTATCAAAACTAGCTTTGTTCCATTGCTTTTTTCTATCTAGTAGCATTTTCTAGGTTTTTTACTTAGCATTAATAGTTTTTTTAGCTTATTTACTTAGTGTTGTTTCAAGGATCACCTTATTTTATCTAGCTTATGTCAAGTCTATTTAAGATATAGTCATTAAAAACATAGGGTTTTTCAAATTCATACAAACCAATTAAATATTCCAAGTAATATTCCCTACATAGTCCCATGAACTTTTCACTTACTAAAACAATTCCAAAACCCATAGGTTTTCTACCTAAAATTACAAGACCTCATAATTCCACAAACTTTCCAGTGCATAGAATAACCCTAATCTCTATCAGAGTTTTCACTAAAGATCATAAGTGTGTTTTATAACTACCATCTCTGTTAGATATTTTCCCTAAAATAGCAACCCCAATCTCCATCAAAGCTTTCACCTGTGTTTTGCACCCTTAAATCCTGCCAACTCTATAGTTGGTTTTCCCCTAGGAAATTCTCCATAATCCATGTCTATAAAAGAGATGAAATTTAAATCTAAGGGACCTAGTGTTCTAATCAGCTTGGAATCCAACACAAATGAGATCATGGACACAAACCTAGGTCATATTGACCTAGGTGACTTCTAGGCTAGAGTGAATGTTAAATTCAAAAATGACTAAATTTAAAGCATTTATGATTTTGGGTTGCCTTAAGTAGTAGCCTTCCCCCTATTAGTGTATATCCATAATTTGGTGCTCATATTAGCAAAGCATTATGATGTAGATAAGAGATAAGTTTTGAATGAAAAAAGGGAAAGGATTCTAAACTTGGACCCTGATTTAATAGACTCAGTGTTCTTGATACCTAAATATGATAGTTATCTTAATATAACTCTCAAATCATAAAATAAATTATATTAAGAAAACAACATTGGATGTCTAAGGGTAATGATTAAGTAATGGCTAAGGGTATCTAGGCCTACATCCACAAGATTTCCCAAAACAACAGTAAGGATAGATTTCAAAGATGAAGTGGGAGATTTAATCATACTCTTACATAGAGTCACTGAAATCCCTAATGCCAAGATCTTTCAAGATTGGATGTACTAATGCATATGGATAATCCATCAAAATAACCAATAGATCATCAAAACTAGATCCTTTTAGCATAGGAAGTTCAAGACAAATTCAAATGAATGGTTAAAAGAGAGTTAGCACAAGACAAAACATTCATCTTAAGTTCCATCCACCATTTTATTAAGTACCATAATACACTAGATCAAATGGGAAAAGAGACTCAAGTATACAAGACTACAAAAAAGGGAACTCTCCAACATAATTACGAATGTGAAATATGCCACCTATACTCTTTTGGTCTCGATGAAGATCGTATCCTAGAGATCTTCAAGAGTTTTGATGCATATATTGAAAAGACAAATAAATAAGGACAAAGAGTCTTCAGAGGTTTTAGTTGTATATTAAATCTTTCCATCAAAAACATTCTTTATATTATATTTCCTTATGAAAAATATTGTAAAGTTGTAGATTGTAAATTTCAACTATCATTTTAATAGTTATTTTTGAGAAAGAGCCACTTGTAATTTCCATGTTTCTCTTTGATAGGTTCAAAGTCATAACAAGCAAACTTGTAAATTGCATTTTCCTTTTTAACAATTTTGAGTTGCTATAATTACAAAATCAAATATTGTAAATTGCATTTATAGTTTTGTTAAAATTGGGTGACATAAAATTTGTAAAAGTCCCAATTGAAAATCACAAGTTAGGTTTTGCAAAAATAACCTAAAGTTATCTAAAATATATCTTTTACTCTAAGTTTGAGTTTCACTTTTGGTGTCTTATTGCATGGAGAAGCTACATTAGGTCAAATGAAGAAGAAGAAGAAGAAGGCATTGTATGAATATTCTCAAGTTTCCTCCATGCCTCTAGAATTTTTTATCATGCCTAGTAATTGCATTCTCTTTTTTCCACTTATTTGCCTTTCCAAGGACATCATTGTAGCTAAAGATCTTGCCCCCTTTGCATAGAGTTTCATATTTTGCATACTCTTGAACTAGGCATGAAGTTTTGGTCAACTGCATCTCTTCCAATAGAATCTTTTGTATATATATGGGTATTATGGCATAGCCCATTTATCTTTTTGTTGTTAGCAAGATTATTATGCTTTTTGAATAAGTTGTCTACATGATGTAACCTAAAGAATGAGAATAGATTAAATATTTACCTTTCTTATTTATGTTATCTTTATATATGCAAGGTTATTTATCAAATTCATGGATACTTTTATTCTTATTTTAATCATGAAATTTCATTTGTGGTATTATTTTTCTCTTTTGAAAGATTGTTTGATTAAAAATAAAGATTTTTGTCCCTTGTATGAGAAATATCCAATATTACCTTTGGTTTCACATTTTCATGAGTTTGTGCTCCAATAAATTATAGTATATTTATTTTTCTATTGTGTTTATTCAAATCAAGCATTAAAATCCACTACATATATTTGTTGCAATCAACATTTCCAATTTTGCAATTTCATTTCTAAAACTCTTTTCTCATATTCAAACCTTAATTTAGAAGCAAGATCACTAAGAAGTGAAATTCTTACATGAGCTAGTAGTTTATCAGTTGCACCAAATTTAGTGAAAGGAATCTAGCATTCTATATAGGTTCACTTCAATTTTATAAGGTCCCATAGCTTAGAGGTGATCCCATTATATCATTATATTTCTACATAGTGAGCTACAACATCGAGACAGGTGCAAAATCTATGTGATCATAGTTTTTAGCATGCTTGATGGGACATAAAAATTAATATTAAGATATCAATGTTATTCTAAATAAGTATTATATGAGCCTCATACACATTTTAAAATCACCTAGTGATTCCACTAGCTTACCGATTCAGGAAATCAAGGTTTACATATGTCAAAGAAACAAACAAGATCATCTACTAAAGGGAAGAAAGATGATTTTATGGAATTCTCATTTGCATATAAAAAGAGATCAATATTATTATACCTTACACTATAATATATCCAACAAATCTATTTACATCTCTTTCAAATATACCCAGCAGTTTCATACCTCCCATTATGGCTATGAGAAATCAAAATTTCATAACCTTCAATGGAGGCAGCCCACTTTAGTTGGAATGGTATGATGATATACCTACCTCAAATTTAAAAATCCTTTTTTTATTTTATTTTTGAAATTCCACCACTCCTATGGAATATATATAATACATTTCTAACCTTTGTTCAGTCCATAATGTAGTACAAGATAATGTTGCAATCAGACTTCTAGTCTCTTGTTTTAAGGGTAAAGCCATACAATGGTATGGATGCTTGCCTCCCAATTCTATCTATGTTTAGGATGATTTAGGAATTGCACTATGCACACAATTTTAAGATAAGACTGACCAGATCTCCCTGGTTGAACAACTAACTGTTATTCAATGGGCTCCTCATGGGGTCATGAGTGATTTTAATTTTCACTTTCAAAATACATGAAATAGAATTCTAGTATTGATTAATCCAACCCCAAATAATGATTTCCTATATTATTTAATAGCTTTGAATAATGATATAGCTATTATGATTTAGTCAATGGGTGGCACCATACTTTATAATGCCTATGAAATTATAATAAGAGTATAAAATTGTCTAATTCAAGCTAGAAAATTTACCCCATGGGCACCAGTGCCTCTATTTCCAAAAATACCTCCTACATAACCTATAATCACTCCAATTCCCACCATGAGTAAAGTAATAGATTTAAATCCCACTCCTACTAATGATTTATACGAGGTTAAGTCATTGCTTAAGAGCTTTGGCAATGAGTTAGTAGCAATGAAAAGGAAACAATCCTATAACTATAGGCCTTATCAACAAGCTAACCAAACATACCAACCTAATAGGCAGTTATACCACAGAAACTCATAGTTACAAAGTCAAAATTTGTAACTAATACCTCTAAACATTTGTACTCTACCCACACCAAGTACTTCTAAAGTTATTGTACCTATTTAGAACAACCTAGCTTAGGAGTACGAGTGGTATTATTTATGTTCTCAACCACATAATCAAAATACTTATCCTAATGATGTCATCAGTCAATTCTTGATGGTGCAAGGCATATCAAACATTTAATAACAACAAGAAGAAGCCACTTCTCAGTAGAAATATATACAATAACCTACTT
Source organism: Torreya grandis (assembly GCA_037957365.1). NCBI lineage: Eukaryota > Viridiplantae > Streptophyta > Pinopsida > Cupressales > Taxaceae > Torreya > Torreya grandis. Next base: position 836,831 of record JARHVA010003455.1, on the reverse strand, counting down.
AGAATGAGGTTACTCTTCTAAACTGGCAAGAGAAGGACTTTTATCATATAAATTAAGAGGAAGCATTATTCAATGGTGGTGGTTTAGTGATAGCAAATATGCATTCAAAGAAAAAGGCAATAGAAATTAAGTAACCCCCTAGGGTGGAATAAGATACAATTTCTAAAGTTGTACAAGAATCGACAAAAGATAACACAATATAGAGGCCACCCTTTATGCTAATGGGACAATCAAAATCAAAAGTGTTGACTATGCATATAGTGAAAGAAGACATAGCTCCCATAAAGGCACTAGTAAAGGTTGGTAACATTCCTTTTAGTATTGTTGAATAGATGAAGAAGACTAATTTGAATGTCACTATGTGGGTAGCGCTATCCAATCTAGCACAAATAGATTTGCTACAAGAAGCTTTGAAAATTTTCCAAATTATAGACAAAGTTCCATCAAAATGACCTAATACTATAATTAATTTATGTCAACCATAAACTGACACCAAAGTGATTAAAATTAGTAAGCCTCCACCTTTTTATCTTTCACTCATAGTTAGGAAGCATCTCATTCATAATTACATGGTAGATGTAGGGGCTAGTAGTTCTATTATGCCCAAGAAAATAGTTGATGCTCTTGGTATTAATTATACACCTCTCAAAAGGTGTGGTTTAATTAGATGGGACTACTATTCAAATAGTTAAAATAATAAAAGGTTCAAACTTCACCATCCATGCATGTCCAAGATTATTAATTTCCTAAGAAATCTTAGTTATTGATCTCCCCCCTTATTTTGCCATTTTCCTTTCACAAGACTTCACTACAAAAATAGCAGGGTATTTATCTACTAAATAGTTTCACATGTTGCTTAGGATGAGATATGGAACAAGAGTAACAATAAGATTTTATCTAGTCATTAATAACATATTAAGCCATATACTCCTATCCTTATAGACATGAATTACACATTATAGGATTAGGAGGAGATTGACCATGAAGGTACAACACTTATAGAAGAGATTTTAGACACTAATCTGGATGAATAGGGATTAGCTCTTTAATTTGATCCTTATGATCATGTATAATAAACTAGGTTGGGCACATATTGCATTCATGAAAATGATGCAATCATCCCAAAACTTGTAAAACTAGTTGAGGATCTTTAAGAAATGTGGCAACTATTCTTCGATGGCTCAAGAAGCAAGAATGGTGCAGGTGTAGGTATTATCTTAATATCTCCACAAAGAGAGATTTATTTCTATTCTTCCAGACTTTAGTTCAATTGCACAAATAATATAGCTAAATATGAATCTATAATTAGCCAAGGAAAGAGGGATTAAGTCCCTACAAAAATTTGGTGACAGTGAGTTGATTTTTCACCAAGTAAGATCCAAAAGCATAACCAAGCATAACTTACTGAGATCTTACAAACATAAGGTTTGGGACTTGTTAGAATTTTTTACTACTTTAAATATTCAAATGGTACTAAGAGCATAAAATAAAGATGTTAATTGTATGGCCTTGATAGGCTCCCAATATAACCTGTCAAAAGAAAAAAATAAGAAAAATAGCCAACATGTAAAGTTGTTAATGAGGCCATCAATTCTTGAAAATGAAACTAACTGGCAAGTATTTGACAGTGATCAATAGATATTAATTTTTTTAAGGTAAGAAGCTGAATTTTCTGATAGAAACTAATCAAGACTCCAAGATTAATATAGGGATCAAATCAATCAGTTGAAAATAAATAAACTACCCACGGGCCTTGTTAATTTAGAGAGTATTTTCAGTTCATATGATCAACTAAAAGGTGAAAAGAAGAATATCATGATCTATAAATAATACTACAAGCCAGTAGTCATTTTAGAGGGAAAAATATTGAAGATTGAAAAGGTATGTAATGATTCTAAAAAAAAGATTTTATTGAGTTGTGTTAATAATTTGATGATAATTTCACTTGGAGTTATCAAGATCTAAGCGGGTTTGACCCTAGCTAAGCCCAACACATAATATAGATTGCCCTAAATACCAAGCCTATTAGACATAAATAGAGACCAATCAATCCAAAAATAGAACCCTTGATGAAGAGTGAGTTTTCCAAATTGATAAAGGCTAATATCATTTTCCCTATCAAACATTCATCTTGGGTTACTAATTTGGTCCCTTTAAGGAAAAATAATGGTGAAATTAGGTTTTGTGTAGATTTCAATGACCTAAACAAAGCATCCTTAAAGGATCATTACCCTCTTCCACCCATGGAGCAAATTCTTCAAACTGTATCAAGATCTCATAGTTTTTCCCTTCAGGATGGTTATTCTAGATATAACCAAATCTTGGTGCAAGAATCAAACTATTTGAAGAATAACTTTACTATAAAATGGGGCACATATGCATATAAAAATATGCCTTTTCACCTAACTATTTCTATTGCTACATTCTAAAGAGCCATAGATATGGCCTTTAGAGGTTTGTTGAATGAGATGATCCTGGTATACCTAGATGACATCCTTGTTTACTTAAAACATTTTGATGCAGATCACCTTAGGAAATTTTTTGAAAGGTGCAAATAATTTTTAGTTTCCCTCAATCCAAAAAAGTGTGTTTTTATAGTTCATGAATGGAAACTACTAGGACACATTATTTTAATAGAGGGTTTTATAATTGACCCAGAGAGAATAAGTGTTATATCTACATTAGCACTTCCAATCCATAAAAATGGATTACAAAGTTTCTTGGGAAATATCAAATTTTTAAGAAGATTTATTCCAAAATTTTCCTCTATGACCAAGCCCCTTACTACAATGCTTAAGAAGGTTATCATTTTCAGCTAGACACAAGAAGGAAAAGAAAGTTTTGAAGCTATTAAGTAGGCTATTTCTTAGGCTCCTACTTTGGTTAACCCTAACTATGAGAAATATTTCATTATTTATACTTCTAGAGGAGAATTCAGCATCTCAATTATTCTAATACAGTATAATAAAAAACAATTAAAATAGCTAATATCTTTTTTTAGTCAATCCTTGAAGGATTATGTATAAAAATATAATTTCATGGAGAACTAAGTATATGTTGTAATTAAATCTCTCAAAAATATTAGGCATATATTTTCCAATATAAAATTCATCTCATGGTTAGTCACCAAAATGTCAAAGAGAACCTGCTAAGATGAGAAATAAATGAAAAAAGATCAAGATGGATCACAAAAGTCATGGAATATGACACAAACATTAAAATTACAAATCTTGTAAGAGGAAAAGGCTTATGTGAATAGTTGGATTCTTATATTAATAATATTGAAGTGGTATTTGATGTAGTACATGCTCAAAGTGCATCTCAACCAGCAACTCCACCTCTATTCAATAGTTAGATCCGTGACATGACCATCTTCCTATAGACTAGTGAGTACCCATATGATTTCTAGTAGTCCAAGAAAAGGTATTTAAAACTCCAATACATTCCTTACATTCTTGTTGATGTAATATTGTTTAGGAAAGATATAAATGGATTCATGCTAAGATGTATCAATCAAAATCAAGTTATCAAGGTGCTTGAGGAATTTCATGATGATCTATCAAGTGGACATTTCTCTACAAGAACCACAACCATTGAAATTATGAGAGGGGGCTATTATTGGCCGAACAGATTCAAATATGCCCATTAATGGGTGAGGAACTATGATAAGTGTGATTACTTCATAATCAAACAAAGGTTAGCATCTGTCCCTCTCAAACCAATCCAAGCTGACCAACCATTTGCTCAATAAGGATTGGATTTTTTCATTGGAATGATCAATACACCATTAAGTGCAGTCTTCAAATGGGTCCTTACAATAACTAACTATTTCACTAGATGGACTGAAGCAGTTACACTCAAATATGCCATGGAGACATCTATCTTAGAATTTATGGATGGCATTGTCATAAGGTTTGGTGTTCCTTACACCATTATCTCAAACAATGCCAAAGATTTTGTGGGCACTCAATTGAGTAAATGGGTTATAAAGCATAATGTATACCTAAGTACTTATTCCAATTATTAGCTACAAGGTAATTTCTTGGTTGAGTCTACCAACAAAAATCTCATAAATATTATCAAAAAGACAATGGAAGATAACCAAAGGACATGACACATGAAGTTAAAATCAATATTGTGGGTTGATAGGATCACTCCCAAGAGAGCCAATGGTAATTATCCATTCATGTTGATATATGAAAGGGAAGCTAGAGTTCCACTATCAATTGAGTTACCATCTCTATAAATCAATCATCAATTAAATTTTATTGACAATGATGAAATGACAGTACAATTGGCAAAACTCATGGAACTAGAAGAAGTCAAGAATCAGTCAATGAAATCTCTAGAAGTAAATTAGGCTCAAACAAAGATAAATTTTGACAAAAAAACATCTGATAGGAGCTTTAATGAAGGATAAATTATTTTTAAATGAGATGCAAATAGAGCTAAACCAAACAAGCATGCCAAATTTGATGCAATATGGAGTGGTCCATATATTATAACTATGTGCAAAAGAGCTAATTTATTCTAGATATCTAAGTTAGATGGATCATAACTACCTATCCCAGTCAAAGGGATATACCTCAAATCTTTCTTTTGAGGTTAGAATTAATTCCAAAAAAATTATATATATTAGGGTTAGTTATCTTTTCCAAATAAGTGCTTTCACACAAGTCAACTCATTAGGAGTTTTTGTTTCCTTAGTTTCTTCTAGTTTTTATTTCTTTTCCTATTTCATTCTTGTTTAGGTAAATCCCAATTTTGTTTTTCTCTAGTTAAAATGTGTTAAGCTTAAAATGACTCCATGCCAATGAACTAGAAGGCTACTAAAAATAAACTAATTAGCAGGCAATCACCCCACAAAGGTTTTTCAAAAATGTCAAAATATCAAGTACCTTAAGGGAGACCCATTAAATTTTTTTTAAATGCCTTAAAATGACCTAGGACACTCTTTTCCAAACCCTGATGGAAACTAAAGATATGGGTGTAATTTTCAACTTGTAAACTTACAAGTTGCCTCCAGACCTCAAGTTCTTATTTTAATCATAACCATCAAAAACTATATATTGGAATGATATTTGTAACTTGCAAACTTTAAAATTGCTTCCCAACCTTCACTTCTCACACAACTCATGCCCATCAGAGACTAGAACCCTACTCGTAATTTTCAACTTGCAAAGTTGCAAATTGTAAATGGAGTTATGCTTCCCACTAAACACATACCCCATGGAAACTAAAGATTATAATTCAATTTATAACTTGAAAACATGGAAATTTCTTCCCAACCTTTGCTTTCCATGCATCACTCTAATAAAAAACTGCAACTTTAATTTCACATTACAACTTGAAAAGTTACAAATTGTGCTTTGAGTTTTGCCTTCCCTTTTTTAAAGTACCAAGCTATCCTATATAATGTGAAGGTGAAAGTGCAAAGTGTAAATTTTCAAATTTACAAACTTGCTCCCAAACTTTAGATTTCTAAACTTCCTACCAACCACTGACCTAGGGGCATTTATTGTAGTGGTTATATAAATGAAACTAAGGCTAGTTGTAATTCATTGTTAATTATATGAAGATCAAGACTAAAGCTTTGTGAACAAGCTATGACCTTGTAAGGCACATGTTTAAACCATGTTACCATGCAATTGAGCCATGATTCTATTGACCCCTCTTGCTTGGTATTCCTCTATCATCCTTTCACCCTTTAGATTAATCGTTTTGCTATCAAAACTAGCTTCATTCTATTATTTTTTCCATTCGGTAGCATTTTTTAAGTTTTTTGCTTGGAATTATTAGGTATTTTAGCTTATTTACTTAGTGTCATTTTAAGGATCACTTTTTTTCCTCAATATCTTGTTGATTTTGTTCAATATTCTAGTCATTAAAAACCTAAGGTTTTTTCAATTCATAAAAACTAGTCAAATATTCTAAGATTCCTATATAATCCCCATAGAATTTATACTTACAAAAATAATTCCAAAACCCATAATTTCTCTACCTATTATTGCAACCTCACAACTCCACAAACACTTTTTGGTACACAAGGTAACCCCAATCTCTACTAGAGCTTTCACTAGAGATCACAAGTGTGTTTTTCAACTACCATCTCAGCCAGATATTTTCCCTATAATAGTAACCCCAATCTCCATCAAAGCTTTCACTTATGTTTTTCATCATCAAATACTACCAAGTTTGTAGTTGGTTTTCCCCTAGAAAATTCTCCATAATCCATATCTGATAAAGAGATGAAATTCAAATCCAATGGACCTAGTATCCCATTTAAAATGAAATCTAACACAAACGAGATCACAGACATAGACCTAGGTCATATTGACCTAGGTGACTTTTGGGCTAGAGTGAATGCCAAATTTAAAAATGACTAGATTTAGAGCATTTATGATTGTGGGATACTTAAAAAAGTAGCCTTTCCCCTATTAGTGTAGAGCCCTGAGTTGGTACCTACATTACAAAGCATTATAATGTATAAAAGAGAGAAGTGTTGAATGACAAAGAGGAAAAGATTCTAAACCTAGACCCCAATTTCATAGACTCAATATTCCTGATACCTGAATATGAGAGTTACCTTGATAGAAATCCTAAATCATCAAATAAATTATATCAATATAACAACACTAGATGTCTAAGGATAAGGATTAAGCAATGGTAAAGGGTCTCTAGGCATACATCCATAAGATTGCCCAAAACACTAGTAAGGATAGATTTCAAATATGAAATGGGGGATTCAATCATACTCTTACATAGAGCCACTGGAAGCCCTGATGCCAAGATATTTCAAGACTGGATGTACAAATACATATGGGTAATCCATCAAAACAAGAAACATATCATCAAGACTAGATCCTTTCAGCATGGGAAGTTTAAGACAAATTCAAAAGAGTGGTCAAAGGAGAGTCATCTTGAGCTCCGTCTACCATTCTATTAGGTACCATAATATACTGGATCAAAAGGGAAAAGAGACTCAAGTATACAAGGCTTTAAAAAGGGAACTCTCTAACATAATTACAAAATGTGAAATAAGCCACCTATACTCTTTTGATCCTGATGAAGATCATATCCTAGATATCTTTAATATTTTTTATGCATATATTGAAAAGACATAAGCAAATAAGGACAAAGAGTCTTCATAGGTTTTGGTTGTAGATTGATTCTTTCCATCAAAAACATTATGTATATTGTATTTCCTTGTTGTGAAAATATTGTAGAGTTATAGATTATGAATTGTAACTATTACTTTGACAACTCTTTTTGATAAAGAGTCACTTGTAATTTCCATGTTCCTCTTTGACAAGTTGAAAGTTGTAAAAAGCAAACTGATAAATTGTGCTTTCCTTTTTAACAATTTTGAGTTGCTATAATTACAAAATCACATATTGTAAATTGCATTTCTAGTTTTGTTAAAATTGAGTGACTTAAGTTTTGTAAAAGTCCTAATTGAAAATCAAAAGTTAGGTTTTTCAAAAATAACCTAAATTTATCTAAAATATATCTGTTAATCTAAGTTTGAGTTTCACTTTTGGTGTCTCATTATATGGAGAAGCTACAATAGATTAACTAAAGAAGAGGAAGGCATTACATGAATATTTTTAAGTTTATTCCTTGCCTCTAGTAGTTTTGATCATGACCAATAATTGCATGTTCTTTTGCCACTTATTTACCTTGTCAAGGATATCATTGCAGTTGAAGATCACACCCCCTTAGGCATAGAGTTTTGGTTAACTACATCTCTTCCAAGAGAATTTTTTGTATAAATATGGTTACTATGGCATATCCCATTTATATTTTTGTTGTTAGAGAGATTATTCTATGTTTTGAATAAGTTATCTACATGTTGTAACCTAGAGAATGAGAATATATTAAAGATTTGCCTTTGTTGTCTATGTTATCTTTGTGTATGCATGGTTATTTATCAAATTTGTGGATGTTTTCATTCTTATTTTAGTCAAAAAATTTCATTTGTGGTATTATTCTACTCTTTTGAAAGATTGTTTAATTAAAAATAAAGAATCTTGTCCCTTGTATGACAAATATCCAATATTACCTTTGGTTTCACATTTGCATGAATTTGTGCTCCAATAAATTTTAGTATATTGTTCTATTGTGTTCATTCAAATCCACTACAAATATTTGGTGTAATCACCATTTCTATTTTTGCAATTTCATTTCTAAAACTTTTTTCTCATAGTCAAACCCTAGTTTAGAAGCAAGATCATTAAGAAACAGAATTCCTACATGAGTTAATAGTTTATCAGTTACACCAAATTTAGTGAAAGGAAGCTAGAATTATCTATATTTTCACCTCAATTTACTAAGGTCCCATAGCTTGGAAGTGATCCCATTGTATCATTAGATTTCCACAAAATGAGCTATAACATTGAGATGGGTGCAAAATCTATGTGATAATAGTTTTTGACACATTTGATGAGACCTAAAAATTATTATTAAGAAATTTCTATCCTTAGCAAGTGTTGTATGAGCCTTTTATACATTTCAAAATCACCTGGTGACTCCACTAGCTTATAGATTTAAGAAATCAAGGTTTACATATGCCAAAGAAATAAATAATATCATCTACTACAGTTAAAAAAGTTGATTTTTTGGAATTATCATTTCCATATGAAAAGAGATCAAGATTAGTCATACTTTACAATAGAGTATATCCTACAAATCTATTTGCATCTTCTTTAAATATCCCAAATAGTTTCATACCTCTCATTATGGATGTGAGAAATCAAAATTGTGTAGCCTTTATTGGAGGTAGCCCACTTCAGTTGGCCTAGTATGATGATATACCTACCTTGGATTTAAAAATCCTTTCATATTTTACTTGTGAAACTTCAACCACTCTTATGGAACATATACAAGACATTACTAACCTTTGTTCATTACATAATGTAGTACAAGATAATGTTGTAATCAAACTTATAGCCTCCTCTTTTAAGGGTAAAGCCCTATAATGGTACAACCTACCTCCTAATTCCATCCATTTTTGGGATGATTTAATAACTACAATATGCATGTAATTTTAAGATAATAATGACCACCTCTCCCTGGTTGAACAACTAACTACTATTCAATAGGCTCCTCATGAGTTTATGAGTGATTTCAATTTTTACTTTCAAAACACATGAAATAGAATTCCAGTATTGGTCAAGCCAACACCAAATAATGTTTTTTTTATATTACTTAAGAGATTTAAATAGTGATATAGATATTATGATTTAGTCAATGGATGACACCACATTTCACAAGCCTTTGAAAATATAATAAGAAAAAAAAATTGCCTAATTCAAGCTAAAAAACTTACCCCAAGGCCACCAATGCCTTTATTTCTAGAAATGCCTCCTACACAACCTAAAATTGCTCCAATTCCTACCATGATCAAATCATCATATTTAACTCCCACTCTTATTGATTATTTATATGAGGTTAATTCATTACTTAAGAGCTTTGGCAATGAGTTAGTAGCAATGAAAAGGCAACAATCCTAGAATTATAGGCCTTATCAACAAGCTAACCAAGCATACCAACCCTATAGTAATTTGTACCAAGGTAACTCATAGACTCAAAGATAAAATATGCAAGAAAAACCTCCAAAAATCCATACTCTACCCACATTAGGTACTTATAAAGCTATTGTACCTATTTAGAATAACCTAGATTAGGAGTATGAGTGGTGTTATCCCTATACTCAACCACATAATTAGAATACTTGTCCTAATGGTGTCATTATTCAAGCCTTTATGGTGCATGGCATATCAAACATTCAATAATAACAAGAAAAATCCACTTTCTAGTAGAAAGATACACAATAACTTGCTTAGAATGAGGCTACTCTTCTAAACTGGCAAGAGGAGGAATTTTATGGTGTAAATCAGGAGGAGGCATTATTCAATGGTTGTGATTTGGTGGTAGTAAAACACATTCAAATAAAATGGCAATATAAAATGAGCAAGCCCCCAAGGTGGAACAAGCTACAACATCTAAAGTTGTACAAGAATTAGTGAAAGGCAACACAATATAGAGGCCACCCCTTGTGCCAATAGGCTAATCAAAATCAAAAGTGCTAAATATAAATCTCATGAAAGAAGACATAGCTCCCAAAAATGCAACAAAAAAGGTTGGTAACATTCCTTTTAGTATTTTTGAACAAATAAATAAGACTAATTTGAATGTCATTATGTGGGAAGAACTATCCCTTTGAGCCAAAAGAGATTTGCTACAAGAAGCTTTGAAAATTTTCCAAATAATAGACAAAGTTTCAATAAATGGACCTAATGATATAGTTAATTTGTTTCAACCACAAACTAATACCAAAACAATTAAAAATTGTAAGTCTTCCCTTTATATATTTCACTCATGGTTGGTAAGCATCTCATTCATAATTTCATGGTAGACCTAAAGATTAGCAGTTTTGTTATGCCCAAGAAAATAGTTGATGCTCTTGGTATTAAGTATACACCTATCTCAAAAGGTGTGGTTTAATTAGATGTAAACTCTATTCAAATAGTCAAAATAATAAAAGGTTTAAACCTCACCATCCATGCATATCCAAGCTTATCAATTTCCCAAGATATCTCAATTATTGATCTTCCCCCTAATTTTTCCATTTGCCTTTCACAATAATTCACTACAAAAATGGGAGGATATCTATCTATTGACTAGTTTCATGTGTTGTTTAAGATGATATATAGAATAAGGGTAATAATAAGAGCTTATCCAATTTTTAAAGACCATATTGAGCCATACACTCTTATCCCTATGGACATGAATTACACATTACAGGATCAAGAAGAGGACATTGGTCATGAAGTTATAACACCCATAGAAGAGATTTGAGACACTCATATAGATGAATGGGGATCAGCTCTCTAATTTGATCCTAATGATTATGTATAGAAAACTAGGTTGGGTACATATTACATTCATGAAAATGATGCAATCATCCCAAATCTTGTAAAACTAATTGAGGATCTTCAAGGAATGTGGAAACTATTCTTTGATGGCTCAAGAAGTAGGAATGGTGTAGGTGTAGGTATTGTCTTAATATCTCCATAAAAATAGATGTATCTCTATTCTTTTAAACTTCAATTTAGTTTCATAAGAAATGTAGATGAATATGAAGCTTTGATTCGAGGTCTACAATTGGCCAAGGAAATAGGGATAAAGTCCCTACAAGTATTTGGTGATAATGAGTTTATTATTCATTAAGTAAGATCCAAAAGCATAACTAAGAATAACTTACTGAGATATTAAAAACATAGGGTTTAGGACTTGTTATAATATTTTACCACTTTAAATATTCAAGCGGTACCAAGATTATAGAACAAAGATGTTGATCACAAGGCCTCAGTAGACTCCTAGTATAACATGTCAAAAGAAATAAATAAGAAAAACAAACTAAAGACAAACAAATTACTCATGGGCCTGGTTACTTTAGAGACTATTTTCAATTTAGATGATTAGCTAAATGATGAAAATAAGAACATCATGATCAATGAAGAAGACTATGAGCTAGTATTCATCTTAGAGGGCAAAACATTAAAGATTGAAAAGGTATGTAATGATTCTAAAAAATAAAATTTTATTGATTTGTGTTAAGAATTTGATGATGATTTCATTTGGAGTTATCAATATCTAAGGGGTTTGACCCTAGCTTATCCCAACATATAATATATCTTGACCCAAATACCAATCCTATTAGATAGAAATAGAGACCAATCAATCCAAAAATATAACCCTTGATGAAGAGTGAGATTTCCAAACTGATAGAGGCTAATATCATTTTCCCTATCAAATATTCATCTTGGGTTGCTAATTTGGTACCTATAAGGGGAAATAATGGTAAAATCAAGGTTTATGTAGATTTTAGGGACCTAAACAAAGAATCCTTGAAGGATCATTATCCTCTTCCACCCATGGAGCAAATTCTTCAAACTGTATCAATATCTCAAAGTTTTTCCCTTCAAAATGGTTATTCTAGATATAACCAAATCTTGGTGCAAGAATCAAATTAGTTTAAGACTAATTTCACTATAAAATGGGGCATGTATGCATATAAAAATGTGCCTTTTGGCCTAACTAATTCTAGTGCTACATTCTAAAGAGCCATGGATATGGCCTTTAGAGGTTTTTTAAATGAGATGATCTTGGTATACCTAGATGACATCCTTGTTTACTGAAAATATGTTGATGCACACCTAGATCACCTTAGGAAATTTTTTGAAAGGTGTAGAGAATTTTGAGTTTCCTTCAATCCAAAAAATGCATTTTCATAATTCATGAAGGGAAACTACTAGGACACATTGTTTCAAAAGAGGGTCTTACAATAGACCCAAATATAATAAGTGTTATATCTAAATTAGCACTTCCAAGCCATAAAAAGTGATTATAAAGTTTCTTGGGAAAGATCAACTTTGTAAGAATATCTATTCCAAATTTTGCCTCTATGGCCAAGCCCTTTACGACAATGCTTATGAATGGTATCCTTTTTAGCTAGACACAGGAAGGAAAAGAAAGTTTTAAAGTCATCAAGCAGGATATTTCTTAGGCTCTTATGCTAGTCAACCCCAATAATGAGAAAGATTTCATTATTTATGATTTTAGAGGAGAAGGCAACATCTCAGCTATTCTAACCCAATAGAATAAAGAATAATTAGAATATTCAATATCTTTTTTAGTTAATCCTTGAAGGTTTATGAATAAAAATATAATTTCAATGAGAATAAAGTATATGTTGTAATTAAAGCTCTAAAAAATTTTAGGCATATGCTCTCTAATAATAAAATTCATTTGATGGTTAGTCAACAAAATGTCAAAGAGATCTTGGTTAGCTAGGAAATAAATGAAAAAAGATCAGGATGGATCATAAAAGTCATGGAATATGATGTGAACATCAAAATTACAAATCTTGTAAGAGGAAAGGGATTATGTGAATAGCTAGCTTTTGATATTAAGAATTTTGAAGTGGTATCTGATGTAGTGTATGCTCAAAGTACATCTCAACTAGCCACTCCACCTCTATTCAATAGTTAGATCCATGACATGACCATTTTCCTATAGACAGGTGAGCACACATATGATTTTCAATAGACTAAGAAAAGGTATTTTATAATTCAATCCATTCCTTATGTTCTTTTTGATAGAATATTGTTTAGGAAAGATATGGATACATTCATGCTAAGATGTATCAAGAACAATCAAGTTCCCAAGGTGCTCAAGGAATTTCACGATGGTCCATCAAGTGGAAATTTCTTTACAAGAACCATGGCCATAAAAATTATGAGAGGGGGCTATTATTTTCCTGAAATATCTAAATATTCCCATAAATGGGTAAGAAACAATGATAAATGTGCTTACTTCATAGGCAAGCAAAGGTTATCATCTATCCCTCTCAAACCAATCTAAGCTGACCAACCATTTGCTTAATGGGGATTGGATATTATTAGAATGGTCAATCCACCATCAAATGTAGGCCAAAAATGGGTCCTTACAATAACTGACTATTTCACCAATTAGACTAAAGCAATTGGACTGAAAGATGCCATGGAGGCATCTATCTTGGAATTCATGGATGGCATTATCACAAGGTTTGGTGTTCCTTACACCATTATCTTAGATAATGCCAAAGCTTTTATGGGCACTCAAGTGAGTGAAAGGGATGCAAAACACAATGTATACTTGAGTCCTTTCAATTATTACCCATAGGTTAATGGCTTGACCATGTATACCAATAAAAATATCATAAGGTTTATCAAAAGGACAATGGAAGATAACCAAAGGACATGGAACACAAAGCTAATATCAGCATTGTCGGCTGATAGGATCACTCCCAAGAGATCCATTAGTAATTTTTCATTCATGTTGGTATATGGAAAGGAATATAGAGTTCTTTTATCAATTTATTTACCATCTCTAGAACTCAATCATCAATTGGATTTGATTGACAATGATGAAATGACAATATGAATGGTAAAACTCATGGAACTAGAAGAAGTTAGGAACCAATTAAAGAAAGATCTAGAAGCAAATCAAGATCAAATAAAGAGATATGTGGACAAAAAAATATCTAATAATAGATTTAATAAAGGATACATGGTTCTCAAATGGGATGTAGATTGAGCTAAATTAGGTAAGCATACCAATTTTGATTCAATATGGAGTGGTCCATTTATTATAACTTAGTATAAAGGAGCTAATACATTCCAGCTATCTAAGCTTGATGGATCAGAACTACCTATCCCAATCAATGGAATATACCTCAAAGCTTGATTTTGAGGTTGGCATTCATTCCAAAAATATTGTATATATTAGGGTTAGTTGTGTTTTCTAAATAAGTGCTTTCACACACGTCAGCTCATTAGAAGTTTTTATTTCCTTAGTTTGTTTATTTTTTTCCTATTTCATTCTTGTTTAGGTAAATCCCAATTTTGTTCTTCTTCAATTAAAGTATGTTAAGATTAAAATGACTCCATGCCCAATGAAATAGAAGGCTACTTGAATTAAATTTATTAGTAGGCAATCACCCCATAGAGGTTGCCAAAAATGTTGATATTTTTATCCCAAATTTGTCAAAATGTCAAGTACCCTAAAGGAGACCCATTAATTTTTTGGAAAAAATACCTTAAAATGACCTAGAACACTCATTTTCCAAAGCCTAATATAAAATGAAGATTTGGATGCAATTTTCAACTTGTAAACTTGAAAATTTCTTCTCAACCTTCACTTCCTGCATAACTCATGCCCATCAAAAACCAAAACCCGACTCATAATTTTCAACTTGTAAAGTCAAAAATTAAAAATAGAGTTTTTCTTGCTACTAAACACATACCTCATGAAATTAGAAATTGGAATTTAATTTACAACTTTAAAACATGGAAATTTCTTCCCAACCTCCACTTCGCATGCATCACTCCAACTAAAAATTGAAACTCTAATTGTACATTGTAACTTGTAAAGTTACAAATTACACCTCTAGTTCTACCTTCCAATTTTCAAAGAGCCAAGATATCTTTTGGAATGTGGAGGTAAAAGTGAAAATTGAAAGTTTGAAAAGTTTCAAACTTACTCTTAGACTCTATATTTTTGAACCTCCTTCCAACCACTAACCTAAGGGAATTTATTGTAGTGGTTTTATAAATGAAATTAGGGTTAGTTGTAATTCATTATTAATTTTGTGAAGATTGATATTAAAGCTCTAAAAGAAAGATACAACCTTATAAACCATGAATTATATCCATGCCACCATGCATTCGAACCATGATGACATTGACCCCTCCTACCTAGAATTATTATATCATCCTTGTGCCCTTTAGATCAATCATTTTGTTATCAAAACTAGCTTTTTTCCATTGCTTTTTTCCATCTAGTAGTATTTTTAAGGTTTTTTTCTTGGTGTTATTATGTTTTTATCTTGTTTACATAGTGTCATTTCAAGTATTTCATTATTTCTTCAATCTCATGCTAAGTCTATTCAAGATTCTAGTCATTGAAAACCTAGGGTTTTTTAAATTTGTACAAACTAATCAAATATTCCAAGTAAGATTCTTTACACAGTCCCCATAGAATTTTCACTTTCCAAACCAATTCCAAAACCCATGGGTTTTATACCTATTTTCAATTGTATTTTCACCCTTTTAAGAGATGTTTCAACTCTCCTCATCCAAGTGGCACAATTGAAACACCTCTAGGCTTGTGGGTAGCCTAAGGATGAGGTGAATCTCTAGATAGGGCTAGCTCCCTTAATTATTTGTAACATATCCCAATATCTTAAAAATTGTGTTCAAAACATTGAATGGCTTCAATTCTCTATGTATCTTTTTTCCACATGATACTCTTTTCCATGGCACTTGTAGATGAGTATGTTCCTGGTAGACTAGGTGAAAGTGTGTTATATGACTGTTGCATTATTCTCTCAACCATTTAAATTATCAACTTCTTATTTCATGTTTATAAAATAAATACTGAGGCCTTTGGATTTTAATTACACCTATTTTATCATGTTATACAATCCCCATACATGTTCTTCACCATGACTACAGATAGAAGTGGATAAGAGCTGACTGAGTATGATAATGGACTGAGAGTTTGATATAAACATAGAATTATAAGGTAAAACATGGAAATGAGGTAGAATATATGGCATAAAACATATAAAACACCATATCCTACTCATATTAATCCTTTTTAGATAATACAACCTTCTATAAGTAATGAACTTGACTACCATTCCACCTGGAACATCAACCTATAAATTGAACTAATTAGCTCTTGAGATTTTTTCCAAACATGAAAATAAGCATGGAAATAATGAGAGGAGGGATTAAAAAACATTTATAACCAATACTAGTATCTATATTATATTTACTTCTCCAAACCAAGGCAAAACCTATAGGGTGCACAGATTGGCAAGTAAAAAAACATAGTCAACTTTATGAGGATGGTTCATAAAGCACAGGCCAGCATTATTCAAAATATTATTATGGAAATGAATCTCTCTAACATTAATTTTACCTCCCAATTTTTTTTTACCTATAACCTCCCCTGCTCACCATACCAAGTACAAACTTGAAGAACGGTTATGTGTGTCTAAAAGGGTGAAAAAGGAGTAAAATAATTTTAGCTCAAAATTGGCACTTCTAAAGAATTTAAAATGTATAATTTAGCTTAAAAAATCTAAATATACATTCCTTGACCTTATCCCACATTTCACACTCCCTTGTGGGTTGTACAAGTTCCAAACTCTTCTCTTTTCTCAAGAAAACTACCTTTTCTTCTAAATAACATGTAACTTTCAATTACCAATAGAAATGACTCAAATGATATAAAGATTAAAATTACTAATGACCAAGGATAATACAACATTAAATCATACTAAAATACCTATAATACACCTTAACGCATTTGTATTAGACCCCTAAAACACCTAAAAATCAAGTTTTTACCTATAAGGGTCCCAATTTAACCTACAAAGTCAAATTTAGTCAACAAATTGGTGACTCATAAAGGTAGTATGCCTACTATACTAACTAGACCAATATCCTTATCATTTCATTGGGATTAGGGATTCATCTAAAGTCTTAAACACAACAATAAGACATTGACCATTGACAACAAGCATTGATCAAGACAAGACCACTTGACTACCTCAACCACACAAAATAAAAGACACACACAAAACCAAGAAAAAAACTAACAAGACACACACACACACACACACACACACACACACACATGTGATAAAACCACTTAGGGGAATCATAAAATAAACTATTATTCACAACTAGCAACTAAACATACCTCCTTTCTAGGATCAAAAGGAAAATTCCTTGAATATTCTTCTTCATGGGATGAATCATAGTACCAAGCATGTTTCTCCTTAGACTGGATGATTTGTAGATCAGACCTATTCCTTGGAACTTCACTTAATTTGATCTCAAGTAGATCATCTTTAAATAGGTCTCTAATATAAATATATTCCTCTTGAACTTGTACACATACTTCATATTTTTGCCCATTCTTCATCTCATGATTAACTAGTACCTTCTTGGTAGGCATGGCTTCAAGAGGATTGGTTTCTTGTTCCTTAGAAGATTGAGGCCAATAGGATCTTGTTTCATTCTTTAAGAGATTATTATTTTCTCCCAACTAATTGAGATTATGATATCCTATTTTGATTATTTCAAACATATCATCATGGAATGCATATGCCTCTTGAAAGGACATATTTTAAAGGTTGCTTTTTATTTACATACTCACTTGAGTGCCAAGGCTACCTTATACATATTTGACTAGATCATAGCCTTACTTAAAAGGAGTGTAACTTGCTCCAATTATTGAAAATAAGTTATCCCAAGGCTGATTGTAAACTTTTTCTTGCCCATATATGATATCTTGCATAGTGATGGAAGAACCAATGACTATTTCTTCCTCTTTAGCAAAAGGAAAACATTCTTTCATATCAACCCAATCTAAAGATTCAATACAACAGACCACCTCTTCTTTATAATTTATAACCTGTTGAGGTATCTCAAATTTAATCTCAACTATCCTAACCTAAATTTTCTACTCAAGGATTGCAAGATCCTCTAATTATTTCTCCCTCTTGGTGATGCCAATGTTAGGCATCTTGTAGTCAAGAGAACTAGTCTAATGAGGCTACCAAGGAGTTGTGTTTTATTCAAGCAAGAGTTTTGGATTTTCCTTAACCTATTTATCCTCTTTATTTTCTCATGCCATATGTCCATCAAGGCAAAGGGTGGTGTGGTGAGGACAATATGAACTAGTTGGTGGAGGTGGCACATAGAACTCGAAATCAGATTAAGAGTGAAATGTAGGGGATTCTTTTGGAAGCTCTTGAGGAATGGAAGGTAGACCTTGGGCTTCAATAGCTTGGTTTTATTCCTTCCATTTGATAATGACTTAATTTAAATCTGAATTATATTTATTACTCTCTTTAGGAATGGTATATGGGGTGTGTTTAGGCATAGGATTTTATTTTGGGTCTAAACCTTCCATCACACCTTGACTTACAAATTTCATCCTAGACTCTAACCCTTTAATTTGCTTGGATAGGTTCCCTTGGAAAATTCTCTCTTGGAGTTGATAGGTATCATCATGAGGATGAGGGTCATAATATGGATTACATAGAAGACAATAGGTCTCTTGAGGAAGGGTAGGAGGGGCTTGTATAGGATCAAGTTATTTCTCAACTTCACACTCCTTATCAAGGCTTATATCCTCTTTCTTTCCCCATGACTCCACTATCTTATTCCAGATTATGATCTTAGGATTAGCATTTTCTTCTTGAGATGGTGATGTAATTTTAGGAGTGGATGAAGTGTTCAAAAAACTTGGGATATCCTTAGGCTTAGATTCTCCACCTTGTCTCCAACTTGGAATCTCATATCTAGAGGTCACTTCTTGAGGTGGGGATGTAATTGGAGAGGGAAATGAGGGCTTAAATTCAACTTATTTTTATTAGGACATGGACTACTACATATTCATATTAGTCAAATCAATCTACCTATCAATATTTGCTTCAAAAACAAGGTTTCTCTTTTTAACTCTCTCTTCCAACTGATTGGGAAAAGGATGACTTTGATAAGCTTGATTAGGTTCATGAGTGGGAATCATGTAAGATTGATAGAAATATTGGGGAAGTGGATATGAAGGCTGATAGTTTTGGTGAGGTTTTTTCTCATGAATTTGTAGCCTACCTTCTAAAGATGAAACTAGGCTACTCACATCTAGCATCTCACTTGTAATCCTTTGCCAATTGGCTCTCTCAATAGGTGCCCACTCTCTTTTGACCAGCTCTAATACATCTCTCACCTTATGAATAAGATGACTAATAAACTCTTGACCATATCCCCTAAGAGTATTAAGATCTAACATGTACTTTTCATAGCCTAAAATAGTTTACTTGAAAGTGGAAATGGACTAATTAGAGAAGTGACTAGGTTGACTAGGAGCAAGATATGGAGAAGGATGATTGTAGGGCTGATACACTTCATGAATGGGATGATACATTTCATAAATAGGCTAATACACTTCATGTTAGATCTGGTAAGGATCATGACAAGGCTAATAAGAATCATAGAAATGTTAGTGGGGAATTCCATAAGCTTGACAAACCTCACCAACTTGTGTAAAACAATACTCAAGACCAAAATTAGCCATGGAAATTCATTTGGAAGCAATAACACAAAGAAAAAAATTACCACCAATACTCAAAAGGAAAACCTGGGCTATTTAACCAACTAATGTAACTTTGGAGTTGTAATTAATGCTTGGATAGATACCTCTAAATGTTGATGTATTGAAAAACAACACCAAAAATATTTCAACTTCTTGGATAATGAGTCCCACTGGGCATGCCAAAAATTATTTTTACTTGGATTTGTACCCTTTAATGATATGTCTTAGCTCTGCTCATCCAAATGGCACAATTGAAACACCTTTAGGCTTGTGGGTAGCCTAAGGATGAGGTGAATCTCTAGATAGGACTATCTCCCTTAATGAGTTATAACCTATCCAAATACCTTCAAATGGTTTTAAAAACCTTTAATGGCTTCAATGAGCTATGTATCTTATTTTCACATGATACTCTTTTCCATGGCACTTGTAGATGAGTATGTTCTTGGTAGACTAGGTGAAAGTGTGCCATATGACTACTAAATTATTCTCTCAACCATTTAAATGTTGAACTTACTATTTCATGTTGATAAAATTAATACCAATGCATTGGATTTTCATTAAACCTTTGTGATCATGTTATATAATCCCCATACATGTACTTCACCATGACTACAATTAGAAGTGGATAAGATTTGACTGTGTATGATATTGAGAGTTTGATCTAAACATGAAATTATGAGGCCAAACATATAAAGTAAGTAGTCTCTATGGAATGAAACATGGAAAATACCTTATCCTAGTCATATGAATCCCTTGTAGGGAATACAACCTTCTACAAGTAATGAACCTGATTGTCATTCTACCTAGAACATCAACCTGCAAAATAAACTAATTAGCTCATGATATTTTTTCCAAACATGAAAATAAGCATGTAAATCATGATACTAAGGATTAAAAAACATCTATAACCAATCCTATTATCTAGATTGTATGGCCTTCTCCAAACCAAAGTAAAACCTATAGGGTGCATAGATTAGCATGCAGAAAAACATAATCAACTTCATGAGGATGGTTCATAAATCCTAAGCCACCATTATTCAAAATATTATTATTAAAATTAATATATCTAATTTTAATTTCACCTCCCCAAGGCATTTGACCTATAACCTTCCCTACTGGCCATACCAAGTACAAATTTAAAGACTAGTTTTGTGTGTCTAAAAGGGTGAAAAAGGAGTAGAATGGTTTTAACTCAGAATTGGAACTTCTAAAGAATTTAAAATGTGTTATTGAGATTAGGAAGTTAAAGAGACATTCCCTAACCTTATCTCATGTGTCACACTCCCTTGTGGGTCATACAAGTGCCAAACTCTTCTCTTTTCCCAAGAAAACTACCCTTTCTTCTTAAGAACCTATCACTTTCAATTACCAATATTTGATTAAGAAATATGAGGACATATGGAGCATGAAATAACTTTTTTTAACCTTAAAATTTCTTGAGGTTGTACAACTCATTTAATGCCTTATTTTAACCTCAAAATGACTCAAAATGATATAAAGACTAAAGTGATTAATGACCAAGGCTAATATAACATGAAATCACACTAACAGACCTATAATAAATCTTAATACATATATATTAGACTCTTAAAACACTTGAAAATCAAGTTTTTACCTATAGGGGTCCCAATTTGACCTATAGGGTCAAATTTAGTCAACACTGCCTGCAATTATAACCTCACAACTCTATGAACTTTCTAGTGAATAGAGCAACCCCAATCTTTGTCAAATTTTTCACCAAATATCACAAGTGTGTTTTGAAACTACCATATTTTCTAGAGATTTTATCTGTAATATCAAACCCAATCTCTACTATAGCTTTCACCTATGTTTTTCACCCTCAAATCCCACCAACTCTATAATTGATTTTCCCCAAAAAATCATCCATAATCCATGTTTGGAAAAGAGATGAAATTTAAATCCAAGGGACTTAGTGTCCCACTCAACTTGGAATCCAACACAAATCAGATCACATACATAGATGTAGGTCACATTGACCTAGGTGAATTCTAGGCTAAAGTGAATGCCAAATTCAAAAATGATTGGATTTAAAGCATTTATAATTATGGGTTGCCTCAAGAAGTAGCCTTCCCCCTATCAGTGTAGATCCCTAAGATGGTGATCACATAAAAAAATCATTACGATGCAAATAAAGGAGATGTGTTGAATGAAAAAGGGGAAAGGATTCTAAACGTGGACCCCAATTTCATAAATTCAGTGTTCCTGATACCTAAATATGAGAGTTACCTTGATATAACTCCTAAATAATCAAATAAATTCTATCAGGATAACAACACTAGATGTCTAAGGGTAATGAATAATTAATGGCTAAGGGTCTCTAGGCCTACATCCATAATATTGACCAAAACATTGGCAAGGATAGATTTCAAAGATGAAGTGGGGGATTTAATCATACTCTTGCATAGAGTCACTAGAAGCCCCAATGCAAAGATCTTTCAAGACTGGATGTATCAATACATATGGGAAATCCATAAAAATAAGCAATAGATCATCAATACCATATCCTTTTAGCACAAGAAGTTTAAGACAAATTAAAAGGAGTGGTCAAAGGAGAGTCAGCATGAGACACAACATTTAGCTTGAGCTCCCTCCACCCTTTTATTAGGTACCATAATATAATAGATAAAATGGGAAAAGAGACTCAAGTATACAAGGCTACAAAAAAGGAACTCTCCAACACCATTGTAGAATGTGAAATAAGCTACATATACTCTTTTGGTCCCATGAATATCATATCCTATATATATTCAAGAGTTTTGATGCATATATTGAAAAGACACAAGCAAAGAAGGACAAAGAGTCTTCAGAGGTTTTGGTTGTAGATTAATTCTTTCCATCAAAAACATTATATATAGTGTATTTATTTTTTGTGAGAAATATTGTAAAGTTAAAGATTGTAAATTGCAACTATTATTTTGATAGCTCTTTTTTAGAAATAGCTACTTGTAATTTCCATGTTCTACTTTGACAAGTTGAAAGCTGTAAAATGCAAACATGTAAATTGCACTTTCCTTTTTAATAATTTTGGGTTGCTATAATTTCAAAATCACATATTGTAAATTTCATTTCCAATTTTGTTAAAATTGGGTGACTAAAAAGTTTTAAAAGTCCCAATTGAAAATCACAAGTTAGGTTTTGCAAAAATAATCTAAATTTATCTAAAAGTTATCTTTTGCTCTAAGTTTGAGTTCCACTTTTGGTGCCTCATTACATGGAGAAGATACAATGGGTCAACTAAAGAAAATTAAGGCATTGTATGAATATTCTCAAGTATCCTCCATGCCTCTTATAGTTTTGATCATGACCAATAGTTGCATGCTCTTTTTTCCACTTATTTACCTTGTCAAGGATGCCATTGCAGCTGAAGATCATGCCCCCTTTGCATGGAGTTTTGTATTTTTCATGCTCTTAAACTAGGCATGGACTTTTGGTTAACTACATTTCTTCCAAGAGAATTATTTTATAAATATGGGTACTATTATGTAGCCCATTTATCTTTTTGTTGTTATGAAGATTATTATGCATTTTGAATAAGTTATCTACATGTTGTAACCTAGAAAATGAGAATATATTAAATATTTGCCTTTCTTGTCTATGTTATCTTTGTGTATGCAAGGTTATTATTCAAATTTTTGGATGTTTGTATTCTTATCTCAATTATGAAATTTCATTTGTGGTATTATTTTCCCCAATTGAGAGATAGTTTTATTAAAAATAAAGAATCTTGTCCCTTGTATGAGAAATATCTAATATTACCTTTGGTTTCATATTTTCATGAGTTTATGCTCTAATAAATTTCAATATATTTATTATTTTATTGTATTCATTCAAATCAAGCATTAAAATCCACTACAAATATTTGGTGTAATCATCATTTCTAGTTTTGCAATTTCATTTCTAAAACTCTTTTCTCATAGTCAAACCCTAGTTTAGAAGAAAGATCTCTAAGAAGTAGAATTCCTACATGATCTAGTAGTTTATCATCTGCACCAAATTTAGTGAAAAGAAGCTGACCTTCTTTTTAGGTTCACCTCAATTCTCTAAGGTCCCATAGCTTGGAGGTGATCCCATTGTATCATTAGATTTTTGTATAGTGAGTTACAACATCAAGACAGGTGCAAAATCTATGTGATAACATGTAGTATATGAGCTCAAACATGATAATGTAAAATTACCATAGAATGATATAACCTAAACATATTATGATCAAAAAGGTGGGTGTTCCCAATGTCTAGGTGACATGAGTATACGGAAAGCCCAACATCTAAAAATACATAGATAATGTATTTATGTATTCCTAAATAACACTCAAAATATGTGTGAATCACGTGTATGTAGAAAATATTGATATGCCATCAACCAAGATAGAACCAACAACATGTATGCTAAGAATCTAATAGGATATGTAAATGTTGAATATAGTTTTTGATTTTTTGAAGTTTTTTTCATTTTTTTGGTATTTTTAGAATATCTAAAAGGAAAAGACTATCCTCTGATTGCATTTAAAGGATGATCATAAATATCTCCCCACTATAAACCTAGCATAATAAATTGGTGACATTGTCTAGGAGCATGTATAGGTGAAATATTTATCACTATAGTATTTGTGATGTTGTACATATGTAAAATAGGACTTTTTGGTTGTAAATAAAAAATAGGAGTAATGATTCATAGAACCCATCATTGAGTGATATGTGGTTTGTTTTGAATATCAGCAATAGGACATGTGTAGGTACTCTAGATATTTGAATATGGTATGTAGTAGATGAATATTCCATGGAACCCACTATAGATCTTTGATACAATGGTGTCTCAATTATTGGTCACCTGGTAAATGGTATTACATGTTGCTTACCTTTTTTCAAAATATTAACCTTATGAGGTTCTATAATTAATTATATGGATGAAAATTTCTTTTACTCAAGAGGATATTCATATGGATTTTCATAAATTGGAATTACCTAATTGGCATGAATGCATTTAGCATACCTATGCACTACAGAAGGTACTGCTTAAAGTATATGTATCCAAGGTCATCCTAATAAAATATCAAAGACACTCATGAAAGGTATAACTAAGAAGGTAGTAACCACATATGTGGGACCCACATATAAAGTTGAATAAATCTCACTAAGAACCTATTATGAGGTCTCATCAAATGTTCTAATTAACCTGGTCAAAGGATGTAAATCATGATTTGTATAACCTAAATATCGAGTAATATCATGATATAAATTTTTTCACTTTCACCATTATCAATATTAATATTGTGTATAGGTTGGTGATCAAGGTATGCTCAAATGAATAAGGAATGAATATCTAAGTCATCATCTATAATCTTGCTATCATCAAAATTAATTAAAGGTCTTTGAATCATATGAGGGGTATGATGCATATAAGTACCAATAATCCCATCTAATGGGTGTGCATAATGAGATGGAGTAGGATGTCCTTTATATGCCATTTACACTTTTGGATCCTTCTTTGAATGATTTTTCAAAATATTGTTAAATATCTTATTTTTGTGGTGGTCACCAGGTTGTGAACCTGATTCCTTTGGAGTATCATCAAATGTAATCTTTTGGTCATCGATGAGGTCTTGGATCTTATGCTTCAAGGTAAAGCATATATTCATAGAATGCTCAAGGCCTTAGTGATCATCATAATAGGCATTCACATCATACCCTTTGGGTAGAGCTCTACTCATATCAACCTCTATATGATGAGGGAGAGATATAAGATGACACTCTATAAGCCATGAGATTAAAAAAGTGGGAGATTTAGGTAAGCATGTAAATTATATCTATGGTGTATTTGGTAAGACAAGTCGATTAGGTTGGTGTGCCACCACATTAACTATTGTGGTTGTTTTTTATAAGCTCAAGAGGCTTGACCTTATAAATTTGTTTGATAGCAAACTTAGTATTGGATGTAGACATAGTTGGTGTATTTCTAAATATTTATGTTCATTCAATGAGATAAATTTCATTCCATGATTGTGAAAAATATGGCATACATCATTAAAAAAATTGAAATTTTTGAACACAATGGACTCATGTAAAGGACAAAGAAAAATTTACTTGAAAATATCTTGAAGTTATTTATCTACCATAGGATTGATCATTTTATCCAACATTGTTTTGTATCTCAAGACATACTCATTAATAGATTTATTGGTCCCTTGTTTGATTTTTACAATTTAGGAATAGGAAACCTTTTTAGTAATGTTAATAGATAAGTGTGCCAAAAACTAATCTATAATGGGTTTGAAGGTGTTTTCTAATTGAGTTGGTAAATCATAGAACCACTTAAATGTAGACACTAGAAAAATGAACCACATGATTCTAGTCATCATAAAATACCCCCTAGCCCCTCGAGTTAAGATATTTATTAAAATCCTTAAAAACACCCAATTACCCCATTTGGATAATTTAATTAGTTAATTAATTTAAATTAGCCTATTTACACCTCCCTACCTAAACCCATGGCTAATTGATTAACACCTAGCCTTAAGAGTATTTCCCACCTTGGCATTTTATGCCCTAACCTCTTGGACTTCTTCCTTATGTATACCAATGTTGCCTTAAATAACCTTAGACCACTTCCATTAGTCTTAAAATCCACTCTTAAGTACAAATGACTAATTTTAGCAAATTTGACTATATCTTCCTTGACTGATGTCGATCACCCCTTGACTAATGCCAGTTGACCAAGACCAATGTCATTTACTTAAGGTAACCCAAGGACCCTACCTTGAGAGGTTGAAACTTTTGAGCAAGAATCATAACTCTCAAGTGAATCCAAGCTTCCAAATGAACTAGAAAACTAGACCAAAGATAAGAAAATGTTTTATCACCTCAATATGAAGGACTCAAGCACCATTACTCTATCCACATTATTCCAAGTTCCCAAACAACTTACATTCAACTTCAGGACTCCTCTAGTCTAGAAAACTCTAAATGATAAGTATATTAAACTTTTATTAAGTGAAGTTATTTAGTTTTCAATAGTTTAGTGCTTGTATCCACTTTCTATCTCTCATCACATCCTCCTTTGTATTGAAATTTTGCAACTCCAAATACTTCACCTTCCACCAAACACCCCCTAAACATTCCTAGTCACTTGAGTATCCAAATCCTAAGTTTGATATCCCTGAGAACCTTTTCTATCCTCATGACCATCATCCAACCCCAAATGACCCTCAAAATCCTTCATACAACTGACCCAAAACCCATTCTACCCAAAAATAGAACCCACAATAATTGTCATCGGTCATCCCCTGACTGGAATCGGTTGCCTTAACTGGTATTAGTTATATAGTGACTAGCATAGGTCATTGTGTAAATCATTTTCTTAAAAATATCAAGTGAATTCCAGTCATCATCCCTCACCCAAAGTCTAGTTTTTTTTTTGTCACATCGTAGGGTCTTAAACTATTTTTTGAATCAATTTTTAACATTTTAGCATTAGTTTTTAACAAGTTAATGCCATTTTGATAAAATCACTCATTTTCTCTTTAAAATCATTCCTTTCATTATGGTTGAGTACTTTATATTACTTCATGCAAGTATCTCTTTTCATTCTCTATAACTTAACTTGTTTAAAGAGTGGATTGGCAGCCCTCTAAGGAAGTCTAGTACTTCTTTGATCTAGCATTTAGTAGGAAACCCACCCACCTATCTTGCTAATCAATTCATTTCTAGTTTCTTTCTTATTATAGGTCATCCTCCCAAGCTAAAGAGGAGTTCTCTACATCAACTGGATCATGAGCATGCAAATAAATCTAGGTTATTCAAAACTATACCCTTCTTTAAAGTTTTTACTTGTTTTCTAAAAGAAAAAGAAAATAAACACAAAACATAGTGAAAGATTATGGCACACCCGGTGGGACCCTAGTGTTTTATTGGGTTCATAGTTGCATTTAGGTGCATTTATTTTTGTTTTATACTCATTCAAATAAATTTAAATTTCCTTTTGGGTTTAAAATAACTTTCATCCATTGATTTTTTGCATGATTAAGTCACATAGCTTAATTAATCAGTAAATCAATCATAGCCTAACTTTTTTGAACACATAAACCAAACCATTCACACCAATTAATTCATTAAAACATTGACATAAGGCTTGACTAGGATTTCATCACCTAGTGGTAAACCTTCACCCTTGGCTATCCTACTTGGACTTCATTACCAAGGGGAGAAATCAAACCTCATTTCTCTAGTTGAGTATAATTTTGGGTAATCTGTATATACTCACTAAACACTTGACACCCTTATCACTATGGTGTGTGAAGTGATGGGATAGTCCCCAATATCAAGCCACATACTAATTCCAATACAAATAACTTTATACCTAAACTACCTAAAACTTTCCATAGATTACTTATCTAGTACCTATTTCAAAAACCATAGTTGAGTCACACAATTCTGAAAACTTAAGGCATAATCCACAAGTGAGACAAAAAGAAGCTTTGGGATTTAAACGTACCTTAGTGTGTGTTTCATCTTCTTGAATTTTCTTGTCTTCTTTATGTTTGAGTTGTGAAGAATCTACCCCCCTTATAAATCTTCCACCATATTACCTTCATCCACGTCATCTCCATTTCCTTATTCAATGGGGAACCCTCCTATATTTTCTTGAGATTCTAACTTTGTTACATTCCTAGAAAATAACCCTCTTGCCTTAGGGATTTACCTTGCATCACAATCCACTTGTGTTCCCATGTCACCCTATAACCAACCCAACCTCACCTATAATCAATCTAATCTCAACTACAACCAGCTAACAACCTCTCAACACCTATTTGACCATTGTCATAACCCACCTCAACTACAACTATCTCAAACTCACCAATCTTTGGAATACCTATCTCAACAATCATATTAACTACCTCAACCTCATCAAACTTTAAAACACCTACTCCAAACATCATATCAATTACATAAACCCTTTGAAGCAACCCTTTTTATCTCAAAACCAAGACTTGGTATATTAGTTATCCAACAAACAACTATCAACCAACTTTATCAAATCAACCTACCTTATAAAATTTATCAACCTTATCAAATCAACCCACCTTACCCACCTTATCAAACTTATCAAATATATCAAACCAACCAGCCTCATCAAATCAAACCAACAACTATCAAAGAAACTTTTTAAAATCCACCAAAATTATCAAACCTACCGAACCTATCAAATCAACCAAACTTGTCAAGTCAATCCAACTTTATTCAATCAACCAACTTTATCAAACCAACCAATTAGCTCAAAACCTCAAGAGCTATTGGTACACCCTCTTCCTAGGTAGTATACCCCATTGGGGGAATCATATGCCTTAATCCTAGACAAAATCTTAAGAGATTTTATCATCAAACTTTCTTAAATCAAACCCTTCAATATTTCTCTTCCAAAACCAATTTGGTTTATAGAGACTAAGTTTTTTATATATCATTGCATAAACAAACGTGAGGTAGACATATGTAAGTCCTTTAAGATGTTTATCTAAAACCTTATTGATCAATTGGAGGTCTTAAAGGATAGTCTTTGTATTCCCTCCAACCTATACTTGAATGTCTTCAAGAAATAAATCATTAACCCTATTCCTATACCCATTAACATACAAACCAATAATCAAAACTATCAAAATAATGAGATCCATACATTCGATTTGATCCTTAGTGAACCTATAACTAGGGGAAATATAATTGAAACCTCAACCTTTATCAATCCACTTGTTGACCAAGTTTAACCTTTCCAACTTCATTTTCAAATCATCACTAAGGAAGAGTCAACCTTAACCAATCCACTTGTTGACTAAGTGGAACATTTTCAACACCTACCTTCTCCACTTCACTTTTTAATGGATCAAACTCAAACCAACTTGCCTCCTCTACTTCCCCTTTTAGTAGATCAAACCCAAACCAGCCTACATCTTTCACTCTCTATTTTAGTGGAGCAATCTTGAATTCAAACCAATTCACCCATTCTACTCCCACTTTTAGTGGAAAAAATGAAAAATACCTCAACTAAATCCAACCCAACCTCAACTACAACCAAGTCAATCCAATTACTCTATAATCTAATTGTATTCATCTACCTAATGACATTATCTTTGGTTTGATTCCCTTTAGAATAGGTTCAAATATTTGTCATCTTACCTCAACCTTCAAACCAAACAAATAAGCAAACTAAACCAACACACTGAATCAACCACTTAGCTTACCTCCCTCAACTAATCAAGACAACCTATAAACCAAATCAATCAACCACAGCTAACTCATCTATCAAATCAAACTAAAATCAACCCTTCATTCAAGATTTCTTAAATAATAATAAAGAAATTAGTCTCAATCACCTTTTTAGCCAATCCACCCATACCACATCATCAAGCTCAATTCGGACTCCCAAACTTCTTAAACCCTTCCTTGGCACCACACCAAAGTTCCCTCATTAGGGCAATCAAGCATTCTTATACAACCAATCTTTATTCCAAGATGATGTTACCAATATCATTACTAGATACCAAACCCACCAAATTCCAATCCAATAGTGTTTCCATCACCCTAATATCATAGGGGAAATCTCATGTGAACCACCACCTACAACTTGAACTCTAAACCAACTAAAGGTTGATAAACTAACAATCCTCGAGGGGTAGATGAATTCATCTTCATCCCTCCTAAACCCTCTTTACTAGCGAACATCTTCACCTAAGATCCTTTTCCCACCTTAAGCATACATGGAAAGAGTGATTGGGAGAAATATCCCTCCAAAAAGCCTCAACCATTTGTTAGTCTAAAACCTCACCTTAAGCAATAACCTAAAACATCACCCAAACTAAACCTTAACCTTTTGCCCACAACCCTACACCATTGTCAAACCAAGACCTATGCCTACAAACATTAGCCAATGACCAAACCAACCCTTAGCACTTATGCCTCCACCTATACTTAGCCTATCCTAGTACTAAAATAATCTTAAATAACCATGTGCTTAAGAAAACTTTAATCAAGACCTAAATGACCCTTCAACTAAAATCATACCTTTAAACTTATTTTTGCCTTTAAAACTTGATTGATGATGGTCTCTGATGAACCGACATCGATCTACCCCTAATTAATGCTAGTCACTATTGTAATTAGGGCCCAACCCAAAACCTTACCTTTTTTACCCCATAACCCAAACCAAAGTCTAGAAACCATCACTTAACCAACCTTGCAGATAGAAATGGAATCCTTTTTTTGTCCCTCCTACATAATGCATTATCAATCTAGAACCATTTCCATGTCTAATCAAGTGTAAAAAAAGTAGTTAGGGGACATCTTCACTCCTGATTGGCTTGAACCATTTTTACATAGGCCTAGATTTGGGGCATATCATAACTTACACCCCTCAATACTTGGCATTTGTATCCATTATTTTGTTAAAAATAAGTTTTAAATCATCTTGTGTCTAGCTTAAGCTCATCCCCTATTTTCAAACAACTTCATCTCCTTATTTTTAAGGACAACTAATTAAGTATAGGATCATGTGCTTATCTATCACAACCTTAGCCTAATCCTAAGCATGTGTACCATGCTCTACTCATGGCATGATTTTCATGTATACTTTTTGTCCCTTATAAGATGGATCCCCATAGTTATTATCACTTAAAACTCTTTTACCCATCATTAACCTCCTTATGTATGGTTTTTCCTCCATAAAGGAAAACCTTGGACCTATAGACTATTGCATGTCTAAAACATACATAAAATTAAATTTGGGATACAAAAATATCACTTGGGTTAAAAATATAAAACCTATAGACTGCTCCCTTGAAGGATAGCTGCCCAAAATAATCAAATTTTTTGAAAAAAATAGATTGTTCCCTTGAAGGATAGCTATCAACATAAACAAATCTAAAGCCTATACCACTCCCTTGAAGGATGGTTAAGTCAAACATTTTTCAAAGAAATCAATCACTTAGAAGCTTCCCGCATTGATCAACTTCCCAAATCCATCAAATAAAAGCAATCAAAGAACCCCAAGTCAAATATCAAAACAAAAATAATCCCCAGGAAAGCTTCCTACATTAAGTAGCTTTCACAAGCATTCATATACTTGTCACATTGATTAGTCTACACTAAATTAAAGGCATGGACTTTATCTATAATGGTTCTTAGGTCACCTATAGAATGGGAAATCCATCCCCATAAGAAGGTTACACTATCATCCATTCACCTATTTTCTATCATCCACCTCCTTTTTTACCTTCCAAAAATAAGGGATTTTGAGCTCACTTGACACTCTGTGATCAAGTCACTTCTTAAATAACTAAACTAATGATAATATAAAGCACAAAAGAGGTTTATGTTCATAAGCCAACCCATCTTGCTCTTATGGTCTTTTCCAAATGGAGTGTTTAAACCTCCTTCTCCTACTTTCATGATTACTTGTTGACACAATCATTAATGTGTATGTCTTAAATTTTTGAGTCATCATATCCTTATTCACCTTTATCTTTTACCTCACCCTCAACCACTAAATTTTCACCCTTTCAATAGAACTAGGTCCCCTTTTCACCAAACCAATTTTTACATAAAAACCCAAAAAAATTACAAAAATTCAAACAACCATGCACACATTGGAGAACACCTTATTCTTTACCACCCCAACCAACCAAATAACCTCAAACCTAGTCATTTTGGCCTTTCATTTGTACTTTTTTCAACCACACCTTACCTTGGTCATTTTGATCACATAGTTACCTCACATACTTAATAATTATGTGATACTTTTATGCACAACCTTTTAGGTGCATTAAACCATAACCCCTTGTAGTCCCAACAACTGTACCCATTTTGTCTTGTTAGTATTACATCTTACTTTTGGATCCCTATGAACACATCAACTTTTCTTAGGAGGTTTGAGTTTATATGTGATAACCCAACATGCGCACACTATTACTACAACTAGTTATCTTATCACTTGTCCTTATAACACCAACCCTATTTTATAAACCTACCTCAACTTAGACCACCTTGTCATGCTTTGTAATGTGACACACATATGTGAATCACCCAAACTCAACTTAGCTCTCACTCTCAACCACTCAAAACACATTTTTTTCATGTCAATTAATTTCAAAAGATGACAAATAACATCTAATTCTAAATACCAAAATGTCCAAATAAGTTTCTTTTGACATTTTTGTTCATCGACCCCCTTTTTAGGGTTTGATCAATGACTGATGTCAGTCACCCCTAGGGTTAGGTCGACTGATGTCTATCAATCTAACTGGCATTAATCAAAATATTTAGGTTTTTTGAACCCCTACCTCCACTTTCCACCCAAATGATCTTTTTCCCAACAACACCCCACCTGTTAGAGATTCCCTTTGGACACTCAGACCACTTGCTCACATATTTTATACCCCACCCTTGATTTTATTACATGGATGCCAAGACCACCTTGTCATGATCAACAACATTACACATATTCACAAATGTTTTTATTATCCCGTTCAATTACCTTGGAATATGCCTACTTATAATTCTAATACCTACAACCCATTTCATCTTCTTAGGATCACCCTAATTTTGAATCCCTCTAAACACAGATACCTTAGCATGAAGACTTGTGTTTATAAGTGTACCCATATTAGTTATGCCTAATGTTGTATCCTAGTTCACTTATCACTTGTCCTCTTGCATATCACCTTATTTGTCACTCTATTCCATCTTGGAAGCCTTGTCTAGGCATAATTTATATCATTGTACTTTATTGCATCTTGTGCACCCTTTTATGATTCGATGCCTAACCACCCTACCCACTTCACCACTCACATACACACTTATCAAACCCACACCTAACTTCATTTTTACCTCATCACTTTCTAGTTTTAGTGGGAACACCTCCTCCCATACTTGGGTCATCTAACCTTCCACTGCATTCATTTTTTTTTTGTAGCTTGAGGATGTAACTTATGCAACAAAAAGAGGTAAAATGTAGACACTAGAAAACTGTACCACATGGTTCTAGTCATTTTAAAATATCCCCTTGGCCCCCTTGTCCCCCTTAGCCCCCTTGGGTTAAGATATTTATTAAAATACTTAAAAACACCCATTTACCCCATTTGGTTAATTTAACTAGTTAATTAAGTTAAATTATCCTATCTACACCTCCCCACCTAAACCCATGGATAATTGATCGACACCTAGCCTTAGTACTATTTCCCACCTTGGCATTTAATGCCCTAACCTCTTAGACTTCTTCATGCATACCAATGTTGCCTTAAATAACCTTAGACCACTTACATTGGTAGTATGGCCAATCTTAAGTGTAAATGATGAATTTTAGTAAATTTGACTATATCTCCCTTGACTAACGTCAGTCACCCCTCGACTGACACTAGTCGACCAAGACTGATGTCAATTACTTAAGGTAACCTAAGGACCCTACCTTGAGAGGTTAAAACTTTTGAGTGAGTATCATATATCTCAATTAAATCTAAGCTTCCAAGTGAACTAGCAGAATAAACTAGATACAAGAAAGTGTTTTAGCATCTCAATACAAAGGACTCAAGCACCGTTACTCTATATACATTGTTCCAAGTTCCTAAGTAGCTTATATTCAACTTTAGGACTCCTCCAAGCTAGTAAACTCTAAAATCTAGGTATCTTTCACTTGTATTAAGTTCAATTATTTAGTTTTCAATAGTTTAATACTTGTATCCACTTCCCATCTTTGTGTTGGAGTTCAGCAAATCCAAACACTCCATCTTCCAAAAAACACCCC
This sequence comes from Torreya grandis, assembly GCA_037957365.1. NCBI lineage: Eukaryota > Viridiplantae > Streptophyta > Pinopsida > Cupressales > Taxaceae > Torreya > Torreya grandis. Next base: position 802,313 of record JARHVA010003455.1, on the reverse strand, counting down.
CTAAACATTCCTAGTCACTTAAATATCCAAAACTTGAGTTTGATATCCTTGAGAACCTATTTTATCCTCATGGCCATCATCTAAAACCAAATTAACCTCAAAAGCCTTCTTAAAACTAACCCAAAACCCATTCTACCCCTAATAATTGACATCAATCATCCCCTGACTGGTATCAAGTAACTTAACCAATATCAATTACATAGTGATCAATATCGATCATTGTGTAAATCATTTTACCAAAAATAGTAAGCTAATTCCACTCATCATCTCTCACCCAAAGTTTGGTTTTTCTTATTTATGTCACATCGTAGGGTCTTAAAGTATTTTCTAAATCAAGTTTTATCATTTTAGCATTAGTTTTTAACAAGTTAATGCCATTTTGATAAAAACACTTATGTTCACTTTAAAAGCATTCATTTCATTGTGGTTGAGTACTTTCATTACTTCATGCAAGCATCACTTTTCATTTTCCATAACTTAACTTATTTAAAGAGTGGATTGACATATCTCTAAGGAAGTTTAGTACTTCTTAGATCTAGCATTTTCTAGGCAATCCACCCATATATCTAGCTAATAAATTCATTTCTAGCTTCTTTCTTTTTACAATTCATCCTCCTAAGCCAAAGAGGATTTCTCTACATTGACTGGATCATGAGAACACAATTAAATACAAGTTCTTCTAAACCATATCCTTCTTTAAATCTTTTACTTATTTTATAAAAGAAAAAGAAAATAAACGCAAAACATAGTGAAATATTAAATGATAGTATTTTAAGCTCCTTAGAAATAATTTGGTCAAAATTTTATCATTGGAGGCATAATTAAGGCATGCCACATAAAAATATCAAAAATGCTTTTTTGATCACCCTTTTATCATAAAATGTGAACTTAGGTGTAACAAAACTAGGTGGCAAGGGGTGTGTAATAATATTACTTCACCAAATAAGCAAAATAACAAAAATAGATCATAATGATATAGAAATATAATAGAAAATATGAATAATATATAAGCCACTTTGAGGGGGTAACCTCCCAAATGCTCTCAATAAGAAATGAATACTCCAATATGATGATGAAAAACTAACCCTACCTATTATATATAGTTTACCAAGGCCATGGACAACCCATAAGCTGACCTACTAAGCATATGAGTACATAGATAAATGTAAAATAATTTTCAAAAGTGTTATGCAAGCCATAAGTTGGCTACACATATCCCTAGACACACCAATGATTAAGGGAATAGCATGGCCCTCCCCTTCAAAACAATGTTTTTCTCAACAATGAAGCAATCTCTAATGTTTTTGCATGAAGGCTTAATCCTCTCAGGTAGTATCCTCAGAAGGCAAATTCTTCCATTTGATCAGATACTCTATAACCATTTTAGACTGTAGTTGCTTAATGTGTATTTGAAGGACTACTTCAGAATCAAGAATAACTCTCCCTTCCTCATCCAATTTTGGTAACTCAGTTAAGTAGAAACTCTATGTCTAATGAAAATTTTAAGTCAAGATACATGAAATATTGTATGAATGCAAGTGGATGGAGGAAATTCTATCTTGTAGGCCACATTACCAATTTTCTATAATATTTGATAAGGGCCATAATACTTGAGAGATAACCTGTTATCTTTTTTATTGATTTAAGGATATTTACTTATATGGTTGCAAGAAAATAAATACCCAATCATAAATTTCAAAATTACTCTCACTTATATGTCGATATGCTTATTACTTCATGTGATTCTAGATAAATACTAAATTTTTACATAAACTAGTAAGGACTTCATGTTGATGTTCAAGGTGTTTTTCCATTACATGCACCTTTGGGTGGGCCTTCAAGGTTAAAGTGAGGGATGGAGCATATTATCCATACAATGCCATTAAATAAGACATTTTGGATGAACTATGCATTGAATTATTATACCACCATTTAGCTAGGGATAGCCACTGAACCCATTTATCCTATTTATCTGACACAAAGTAATGAAGGTACCCTTCTAGACATTTATTCACTACCTTAGTTTGTCCATCAAATTGAGGATTATAGGATGAACTATGAGCCAATTGGGTTTCCAAACATGCAATTAATTCTATCCAAAAATTACTAGTGAATTTGGGATCTTGATCATTGACAATAATATTGAGAGTACCATGAAATTTTTGAACTATATTGAGAAAGATATAAGCTATTATACTGGCCACCAATGGTTGAGATAAAGAACAAAAATGAGAATACTTTGTGAGTCTATCCACAATAACCATGATAATTTTTCTACCTTTAGATCATGGTAACCCAGTAATAAAATCCATACATACCTCTTCCCATCATTGACTAGGGATGGATAAGGGTTGTAAAAGACCTAGGATTTTAATGGTTTCACCTTTATTTTTTTGACAGACCATACATTTAGCCACATATTTATGTACAACCCCTTTGATTCCTTAACAAAAAAAACCATTCTTGACTCTATGATAGGTTTTCAAAAAACTTGAATGACTACCAAGTGGAGATGCATGAAGTTCTTAAAGGAATTTTTATTTGAGAAGAGAATTTTGACACAGATATAATCTATCTTTGTACCATAATACATTCCCCTTCCATGTTAACTTTTTAATCCCATCTGAACCCTATTGTATATTATGAATTAATTCATGGGTATCACTATCATTCTCCCATTATGACCTTACTTCCTTGAGCCAATCTACCTGCCTAATGGTCATGGCACATAACTAAACCTCAATTGGTTCATCTCACCTAAATAGTGCATTAGCCACCACATTTTATTTTCCTTTCTTTTAGACTATTTAAAAATCAAAGTCTAACATTTTTATCACCCATTTTTTTATTCTTCAGAAGACAACCATTATTCCAAAAAATGTTTAAGACTATCATGATCAATCTTTACCTAAAAGTGACGAACCAATAGATAAGGTCTCCAATGTTTGACTTCATGTATAATATCCATCATCTCTTTCTCATAAATGGGTTTGAGCCAATTTTTACCCTTTAATTGATAAATTTCAAAGGCAATGGGACCACCCTCTTGCATGAGTACTACACCCATACCATATCTACATGCATCACATTCAACCATAAAAGTTTTATAAAATTTGGAGTAGCCAATACCAAAGTGGTGCACAGAGCCATTTTCAATTGTTTAAGTGCCTCAATAGCTATATCATTCCACTTGAAGGAGAATTTCTTCAAAAAGGAAGGGAGTGGTGATGTAATACTACCATAGTGTTTGAAAAACCTATGATAGTAACTAGTTAGCCCCATAAATCCCCTTAGTTACTTGAGTGTCTTGGGAATATGCCACTCTATGATGGCTTGAATTCTTTAGGGTCAACTTTTACTCCCTCATATGAAACAATATAACCCAAATATTCTACTTCCTAGACTCCAAAATCACATTTGGATGGTTTAGCATATAACTTATGTTAATAACTAATAGTACCTATTTCACATATGGCAAGTGGTCTTCCCAATTTTTATTATAAGGATGTCATCAAAAAACACAAGTACAAATTTTCTCAAAAATGGTCTAAAAACCATATTCATCAAAATCTGAAAGGTGGATGGTGCATTGGTGAGACCAAAAGGCATGACCAAAAATTCATAATGGCCTTCATGAGTATAGAAAGCAATTTTAGGAATGTCCTCATGAATCTGGATTTGATGATACCCAGAGTGAAGATCTAATTTGGTAAAATAAACAACATCATGTAATTCATCTAAAAAATTATCAATTATAGGAATAGGAAACTTATCTTTGATAGTGAGCTTATTGATCTCTATTAATTTGGGAAAATCCTCCAAGTTTCATATTTATTTCGTACCATGACTACTAGAGAAGAATATTCACTTTCGCTATGGTGAATGGTTCCTACTTCAAACAACTCTTGTACCATTTTTTCAATTTCACTCTTCTAGGAATAAGGACCAAATGTAACAAATCATTACACCAAAACCTTGAGATGTTAGTGAAATCTTCCCATTAGGATCATAGCATCCCATGATGCTTCTAAAGCCCAAACTTTGGGTTGGATATGTGCTCATACACTAGGATATTTGTATGTACAAGCCTCAAATAAACACTACCATGTCAACATAGCCACTTTCTCTATGACTTGAACCTAAGTGGAGACTCTGATACCAAATAAATGGCTTAGGTTCTATATACATAGATTCCATGACCAACTTTTGAGAGCTAGGAGTTTGGTGCAAATTAAATAGATTTTTAATTTTAGTGATCCAAGTGAGTGGATCCTTATCATTAAAATTACACAAGTCCACTTTTGGCAATATCAATTTTACCCCTATATTGGTGGTTTTATTGTTGAGAGGAAGACTAGAAGTAAAAAGTGGAGGGTTTTTGAGTGGAAAATGAGATGAAATAGTATCTAGTTTTGCCATGATCTATTGTAACTTATTATTCATGTCATTAAGCTCCCCTTATATTGCTAACATTTAAATTTTGACTTGTACATCCTTTTGCATCAGGGCTTATAGATTACACTAAATTTTAGAAACTATCTTTGAAGACATCATACTAGAGGTTTTAGCCTTCATATCCTCCCCTAAAGGAATTTTAGGGGTGTCTTGCCCTTTCGCCCATTCACGAGTGTTAGGACCAGCCATAAGAAGGCTTGATGGTAAACTTAATTTACCCCATTGACCCAAATTTTACCATGAATATTTTTAAATATTTTAGCCTCAAATCAAAAATATTAAATAATAGACCCAAACTAAATTTTTCCAAGATTTCCAAAAATGTAAATAAATTTGAAAATTTCTATAAATTATGAGTTATGGAGTGAATTTATGACAAACCTTAAAATGGATATAAATTTTTAAAAAGAGATCCAAATGATCTAAAATTTTAATGGGATATTACTTGAATGTTTTCTCACCTTCGATAAAAAATTGTAGATAAATTTTTAACCTTTTGTGAGATATAACCAAATTCCAAGATCTAAGGTTTTTAACCTGATTATGGCCCAAATCGATGCTCTAATATCACTTGTAATGATAATACTTCACCAAATAATTATAATAATAGAAATAGATCATAATGATATGGAAATATAGTAGAAAATATGAATAATATATAAGCCACTTTGAGCAATAAGAAATGATTACTCTAATATGATGATGAACAACTAACCCTACCTCCTATGTATAGTCTACAAAGTCCATGTAAAACCCATAGACTAACCTAATAAGCATATGAATGCATAGATAGATGTAAAATAATATGAAAAAGGGTTATACAAGCCACAAGTTTACTACACATATCCCTAGACATGCCAATAGTTAAGGGCATAGTAGGGTTCAAAGATATATCTGGTGTAATAGGATTATGTAACACCTCTTTTGAATCAATAACATAAGGATATTTCATAGAATTTTGATCAATATTTTTAACCTTAGTTTTTAAAAAAAATATATTTTGTGCAAGATCTTGCACCTCTTGGTATTTTAGGATGGACATTTGGGAAGTCACCAAAGAAGGTGTACTTATAGGTTGGGTAAATATAAGCATTAAAACTAGTATTTGAGTTGAATAATTTTGGTTTCCTATGTAAGATCGGGAAATAGTAGATTTATTGACACCCATTTTTGTAAAATTACACATATTTATAGTCTCCTTATATGCATATACCATTTCACTGAGAATAAGACATCTAGTGATTCAGTCACTCATGGACCTCTTTAGTTCCATCTTATTTCACTTTATTTACTTACACTTTGGGCCTATGTGCTATGTTTGTTTATATTCATCAAATGTATGTCAGATATCCCTACCTTATGTGCTTGTTTTTAATATATTTTTAACCCCTAGACACTTGCATCCATCCTAGACACTAGCATCGACATTAGTGTCCAACTTTGATACAATTGTCCATCTTATTATCTTTTTCTATATCTTTAACTTTATGACTATTTTTTAATCCCTCTTTTCCCATCCTATGGTTTATTTTTTGCATGTCACTAGGTTCTAATTCAAATTCAAAAGGTTCATATATATATATATATATATATATATATATATATATATATATATATATATATATATATATATATATATATATATATATATATATATATATATATATATATATAATCTAATTAAGACACCTAACAATTTGATAAGGCAACTCTCTAATTAGAAAGTTATATTTATTTCAAGCTGTCAAATTGTACTACAAGATTGAATCAAATTTATGAAGCATTTGAAAGGTCAAATATATTATTACATCATTTGTACCAAGGGTTACTAAGAGAAATAGAATATAGTGACATTAATATAATTTCACACACATGCATAGGAGGGAGAAATACATGAAATTTTGAGGCCCTCTTATGAGTATTGGCATGTAGGCAACACTTATCAATAAATGGGGTTGTTAGGGATATCTCAACTCACATTACTATACCCATTTTACCATACAATGCAAAGGAACTAAGGTTGCTTATTATTTGGATCTACCATACATGAAGACACATCTAGTGATATAAAATATTTATATAGGTCACATCACCTGCTTGATATAAATTTAAAACTATTCATGTACATATTTATGACTGGACACTAGTGTCAAAATCATACACAAGCATTAGCATTATCATCCTTGGTTGACGTAACTGTCTAGAAAACAAAAAAAGTTAGAAAATAGAATGAACAAGGTCAAGATATTTATAGCAACCTTCTGATGATTTCTTAATCACTACCATAGTAAAAAATAGAATAACAAATAAGATATTTTCTCTTTTATCTCTTAGTTACTTAATACTTGTTGTATTTATTACACATGCCTAAATGAGATATATTGTCAAAATATTTTACTACATTATTAAACTTTGAATAGTACTTGATTGCATTCAAATAGATTTATTGCTTGCATGTTTCTCTTATGAATGTAAAAGCATTAAAACATTTGGTGAACCTGTCCTCTATTTATTCTAGTTTACATATTAGGGTTTTTTCCTTCTTTAAAAGTTCATTTTTGATTTTGGTATTTTATTTTTAGATCTAATTGTTCTCACTTATATGGGCATATCTTATGAATTCTTAGTTACATTCTTGTCTTGGTCCTAGTGGTTGTGTGCTTTGGAATCATCTTAAACTACATATCCCTTATGGAGTCCTTAATGGAAGGTTATGCATGAATGTTTAATTATGACATTTTCTTTAATCCACCTAATGAGCAATGTATTGCATATGAAGATCTTATAGAATATAAAAAATAGGATAAAACATTTTTTTGAATGAAAAAAACAATGATGTAAATGCAAGTATACATTATCAAAGTCATAATCATGATGTTTCTACTCTTGGTTATGAATTTGATAAAATGCCTCTTGGTTATGGCATCTCTATTATTCCTCTTATTTATATATTGAAGAGCCAACCAATATGCAAAATGATACCATTCCTAATGTTGATATCATCCATACCCTCTTTAGTTATTTCAAAAACTAAGTGTGATTCTCCCCTTTCCAATGTTGAAAATGTCAAAGGAATTAAATGTTCCTCCTATATCTTTCATAATGAAAATTGTGATGAAATCAAGTGTGTGTCTCCTTCCTCAAATAATACTAATTTTGAAAATTCTATTCCTTCTTTTCTTGATTCAAATGCAAATAGTCATGTTTCTTCTTCCCCTCTAATTTGTGATGATCCAAATACATGCACCATATCTCCCATTGTTTTGATTGAAGAAAAAAATAAGAATGTATATGAAAATCATAAGGAAACAACTAAAAAACATGCATTACTTAGGGATGAAAAAAATTCCAATTATATTTGAGGTATCTTTTGCAAAGATAAAACCATGTAAATCCAAGCAACAACAAAACATATTTCTCAAAGGTTTCCTAATGAAATAATTTACTAAGACAAATAGCAAGGATGAAAATGATAATTATGTCAATATTCCTTTCCCTCATAACAATGATGTACCTCAAGTAGAAAGTGATATTGCATTCTTTAAACCTATTTTTCTTGGATGTGAAATTAAAACCAAATTTTAAGGTGATATTCTTCCATGTCTTGATGTGGTACATAAAAAGCAAATGTTTCTTCCCTTTTCTTTGTTGCATCTTCTTATCAAAAAAAGAGTGTATTTCATAGTGAAATTATTTATCTTACTCCTATGGTATGTCCTAAAATTTCAATCAATATAGTACCTTTAAATGATAATAATGATACCATTTATGTTATTCAACAAGATATACTTACATCTTTAGACATAGGTGTGCCTTTACTGAATATTGAAAAATAATGTGATGAGCCAAATTTTTTGGATTATAAATAATTTATCATTTCTATGATACATATGAATGGTAGTTTACAATGAATAGAAAAAGCCTCAACTTTTTCTTATGATATGTTATCTATTATGACTACCATTGGAGATTTGCAACAACAATTCAATACTCTGAAATTATAAATTTATTCTCATAAAGTTATTCTTGAGGAGAATACATTAACAAAATAACCTATTACTAGGGATGTATTTGAGTATCCTTATCCTTGAAACTTATTTATGCCTAAATTATCCTCCTTTTATGGTCAAGGCTAACATGATATTCACTTACAATAATACATACTTTCCTTTAAACATTGGTCCCAAATAGAAGCTTGATCTTAAAAGCTTTCCATCATACCTTAACTTAGGGGGCTCCTGATTAGTTTTATAGTCTTCCAATGGTTCATTTTCAAGTTTTAAAAAACTTGAATATGTATTTCTATTACATTTATATCATTATACCTTACCTAAATTACCTTTGTAATATTTCTAAACATTGACACAAATCAAAAATGAGCCTATACAAGATTATGTTATTCAATTTAAGGATCTTTTGTATTCCTTACAACACACACCCTCATATTTAGAAATAAAATTCATATTTAGTAGAGGTTTTCTTTCTCTACTTAGATAAATAACATTACATAATCCCTTTGAATCATTAGAGATCTTATATTGGGATGTGCACAATATTGTGCACTCTAATGAATACCCAAACCAAATTGCCTGTTTTTCCATTCAAACCCAAACATGGTAAAAACATTGTTTCCAAAGTAAATAAACATGTTAAAAAAATCTTGAAACACTTCAAAAACCTTCTACAGAACCAAACCCATGTCAAAAAATAAACAATAAATGTATTGAGCAAAGGAAAATAACATGATTATAGAGTATCTCCCATAGTTAGACCATATACCACTACAAAAAAATAACATCTTTAGCTTGATTGGTACCAAGATAGACAACATGACATATTACAAACTTTGTTGGGATAAACAAATGATCACACTCCCTCCTAATTCACATTATCCACCACAATGATTTGAGAAGGCAAAAGGAAAACACTTTTTCACTTACCATGGTATTAATGGACATAAATATAATGAGTGTTTTAATCTTGATCAAAATATTATCCAATTATCTAATTGTAGAATCATTGCATATCAAATATACATATTTAGACCTATTCCACATACTTCTCTTGGATAGGATCATCTAAGAGGGTTGATACATCCCATGTCACTACTTGTGAGGAAAAAATGGTCCATCAGCCTTCACAAAATATGATCACTTGTAGAAATCCTTCTCCTAGTGTACTTTCTCCCAAGATTGATCTCTCCCACACAGATCCTATCGATGAATCATTGGTCGATCAAGTCCTTCATAAAGAGACACAGGGAGAAGATAAAGCTACACAATAGATATGGGTACCTAATAGATAAATACATATTCATATGACATTTCTATAAATACTTCAAAGATGATTATAGAAGCATAATCAAGAGGCCCATTACCACATGACATTTACAGTCATGTTTTCTTATTTCCATCCAAATTTCATTATATATTGTAATTTCTTTATTGATAATATAATACATGCATTTCATAAATGAACATACTTGTTACACAATTTAAAAAATCCTAACATACACCATGGAAATAAATGAAATTAAAAACTATATAATGAGCAACAAAGAATTAAACAGTGTAAATCCATTTGAAACCAAATAAAACCATGTGAGCAATGTCATATATATATATATATATATATATATATATATATATATATATATATATATATATATATATATATATAATTTGATACAAAATTTATACAAATAATCACATCAATCATATGTTGGGAGCATATCCCAAGGGTGTGCTCCTCATCACTATCAACATCCATAAATCTAGCACCTCTTGATGTAGACACACTAGGATCTAACTAAGGCTTGTGTATATGTGATAACACACATACTCTCTCTTTGAAAGTACCTAACTACTTCATGTATCCTCATGCTCCCATCAAAAACTATCATAATGATCAATTGAACTCTACATAATCTTATTAAAACTCCACTGTGGGATGTCATTCCTATCCATCTCAACATGTAACCCCTCACTCTTAGTGGTTGTAGTATGGTATGCTACCACAACTCTCATAATATGATAGAATAATGGTGCATGGGCAATTGTAATGTTAATAACATTATGAATAAATCCATACCAAACTACATCCATTGGCACATTTTTTATGAGGGCCTATATCATTTGATCCACCATCATTGCCCACTCCTGATTACCTATAAACATTTGAGATATGATACTAGTTAGTCACATATATGCAATCAAATATTTTACCTATTATTATAACCAAATCAAATTCAAAACTTTAAAACTATGGCACTTACATGTGGCCTTAATAGCCACCTCATCTACTAGTATTGGTCCTAAAAGAACACTATTGCTTGTCTCACCATGTATCTCTCCTCTTGAAACACCCTATTTTAGGAATGAAACTTGGGGGAAAACTAAAAGAGGAAACAATAATGTCCATTGAGCTTTGACCCAGCACTATACATAGTCATCTATACAACTTGAATCATCTCTTATATCCAAGGGAACCATAGGATCTCATCCATTAGCTAGATACAAGGATATATCTATAGTTATTGGTGTTGGCCTATCATGTGGCTTATGACCACTATGTGCCATTCGATGTCATGGATAGGGTGTTGAGGTCACTCCCTACTCTATCCCAAACTTTTTTTAAACTTGGTCATTCTAAAAAAACATAAACACTAGGAAATCGGCCAACCAACCACATTTTGATATAGATACTTTGTAACTCATGTCCATCCTTGGGCCATCTAGAAAAAGTCTTGTAAGGATGCCATAAAATTTGATCTATAGTTAATCTATCCAAAATTAATATATCGTTGTTGGGGGATCACAAGAATAACACCTGTTCTGATCCCACTTTGTTAAGATCTTGCTCCTCAGAAAGAGCACAGTATGATTACCAAATATAAGCAATGATAAATGCGGAAATAACCAAAAATACAAGTAACTAGAATTCACCAATAGCACAAAATATGAGAGACAATACACTATCTTGTATTAACACTTTACAGAAAAGAATACAATAAAGAGCCGCCACACTCTTCCACCTTACAGAGGCTTCCCACACCTCAAGTGTACAATAATTCTTCTACAACACTCTCCTACCCAAAAAAATGGTCCCAATAACCAACTCACAAATAGAATTGGTGTTCACCTCTCCAACTAGTCAGTAATAACCCTGCTAGTTCACCAAGCACTCTATAGTACTTCAAGTTGATCTCCCATGAACCTACAACCTACAATTCAACAGACCATACTCACACATGTAGATCTCCTATGAGCTTGTAACAAACTGCAACTCAATGGTCTTCCACTTAGAAGGGACTTCCTTGCCTTCCTTATCTTATACATATACAATACATGCCAATGGGTCTATAAATAGATCCCAGACTTAAACAATAACTTAGACTCTTAATTTAGATAATTATCCTCATAGCTCAAGACTCTAACTGGCCTTTACATGCAAATGCTTCGTTCACTTAACTAACTATCCGTGCAACAAATAGTTCTGAAACACACAGGCGACCGACGCCGGTCCCTGCTTGTCTGGTTCTGCCGACGTCGATCGACTCCCTACCATCGTCGGTGGCCTTCTGCACTAGTCACAACCGATGTCGGTCCTGCTACCGATGCCGGTGATCCTAGATCTCAGCAACCTTTTGTTCCTTCTGTTTGTAAAGAGTTGAAGCTTTTAGCTCCACAACTTAACAATCTCCCACTTGGAGATAAACAGCTGCAACCTGTACCTATACCTATACTCTGTCTAGTTTGTTCCCTTGGCTTTGTTTCCCTCCTCAAGATCACTCTTGAAGACCAACCACCACAAATCCCGTGGTGCAAAACCTGTCATCCAAATCACCTGCCACATCCACATCTATAACCATGTAGAAAATAACCTGAACCTGCATAGCATGTGCACCTGCTGCTAGTCCCTGTAAGAATCCACTGAACTATCCTCCAATGGTTCTCTCCCAGATTGGCTCCAAACTTGTGACAACTCCCACTGCTTGGGAAAACTTAGGTTTAGTACATACCATGCACTCAACCTCATTATGTGAATCAAGACACAGTTCATAGAATTGTCCAACCATCGATGTGCTAACTGGTCTCACACAATCATCCTGAAATAAATTCAACATGTGACCAACCATGTCTCTAGAACACACTCATGCCAAAGAATCTTGTTGCTCCCAGATTCTCCATGACACACACTTGAACTAGCTTTACCTTTAGTTCAGCAATACCCTGTATATGTAACCTTACAACAAGCACATCATACAGTAATAGGATAGTGTAGCTAATATTATCCAACCTGGTAAAGAGAAACATAATGATCAAACCTCCATTACCCTGTAGCTAATACAAGACCATATACCCTGATCTTCCATCTCATGTATCCATTTCCACTCTTCTTCATCTTGAACATCCATTCATCTCTCAGTGCTTACTTCTAGCTGGCCACTCTACCCAAAACACCTGTTTGGTTCTCCTCTAAGGAATCACATCCTCATCCATGCCAAGCTCCCACTATTTCTTGGATCTACCTATTCTGCTTCTTTAATAACTCCCTAGTCTTATGCCATAAGTGAGCAACAAGTAGTGTAAAGAAGGGAAATGATGAATTTAAGAACTTACTTACACCTTCAGTCCTCCATATGGGCACTTGAGACACCTTGACAGCTTGCTATCCACCCAAAATTCATCTCAATAACTGATGCCGGCCACATCTCAGTCTACACTCGACTGATGTCAGATCCCTGTGACTGCCCCTTTGCTGACATCATTTTCCCCTGGCCGATGCTGGTAGATATCTACCCTGAGTCATCGATGTCAGTCTAAACATAGCCGACGTCAGTCCCTGTCTGGACGTCAATGCTGATTTTCATGCCGATGTCAGTCTCTGTGTTTTTATAGTGAGACCTGACCTTTTCCCATGAGCTCTTTTTGGATCAAATCCTTCTCCAAAACACCCTTGCTCTGCTCAAAATTCTTCTGCATCTTGTGCTGAACTCTGTCCGTCACCTTCTCCTTGAAAACCAAGGCTTTCTTATTCTTGTCACTAATATCAGATTCCTCAAGAAATGTTACCTTCTTCTTCTGCATACAAAAATCACAATCCATACCTTCCAAATCTAAAAGCATACCCTTTGACTCAAGAACAAGCATCTCCTTCTTATCTATGTGACCAAGCCTATCAAGCCACATCTCTGAATCTACAGCTGAAGTAGATAACCCAAAAAGAGAGTCAGTAATAAAAGTAGATAGATAAAGCGTACCTACTTTCTTACCTCCAGCTACAACAAGTGTACCCTTGGTAACCTTCCAAGAGTCCAGTGTGAGAGTTACTGTGTAACCCTCATCACCCAAACTTCTAACAGAAATCAAAATTTGCTCCAGAACTGGGACATGCATGACCTCCTTTAACACCCATGTGTTACCTGTCTACAGTTTCAGCTTCACTTTCCCTTTGCCAACACTCTGACAAGGCTTACCATCCCCTACACAAATTTCTCCAAGGTCTCCCTAGACATACTCATGAAAAAATTCCCTATGTGGGGATGCATGAAAAGAGGCACCAGAATCTAAAACCCAAGATTCTACTTTATCCAAAGAACATACCAGAGCATCCCGTGTAGCATAATCTGCAACATCTGCTTCTTCTTCATGTCCTTCATGCTAATCTTCACCTAATCTGCAATCTCTCTTTAAGTGCCCTTGCTTTCCACACTTCCAGCAAGTTATTCTGCCATACTTGGACTTGGATCTTCTGCCTATCTTAGACCTTGATCTCCCATGCTCTATCTTTTCTCTTTGCCTTCCTCTGCCTTCAACACTCAAAGCATTCCCTGATGACTCACTTGTGCTTTTCCTACGTATCTCTTCATTCAAGATCACACTCACAACATCATTCACTTTAAAGATTTTTAAAGGAGACACAGTAGTAGAAACTGCCATTACCAAACCTTCCCAACTTTCAGGTAATGAACACAAGATTAAGAGAGCTCTAATTTCATCATCAAATACAATATTGACTGAACTTAACTGGTTTACCAAACCATAGAAATCACTAAGATGGCTATGAACAGATCCACCTTCCAACATTTGCAAATTAAATAAATGCTTCATAAGAAATACCTTATTAGAAGCTAAGGGTTTTTCATATAAATTTTCCAAAGATTCCATCAACTCCACCATTGTCTTACACTGTGATAAGCTGGAAATCACAGATGATGCAAGACTCAATCTAATAGATCCCAAAGCCTTCCGATCAAGAACCTCCCATTCTTCATCTTTCATATCCGAGGGTTTGTAATTAACCCCACCCAATGGTAAGTACAAATCTTTTTGATATAGATAATCCTCAATCTGCATCCTCCACAATTGGTAGTTCTTGCCATTAAACTTTTCCATTCATAGCTGATTGTCTTCTGCAATTGCTCAACTCCCACTCAAATAGAAACCCTGTGAGTAACCTGTAATCAAAACACACTAACCAGATCTAATCCAATCTGTTAGTATCCCAACCAAAGCTCTGATACCACTTTGTTGGGGGATCACAAGAACAACACCTATTCTGATCCCACTTTGTTAGGATCTTACTACTCAGAAAGAGCACAGTATGATTACCAAATATAAGCAATGATAAATGTGGAAATAACCAGAAATACAAGTAACTAGAATTCACCAATAGCACAGAATATGAGAGACAATACACTATCTTGTATTAACACTTTACAGAAAAGAATATAATAAAGAGCCACCACACTCTTCCACCTTACAGAGGCTTCCCAGACCTCAAGTGTACAGTAATTATTCTACAACACTCTCTTACCCAAAAAAATGGTCCCAACAACCAACTCACAAATAGAATTGGTGTTCACCTCTCCAACTAGTCAGTAATAACCCTGCCAGTTCACCAAGCACTCTATAGTACTTCAAGTTGATCTCCCATGAACCTACAACCTGCAATTCAATAGACCATACTCACACATGTAGATCTCCTATGAGCTTGCAACAACCTGCAACTCAATGGTCTTCCACTTAGAAGGGACTTCCTTGCCTTCCTTATCTTATACATATATAATACATGCCAATGGGTCTATAAATAGATCCCAGACTTAAACAATAACTTAGACTCTTAATTTAGACAATTATCCTCGCAGCTCAAGACTCTAACTGGCCTTTACATGCAAATGCTTTGTTCACTTAACTAACTATCCATGCAACGAACAGCTCTGAAACACATAGGTGACCGATGCCGGTCCCTGCTTGTCTAGTTCTGCCGACATCGGCTAACTCCCTGCCGTCGCCGGTGCCCTTCTGCACTGGTCACGACCGATGTCGGTCCTGCTACCGACACCGGTGATCCTAGATCTCAGCAACCTTTTGTTCCTTCTATTTGCAAAGAGTTGAAACTTTTAGCTCCACAACTTAACAATTATTCCATCATGGTATAAATTATACCATGTTTAAATACCCACCACTCTACAAACATCTATGGATAAGCCCATCTAGGTAGGGGACCACTAGTTGGTCATATAATTGTAATATGTTCATAGGTCCAAACATGAAATAAAGTCATAGATCCAATACCTCCACCATGACACTCCAATGTAAACATGTAGATATCCCTATATAATTTAGCTAGCACATTATTACCCCATGAATATATACACTAATCATGCTCAATATTCTAAACTACCTAGTATATCTTATATGAAATAGCAATTTTTCCACACTCCATAGCCACAAATGATGCTAATAAAACATAAATAAACTTCTAAAAACATGGAACATTACCTCTAATAATATTATAAAAATGAATCATACTAATCAAATCTACATCAAGAGCCCTCTAACTAGTGAAATATACATGGGAACATTGAATATAGCCTCGGTTACCATGTCCAACCACATAGACTCTCTCACCTCTAATCAAAATCCATAAAATCTTATACACATCCTCTTAAGTCTCTATCATCTCATTTATGGGAAGCTATAATCTACATGTATCTCGGTTTTTCCAACTCTCTAATTCACCCCCTCAGTAAGCACTAAACTCATAAGGATTTCAAAAGAGGTCGTGTGCTTGCATAGTATTAATTTTTCTAAAAGCAAGTTTGTGCATAGATGTTTCATTTATATACCTACACTCAATAGTTAGCATGGGTTTGAAAATAAACTAAGTGTTGATTTGTACCTATAAGGAGTTTCCAATTCACACCCCATGTAAAGATCCTTCATCACACCAATGTGGTGGATAATTTAGAGTGTGATGGTCTCCCCATATTCAAGTAGTGAAAATGAGAAGTGCACAGGGAGTAGTTTTAAATCATGAAGGGCACACTCAATATATTCAATATTATTGTGCTCCCTTATTTAACAACTTACTCACACTCAAATGATTAAGTCTCATGCCAAATCATAGAGTTTAACATTTGTACCCTTGTAAAATGTAAGCTATGATCTAGGTTATGCTCCATCTTCTATACAGACTACGAAGACCTTTAGAAGAGATTAGGTTCAAAAAGAGTTGGAGCCTATTTTATTTCTATAAAATATCACCCTGAATACCCTTCATAAATGTATATCTTCACTGCATAGCTAATTCACTACATAACCTTTAATGTGCACTCCCATATGTGCAGAACTCAGTGCATATAATTTAATGTGTACCTAATCCCAAAAAGATAGGCACACATGATAATCCCTACCATGCATAAGATAACATGGCAAAACTCAAAGATACACTTGAATAGTTCTACATTAATAGGCTAGTCCAAGTGGATTGGTAGGTGATCATCATATATAAAGATGAAAGTTGAGCTTGATTAGACATCATGGAGGGTGAATCTAAATAGAATTAAATGTAAAGGTTGTTGTCATAGTGTTAGATCATGACATCACACCTCCCTTAGATACCTAAATTCCCTTCACTCTCAAACATACACGTGGATTCATAAGTGACCTTCTAGCTACTTCCATAATCAAATTATTAGACCCAGGTTGAATAATAATGGTATTAGTAGTTATTATAAATATTTTTGGTGATCTTAATCATCTTGGGGCTCTAGATGTTGCTTCCAAATTTAAGTTCCTATTTACCACCTCCAATGTCAAATTGATTATGTTAGGCCTTATGTAGTGCTATATAAACCCTGCTTTTCATTATAAAATGGTTGATATTTTCTAGGTATCATAACACTACAAAACATTTCCTTCCAAGAGCCCTCTCCCAATATAACAATGATCTACCCATTCAAGTTTGTAATATTTCCTTAGACCTTTATATTAATAATAATTATTTTACATTTATTCATTCTCTATGTTATATTTGAATTTCATGGTTATTTATCCTTGTATGTGGATATTTGTCCCTCTCATTGTCATTCTCCCTTTGTACCTCTATGTAGCACTGAAAGTCTATACAAGTCTCATGTTGTGTATACATGAGTCTATGTAGGAATTATTTGTGGATTGTTTATCATCCCTTATAATGCTACATTATATTCCCTTACCTCCATGAAAAACACTTATGAAATTTACCCAATTTGAATATCTAGTAACCAATCTATTAGTTGTATTATATCGTTAAGCAGGTGAGGTGCTCACTCTATTCTTAGTGCATCACCTTTTACATTACAAAAACCCTCTTACCTTTTCATTCCATTTTTCATTTGTCAATTTTAGGTTTAGTGGTACTCGTGGATTTCATTCTAATCTTTATAGGTTTGTGTGTTGGTCCTAAACTAGATGTATTTAGAATATAAGTAAGTTAGCTAATTTTAAAGTTTTTTCCCAAGGAGCGCAAGAGTCCCACACCTTAGGGGATGATCCCATTATTATAATGAGATATAGAATCACTCTCTAGTGTGCAAATCTAGGAATCACTCTCCAATTTTTAAGTTTAAGCTTCTCAAGGTAGAAGAACCATATGTTAGAGCACAAATGTTCACATTTTGAGTG
Source organism: Torreya grandis (assembly GCA_037957365.1). Lineage (NCBI taxonomy): Eukaryota > Viridiplantae > Streptophyta > Pinopsida > Cupressales > Taxaceae > Torreya > Torreya grandis. The sequence continues at coordinate 783,906 of JARHVA010003455.1, read as the reverse complement.
ATAATAGTTTATGGCATGCCCAATGGGACCAAGTTCAAATGTTGGTGGAGAGATTGGTGTTATTCCAAATAATTCAAGTGTTGAATACATTATATAGAGTACCTAGCGACTCCAAGCATTTATGGTTCATAAAGATCAACCTTTCATCTATATTCCAAGATAGATAAGATTGTCTTCAAGAGGTACCAATTTCCATTTCATCGAGCTGCTTATACCCTCTATAAAAATAATTGGATTATCTTTCTTTCTAGTTAAGGTAATTAGTGATTCAAACCAAGATTCCCTAAGAGATCATTATACACCTCTTTTTGGTAGATTCCCCAACCTAGAAGAGGATTATTCTTTGTTCCCTTCATGGATGCATAGATAAATTAACCCTTTTTTCTCTTTAATGAAGGCATCCCATTCATCCTTCCCTAGTATGATGATATTTTTATAGCTGATTTTAAGAGCATCTCCTACTTTACTAGAGAAAATTTTACTACCCTTATAGAGCACATACAAGACATTGCAAATATTTTATTTATCCACAATATGACCAAAGATAGCATTGTAGTGTAATTCCTTGACTCTTCTTTAAGAGAAAGAGCATTATAATGGTATCACATCTTGCAACCTGGTTCTATTCACAATTGGGATGAGTTAAACATGGCACTATGTAGGCAATTTGAAGAAAAGAGTGACCACCTATCATTAATGGAGTATCTGATTACCATTAAAAGGGATCCACATGAGTATTTATTTAACTTCAACTATAGATTATAGAGGACTTGGGATCAATTTCCTCTCTTATTAAGGACAAATCCTTGCACTATGTTTTTATATTTTTAAGAGCATTAAACAGTGATGTGGTCATAATTATTCAATATATGGGAGGCATATAACTACAAGATACATATGAGGTTATTGTGCACTCAAAAATATCTTGATCCAAGAGGGGGAAATTACACCCAGACCCCCTATTCCCTTATATCCTAATCCCCCATGTACAAGTTCAATTACCTTGCCTCTCATTCCAACTCTATCCCCCATTCTTGTTATTATCATCCCACTCATTCAATCAACTTATGAACCTTTGATTGAACTACACAAGTTCAAGTCCTTATTGAAGAGATTTAGAAATGATCTAGTAGCACTCAAAAGGCAATAAGTATAGCATCCCAAGATTTATAAACCTTTTAACCAAAAATATCAATCATATAGGCCTCCTTACCAACAAACTTTATAGGCTCAAAACTATCTCACATACAATAGACTGCCCTATGCACTAAATCCTAACACTATGAGCACCTCTCGAGCTCTCATGCTTGTGAAAAATAACATGGTACATGACTATGAATGGTGATATCTTTATGATCAACCACATGATCAAGTTGTGTTCAAAAATGGAGTGATGAATGAGCCACGTATAATGAAAAATGTGCCAACATCTCAGGAGCCTCCATCTACTTCATATCAACCAAGGGATAAACCAAAGGCATGAACACAAGAATAGGGTTAGATTCACCCTCCTAAATTGGCAAGATGATGACATTAATTATTTGAATTAGAATGAAATATCAAGTGTGAGAAATAACCTAGTTGCTTTTAACATGAGGTTTATAAAGTGAGAAATGGTGGAATAACCTTCTTATTTAGTGCCTTCAACTTTTATGCCCCCAGTCTAGTGCATCAATACCCAAGTTAAAACACTTGAATAACCTTTGGTGCAAATGGATTAGATTGTGAAAAGGGAGAGCTATCATGAGACTAGTGCATAGGTATGAGAAGAGGCTATTATTCAAATAATGTAGATTAAAGGGACTCAAATCCCCTTTAACATAGTTGAGAAAATGAATAAGACTGGCCTAAATGTTTCTATGTGGGATTCTTTGGCTATTCCTTCCCAAATGAATTTACTAAAAGATACCTAAGGAGCTTCCAAATTCATGATCCACCATAGACTATTCCTACTACACCCATAATTATATGTCAACCAAAGGGAGAGGTACACAAAAATAACAAGCCACCCCCATTCTACATCTCTCTGATTATCGACAAGCATATCATACATAATTGTATGATAGATTTTGGTGTGAGAAACTTAATGATGTTGAATAAAATTATAGGCATGCTAGGTATAGCATATTCTCCCATCTCAAAAGGGGTCATCCAATTGGATATAATAGTGGTTAAAACTATGATAAATGTCAAAAATCTAAGTCTCACTCTTCACACATGTTCAATCCTTTCCATTGCATAGGACATATAATCATTAACTTGCCTTCTTAATTTTCTATATGCCTCTCCTAATATTTCATTATGAAGTTATATTGATATCTATTCTTATATTGGTCACACATGATACTTAGGACTAGGTATGGGACCAACGTGACCATCAAGGTTGAACCTATTTTGAAGAATCGCATAGAGCCATACGCTCCTATCCTAGTTGATACAAACTTCACCTTGTTTGACTAAGAGGAAAATTCAATTATTGATGTGACCACCATATATCTTGAGGGAATTCTAAATAACCTACTTAATGAATGAGCACACAATCACTATGAGTTTTAACCCTATGATAATGCATAGGAAATAGGGATAGGAACATACTACATTCTCAAGGAGGTCACCTTGTTGTCTAACCTTATAAAGGAGAAAGAGGACCTCAAAGGCATATAGAAATTATACTTCAATGGCTCTGAATTTAAAAATGATGCAGGGGCCGATGTTTTAATGGTCTCCCCTCAAAAGGATAAATATTTCTATATATACAAATTATAGTTTGGCTACATAAACAATGTTGTCAAATATGAGGTGATATTCTAAGGTATCTAATTAGTGTGTAAGAAAGGAATCAAGATGTTTCAAGATTTTAGAGATATCGAACTAGTGGTAAACTATGTTAAAGCATGGAATATGTCCAAAACTAGTCTACTAAAAGCTTACAAACATAGGACATGGGACATGATCAAGGGTTTTAATGATTTCAATATATATTCTATACCAAGTGTGTATAATGATGAAATAAATAAGATTGCAATCATGGGTTTGTAGTATGATCTCTAGCATATTACAAGGGATGCTTTTGAATAATTCATAAAGCTTATAGTCAGACCATCAGTCCTAAATAATGTAATCAATTGGTAGGTGTTTGAGAGTGATGAATAAATTATCAACTTCCTATAAGACAAAGTTGAGTTATACACCAATAATTAATTATGACTCCATGATAAATATTAAGAGTAGATCATTTAATTAAAGGGAAACAATCTACCTAAAGGGTTATTCATGCTTGAAAGCATCTTTAATTCTGATGACTAGCTAAAGGGTAAAACTAGCAACATGGTGGTAAAGGAGGAAATATTTAAATTGGTGGCCATCTCTGATGATAAGCCCTTGAAATATGGTAAGGTATGCTCTCCATATAAATTTGAAGAATTCATTGAGATAAGTAGAATATATGATGATATACTCACATGGAACTACCAAGACCTTGGAGGCTTTGATATAGGCTTATCCTAACATATGATTGAGCTTGACCCCAATACTAGGCTAGTTAAGCAAAATTAGAGGTCAATTAACCCTAAGCTTGAGCCCTTAATGAGGAAGGATCTCTCAAATATGATTGAGGCCAACATAATATTTCCTATCCAACATTCCTCATGGGTGGCCATTCTAGTCCCAGTGTGAAATAAGAATGGAGAGACCTAATTGTGTGTAGACTTCAAGGACCTGAATAAATCCTCCTTCAAATATCACTACCCACTCCCACCAATGGAATAAAATCTACAAACATTCACAAGTGTGGAAAGGTTTTCACTATTGGGTGGTTATTCAAACTATAACTAGGTATTTGTGTGGGAGTATGATCAATTTAAAATAGCATTCACCACTAAGTGGGGTGCCTTTGCATACTAAAGGATGCCCTTTAGTTTGATAAATACAAGAGATACCTTTCATAAGATAATGGATATGTCATTTAATAGAGTCCTAAATAATATCATCTTGATTTGCCTTGATCATATAACCATTTTTTCAAAACATGTAGTGGATCATTTGGGTCACTTAGAGTAAGTCTTCAAAAAATGTTGAGAGTTTGAGATCTTTTTGAACCTAAGCAAGTGCATATTCATAATGCATGAAGGAAAACTTTTGGGACACATCACTCTAAAGAGGGACTTATAATTGATCCTGAATGAGTCTAGTCCATTCTAACACTCCCTCTCCCAAGTCACAAGAAGGGCCTTCAAAGCTTTGTAGGGAAAATAAACTTCATCCAAAATTTTGTGTTGAGTTTCACAACTCTGGTCAAACCTCTCACAATAATGATTAAGAATAAAACTATGTCCAACTATAACCAATAAGTTTTAAGTGGTTTTAACTCCATCAAGCATGTCTTTACATAGGCTCCTATATTGATAAACCCATACTACAGCAAGGATTTCATCCTTTATGCATTTAACAAAGCTGAAGGTATCTTGGCCATTCTTGTGTAGTAGAAAAATGATCAACTAGAGCAACCTATATATTTATTTATTCAGGTTTTCAAGGATTATGAACTATGTCACAACTTTGTAGATAATCATACCCTCATGGTAATAAGAGTGCTCAATAATTTCAATAACATGTTCTCCAAAAACAAGATCTATCTCTTTATCTCATATTTGAGTATAAAAGAGTTATTACTCAGCAAGGACATCAGTAATAAAAGAGTTATTACTCAGCAAGGACATCAGTAATAAAAGAGTCAATTGGGTCATAAAGGTGATGGAATATGACATAGGCATCCAAATCACCAAGATAATATGAGGTAGGGGACTTTGAAAGTAACTAATAGAGGATGCAATTAATGAAGACTACATAATTTTTGTGTTTTTCAAAATCCAACAAGAAGACCAAGGTGCCCCATCATGTTGGACTAAGAGTATGAGGATCTTTCTCTAGACTAGCATGTATCCACATGGCTTGAATAAATCCAAGCATAGACATTTTAGATTGTAATACATTCCTTATGTGCTTGTTAGAGGTGTGATTTTTAAAAGAGACATTAATGGAGTTCTTATACGATGAATATAATAAGATCATGTAAACAAGATCCCAAAATAATTCCATGATGGGCTATCAGGAGGCCATTACTCATCGAAGATAATTATTATTAAAATCATGTGAGCTCATTATTAATATCCAACTATATTCAAGGATGCACACACATGGATGTGAATTTGTAAGAAGTGTCACTTTTTTAATATGAAATCGAAAATTGGTAGCCCTACCCCTGCACTCAATACAAGTTGATCAACCCTTTGCATAATAGGGCTAAGACTTCATCACTATGATAAACTTGCCATCAATCACTAGACATAAATGGATCCTCATAGAAATTGATGACTTTACAAGGTGGATAGAGGTGACAGCACTCAAAGAGGATAGTGAGGTTTCCATCTAGGACTTTTGTGAAAGCATCATCACAAGATTTGGTGTTATAACCACTATTATCTTAGATAATGCATTGACTTTACTTAGTCCAAAATAAGTGAATGGGCAATTAGACATAGCATCCATGTGAGGACCTCCACAAATTATTACACATAAGATAATGATTTAACTAAATCAACTAACAATAACTTGATTCACATCATCAAATAAACCATGGAAGACAATCAACCATCCTAGCATACCAAGCTCAAGACAACCCTCTGGGTAGTCTGAATAATGCCAAAAAGGGTGTTGGGGTTCACCCTTCATGTTACCCTATGGAAAGGAAGTGAATTTGCCCACATATATGTAATTTCCTTCATTGGAGCTAGCTCATCAATTAGAGTTACTCTAGAATACCCATGATAGTAAGTTTAACCTAGTTAATAGATCTCAAAGAACTTAAAGCATAATCTATGTGCACTATAGAGCTTTAACAAGCATAAACTAAGAACACATTTGATAGAAGGGTTGTTGATAGAATATTTAATGAAGGAGACTTGATACTTAAATAAGATGCAAAAATATTATAAAGTTCCATGATATATGGAGAATCCCATATACCACAAATAGTTGTAGGCAAGCTAATACATACCAATTCGTAAGGCCAAATGGATAAGTGTTGCCAATCCTAGTCAATGGGATTCATCTTAATCACTATCTCTGATGATCACGAACACCTTTGTAAATATTAGTTTAGATGTAATTAATTTCTTAAGTGCCACACACACTTCTTTGTTTAGATTAGTTTCATTTCCTTTAAGTGCATGTGTACAATTCTGTTAGCTTAGTTTTGTCTTTCTTCTAAGTGTCATTTAGCATAGTTATTTTTTTTAGTTGTCCTTGTGAAAGGTATCACTTTTCCTTCCAAGGTTGGATTGGTTTTTTATGTCACTCATAGTTAAGAGAAAGATCGAGGGATTTTAGATGACTCCATGCCCAATGAATTACTTCAAGGCTACTAGATTCTTGCTTAGTAGGCAATTGACCCATAGAGGTCACCAAAAGTGGTGACTCTCTAATTCACCCCCTCAACAAGTGTTGAACTCATAAGGACCACAAAATAGGTTGCATGATTATGTAGTATTAAATTCTCTAAAAGTAAGTCCATGCACAAACACTTCTCATCCATTCTCATACTTAATAATCATCATGGGTTCGCACATCAACTAATTATTGATTTATGCCTATAAAGAGTTTGTAATGTATACCCCATAAAAATATCCTTCATCATGCCAATATGATATATGAGTCAAATTTCATAGGTCTCATCAACTTCAAGCAATGAAAAAGATAAATGTGCAAGGAGCAGTTCCAAATCATGAAGGGTGCACTCAATATCTTCAATATTATTGTGCAACCTTATTTAAGGACTTATTCCCACTCAAATTATGAAGTTATATGCCAAATCACAAAGTTTCACATCTATACCCTTGTAAAATATAGGTTGTGATCTAGGTTATGCACCATATTTAGTGCAAATTATGAAAACCTTCAAAAGATACTAGGTGCAAAAAGAGTTGGGGCCTTGTGAATTTTTTCAAAAGATTACTCTTAATTCCCTTCACAAATTCATAGCTTTCCTACATAGTCAATTCACTACGTAACCTTTAGTGTGCACTCCCATCTACATATAACTGAGTGTGCATAGTTTAATACACCCCTGGTCCCAAAAATATAGTCATGCATGTTAATCCCTACTGAATGAAATATAGCATGGTAGAACCTAAAGATAAACTTGCATAGTCCCACATTAATAGGCTAGTATATGTGGATTGATAGGTTAATGCCATAAATAAAGATGGTAGCTAAACCCAATTAGACAATAAGGAGGGTGAATCTGAATAAAATTAAATTAAAAGGTGATTATTAGAGTGTTAGAACATGATAACACACCTCCCTTGGATGCTTAAATGCATTTCATTATCGGATGAACATGTGGATCCATGAGTGACCTTCTAGCTAATTCCATGATCAAATTGTCAGACCCAAGTTGAATAAGCATGGCTTGATTTTTGGTGATCTTAATCGGCCTTGGGCTCTAGAAGCCACTTCCAAATTTAAGTTCCTATCTACCACCTCCAATGGCAAAATTATTAATTGAGGCCTTTCTTAGTGTTATATAAACCTTGGTTTTCATTGTAAATTGGTCAACATTTTTTAGGCATTGTAATATTGCCAAAATTTTCCCTTCAAGAGCCCTCTTCTAGTATAACAAAGCTCTACCTACTTGAATTTTTAATATTGCCTTAGACCTTGATATTAATAATTATTATTTTACATTTCTTCATGCTTTGTATTCTATGTGCATTTCATGGTTGTTGATCCTTGTCTATGAATGTTTATCCCTCTCATTGTCATCCTCCCTTTACACCTCTACACAAAATAAAAAGTCTTTACAGGTACCATTTTTCATCCCTCCTAATTTCATGTTGTGAGTCTTTATAAGAGTTTTAGCATGAGACATATCCAAGGTGAATATGATATGTAATGTTTTCCTAATATTTTAAAATATAAATTAGTTTCATATTCCAAAACTCTTATATGGATTATTACCATAGCACAAAATTTTATGTATTGATACCCCAACATATTAATGCCTCGGTCAAACTTTTATAGACTGTATTCAGCCTTACCTATCTACAATGCTTAGTTCTTATCTTTGGTCTTAGTAGATGGATTAAATCATCTAGTCTCATCAAGTTTTTTGTTGGGTGAACTTGTTTACATCACTCACCCTATATCGAGTTATACATATACATATATTTTACACTTAAGTTATGTTGGTCAAGAAATAATACTCTCAATGGTCGAAGTACCACTCTTCCTATTATGGGTTGGGGGAATGATCACCTCCCAATGCTACCTACTCTAGGTCCAGCACCATACACTTGACCACTTTTGGGTCCACTCATCTTCTTGTCTAGAAGATGGATTAGGTTGCAAGCCCCCTGTCTACTTCTCTAGTATCCAGCACTCTAAAACCATTTTACTACCCAACACGTACATAGATGTAATATATCCCATGATATTTCATTATTATACTTTTTATTATTGCTCACATACATATTATATATGTTAATTTACTTTATGGCATATTCTTGGTTATGGGTAATGTTCAAATGAAATATGGAAGAAAAACTCAAGTGAAGATAAGGTGTGTTGTCCACACCAAGGTATACATTTTATTTTGCTTTAAACTAGTAAATTATAATTCTTCTTGCATTATTAGATTAAATGGGGGAAAATTTACACACCCATTTTGGTACAAATACACATATTTTTAGTCTCCTTGTATTAATATACCTTTTTATTGAGAATTAGACATCTAGTGATGCAGTCTCTCATGTACCTCTTTGGTTCCATATTATTTCACTTGATTTACCTACCCCTTGTGCTTATGTGTTATGTTTGTTTATCTTCATCTAATGTATGATAGATATCCCTTCCTATTGTGCCTATTTTATGTATGTTTTTATCCCTTGGACACTTGCATCTATCCTAAACACTAGCATTGACATTAGTGTCCAGCTTTGATGTAACTATCCTAGCTTATATTTTTATCTTTTTCTATATCTTTTATTTTGTGACCATTTTGTTAACCCCATTTCATTGTCCTATGGTTGGATTTTTGCATATCAATAGGTTATAATTCAAATTCAAAAGGTTCTTATTTATATAAAGATTATAATCTAATTAAGACACCTAATAATTTTATAAGGCAACTCTCTAATTAAAGGGTACTATTTATTTCAAGTTATCAAATTACACTACAACATTGAATCAAATATCTGAAGCATTTAAAATGTCAAATTTACTACTACATTACTTTTACTAAGGGTTACTAGGAGAAAGATCATAAAGTCACACTATTAAAATTCCACATACATGCATAAGAGGGAGAACTACATGCAATTTTGAAGCCCTCTTATGAGTATTAGCTATGTAGGTAACACTTAACAATAAATATGGTTACTAGGGATAAAATGACTCATATTACTTTACTAACCCCTTTTTTTGAGATTGCAAGAGGTATAATACAAAAGAACTATGGTTTCTTATTATCTGGATGTAGCACATAAGAAGACACATCCAATGATATAAAATATTTATACAAGTCATAACATAGCCTTGATATAAATTTGTAACTATTCTTGTATATATTTGTGACTAGACCCTTACATAATAATCAAACACAAGCTTCGACATTGTTGTCCCTAGTTGACACAGTGTCTAGTAGACAAAAATAGTTAGAATACAAAATAAAGAAGATCAAGATCTTTAGATTAGTCCTTTGATAATTTCATGATCACTACCATAGTCTAAAATAGAATAATAAATAATATGTGCTCTCTTTTATCCCTTATTTACTTGATACTTTTTATATTTATTGCACATGCCTATATGAGATATATTGTCAAAATATTGTATAACATTGTTAAAATATGAACAAGACTTGATTACATTTAAACAACTTTATTATTTGTATGTTTATCTTATGAATCCAAAAGTATTAAAATAATATTAAATAAAAAAAGAATGAAATACATATCTCATAACCCCATTATAATTATAAAGTGGTAATGTGCTCAAATGGAGGGTTGTTGGTATATAGGGATGACCCATAGCTTGAATAACATGACCAGTAGATAGACTGCCTTGTGCATCTATGTTTTTTTATTTTTTAGTTTATAATATGGTTATTAGGATTTCATAAATATATTTAAGGTTTTGATAATTATGCTCATGAAAAAATTTAATTGATTTCACTTACTCAAGATCTATTTGTTTGTGTTCATTGGTTTCATTAGACTCATGGTTTTCATTATTAGAATTTTCTTCTATTATAATCTCATCAGTGTGTTTTTCATTATCAATATTGGTATTGTCATAATTCAAAGTATGAGATTATTGATTTGTTTTAGACATATTAGGTGGTATGAGGGGAAGATAAATGTGTTCAATAGGCACACCTCCCAATCTAGGGTTATGCCTAGGTTGCATACAAAATCATATAAGAAAGAAATGAAAAAATACATCAATATGAAACCCTAGATAACTAAAAACCCTAAGAATCATAAAAAATTTAATTCATATGAATTAGGTTCACTAAAAATTTAACCCTAAAATATAGATGTGTGGGTAAATCTAGGGTTAAGGGGGGAAGAAATAGTCTAGGGCAAAAGGATGGTAAGTTATCTCTAGAGTAGGCTAACTATTTATGAAACTTAGATAAACATATAATAAATTTATTATACTAATATGTTAAAGATAGAAATTACATATATGTTAGATATTTCAATAATAATGAAAATAAAATACTTAGTTAATTTTTATGCTAACATAGATCTAGATCTAGAACATGTAAAAAGTGGACTAGATCTAGATTTTAGAGCGGTCACCTGATTTTGGATATTTGACCTTTCTAGTTACAGACACTTACATCAACCTGGGATGGTTGCATCAATGCTATTATTTAACTTAGATTTAGGTGTCTAGTATAGAATACTTATTGAAACTAGATGCAACCACCTGGATGCTTTTGGGTTCCGTGTTGCCTTTGCTTCATTGGTGTTGGTTTTTTCCCACTTTTTACCTACACAATTTTATTTAGATTGTTTAGGTTTATTATAGGTCATTAGTGAAATATCATACTATCTTTCACCTATATATGTATCTTTCCTATTGATTTTTGGTCAATACTTAAAGAGAGAATGAAGAATGCTCTCTTTTACAACTTTTCTTGTGTTAGATTTTTTCCTTCTGGGTTATGAGATTTTACTCTTTGGGTTATTCATGTATGATTTGTTGTTCAATTTATCATGGTGTAATTTAACATGGTATTAGATCTATTCTAAAAACCATCTCTATTCAAATCTTGGGGAGATCCTTGCATTGCATTCCTATTGTTTTCATTGATTTCACTTTTCAAGGGTTTAATGGGGTTTCTAGAAAATTTGTGTAAATATGACTATTAGAGTCTCTAGACAAAACATAGACAATACCATTAGATTAAAAGGGTGAAAAAACCCTAAGATTGGGTATAAACATGACCCAATTTCATGACAACCATTTTTATCCATTTTTGGAGTGTTTCAAGTATTTTTTCTTAGTTTTTGCACATATCCATAACACCAAAGTCTCCAATCAAAAAACACTTTCTAGATTTTTTTAAAAACTTAGTGTGTTTTTATAGATTTTAGGAGAAGATAAATAGCTTATTGTAGATTTTTGGTTTTTTGTGTAGATTTTACTCCCCTTGGTTATTCCAAAAAAATATGAACATAGGTTTTTTGTAAAATTTTGGCCCACCTTCTTACATTCATTCCCATGCACACACAATGTTTTACATGGCCATGCCCAAGTATGCCTAACTACCAAGCTTTTATCATACACCAATGAAGTGATCTTCCTTCATGGGCTGACTAATAGAATAACCCTACCCTCTTCCACATGCACAAATTCATGCCCTAACAAGCATGATCACCTGACCCTTCTTAACATGGTGATATGACCACCCCAATATACATCACTTCATACCTAAATGGGTTATCCAACTAGCTTTGCCACACACTCGGATACAGCTAACTTGACATGCATGATTATGCAATTCCATATCCATTCAAGTCATCCAGTTGGCTTCATTCCATGTTCCCACATATATTCAAGCCATTTGGCCAACCTCCCTCCATATGCACATGCAACAATGTCCATAGGGACACCAAACTCATGCTTGTGAAGGGGGACACTATTCATTCGCAAAAAGGGTCATTTTTGGATGATGTCACTCCCCCATCAATCACATCAATCAAAGTGATATAATATGTGGGGTAATCACAAAAGTCCTTATCCCCTTAATCATATTGAATTTATTATCCCTTGGTCAGGTCCAATCCAAAGGGGTTTAAACTTTTTATGGAAAATTATTTCTAATTATTTACACACCCAAAATTTTCTCAAATTGTGCATCTTGTTTTTTCCACCACTATTTCTACCCATTTTTTATGCGATCTCAAATCTTAAAAAGGCTATAAATTTTGTATAGTAACTCATTTTTAAGCGTTGTCTTATTCAAAAGTGTGATAATAGGAATCTAAGAAAGGAGGTTAGTATAGTGTTAGTTTAAGCAACAAAAACTCAAATAAACACACTAACACTAACACTTACGAGCCTAGAACATAGGGGTGAGCTTAATAATAAAAGATAAATGAAAGCATAACTAAAATTTAAATGATAACAAATCCTTCACCTTCCTTGGGAGTTCTAAATGCATTGTTGAGTGGCTTTCTCAACTTGTGCATCAAAGAGTCTTTGGAAATGAAGGTTGTGCAGCTCCTTCTCTCATTGGCACCATGGCTTGTGTCATGGCTTGATGTTACTTGGCTCAATATTTTAGCATTATAACACTACTTTCTAAGAATTTTTCATTATAACATTATTCTTCTCAAAGTTTTGAAGTCATTTTTACGTGATAACTTTCCACCAAAATAGCTTCTTGAATTCAATAGGTAAGGCATTATATTTATAGAAAATGGATATAACCCCAATCTAAGGTGAGTCAAGATGGATTTAAGGCTTTGGAATGGGTTCAAACCTAATGTAGGTGAGTCAAGACTAACCCTAGTAGAGTTAATATTTGTCAATTAATCATGATTTGCAATGAATAGCCATGGGTCTCCAAAATGAGATATTTTAGGATATTTCCAAAGAGCTTGACAATTCACAAAGGTCATGATGAAAGGCTAGGATATTTGTATATTTGAATTTATTTTTTAGTTATTAATTACTTACACATGGATAATTTAATTAGGAATTTAATGTTGTTTATTTTGTTAATTAATTTTGATTATCGATTTATCTCTTTCAAGATTTGATATTTGTTCATGTGCCCCAATTAATAGGTCCATAGGCTAAATTAACTATTGTGATGTCACAAGGTGATTAGAGATGAATCCATGTGAGGTTATTATTACATATGATAAGATACCCCAATTAGGGATGCCTCAACATGATTCTGAGCTTTGATAAATGATACATAAGTAAATTTGGGATGTTTAATGATTCTTAGGCTTAATTTATAATGGTTGGTAGGAATCAGTCTTAATTCCAATTGAAGGCTAGTTGTGTCCAATTTTAGGTGTCCATACTTTTCGCTTATTTGGGAAGGCATTCTAAGCTATAGGCATAGTAATGTCTTATCAAATAATGAAGAGCTCTTGTATGCTTACAACTTCAATGGTAATGGATGAACTGTAGGTGCCCCCTTGAGGGAGCATTTGGAAAAGGGATTGGTAATCGATCCTTTGAAAGGAGGAAATGATGGGACCAAAAATATAAAATGGGGTGGAAAGACTTATTTTCCCATAGGTAGTTATAATCAGTGGCATATGTAACTTTCCTAGCTAGGCAGATAAATAGAATGATTTTCCCATATGCAATTATAATCATTGGCATAGGTGGGACAAGAAAGGTAATGATTTACCCAAAGGTGGTTATAATCATTAAAAAAATCTTATGATAAAAAGAGCATGATTTTCTTAAAGGTGGCTATAATCATCAAAAGGGAAAATAATGGTTTGCCCATAGCCAATTATAATCATTGGTAGGATAAAAACATGCCCCAATTAGGTAGATAGAGATAATGGTTTTCTTAAAGCTGGTTATAAATGTTATCACAATGAAAACATGCCCCAGTTAGGTAAAAGAAAGAGAATGATTTACCCAAAGGTAGTTATAATCATTAACCTTCAATTAGATGGAAACACAATGAGTTTCCTAAAGGTGGTTAGAATCATTGGTTATGCAAGTGGGATGGTATACAATGATTTGCCCAAAGGTGATTATAAGCATTGTACCCTAATAGTGGCAAATATGATATGGAATATGATGGCAAATTGGTACATAAGAGAAAGGTGAATCTAGGCAATCAGCTAGTAGGAATATTCTCATCTGAACTATCAAGGGTTAAAAGTATTTCATTAATTAATTACTCTATATATAGAAATAATTTAGATTAGATCAGGGATGTTGTTGGTGTTAAGGAGATATATCACTGCCTCATTATCATGTAGACTCTTGGAGATAATTTTTTTTGTAGCACATGATGGTAGGCATCATTATAGAACACCATAATAGCTTGGCCTAAATATGTATATGGATTGACATGTGATCCAATACTCAATCGAAAATAATGCATCAATGATAAAACCCATGGTGACAATGTTGACATATGAATAGTAATGGATTCAAGAATAATGCACAAGGAATCACCCAATGGATGCACATAGACTGAATCAAGACACAACATGAAAGAAAATAAATAGTCAAACAAACAAACAAACAAAACACCAATAAAATAAAGAACAAAACAAAATAAAGAGAATAACAATAAAAAATAATGGTTAATCACAATATTAATACAAACAACATGACACAAACAAGATGACAAACATTGTCCCTAGATGATAAGAGATAAAAAAACAAATAAAAATGGGGGGAATAGAAGAAAAGGTAGGGGGTGGTTGAGTTGTCTCTAGATGCACTAGGAAAGTGGATGTTGCCTACATAGTTCCATAGATAAAATATCTAATAAAACTTTAGGCCAGATGTAGTTCTCCCAGGATATGGGATAGAAGAAAAATGATAAGAAGAAAAACATTATGGAAGTGGTAGAATTATATGGGATTGGGCTCATAAAATAGTGAGAGCATGGGATGCAAGGCCAATAAGGATGGGGAAACTAAATGACAAGTGGTTTCTTGTGAGATAACTAGGGTTCCCATAATCCTTAAGGCAAAGAAGTGGTCAATGTTTAGAATTTTGTAGATTGGTTTTACAATTTTTTTTATAATTTTCTATGTATCTCAACTGGATAAAGAATGATGAGATACTAAATGGTCCATAGTCTAAGCACACAAAATGGCAAGAGCATTCAAATTGAAGATTTCTCATAAAATAGTGAGAGCATGGCTTAGGTTACTCATAAAATGGTGAGAGTGTTCAAACTTAAATTACTTACAAAATGGAGAGAGCATGGTAAAAGGGTGATTGAGATGACCTCAGCATGAATCAAGTGCTACTTACATAGCCCTAGGATGGGACCTCAAGTAACTGTAGTTCTACCTTTCAATGGAGGAATCTGACT
Organism: Torreya grandis; assembly: GCA_037957365.1. Lineage (NCBI taxonomy): Eukaryota > Viridiplantae > Streptophyta > Pinopsida > Cupressales > Taxaceae > Torreya > Torreya grandis. The sequence goes on along the minus strand of JARHVA010003455.1, from coordinate 768,302 downwards.
AAGTAGCAACCAATTCAAACAAAATAGGCAAAGTTGTAAAATGGCATAGTATGACATAGGCATGGCAAGGTGGTAATTTAAATCATGATTCAATAATACTAATTTGCCTATAGGCAGTTATAATTAGTAACATGATGGTGAGACATTGATTTGTCTAAAGGTATGGAATAAAAAATGAAGGATACAACTGATAAACCATCATCATACTACTCCAAAATATAATTATTTTCTAGAATGTTGAAATAACTATTGAAACTTGATCTAAATCTTCATGCTAAAAGCAGTGAAGAAACCAAGGTCAAAGGGTTGGGTAAGGAAGGTGAAAATAACTCAAGTGATAAAAAAGGCATGGTAGAACGATATATGGTAGAATGGAATGGTACAAGGAAGAATTTTGATATTATGATACAATTAAAATGGGACTCATTGATAATACTCTAGATCTCTTAAGTGAAGTAACACTTGAGGTGCATAATGTTCATCGACTCATCAAGTTCATCCCCATCTGGTGTAGTGAGCATGTATGCCCTAGTACCATAATTTGAAACAATGATGAATGGGCCTATCCAATTAGGTTTAAACTTACCCTTGTGTTTCTTCTTGGCCATGGTATTCTATTAGTTTTATTTAAGAACAAGATCATCAAGCTCAAATTATTTGTGTTTGATGCACTGATTATAGTGGCCACAAAGGTGATTCTGGTATGCTTGTAGGTTCTAAATTTCAGCCATGTGTTTTTCATGAAGTAACTCCAGCTCTTGTAAGTGTGCTACTCTATAGTATTCATCATCGAGGACATGCTTCAAAGAGATGTATAAAGAAGGAAACTCGACCTCAATGGGAAGAATGGCCTTAGTGTTATAAACAAGTGAATACAAAGTGGCTCCTATTGGAGTATGATGATTGGTATGGTATGCCCATAGGGCATGGAATATTTGAAGGTGCCAATCATGATTGGCATCAATGACAATATTTTCAAGGATGTTAAAAATGGTTTTGTTATATGCTTTAGCTTGGCCATTACCTTGTGGGTAATATGTCATAAAATAATGTTGAGTAATCTTGTACTCAGCACATAGTGATTTGACATCCTTATTCTTGAATTACCTGCCATCATTAGATATAATGTTAGAGGGGATACCATAGCAGTAAACAAGATGGTTAAATATGAGATTGGAGATTTGGCTTCCAATCACATAAATGAGGGGTATAGCTTCAACCCACTTAGTGAAATATTCAGTGGTAGTAGGATATATTTATGGCCATCATATGAGGTAGGGTTTATCTTCCCAATGAGATCAAGGCCCCATGTATCAAATGGCCATGGTGTAAGCATTGATTTCAAAGTTTTGGTTGGGGCATGAATTAGATTGGCATTCTTTTAACATTTATTACACTTTTTAACATATGTAACTACATATGCATCTATCAGTAGCCAATATTACCTAGTATGCAAGAGCTTTTTGGATAGGATGGCCCCATTTGTGTGAGCTCCATGTACTCCTTTGAAAACGTCCCATAATGTTAATATAGATTCTACCAAAGTTAAATAATGAAGTAGATTTCTATCAAAATTATGATGGTAAAGGTTGGTCTGAGTAAGGTATAATAGGTGGCATGGTGGATAAAGGTTTTGGATTGTTTATGGGATAATTCTAGTGGCATTATGTGGTCATAAAGATAGGTAGAAAGGTTAAAATACCATATATATTTGGGACCAATAATATCACAAATCATTGCGATGGTTGAAGGTTCATGAGCTGGCACTAGAATATTTTTAATGAAGAACCGGTATTCTTTGGTCATTTCTGTATGATGAATCAAGGATCCAATGGTGGCCATAGCATCAGTTGTTCTATTATTGGCGTTGGGTATATGTTCAAAGTGGACATCAATAATTTGATATTTAAAAATGTCAACCATGGCCTTGTATAGTACTAGCTTATCATCCTTAGTTTGAAAATGGTCTGTAACCTAATTAATGATTAACTAAAAATCACCATAAACCTTTAGATGTTGAATATTTCATTATGTTCCCTATCAAATCCCTAAAATAAGTGCTTCATATTTGTCCATGTTATTAGTACAAGGAAAGTTGATCCAGAATGATTTAGGGATTAGATCCCCCTATGGTGTAATGAATAAAAGGCCTACCCCTAATTTATGTGTTGTGAATGATCCATCAAAATATAGCTTCTAGTGTTGCTCCTCAAGAGGTGTTTCAATTATGGTCATAATGTACTCATATAGGAATTGGAAGTTTAGTGTCTCTGTATCTACAAGAGGTGTTATAGCAAGTTGATCTACAAGGACCTATCCCTTGATGGATTTTTGGTTAATGTATTCTATTTTAAATTCACTCAATAGCATGAGCCATTTGGCCATGCAGCCTTGTAAAGTTATTTTGGATAGCAGATACTTGAGTGGATATACTTTTGAAATAACCATGGTCTTATCGTTTAACATGTAATGTTATAATTTTTGAGCTACAAAGACTATATCTAAACAAGCTTTTTTAATGGGCATATAATTGTGTTCATACATGACCAGTGTATGGATTAAATAGTACATGGCATGCTCTTTTCCATTATCATCATGTTGATCTAGAAGTTCCCCCAAGTGCATTGTTTATAGCTGATAGGTATAGTAAGAATGGCTTTCCTAGAATTGGTGGTAATAAAATAGGTGGATTTTCTAGATAGTCCTTCAAATACTAAAAAATTGTCTAGTATTCATCATCACAATGAAATATGACACCCTTCTTCAAAAAATGTGTAAAAGGATAGCATTTTTCATCTAACTAAGATATGAATCAATTGATAGATTGGATCTTGTCCTAAAAACTATGGATCTACTTCAAATTAGTTAGTGGTGGCATCTGAGTTATGGATTGTACTTTAGTTGGATCAACTTCAATGCCTCAATGAGACATAATAAATTTAAGCAATTTTCTTGATGTAACTCCAAAAACATGCTTCAAAGGATTAATCCTAACTTTATATTCATGTAGCCTTTCAAATATCTTTCATAGTGTTGTTGGATGATTGACCCTAGTCTTTGATTTTCCCAATGTGTCATTGATGTAGTCTATAATAATGTCATGTATCATATCATGAAATATGATCGTCATGGCTCTTTGATATGTGGCCCCAAAATTTTTGAGACCAAATGGCATAACTTGATAATAAAATGTTCCCCACAGTGTGGTGAATGTTATTTTATGTTATTCTTTAGGTGCAATCTAGATCTAATTGTACCCTAAAAATATGTCCATCAATGAAAGCATTTCATAACCCATTATGGAGTTGACTATCATGTCAATGTTTAGTAGAGGAAATTTATCCTTTAGATAGGCTTTATTTATGCCTCTAAAATCAGTGCATATTCTGATTCCTTCTATCTTCTTACTAACTAGTATAATATTCAAGATCCACTCTGAGTAGTCGATCAATTGAATACATCCTGCTTCCAAAAGCTTTTCCAACTCTTTCTTCACTAATACATCAATGTGAAGGTGCATCTTTCATAATTTTTATTTTATAGGTTTAGCATCAAGATGCACCACAAGGTGGTGCACAATCAAGTTGGGGTCTAAACCTGGCATGTCAGAGTAAGCCTCAGCAAATATATCAACAAGTTCCCTCAAAAGGGTTATAAAGACTTCATGTCCCTCCTCAGTAAGGGATGCACTTAATTTGATCCATTTTGGGTCATCTGGAGTCATGATGTTAAGTTCTATAGTGTCCTCCACAAGAAATGTTGAAGCATCTTATAAAATGGTTGGTATAGATTTAAATTGGCCTACAATGGTAGAGTCCTTTGTTACGACTAGATCTTTAAGTTCTCCTAGGCACAATAAATCCAAATCCCCCAATGGTAGGGACGACCATGTGACAAATATTGTTGGGAAATCTTGGATGATTCAATCAAAATATTATTTTTCTTCAAAGTTGAACTTGGACCCATATGTAAGTTCATCATTGGTGGTCTTCTGAGCTATGTTTGAAGAAGGTTGAACACCCCCATCTAATGGTGATTGAAATAGGTTTTCACCATTAGACTAGCCTTTTGATTTACTATTTCCTGGGTTCAAAATTGCCTCAAAGAGGTTTTCACTTGGGTACCTCAATGTTTTATTTAATTGTTTGTAGCTAAGGGTGTTCACCCATTCTCCAAATCAAGCTTCAGGATCCAACTTGATTAAGAACCCTTGTTTATGGTCTCCCAATGGAACATTATCCTTTAGGCCTAGAAAATTGTAGAAGGCCTCATCATTTTGAAACTCATCCATTGGCACTATTGATTCTTACTGGTCTTAGTCTATAAGTTGAGGATAATATAAAAGAATCAAGTTATGGAAAATAGCTAGTTGAAGGGTACAAATTACATTGGTCTTAAATAAATTGGTATTGGCTAGGTCATTGAAAGGGCTATGATCATACTCTACTTTGTTATCAACATCATTATCACTAGTCATTTGTGTTAGAATAGGAATAAGGTACATGGGGTCACCCCCAGGTGGCTTAAATTTGAGACCATAGGTTCTTTTATATCGAGTGACAAAAATTAGCTCAAGCGAATCCTATTGATTTAACCCAAGGCCTCCTCATTTATAGGCATGCTTCTCCATGATTTTATTTCACATGGGATACTTTGCATTTATGTAACAATTGACCAATTTGTCATTATACAACAAGGATTCATCATCTTCAAGGGAGTCATATTCTTGGCCAGTGGCCAATAGAAAATGATAAGTGTTGGACTATGTAGTTTGCCTTTGCCCTTTCTTTGCCACTCCATACAAATTGGTTTGGCTTTAGGTCTTCCATAGGACTTGAGGTTTTGTGTAATATTAGCAATGTGTAATGTATCATGGGTTAAATATTCTCTTGGGCCATTAGTCGAGATAGTATATTGATTAAACATTTCAAGAGGTGGCATATAGGAAAGTGAATCAAGGGTATCTAAGTCAATATAATTGGCCTCTAATGAATTAACAAGTATTTATTTCCCTGTGTCCTTCTTGGGAATTGAATTCAAGCCAAAATGTTAGTTATAGCTTTAGTACTTGGCCTCTAAATGCTTATAATGTTTGTATGGCTGCAAATCTCCATGGATAGTAACCTCCATACCTGAATGGGAGAACTTGACACAGTGGTGCAATGCTAAATGGATTGCATGAATTTCATGTATCCAAGGTCTTCCCAAAAGTATATTATATGACAAATCAAGGTATAACACATGGCATAATTTATCATAGGTCAAGGGCCCAATAATAACTAGCAAGTTGATGGTGCTTTTTGATTCTCATTCTTCATTAGCATAAGCCTTGATTGTGATCATTTCTAGTTAGATACCGGCTATGGTATACCCAAGAATCTTGATAATATTTAGACATAATCCATTATCTATGAGGACATGTTTCACTTTGTACTACCTTATGACAACTTTGATGTACAATAGATTATTATGCAGAGGGCCAAGGGATGACATATCACTTTGGTTGAAGGTTAATTATTGGCCTAAGGCTAGATGTCTAACCAAAGATTAGAATTTATTTGGACATATGTCATTGGTAACTTGAGATTGGCCAAGGAACTCTATTAAGATGTTTCTTTGGATTGTATATGTACACAACAAATCCAAAATAGAGATTTGTGTAGGCATCTTATGTAGTTATTCCACAATATCAAATGTTTTTTCTTGAACAATAGTAAATGGTTTATTCCTTGCTAGAATGGTGGCTTGGATAGGTGAAGTGGTAGATGGTTTTAGGCCTGGTATGGTAATATTTGATTGTCGAGTTATGATTACACAATTAGGATTAGATATAGGACTATTGTTGCTAATAAATGATGGTAGTGGGGGACCAGATAGGATAAGTCTTGATTGTTAGTGTACTTGTGTGTGGTCATGGGTCAATGATGAGTTATCAATATAAGGTCTAAAATTAGAAATCCATACTTTTTGGTACACTTGTATGCAGTCCCAAGTCAAGGAAGGATCACTAGTATGGGATGATTGGTTGGAATTGATTATCAATGGTTTTGTTTGATTAATATTTGGTCTTAGATTGATGTAAATGATGTAAATATGACCTCCCATAATATATCCTAAAACTTTTTTATATTCATGTGTAACTACATGGTAGGTATGTTGGTTGTTGGCATAGTTCTAGCCTTGGTTCCATCCATTTGGTGAATGTTGATTTTGTTGTTGTTTTTGTTGGTTTGATTAGTTCTATCTTGGCTATTGATATTTTTATTGTTATTATTCTAGCCTTTGTTGTTGTTGTTGTTGTTTTTGTTGTTGTTGTTCTTGTTTTTGTTGTTGTTGTTGTTGGTTATGTTGTGGAAAGGGGTTTTGATAAATTCCCAATTTTGATTAGATGTGGAAGCTCCATTATCCAATATTATTTCTCATTTTCCAACATATTCTCAATCAAATATTTAATTTACACACAATGATGCAAATTATGTCTATTAACCCGATGATACAGAATTCATTTTGTCAATACCAATCTGGATAAGGAATGCCTTTAAGATAGTGTTTTAGAATAGGCTAGATAATCAAATTAGTAGTAGTTAGCTTGAAAATAATGGATTCAATGGGTTCTCCAAGGTCACTAAAGATGTGATGATTGGGCACAATTCTCCTTGAATGAGGGGTTTACAAAGGCAAAGGTTTTTGCATTTGTTTCACTGGCCAAGGTTGTTGCATTTATAGCATTTGTTGAAGAGGTCATTGGTTAGGAGTAATTGGCATATGCAATGTAGGTTGAGCAAATGGTGTTTGTACTATTTTCACATGTTACGACTCAGTTACTCCATTTCTAATAACATTATTATTGTGATTGAATGGCTTAGAATTTTCATAATTATTAGCCTAGGATGGTTGCAATGCTTATGCTTAAACTTGGTTCTAATTTTAGTTTTGGCCATTTCCTTTGTTTATATTTTAGTTCTGATTTGATGAGGTAAGAATAATGATCCCTTTGTTAATAAGTGTTCTTTCAATAAACAAATATTTATCAATGAGCTCTTTAAAAGTGTGTACACACTACAATTCTAGGTGGTAAGATATCTCATTATGCAAATTATTGGTACACACAGTGGCTAATTGCTTGTCTAGTAAACTATGGGTGAATATGCTGGCAAGTGCTATCTATCGCTATAGATAAATCATAAAACTTCCATCAACCTTTGGTTTGTCTTAGATTAAACCTACCAATGAAATATCATGTTTGAGATTGTAGGAGAAGTGTTGTAAAAATTTGTCTAAAAGATCATCAAAATTAAAAACTAAATTCTTGGGAAATTTTAGAAACCACTCCAAATATTGTCTTGTGAGACTCCTTGGAAACAATAGTAGAAGGTATATGTCATTATAGGATACTGGCTGACAAGAAATAAAGAATTCAGTCAAGTAGGCCTTGGGGTCTACTTTTCCTTTATATTTTTTGAACTTTAGTGATTCATACCCTAGAGGAAATGGTATTTGAAAATACTCCATGTTGAAAGGGTAAGAACACACATCATCCAACTTAAAAATTTAGTCTATTTCCCATCTCGGATAACATAAATTACATCCTTCATTTGTTGTAATTCTTGGGCTAGGAAACTAGAGGGAATATTGGTTTGAGGCAAAGGGATGGTCAAAAGTGGATCACATTGACCAGGGTATGGTGGAGGCATGGTTTGGTGTGGAATGTTGGTTTGGCTAGGGAACTAACTAATAGTAAGCATATGTAGTTTAGGATGTGATTGTTAGAATTACACGCATTGTGGTATGATATTATGGTTAAAATTGGGTATGTAGACCTAGTTTTAGGGAAATTATGGTTGAGATGGAAGGATATATCCTAGGGTGAAGTAATTTTCCTACTATGATTGAATAGGTATTATTTTTTGACTAGTTAAACCTAGTTGAGTAAGGGGATCTTATGAACCAAGGCCCTATCATTGATTTTGTGGCACATTAGGAACAAAAGGTAATTATTGATTAATCAGTACTTGTGGAACATTATAAGCTATTAGTTGCATGAATCTTTGTTGGGAGTAGATCCATGTTAAAGGTTAAACATTTATCACTAACCAATACTCATAAATCATTTATTACACATCATTTGTGATTGTGATGGTAAATTGGTCTACAACTGAAGAGGTATGTTTGTGATTACCTTGTAAGGTAGAATATTGGTTGCCTCCTATTCAAGTGGTAGGATGTTTTTCCTCTATTGTGTGGGTATGTTGTATTGTGCATGTGGTTATGGAATATTAGTCATCACCTGATATGGTGGAGTAATATTCATCATGTTTTTGTTGAGGCATGGCACTGGTTATTGCTTGACTACTTGATCTTTGTGGTTGTATGCTAGAAGAAGTAGTTGGTTGAGTATTATAGGTAGTTATTTGTAATTGGGAGGTATAAGTTCCTACTCCATATAATTATGAACCACTTTTGGTTTTAATTAAAAGCATGTGTTTTTATTGACTAGTTGTTTATGTATTTACACCATTTTGGTCTAAATTTGATGACACTTGTGTATTGTCTACTAATTTTGGCTCACTATTCTACATAGAAGCATAAGACACTTATTTGATCAATAGGGCATTAAACATGTTTCCAACTAAATTACTTCATGAAAATGGGTTTATACCCTAATTTTATTGGCTTGTCAACTTGATTAAGACTCCTATTGAAGGAGCTAACTCAATAAGAGGAGCATTTGACATGGTCATGTTATTAAAGTTATGCACTAAGTTTAGATAGGTTTGGTATGTTTTTTGCATCTATATGAAGTGGTCCTACATGAGGCATTTTCCTATGATAAGCATATGAGGGTCCTAATATTGCATTAACACTAGAGTTTGAGGATTGCTCGAAGAGGCTTGTTCATTATTTTGATTATAAGGTATGTTGTAAGGCAATCTTACTAAACTTGGTAATTTTTCATGGGGGAAGTCTATTAGAAACTTAGCCCATAGCTTTGTGGCTCTAATTAATACTTAATCCTTTTTTGAAAGTAAGTGATGATCAAATAAATAAGGGTCATAAGCCAATGGCATTTTAACATAGCATGGTTGCTATTGGACTTGTTCTACAATCAAAGGTACGTTAGTTATGTATTATGTAATTTGCTTTTAATCCTACTTCGAGTATGGGGGCATGTTAACCAAATAATGGGCCAAAGGATCTTGGATTTGTTCCCTTATTTGAGTATTGTAAGGTGAATAAGGATCCATCTCACAAATGACATTGTCTCCATAGGGGTATTGAACAAAGTCCTCTTGTAGGACCACATTACTATGCCCTAGATTGTATAAGATGCCACTATGAGTATAGTGAGACATGTTCAAATCAATGGTGAATTTTTCATAACAAAAGGGGTTATATTTATATAAACTCTAAAAAATAGTGTATAAAAATATATAAGGTTTGAAATCAATCTAACTTGGTCAAAGGATGGAACTTTATCTCCAAAAAGGTCTATGCAAAAAAAAATTGGTATAAAACAACCTAATGTCAAATGTCTAAAGTTAAATGTCTCACACAAAAATGTCAAGTGGATGAACTAGAATAAAAATTCCAAACTCTAGATTCAAAGTGATCTAAATAAATCTAATCTAGGAAAATAAAGGTTGTTAGGTCTTTTGGGCAAATACAACATCAAAAGCTAGGCTCAAATAAAGGGGTATGATTTATTCTAACAAATCTAAAACATATTGGCATTGATTAGGCACTCAACTTTATACATGAAATTAGACCAAATTGGCATAAGGAATGAAACAAAAGGCACTTAGATATTGAATATTTTCTCCCAAATGAAGGCACAAATAATAGTTTCCAAATGGTAAAGAATTAACCTAAGTTACACTACCCAAAAGAGAAAGATTAGTGTCTAGGCCCAAATTAGATAACGCATAAACAAAAATCAGTCAATGTTTGGATTTGAACTTATCAAGGTTAATAAAAAACTCAACTTAGGAAAACTAGGCTTCTTGGATCAATAATTTATACAAAGGTGTACAGCCTAACCGTACTAGACAAAGACCCAAAAGGCACATGTAGATTGGTTTTGAATTGTAAACTTGGACACAAGATAAATAAGTCTATGAAATGATTTGAATAGTGTAATTTTGTTATCACATTCTAAAGGTATGATTGATGGTTTATTTCAATATTCTAAGACACAAAACTTGAAATAGATTGGGCAGTGTAACGTTGCCCTTTCTAAACAAGTGACACACACACATAAAGATTTGTCTAAAATACTAAGATAAAAGTATGGTCTTAAAAAGATAGTGTAATGCCTCCTCAAACAATGGAGTGATGTGGATACAAAACTCATTTTTGACATATCATAATAAATAAAATAGATAGTTTTAGACTCAAAAACCATGCAATAAAGGATAAAATAAAATAAACATCTAAATGTAATGTCCTAGATCCTAAAACTGATAAGGTTACATAGTACTATTGAATTCCATCTATATACATGCCCTTGGGAGGATTTTAAGTGTTAATCTAAAAATAAAAATGCATGAAAAGTAGGGTTTTTAGGCCCTTTATTCTTCTAAGATATTATATGGTGATATAGGAATTTGGGTTACTTGCCCTGCATCAATAGTATTTCTATAAAAAGTGGGGTTGTTTTAAAACTAAATTTTTGAACACCTAGATGGTCCCAAGTGTGGTTAACACTAGAGATGCCTCATGTCAATTGAGTTCATAATAGATAACTTACTATGTAAGGATCTATTTTTTTTCATAATGATTCCATATATGTACTTATTATTGGAATCCCCTAATTAGCTAGACCTAACTTGAGTTTTTGTTACGATCAAAGAGGTTAGTCACTCAACCCCTTAGAAATCATAGTATACATGCCCTAATTTATATACCATGTGGGCCTAATTTATATACCTCACCATAGAATGGGGTTAGTATAATTCTAGGAGATGAAAACCTAGGTCAACACACCCCTAAAGAACTCATGAGGAAGCTATGAGCTCCCTCTCACAATCCAAGCTACATAAAATAAATGACCAAGTGAAAATACTTTAAAGGTTTTGTTTAGATCACCCAAACCATATGGATTTTTAGAAAAGCCTTGACAATGTTATTTTCATGCCTTGGATAAGGCATAATTTATAATGAAATAGCACTTTTGGTCACTCAAGTTTCCTAAAGGGGACAAGAGAAGAGCATACATGCATCAATCAATTTGCAAAAATAAATAACTCTAAACAAACAAGGCATAAAATAAACGTTCTCAAAAGCATGTAACTAAGTGATTAAATTTCATTTTTAATGCACTAAATAAAATATGAATGAAATTTTGGGCCCCTTGGCATGTGTTTGTTAAAAACTTTGACAAAGTGAAAAATGACTTTAAATAAAAAGATTATTAAAGTACCAATTAAAATGTGAATTTTGTAAGTGATAAGTGTTTTAAATGTTTCCTTGTGGCCTTGTGGTCCTACAAAAACATTAGAGGGTCTTTGTGCTTAAAAGCATTCATGAATTCATAAATTATCTCTTAAATTTAGATCTCAGGTTTACATAGTGTAAAATTTTAAAACATAGAGTAAAACTGCGACTCTACAAAACCACAATTATTAGTGCAAAAATGTAACTTATGAAAAAATAGACTATAAAATGTAAAATCACTACTCTTGTTACAAAATCAAAAATAACAAGGGAAAATTGCAACTCTAAGAGTCGTGATATTGCAACTTAACCATAAATAGTTAGCCTAATCGCTAGCAATTTAGAGGCAAAATCATTGATGTTTATGTGATATCATGATTCTCAAAATCATGATATTGTGATATTATGACTATCAAAGTTATGATATTTTAATATCAAAAATAAATCCCTATAGGTAGAAAATAGTTATCACAACAGTAACAATCAGATGCAAAAAATCTAAAATAGAGGCAAAACCACAACTATGTAAGTTATAATATTATTGTCTAGAGAGTGAAACCATGATTATATAGGACAACCTTGTATCTTCCATAAAAATGTCCCTTACGTTGAATTTTTCACCTATTTTGGTCTGTAAGATCAAATTTTCACATGAAAATCATTAGGGAAGTGTTTTAAAAAGCCTTAGGAGCAAATTCATGGGGTGCATATCCCATTGGGCATGCCATTTGTGATCATAGGAATCCAATAAAGGAGGTTAGTAGAGTTTTAGTTTAAGGAACAAAAACTCAAATAAACACAATAACACTAACACTTACAAGCCTAGAATATAAGGGTGAGCTTAATAACAAATTACAAATGAAATCATAACTAAAATACAAAAGATAACAAATCCTCTACCTTCCTTGGGAGCTCCAAATGCATTGTTGAGTAGCTTACTTGGCTTGTGCATCAAAGAGTCTTTGGCAATGGAGTTTGTGTATCTCCTTATCTCATTGGCACCATGGCTTGTGTTGTGTCTTGATGTTGCTCAGCTCAAGATTTTAGCATTATAATACTACTTGCTAGGAATTTTTACATTATAACACTACTCTTCTCAAAGCTTTGAAGTCATTTTCACATGATAACTTTGCACCAAAATAGCTTCTTGAATTTAATATGCAAGGCATTATATTTATATCAAATGGATCTAACCCCAACCCAAGGTGAGTCAAGGTAGAGATAAAGCTTGGAATGGGTTCAAACCTAACCTAGGTCAGTCAAGACTAACCCCAGTAGAGTTAATATTTTTTAATTAATCATGATTTGTAATGAATAGGCATGGGTCTCCAAAATGAGATATTTTAGGATATTTACAAAGATCTTGACAACTCAGAAAGGTCATGATGAACGGCTAGGATATTTACGTTTTTGAATTTCCTTTTTTAGTTATTCATTAATTACACAAGGATAATTTAACTAAAAATTTAATTTGGTTTAGCTTGTTAGTTAATTATAATTAGTTATTTAGATCTTTAAATATTTGATATTTGTTCATGTGCCCCACTTAATAGATCCATCAGCCAAATTTATTGTTGTGATGCCACAAGGTGATTAGAGATGAATCTATGAGAGGTTATTATTGGATACGATAGAATACCCCAATTAGGGATGCCTCAATATGATTGTAATAATTAATTAATGATACATAATAAAATTTATGACATTTAATGATTCCTAGGCTTAATTTACAATGGTTGGAAGGAATTAGTCTGAAGTTCAGTCGAAGGCCAGTTGTAGCTAGTTTTAGATGTCTACAAAAGTACCTAGTTTTTCATTTTCTATGCATTGATGGTGTCTTTGGGACCTCTAAATATCTCTTCAAACCAACTATTTTACACTCTTAGATGTATTATTAGTTAAGCCTAACATCCCTCTAGTTTTTTAATACTTGTGCACAAAATACTCAAGATGCATTCTTGGTTGTGCCCGACATTTATATGAGTATGCTTGTATTTAAAAATTTAAGGGGGGTCACTTTGATATTTATAATGGGTACTATGTGGTGATTTTAATTTTTTTATACATTTATTATTTACTTTATACAATAAATTTTCCTTCTAAGCTAAGGATTCAAGTCTAATAAGTCTGCTCACACCTTTAATTATCACAAATATAAATCCATAATGGAATACATTTTATAATCTAAAGGTTACCATCAAATTATAATGGGAACTAATATTGAACCTATAGAAGTGAAAGTGAAAATCAAATGGTTTAACTATTGTGATAAATTTCAAGGACTATTATGTCTTTCAATCTCTCATGATCTACTCTTTCACATAGAATCCATCAAAACACCTTCTCAAGTGTGGACCACTCTAAGAACATTCTTTGGGAAGCAAGATGTGATGAGAGGCCATGAGTTGTAGAATGAGCTCATCAGTTTGAGCCCAAATGACTACAACACCTTACAATATTTCTTCACTAAGTTTAGACTTCTGAGTTTGTAATTAAAATAATTTGGAATTGATAATAAAGACCAACAACTTGTTCTATTGATACTCTCAAAATTGGGTCCAGATTATTCTATATTTGTATCCATTTTCCATGCCATAAAAATTTATCCTGGAGCCACATGAAATATGTCTTCTTTAGATACAATTGTTGCTTACTTGATTTAAAATTAAGATAAGTTGATATAGATGGGCAAAATGAAGTCCTCAAAATCTCATGAACTTTTTGCTATGAAAGAGAAGGCTTCAAAACACAAAGAGAAGAAACAGAACAAAAAGGATCAAGAGAAGGATGTAAATCTTCCCACATCCAAATCCAACCATGATACCTCTTATTCTAATTAAAATCTTAGAAATATTAGATCAAATATAGGTTTTTCTCAATAAATCATGATGAAATCAAATGTTTGAAGAAGTAGATTGACCAACTAACTAAGGTGCTCAAGAAGCACAACATTAGTGTTCTTAATTATACCAATCAAAATCCATCAACCCATGAATCCTCTAAGGTAAATGACCATGGTAAAGAAAAATAAAAAGAGAATAATGGGAAGCAAAGAACAAGGCCTCTTTTATTATTGTACCTTTGACTCTTGCATGGGTTATTGACTCTAGTGCTTCACATCACATGGACTTTTCACACATACAGTTTAGTTCCTTAGAACCATGATACATGTCCTACATAAAAATGGGTGATAAAAATTCCTAAAAGTTTCTTGAGAGAGGGTCTATTGAAGTGAGTGGTGAAACATTCAATAATGTTTTAAGTGTTTCCTCACTTTCAACTAATCTTCTATTGGCTTACCTGATCACTCACTTTGGTCTAGGCAGGCGAGTTGAGTTCACTTCAAATTTAGTGTATGTTAGAGAGTTATAAAGTGATACTATTTTGGTAGTGGGAATGGTGGATCATTAGACTCAGCTATATAACTTCTCACACTTTTTCATTGACTCTCCTTCAAATTCTTCTTCTTCAGACTCACCTAAACTTGATGACACTTATGATCCTGAGCACACTTTTGATATTGATGACTCTTCTTATAATATAGATGACTACAATAATTATGGGGACCTCCACCATCTCCTTATCACCTCCCAAATATTGAGGAGTTAGTTTTTAATCAACCTACCCTTGATCCACTTCAGACATCATAGGTAATAGGTATATTGATCTAGGACACATCAAACATGAGTTGGTCTATCCCATAGTTTTAGAACATTTAGGAGTCCTTCATTGCCCCTACTCCCATTGCACCATCATTGAATAGAGTATTTGGCCCATCTAACTTGAATAAGGAGAATAATTAATTATATAGGAATCGTTCCTTATTTAAAGATCCATCAGGAACATGGTAGACACATTCATTATTCTAGGGTGATGTACTCTTCTTCATCTACTTCTAATCCATGGTAACTCCAAGGCACTCCTTTGCTAGACAAAAGGTAGTTACAAGTAGTTGTAGACTTTATTGGGTATTTTTAGGCCTATCATTTTATTTTCTCTTTTGAGAAGGAGTTTTGTCCTATGTGTTTTCTCTTTTTCTCTACTTTATGGGAGTTGTATTGTGTTTAGGTACCTCATCAAGCCTCGTTATTGAGACCCAATTCTTCTACCTACCTAAACTACACTTAATGGGGGTGTTGGTGTAGGATTTTTCCAACTATGTGGTTTTACCTACATAATTTTATTTAGCTAGCTTAGGTTTATTCTAGGTCATTAGTGAAAGATAATCCCACATACATGAGGATGTTGGGACATGTCTATTATTCACACACACACAAACACACACACACACACACACACACACACACACACACACACACACACACACACACACACACACACACACACACACACATACTTTTCCTATTACTTTTTTGGTGAATGATTAATGAGGGAATGATAAATTCTCTTTTTCACAACTATTCTTATGTGAGACCTTTTTATTTCAAGTTATGAGATTTCACTCTATAGGTTCTCAATGCATGCTTTGATATTTAATAGATTGTGGTGTAATCTGACATGCTCTAGTGCATTTAGCTTTGTGTCATGGATTTTTTATCCTTGTCAAATGAGAAAACCCAAGTTCTTCATCATGATAGTGGTTGTGGAAAAAATGGATTAGTCAACATATAGTGTCAAGCTACCCTAAACACCCCTATATCAATTAAAGTTACCTACATATCCAATACTTTAAAGAGGGCCTCAAACTTATGTATTTATCCTTTACATGTTGGCTTGTAAGGGAATCATGCAATGTGTGATAAGCAAGTATAATAGTGACATAACTTATAATTTGGCAAATGTGGCTCATGGAATTCTCTTTTAGTAACTTAGACTTAGAGATGTGTTCTTTTTATGAATGATATGGAAATAGGAGAACAAAGGGAAGCTTTGCTCACTTGAATGCTTGATAGAATGCTTTTGGTAAGTTACCTTATTATTTGCTAGGTGTTTCTAGGTGAAGAATGAAGGAGGTTTGATCTTATATTTATACCAATCCCTTGGGAGAATATCTTGCATTAAGTCACTTAGGCCAACTATAATAATACATTTCATTTTCAATTTGGATGACTTTAGAGCACTGGAAACCCATGTTAAGTTAGGACACTTGCATCAATGTAAGCATCTAACTAGGACTCAAGTGTTCATGTAGTTGGAAAATAGGTGCAGGTCTAGAACTTGTAGAGATGGAAGATAAATAGGTTTATAACATTTTGGCCAAGGTAAAAGGTTTGAGTCATCAAAATAACATTATTCAATCTAAGATATAAGTAATTAGGCACATAGAGCTAGTGTATATGAGCATTTTGGTAGTGGGAAAGGTCTAGAAGCTAAAGGTACATCCATGATATGTATTTTCCAAGTGTACAAGATTGAGGTGATATATAATTTAGAAATAACATCTATATAATTTTTTTTATATCATTTTTAGAAAATATGAAAGGTCTGGTTATTAGAATAACATATGTTTGGACTAAGAGATAAGCAATAGGCACAAGAGATAGTGTATGTGAGCCTTTCAATAGCAAGAAGGTCTTAGAACTAAAGGTTATAATAATGAGAAGTAATTTCCAAATATACAATATTGAGGTGTTATATAATTAAAATTTAGTGTCTATAGTACATAGTGTATCTATAGGAGTATGAAGGGTTAGTTTCTTTGTTAGTGAAAATATAACAAAACAAATCAACTAAAATAAGACCCTAAGCCTATGACCTCATGAGCCTAAGGCAAGGGTGACCAAAACTAAATATAAATAATAAAATATAAAAATTTATACCTTTCTCATGTGGATTATTTACCTTGTCAGGAATAAGTAGAAGTGGTTTAGATATGTAGCTCCAAAAAGCTTTTAGCAATGTTGTCTAGGTTGTAGGTAGCATCTCCTTTTGAAAACTTTAAAGAATGGTTGATGATGAATGAAAGTGATGTATAATGGAGTTATATACAATAATAGGGATTTATTGTGATTCTTGAGCATATAAATGAAGGAGGTCTAAGGTCTTATTTATAATATTATTAAATAAACCTTAAATGTCCATCTTGAATGTGAGATGGATGGTGGAGGATGCACAATCCACATCTCAAATGGATCAAGAAATTGATCCCTTGATATCTTTGGAAGATCAAGGGAGGAGGATTAAGATTCCATTTGATAGGGCATGGGCTTGATTAGAGTTTGTCCCCCAAGTGGAAGGGGATTCTTAAAAGTACATGGATAATAGGGGACAAGTGGAGGAAGAGGTAAATATAAAATACATTCATAGAATAATGTGAGGATAATAGGAAATATTTAATTTTATAAATTATGAATATTCCAAAATTCATATAATTTTTTATTAGGTGATGATTAGTTAATTAATTTAGATTAATTAACTAATGAAGAGTGAACAATGAATAATAAATAATGAAGTAAATCATCTAATATGAAATGGTGACAGTGAATGAATGACTCAAAATGATGAATTTCCCTAATTAGGGATGCCCCAAGGTAAATTCAAACTTTTATGTTGGATGTGTAAAAGAATTTGGGATGAACATATGATTTGGACTAGTTTGTGTGTAAACATAGTAAGTCACTCCATTTTTTAATTTTAATATATAAGGTGGTAAAAAAGGAAGTGTCTACATTTTTCCCTTATTTTAGGAGGCATAATGAAACACAGAAGAAGTAATGTCTTCTCAAACATTGATAAAGCACATTAAAATGAGTGCAAAAGGTTCTCATAATAATTAGAGTAAAATTAACATAACTCTAATTAATGATTCATTAAATTCATTGGTAAGTAGGTTCAAATCAATGCCACATATAATACTTGGTATGCCCTTGATTGCCCCTCAAGGGGATGTATAAAAATGGCATAAATGTTTGAATCCTTGAAAGGATGAAATAAATGCTTAAGATGACCAAAATGAATAGGAAAAAAATGACCATATTAGAGAGGAACAAATTGACTAGAATGAGAAGGATCATAAACGTGATAATATAGTAAAAAGATGAGGAGATGATTATAATAATTGAGATGACATTGATTATGTATAGACCTTTATATCTTGATGTTTGATATTTCAAATGATAGTATATATCACAATATAAAAATTAATCATGATAATATTGTTTGTCAAATTGCATAGAAATAAATTAATTTGAATGCAAATGTATACAATAATAAATCAAGATATGAAAAATCTAGACATAACTATAAAAAATAATGCACTTAAATAAGTTTAGATACAAATTTTGAGAACCTAATATCCTAATATAAATAATCAAGAGTTAAGTATAAATATATAATTTACTAAACTAAGGCAATTGAGTACTAATAAAAAAATAAACTAGCAGCCAACAAGCACACAAACATGCAACCTAAAGTAAACAAACACTTAGTAAATTAGAGTGTGATAACAAGGCATTATTCTTGAATCTGAGGGAGAAAGAAAATAATCTTGATAAAATGGTGGGGGAATATAAAAATAAGGAAGGGGTGATCGATTTATGTCCAATTGCCCCATGCAAATGGACATTGCCTACATAGTCCATGGTGGATTGAGAAAGAATGAAAGTGATGATAAGTAAATAAAATGATTATGGAGGAAAACTAGGAATGGCTCATAAAATGGTGAGAGTGTGATAAATATAGGCCCATAAAATAGTGAGGGTGTAAGTTAAGGAGGATGGTGATAATGAGGATGATGGAAAATAAAAGACAAGTGTTCATTCATGTGATAGTTCTAATTACTTATATTTGAAGATATTGAAAGATGAATGATAAGGATGATAATGATAGCTGAGCTATCTTGAGATAACCCATGTATCCAATTGGTATCTAAATAATTCATGTGGACCTCAGGTTGATATACTTCTCCCAAAAATGGGAGTGTAATGAATAATGATGATGATTGGAAATGACTATGATGAGAAAAGAGGTTTCCAACCATGGGATGTTCAAACACAAAATGGAGGTTTAGTTATGTCATACTGAAAGAGTGCCACCTAAAACAAAGCTAATAGAAAAACTATTGGTGAACAAGGTGATAAAGACTACATAGATTCTTTGGCTTAATTTCTTTGTTAGAGATTTGAGCCATTTTATGAATTTTGTACTATTTTGTGCATTTTTTTGGATTTTTGAGGTTTTGAAAGTGTTTTTGGAATTTGGGAAAGATTGTGAATGTTTTTGGTTTTTTTTAATAAGATATATTTAAGAATATTTCACAAGGAATATTTTAGAAGGGACTGGATTGCAAAATGGTGAGAGCATAATAGTGGAATAAGTAGCTCATTACAATGGCTAGAGTGTAGAAAAAATAGTTGGGAAGTGACTAGGGAAAGATAGTGAGCTTTCAAAATGATGATGGCATGAAAGTGTAGAAAGTAACTCATAAAAGTGTCTAAAAAGGAGAAAAAAATAGCTTACAAAGTATCTAAGGGATAAGAATTAAGATTGTAAAATGGTGAGAGTGTGGAAAAGGGGTGTAAATAGGGGTAAAAAATGAGTGTTCACTTATGTAATGATTTGAAATTCACAATAACCATAACATCTAAGGTAAGAGAATAACACATTGTCTCAAAAAATAAGGACATTAAGTAAGATTATAAGGAAAAAATGGCTTGTAAAAGTGGCTAGAGCATAAAAAATAGCCTGTAAAGTGATTGAGGGATAGAAATTTGGCTCACAAAATAGCAAAAGTGTGAATGAGGTAAAATAAGGAAGAGGAGTAGTCACATGTTGGAAAGGATAAGAGTGGTAAAAAAAGGATGGTGAAAGAAGAAAAGGCAGTTGAATAGACCTTGGAGACCCCATATCTCCAAGTACTTCCTACATTGTCCAAAAAAACCTTAGGTTAATGTAGCTCACCTAGAAGGGAAGAGCAATATAATAGGAAATGATATGAAAAAATGAAGATGAATACATATGAAGGAGGTAGGATGAATAAATCTAAATAATGAAAGGATAATGTTAACCCATATATGAAACTAGCACAAATAATGGGTATGTCATTAGTCAAAGATGAAACAATGTTAACCCAAAGATGATACTTACTCAAATGACAAGTACTAGGTTTTTTGGATATGTGATAAGGAGATATAGAATGGAAAACATGGGATAGGGAGTTATGTGATTGTAATCATGAAGAGTGATCATGTTGATGGATAGGAAAAGTTAGATAAGATGCATGATGAGGATGATGTGTTGAGGGATATTTAATCATGCAACCTTGGGATGAGGTTGAACAACTAGTCTTGTAATGGGAAAAGGGGTGTAAACTAACCTTGATGAAAGGGAAGTAAATAGAGAGGGAAAAAATAAATAAAAATTCCCATGCACAATATGTAGAGATATTAAAGGAAGAAATAGGTAGACTTTAAACCATGAACGAGATATTTCTTGCATTCAATAAAGAGCATGGAAGGCATGGGTAAACATGTATGGAGATGCATGTAAGAAAATTACAAACTAGTGATCTCACCCTTATGGGTGAGGATTTTGATTTCCACTAGGAAAATTTTAGGCCTAGCTAGTAGCTGATGTTGATGTTAATGTTAATGGGGATATGGATTCAAGGGGATGATGAAGACAATGAAGTTATAGATAAAGTGTTCACCAAATTTGAATTTTAGTCAAATTTAAACTTTTCACAAGTTTACATATGTCTAATAGGGTCTCATGTGTGTCTAAATACCTTACCTATCCCTACTCTAGCCTTGGTCTAAGCCTAACTTCCTTACACTTGTCTAGTAAATCAAAGTCAACTCTAGTCAACCCTAGTAAAACATGGTCAAAGGTCCAGTTTATCTTGAAAATTTCTTAATTTGTTCATTTAAATGTCCTAATGTGTTCATAAGTCATAAATTTTCTCTTTGTCATGTTTTATATGCAAAAAAGGCCTTTTGGTCACATTTTTATCTCATTTAATGACTTGTATGACTTTTCAAAAAAATAAAATTTGTCACCAAGGAATTTTTCAACATGGAGGAGGTTATTATATGTTAGAAGGAAGTCAGAGTCAGTTCAAAAAGCAATTTCATGTAGAAAGAGGTAGTTATTCCTTAAAAATAGGCCCTTAATAGCACTTGTATAGACTTGGGAAGTCCACCTTTAGCTAAAATCATGGGATGTGCCTCTAATCTCCATAATACCTTTACCATGCCTGGTTTTTATATATTTCATCAAATAAATCAGTTTTTACTTTCTTTTTCTTCTTGCTTGCCTTCACAAGCCAAGAAGGGTCAATTTTACATGCTTGGTACAAGTCATACAGATGGAGTTGGGATAAATTCTCATGGGGTTTGAAAGGAATCTGAGTCATATTAATTTTCATGGCAAGAAGTTCTATTTTCAAGGCTTCTCCTTTATGAATCATCATTAAGAAGCTAGGCAGATTTTTATGCTTCTTCATCCAAGAAGGGTCATTATTTGAGATAGTTTTAGAATTCTTTACTTTGGTTTGATGATGTTGATGGTTTCATGTGTTTCTCAGGGCCTCTCCTTAATTTTTCTCATTATCTTCTTGATTTTTTAGGTTTCAATAACTCTAAGCCTCTTTTAGGCTTGTTCTTGGTCATAGATCATTCTTGCTACCTTTTGCTCAAAATATGCATCTACAGATGCCTTGAAGCAAGTTTTCCACATTAATATTAAGGTATGGGAGGTTGATTAAAGTATATGAATATATAAAGGTACATTTGAAGGTGTTGGGACAAGTATTGAATTCATAAAATAACAAAGCAATGTTCAAATGTCTATGTTTCTCCTCACTATTAGCCTTCACATTTGTACGACCACCTATAGGTGGCCTGAGTAGAGGATGTAGAGGTCATGTGGAGAATTTTGAAATTTTGAAGAGAATCATCTTGTTTTAACATGGTGTAATATCATGATAGACTTTTATGAGGTAATAGATTGACAAGACAAGAGGTGGAAACATGTTTGAAGGAAGAAATCTGAGTTTGGCCTTTTGTCCTTGAAATTACAAAATATAGGACCCATTGGTTTTTTGAATAACATATACCATAGTTTAAATATCCCTTTGATACTCCTAATTATTTGGATTTGTAATTTAAATCATGAAAAATAGTTATGCAAGGTTTGAGGGAAAGATGAGTAGTGGAAGATGATGTTTTAAGGTCTCAAATATGCTCATAAACACATTGAATTGTTTCAATGATGTCTACAAGCTTGAACCTAAAAGTGTCTTCTTATCCACTAGGTTGTAAATGAAATACTACCAATGAATAGAGATTATTCATGATGTTTAAAATGATTTTCATCTTCCAATGACCCTTTAAGGAGGATAGAGCACTATTTTGACTTCCCAAGTCTATACCCTATCTGTACACAATGCCAAATGATGCACCTATAGTAGGGGAGTCAAACAGTGAGTCAAAAATTGATGTTTTGACATTGTTTTTGAGCATTAAAGGTGATAAAAAGGTATATCAATTTTTTTTTACTATAATACTTCAAAGAGAGTCAAAATATCATAAATAAGGTCTTAAACATAGATATATTCACTTATAGGCAAGAGTTTAAAGACAATTGTCTCAGACTAGTAGTGACTTAAAAAGGATGTATTTAGATACTCCTATAACATGGGATAAAGTAGATAAGTATAATAAAATTTTAGACAAGATGGAGGTTTCAGAAGAGTCTTTAAGCATTATTCAATCCTAATACAAAGCCTAATAGTGACCTATAGCAAGGTCCCAACCAAGAGTGAAAGGCATATTTTGAGCCCAAATGGAGCATATAGGTGAATCAAGATGAGATACCCATTTTAAACCTTAGGGAGGTTTAAAAAAACTTAATGAACATCATAAACAAGAAATTTTGAGGCTAAATCAACCTACAAGCAAAGTCCTTAAAGTGAGAAACATAATCTATGCTTAACACAGTCAGGTAGAACCATTATCTTGTCAATTCTAGAGCATAAAAGGTGAACCAAAGGAATGGATATATAACCTTATAATATTTCAAATGGATTTTTAAACACTAGTATTAGGCCTCAAATCATGCAATAGACACCTACAGGTGTGACTATGGAGGAAAATATAGTCATAGTCAAGGATTGGAAGGTCAGTCTTAAAGTGTAGGAATGTGAGGAATATAAGAAATTTAGAGAAATTATTGAATAGTATAAAATAATCACGTTTCTCAAAAAAACCTCATGAAGATACCATGATATATATTGAGTATATGAGGAGCTTAAATCACACTTACATAGTCCAATTCCACAAACCCTATAGGTAGTTTCTTTTGAAAAGTCTACCTAAGAAATTGAGCAAGTTAAGGGGTCTAAACTCATAACCAAGAGATAAAACTTGGTAAAAATCATCCTTAAAATTTTTATAATCCCGTAAAATAGATAACTTTGATGATAAAATAGGACAACATGTCTCTATTCTATCTCAGAGGTAGGGCACTTTTACCTTTGCACAAAGCCTATAATTTTGGAGTAAGGGTTAAAAACATGAACCAAAAGGTCAAAAAATCATTCAATATGATTGGTGAAGATTAAAAATTCATAATAAAACATGGGAAACCTTTCTATAAGTTTTTAAACCAAACAAGGTGGTATGGGCAACTAGGTTTGTAACCAAACGTAGTGGACAAGGTACAAGTCTAACTCCAAATAGGGAGTCACTTCTAGTCCTAGCATTTGGAAAGTAATATAATTATTTTTATCATGTTAATTAGGATATAAATTATGTTTTAAAACTATTTTAATGAATTTAAATTTTCAACAAGTTTCATTTTACTCAAAAGTACAGATAGACCTATTGAATAAGGACTAGGCCTAGTTTCAAAAGGGGGTATTTTCATTTCTAGCTCTTAATGAGATATTTTAAGATGATTAAAACACATTTATGGGATATGTATATAAGTTTTAATCTTTAATTATGCATGGAAGTCCACCAAAAATCCATTTCTAGCTTAAAGTGTGCATAGGCCTATAGAATGCTCAGAAATAACATGACTGACCATCTTAAGATGCCTATAACTTTCATAATACTTTGCATGGTGTAATAAGGTGTTTATAGGTGCTATTAAGGGTCACTAAGATTCCTTTAGTGTCATTTTTTTATAACTTTGATGTCTAGTCTTCATAAACAAAGGCTAGGACCTAAAACCTCTCTAAAACCCTCACAAACCCCAACTTAGACCTGATGGGGGAGATATTGAAAATGGAGTATCCAAATGTAGTGTAAAGTACATGAAATCAAATTAGATATATATAAGACTCTCCAAGGCCCTATTCCATGCAATTTATCTATACCCTACCTATACAGATGAGGTATAATAAAGCTTTCTTTGATAGATCTATGCATTTTGTAGGTGTAGAGGAGTTTCAAAAGATGAAATCAATTTTGGGAGATATTATAGGACTTTTTATAAGTCCCCATGATCATTTATTGAGCCTTATAATCCCCTAAGTGTGTTTACCATCTCTTTCATCTTAGCTAGTGTAGTGGGTAGATAGTGAACACTTAGTGAAAATGGTGAAAGCTCCAATTGGGAAGCCTTTTAAGGCTTGGTTCATGAATCTGATGACTTTTACACTCTTTACATGTATCATCCCTCCTTTTTCATGGATCATATTTTATAATTGGAAGGATTTTGAATGCCAATTCTGAGAGGTATATGGGAAGGAGTTACTTGTAACTATCAGGGATGATTACTCATGGCCAAAATAATATGAATGATTAGGGACTAATATAATGCATGTGGAGGATTTTTAGTAACCTCTCCCATTTATATTAATCATTATACCTAACCCTATGCAATTATGAGGTATTTTTTGAAGGCAAATCATTAAAGCAGTTTCTTATGCAAGCACAAGAGCATCTATGCCACATATGGAGAAGTTAGAAGACTTAGGAGACATTTATCCATATTTTCCTTGTAGGACCTATCTCATGCCTAATTATATGACTATTATAACTCCTTGTTTTACAATTGTTTTAGTGACTCTTGAGCTTCACCTTCTCTCTCTCCTCTCGCAATTATTATATATTCTAGCCTTTTTATTGTTGTACAGATCTCTCCAACTGGGTATGGTGAAGCCCTACCAAATTTTTCCCTTGAACTAATAAATAAATTTGTTTTACCTCATTCAATATATCACTAAGTGTATGTTATGGTTGTTTGTCTTTTTTAATTGTATTTTGTTTACCTTCACATGTTACTCTTCTTAGTGCCTAGTGTGGATTGAAATCTCTATTTTGCAGGTCATCAAAAAGTGTCTAATTTGGATTATAGGTATAGTGAGTAGCTCATTCATTAGTGTTTATAGAAGACCTATTATCTAAGTCCTCATAGCTTGGACTCTCTTTAAGACCCCATTCTTGAAACATTGATGTAAAAGAGGAGTGTTTAACTAAATGAAGTGTATGTGTGGGATTCTCCTTGGTTCCAAGTGCATTGTAAGTGGTGTGAGTAGACCATCTATTTTTTGTATCACCTCCCCTATATTTTATTTATTTTTAGTTATCCTTCTCCCTTTTCACCACCAAAATTTAGTATTAGGATTGATCTATAGTGGTACATCAAGGGAACTATCCCTAATCTAGAGATCTACCTCAAATTTGGATCACCCACATCCCTGAGGTGGTTTTGTTTTACCACTTGAATGAGGAGAGACTTATCATCTCCTCAAGGGGTGAAATTTCAAGTGACAACATAAATTCAATGAAGGGGATGAAGATGAAGATATGGGATGATAATAATAAAGAGGGAGGACTAATTATAAGTGTTTACTCAGAGAATAAGAAAAGGGAATGTCGAATATAAGTACTAACATAGAGAAAAGGAAAAGAGTAATATAAAACATGAGTGATTACATAAATTAAACATAAATGAAGGATACAAATCATGAATTTTGATAGAAAAAATAGGAAATAAGCATTGTGAAGCATGAATACTTATAGATATAAGAATAAATTATGAGTTTATATCCCAAAGGCTTACATAAATAAGAAGAAAAGGGGGAGTACAAAACACAAAGGCTTGCACAAAAAAGAGGAAAAAGATGTACAAAGAATGGGAAATTATGGAAGAAATATGTGTATGTAATGGGAAGAAGAAATCAAGTGAAAATAAGGAATATGAAAAAAAAATGAAATAAAATAGGGAATTTGGATGAATAAAATGAGGTCATAGATAAATATAAGGATGAATAAGAAGTATGTTTACACAGATAATAAGAAAGGGTATATGTGAAACATGGGTGCTTACACATATACAAGGAAGAAAAATTGAATGCAAAGCATAAATGATTACACAAAGAAGAAGAAGAAGAAAAAGAAGAAGAAAAGGACAATTATAGAAGGCTTCTCAAAGGATAAATACCTTTAAAGGAGTTCTTGTTGGGAAGAAGGACTGATATGTAACTTGGAAATTAAACAAAGTGAAATCAAAGAAGATGATAAAAATGAAATGAAAAGAACAAATGAGATGAAGAACAAAATGCAAAAGATGAGGGTGAAATGAATGCTCTAAAAAAATCATATTGGTGAATTGAAAGTAGATGTGAGAGAATGTTAGCATTTTTACAAGGGAATGGGATGATGAGATATACGGCATGAAATGAAAGAAGTGAAAAGAGGTCTAAACTATACTGAGGATAAATTGGTTTGGTGATGAAAATGAATAATAATGAAACATATGGAATAAATTGAAATGGGAGGGAAAAGGAGTGGAAGAAGGAGACAAAAAGGATGACAAGAGAGTGAATAAGTAGGTGGTATCATGAAAAATTAAGCATTTATAGGAGAGGTGATGATAGGAAAGGATATAAATAATGAAGTGGATCATATGGTAGTTTTAGAGATGAGAATGGGATGGAAGATGTGAAAGGGTTTAATAAAAATGGGTGGAAGAGGAGGATGGGTGAACAAGAAGGGGAAGAGATAGTATGGGTGTTAATCATCTTGTTATAAGAGATTGACAGGCTAAATGGGTGATTAGAAGAGGATGATTTGGTGAATAAATAGTAGAGAGAGAATGGAAAATGAATGATAGGAGAGTGAATAAATGAATTCATAGATAAATACAATGAAGGTTATGAAGATGAAGATAGGGATGATAAGAATAAAAAGGGAAGACTAAGTATGAGGGTTGACAAGGATACAAAGAACAAATGCTCACACATATGTAAAACATAAGTGTGTATAGAGATGGAAATAATAAATGGGGATAGCAAAGCATAAAGGCTTTCATAGATAATTAAAAAAGGACAATTATGGAAGACTTTTCAAATGAAAAAAAAGACCCAACAAAAATCTAGTTGTGGAAGAAAAATGCAAGATGAAAGAAGTAGAAAAGATGAAAATAGAATGAGATAAGAAGAATGGGGGAGTACAAAGAAAAAATGATATCACAAAAGAGAATAAAATGGGTGTATAAATTACAAGTGGGAACACAAAATAAGAATTAAAATATGTGTAAAGATGGGAACTAGAAGAAAAAAATAAAAAAATTCAAGAGGATAGAGATGGGAAAAGATGAAATAGAATCGAGAATTGAAACAAAACTCTCAGATATATAAGAAGATATAAAGTTAAGAAGGTGGTAGAAAATAAAATATAGATGCAACATTTAAAAATAGAGATGAATAAAAAGTTTGCAATTGTGTAGGGGAACAAGAAGATGGGGAAGATGTCAAGGAAGGAGAGTGATGAAGAGGGTATAGTATACCAAAGATAGGGGGAAATGATAAGGATGATGAAAGAAGATAAAAGATACAGAGGGAAAGGTTGGAAAGAAGTGGAGAGAGGGAAAAAATATGAAGAATTGGGTGGTAGAATGAGTAATGAAACATGCAAAAAAATGTAATGAAAGGTGATGGGGTGTCCTGTGAAATGGAGTGGATGGTGGCTTTAGAGAGGGCAATGGAGGAATATGAGGGATATTATCATCCAAATTATTAAAAGAGATTGAAAAGTTAGAGGGGTGATTAAAATAGATTGACAAGATGGAAGGGATGAGGTGGTGAATAAATAGCTGAATAAATGGAGGAGAAAGAGGAATCAAATGAAAATAAAAAGAAGAATTGTCAAGTTGACCTTAGTAACTGAGCATAGTCTACATAGCCTAAAAAGACCTAAAGGTAATTTCATTCTCCCAAAAAAGTGAGGGTATTAAATAAGAATGATTAAATGGTGTTAAATCATATAGATACTAAGAAAAATTTAGAGGTTCCCTAGTGGAGGATGCCCCAATCAAGAGGACATTGTTAGTAGTGGATAGTGAGAAAGAAAGATGAAGAATGGGTGTGGTAATTAGTTGTTGGTGTTTGAAATAACCACAAGGATAGATAATTTCCTAAATATTCCAAAAATACCTTAGGCCAATGTAGATCTCCCATGAGGGAGGAATGTGATCAAGAGGACCAAGGAATGTGAGATGACTGAATTGGCTTACAAAATGATGAGTGTGTGAAATGGGGAATAAATGGGTCCCACTCATTAAATATTATACTCAAGAGGAAAGTGAATCAATTTGAGGTACTTCAATATGTGCTACCTAGTTTTAAATGAAATTAAATCCAATCAACTAACATGATGAAAATTGTGAAATGAGTTATGGCATAATATCTCACTTAGGATGGGCCTGATTTGGGGATTTTTGAGGGAATATTTGAATGTGTGGTTGTTTTTGGACTATATGAATTTTTTTTATTTTTGAAATGGAATATATATAGGAATAATGTGAAAAATAATGTACTAGGCATGGGGAACAATGTTCCAATAAACATATACCAAAGGAAGGGATGAATAAAGGTACAAAGGTTTAGCAATGAATGGGAAAAGTGAAAAGGGACCTCCTTATATCAATAATTGGGATGTCAAGGAATACCCTTCAACAAAAAATTAGAATAGGACATAGCTGCTCTTGCAATAATTAACTAGGGTACAAAAAGGAATGAAACATAGAATGTAAATAGGAATGGCCAAGAACTCAAGGGATATCTAAAAGGATATGCAATAAGGAAATTATGATGTACAATATTCTAACATTTCACTTATAAATATATTCTAGCACAAACCAATTTGCAATGTTGATCTACTAAAGTCTACTATAGATTCACATGTGGTACATGTTTAATCATAATTCCAATCAGGGTGGGTAATAAGAAAGGGAAATGGGTAAGTAATTAACCTAAAATAGTGAAGGGGTTCCCTAATCAATGTCAAAAAAGAAGGATGAAATATAATAGAGGAGGGATGTCCCCAAATAGGGATATTCATAGACAATGTCTAGTAACTCAAGCATAAAAATGTTTGAGATGTATAATGTTCATGGGCTCATCTAATTCATACCCATGTGGAGTATCCAATTGATATGCTCATGATCTATAACTAGATGTGACAATAAATGGGCCCAAATACTTAGTCTCAAATTTTCCTTTCTTTTCACATTTTACATTGGTGTTCTTCTAATTTTATTTTAACACAATGTCAACAAGTTCAAACTCTTTAGAAATGATGTGCTTACTATAACCCTAGCATAGTTGATTTTTATATTAGTGAGTCATTTCGTATCTAAGATCTCTAAATTTTATATCTTGGTTATTCTATAGTCCTCTTCAACTAGAATATCCTATAGTGAAATGCATATATAAGGGAGCTCAATCTCAATAGGGATAATTGATTCATATCCATAAACTAGGGAGTAGGGTGTAGAAATAATGGGGGTGTGGACATTAGTACAATATGCCCATAAGGTGGTAAATAACTACAAGTGTCAATCATGTCCAATGACTTAGACAATCTTTTTAAGGATTTTGACAATGGTTTTATTAGACACCTCAACTTGGCCATTACCTTGGGGATAATAACAAGTGGAGAATTTATGCTTAGTATGGTAATCTGAACAAATGGATTTAACATCCTTAATTTTAAATGACATTCCATTATCAAAAATTATAGTAGAGGGGATGCCATAATGGAAAATGAGATTTTTTAGGATAAATTTAGAGATCTAATTACTAGTTACATAATTTAGAGGGATTGACTCTACCCATTTAGTGAAGTAGTTAGTAGTAGTCAGGATATGCTTATGGCCATATAAAGAGGTGGGTTTAATTTTCCCTATGAGATCAGGTCCCCATGTATAAAATAGTTGAGGGGTTATAATTAGTTGAAGTACCTATGCTAGAGCATGAGTAAGGTCACAATGTTATTGACATGTTACACATTTCTTAACATATGTGCATGCATCTTCTTCTATAGTGGGCCAATAATAACCAATGTGAAGGATATTTTTGGCTAGGACCATACTGTTAGTGTTGGCCCCATAAACCCCTTCATGAACTTCTTTAAGTGATAAATCAATTTCTCTTGATTTTAAATAATGAAGCAAAGTTCCATCATAACCCCTATAACAGAATGTATTACTAAGTAAGGTATAACAAGAGGTGGATTGGATAAAGTATTTTGATAGTTTCAGGATAGATCAATAGGTATGATGTGATCATGGAGATAGAAGTAAATGTATTGGAACCCAAGGGAATCAGGACCAAAAGCCTCACATACCATTTCAAATTTTGGATAGTTACAAGCTGAAGCAAGAATATTTTCAATTAAAAACTGATATTTTGTAACTGAAAGAGATATGGTAATCATATATCCAATAGTATCCATCACATCAACTTATTTATTATTGGCTTCAAGAACCTATTCAAATTTAATAACATTAATTTTTATTTTGAGTATATCTACCATGCCCTTGTAAGGCATGATTTTGTCATATTTGGTTTAATATTGATCATTAACTTGATTAATAATCAACTATGAATCACCATAAACAACCATATGTTGAATGTTCCACAAAACTACAATGTGAAGCCTGACTATTAACGCCTCATACTCTACAATGTTATTGGTACACGGGAATCCAATGTGAAAATTTCTGGGAATGAGATCAACTTGTGGCATAATGAATAATATTCCTATTCTAAAATGATGAGATGTGAAGGATCCATCAAAATATAATGTCCATGGTTTGGACTCTTTTAGATTCAAAATGGACCCATCAGGGAAGTGAATTGTTATAAGAGTATAATTTAAAAGAGGTGATTTGATTAACTAATCAGTGAATGCATGCACTTTGATGGCTATATAATGTGCATAATTTAGGTTAAACTCAATGAGTAGAATGACCCATTTAGCCATTTGACCCATCAAATCTACTTTTGATGAGATATTTTAAAGGATTGATTTTTATAATCTTCATAGGCTCATTGTTCAGCATATAATGTCTTAGCTTTTGAGAATTAAAAACCAATGCAAGATAAGCTTTTTCCAATTGGGGTTAGTTATGTTTATAGGCAACCATTTTTTTCTCAAATAGTAGACTTCCCTTTATTTACCTTGATCATTATGCTACAATAAAAGTGTACCCAATGCATGTTCAATGGTAGAAATGTATAATAATAAGGGTTTACCAGGCATTGGTAAAATAAGCATTGAAATATTTGCCAGACATTTCTTTAGTTTATTGAAGGCCTCTTGATAGTTAGAAGTCATTGAAAGGTGGTGCCTTTCTATAAAAGGTATGTGAATGGGTAGCATTGATCATTAAGTTGAGAGATGAAGCGGAAAATTGATTGGATCTTACCATGCAAAATACAAAGTTGCTTCAGATTAGAAGGAGACATCTCAATAATGGCCTTGGTTTTATCTAGATTGACTTCAATGCCCTTGTGGGAAATAATGAAGCCCAATAATTTATCAGAGGTAACCCCAAAAACACATTTCTTAGGGTTTAGTTGCACCTTGTACTCATGAAGCCTCTCAAATATTATTTTTAATACTATAAGATGTTTAGTACAGGTTCTTGATTTTCCCAAAATGTC
Organism: Torreya grandis; assembly: GCA_037957365.1. Classification (NCBI taxonomy): domain Eukaryota; kingdom Viridiplantae; phylum Streptophyta; class Pinopsida; order Cupressales; family Taxaceae; genus Torreya; species Torreya grandis. The sequence goes on along the minus strand of JARHVA010003455.1, from coordinate 736,009 downwards.
ATCCATGTAATCCTCAATAATGTCATGTATTAGATCATGAAATATGACTATCATTGCTCATTGATATGTAGCTCCAACATTTTCAAGCCAAATGGCATGACTTGGTAAGAAAATGTTCCCTATGAGGTGGTGAACATGGTTTTATGTTGATCTTTAGGAGTAATATTAATTTATTTATAACTATAGAAACCATCCATAAGAGAGAGCATCTCAAAATCAACTATAGAATCAACAGTCATATCTATATTGGGTAATGAAAAATCTTATTTTAGGTAATCTTTTTAATATCCTTAAAATCTATGTAAATTATGGTGTCAATTGGATTCTTAATAATAGGCACGCTATTGGAGATCTAGTCTAAGTAATCAATCAATTTAAAGAAACCTACTTCAAACAAATTCTCTATTTCTTTCTTGACCAAGATAGAAATTTGTTGATGCATAATTCACAATTTTTACTTGATGGGCTTAGCATCTGGATGTATAATAAGATGATGCACCCCTAAAGAAATATCTAGACTAGGCATGTTTGAATATGAATAGGAAAATATATCAATGAATTCACTAACAACCATAACAGTCAATTCATATTCCTTGAAAGTGAGGGACATGCCAAGCTTAATTATTCTAGGATCTTCCCATGTACGAATATGCATATCTATAGTATCCTCCATAAGAATATTTGAACCATATTATATAATTGTTGGTAATGAATGAAAGTGATTATATTCATTTGAATGTGTGCTCTTAGACCCACCCATGTAAGAATAATCAAAGTCACCCATATCAAAAAATGACCAATTAGCAACTAGTTATGGATGTTCCAAGATCATTTTGGAAGATGCTTCCGAGTCTTCAGGGTTAAGTTCTATTGTCGATGATGAGTGTGGACTTATGGCACCCTATGCTTCCTTTGAATATGAATGAACCTCCCCATCCAAGGGCACCTAAAATAGGTTTTTACTGATGGACTAGTCTTTTTATTTACTATTTCCCAAGTCCAAAAATGCCTCAAGGAGGTTTTCACTTAAGAACCTTGATGTTTCATTTTCATTTTTATTATGATAAAGGAAATTTTCCTGCTCCCCAAAGTAAGCAATAGGGTCCAAAGTATATACAAATCCTTATTTTTGGTCACCAATTGTTAAACCATCTCTTAAGCCCAAGAATTATATTATGGCATCTTCATTTGGAAATTCATCTAGTATGATATTTTGATCTTTTTTGTCCAAATCAATGAGAATAGGATAATGGAGAGTGATGGAAACATTATGAATAATAAAAATGGTAAAAACATAATGTTAATCAAATATATGAGTATTTGTTAGCTCATCATAGATGTTATAAAAGGACTTTGTGTCTCTATCGAGAACATCATCATTAGACACCAATGTTGTGTCACTTTCAATATTTGAGGGGGCAACCCTAGGTGATTGATATCCAAGACCTCGAGACTTAGTATGTTTAACTATAACAATGGGGTATAATATACCTTGTTCTTATGCCCCCAAGAGTTTACCTTTATAATCTTTATTATCCATAATTTTATGAGATTGATTGGAATATTTTTTTCTTTAAAAATAAGAATAATAATCATCATTGTACAACCAAGACTCATCCAGTTGATTTAGATCTTCTTGATTAAATGGTTTACCTTTGATAAATGTTTTCTACTCTTTTAGATGAGGCTCTATTTTATTTTTACACCATTCCATATTAGGCTTGCCATATGATTTAGGTGACTTGGGAAGCTTGGCAATATGAAAGGCATTTTCAATACTATATGTGCCAATGCCTCTCTCTCAAACATCAAAATGGGAAGAAATTTGTGAGGGATGTGATTAGGAAGAAGAAGCTAGGTTACTAATATCTATATAATCAGACTTATGTGGGTAAGGTATCACATGTTTATCCTTTTTGATGGCCTACTCTACACTAGGATAATAAGGGTATTGGTGTTCTTCCATAAGTTTACAATATTGGTAAGGTTGTAGAGCTCCAAGACTAGTAACTTCCATGTTAGAATGTGGGAATTTGAGGGACTGATGCAATATGGGGGGAATTACATGTATCTCATGGATCTAAGGATGGGCAAGGAGGATATTATAAAATAATTCCAAATCTATAACATAACACATGGTATTATAAATAACAGGCCCAACCTAGATGGGTAAGGAAATTATACATGTAGAATCACTTTTAGTATTATTATAGCCCTTAATGGTGATATTCTCATTCTTCAAATTTTTTGTTGTGTATCCCACATGCTTGACTAATGTCAATGGAACAATATTGAGGCCAAAACCATTTTCTATGAGTACCCACTTAATTTTATGGTGGATATTTATGGATTTAATGTATAGGGAGTGAGTATGTGAAGGACCAAGAGTTGACATATCACTCTGATCAAATGTAAGTTGAGGGTCAAGAGATAAATGTCCTACCAATGCTTGTGATTTATTAAGTGAAATATTTTCAAGCACCTTAGATTGACTTAGGAGGTCATAGAAAATATATTTGTGGACTTGTGATGAATGCAAGAGATATAAGATGGACATTTGTGCTAGTATTTTATTTAATTGATCCACAAAATCATAGTGCTTGACAACAGGGGGAGTTTTTTTAAACTCTGGGGGATTTTAAATAGGATTATAATTAGAATTTGGGATAATATTTGAGGAAAAGGAGTCAGGCCCTTGAAGGATAACCCTAGGGCATCGAGTTGTAGTAGTGTAGTCTTAAGTTAGGATAAGATTAAGATAATTAGAGGAATTATAGGTAGGTCTTGGGATAATAACCCTCAAAAGAGGATTATTTGTGGGAGCAGCTCCTAGGATAGATATACTTGATTTTTGGAAATTATTAGGATGGGAATAGGAAGGGAATAGAATGATTGCCACATGATGCCCCATGATATGCCCAACCATGTTATTGTAGTTGTAGGGAGTAACATTGTAATTTATATGGTTATCTTGGGAACCCTGATTGGTGTTATGATTATGGTTATGTTTATACTAATATTGTTGATTTTGATTAATATTATGCTTGGGAAAGGTATCTCTATAGATCCCCATGTTTTGATTGGAATTGGATGGTGCATTGTAATATCTAATTTCAAATCTTTTAAGCATGTCTTGAATAAGGTGTCTTAATTGCACACATCAATGAATACCATGACCTTTTAAAAGATTATACACACAATACTCATTTTCATGATACCATTCAATCTTGGGTTGAATCTCATCAAATGGTTTAGTATTAGACCAAGTGATCATGTTCACAGCAAGTAACTTCTGAAATATTACCTCAATGGGCTCTCTGAGATTAACAAAAGGTCTCTTATTAGATTAATTCCTTTGAGGAGGTGGAATCTAAAAATTAAGGTGTTATGGTAGACAAGCATGTTGTATTGGTGGTGGTTACACTATTTGAACATATCTTACATTCATTACTCCATTGCCAATCACATTCTTATTATGATTAAAGGTTTTAGGCTTCTTAGTCGTGCTTGGTTGACTTTGTGTTGAAGCTTAATTTTGATTATGACTATCAGTTTGATGTTGGGATTGATTTTGTGAATAAATTTTGATCAATCCTTTATCAATGAGGGCCCATTTTATTTGGACTCCTTTTTCATTAAATTCATCAAAGGTGCCTGGACAATGTAATTTGAGGTTGAGAGCTACCTCTGAATTTAAATTAGCCATGAATATTTACTATCTATTTTTCAAGAAGATAATGTGGAAACTTATCGGCCAATGTTTTCCATATTTTAAGATAAGATAAAAATCTTTCTCCACCTCATCATTTGGTATTACACAAGTCAACCATGGTTAACTCATGTTCCATATTATAGGAAAAATGTATCACACACTTCTCTGATAGATCATTAAAATTAGTATTTAAACCCTTTGGGAGATGCATGAACCATTCTAGACTACATGAAAATAAGTGAAGCATAAAATGAGGCTTATAGCCTACTTATTGACATGAAACAAATTAATCCTTTAATTATTTTCTTGGGTCACCTTTAGCTTATACTTGTCAAGTTTAAGAATATCAAAATGAGGGGCAAAGGGTGTCTAAAATATTCTCATGTCAAATAGATACAAGTATATTTAATCCAACTTATATTTTTGGCCTTGAGTTCCTACTTGTAATCTTGAAATGGTATCCTTAATGACCCGTTAATCCTAAGGAAAAGGGGTATTTTGGGATGTAGATGGTGGAACTTGTTGTTGGGGATGGAATTGTGGATTAGTTGAAGTTGTAGTAATATGGACCCCTTATACTAGCCTATTAGGATTATTAGTTGTATCTCCCATATTATATTATGTGTAGGGCACTTAGTCTTAACTAGAATTGGAAGGGGGATGTAAATTCATTACTGAGTAAGAGGATGTTGTTATCTTTAAGGAGGAACTTGTTAATAGGTAGGGATATATTGTGAATTAGAAATAACTTGTTATCTAATTGGAGCTTTTTATTACATAGTGGATGAGACTTGTTGGGTATTAGAAGGAATTTAAGTAACCCAAGAAGGGTTGGGTTGAAAAGAATGTGGGCCAAATAAAACATGTTGAGACTTAGTAGGAACTTGTTAGGAATGAATTAGCTTTTGTTTCTATTGAGGAGGGTTTTTGGAATTAGAGTAATTTTGGCATGGACTAGAACGAATTGGAACAATGGGATTATTATAAATTGGATGGGTATTTGGCAACATTTGTTGCAAATTTTCAACAACTTGTTATGAAGAATCTACAAGTATATGTTGTTCTAGATCAGTAGGTGTTTATTGAATAGGGAATGGATGAGCTAATGGATTTATAACCTATGTTCTTAAGGATAATTGGTTTCTATGAATGGAATCTTAGAAACTGGATGTGTGATTAATGAGGATACAAGGCTAGCTAAGATTTGAGTAGCTTGTTGTATTTATGCTACAATAACCAAGGATAATGGGGTAGTGCAATAATCAACTCCTTACAATTTTTAGATATGTTTGGAACAGATTGCCTTTATACAAATCCTTGATTATGACCATAAGATGGTATATATTCATCTTTGATCCATTTTGTAATAGTCATAATATTATTGATTGGGGTAAGGTTTTATAATGTTTAATAGGGTTTCTATTAGATGATCAGAGGAACTTTAGCACCCATTTCTAATAAACACAAAAGAGATTCATATTTTTTTCAAGTCTTGTTTGAATTAATTTTGATCAGTCTCATAACTAGGTGGCATGTCCTCATACTCTAGTTGATAGACCTCTATGTCTTTAGGATTAATGTAGTTATTGATGATCCTAGCATGCAAAGGGGTTTTTGGTACAATCTTAATCATAGGCCACATTATAAGTTGTACTTCTCATATATCGAGGCATGTTGGACACTTGTCATAAATTAATGGATCTAACTTGGGACTCAAATTCTAAAGATCAAGTGGTCTAGGTTATCAGATATTTTTGAAGAAACCAAAGATTTGTAAAGGAATGATTCTCTTAAATTAAAGTGGCATAAATGAGATAGACTTGTGAATGTATAAGACATTATTAAGATAAAATTGAATTTATTATTTTAATGTGTGTGCTTATACCACAAAAATCCTTGACAAGTTGAATTTGAGTTGAAATAGAATTAGAATGTTCAATTTAATTTGAGAAATTTGAATGTCGGGATAGAAGGTTTGACTAGACCAAGATGGACCTTTGATCAATTTTGAATTTTGAACAAGAATGTTTGGCCTATGATTGATTTTTTATTTCAATTAGATGTCAAGTTTGGATTATAATTTAGAAATTAGTTTATATTTACTTTCAAATTAGAATTTTAAATATTTGAATTTGAAAGGTGAACTCAAAATAGTTAATTCAAAATAGTGGAATGGGAATAATGGAATGATAATATTGGATTGAGAATAGTCACATGGTAATAGCGATCTAATAATAGTGACATGGGAATAGTGATCAGAGAATAATGAACTAGGAATAGTGATTTGGGAATAGTGATCTAAAAATAGTGACATGGGAATTGTGACCTAGGAATAGTTTTTAGGAATAGTGATCTAGAAATAGTGACTTAAGAATAATTACTTGGGAATAGTGATTTAGGAATAGTGACCTGGGAATAGTGATCTAGGAATTAGGGTTGAATAAAAATGGTTAGAATAATGACATGGTTTAGACAAGGGGCATATTCATTTGGATGGTATGATGTGGAAAATTATCAATAGCATAATAGGTATAGAGGAATGATTTTTGACCTAAAAAATGGGCAAAATAATGCCTTGGTGCGTAATTGTATATAGACTTGGTTTTTTCCATAACTTGTTTTTGAATTTGTTTTTGGTATAAGGTTTTCAAAAAAGTAGGTTTGAGAACAACATACATGCAATCAATAAGTATCATAACTTATTTTAATGACTAACACGAGAGTACTCAACATTCACTGATCCTTCAATATACTCACATTTTGAGAGTATTAAAAAGTTTAAGATTCATTAAATAATTAATGTAGTTATTGGTGGTATTTTAATCCCACCATTTTTTCAAAGGTTTGCACATGAAATGAAACTTCAGGGGGCCTTACCTTTGTACCCCTACACAAATAATTTTTTCATGGTTGAGAGGTCTTATTCTAGTTTTATTTGGATTTCAATATGGTCCCGATATACCTTTCAATACATGGGCACAAAGTTCATCAATGAAGACCAAAAAATAGGCTATTTATAGGAGGGTCTAACCCCATCATGACCACTTCATCTATTATATTTTAGTGAATCGATACTAAAATTTTAGAACTTCAAGGGATTGCAAGTAACTCTAGGTATTGGAGCATGAAATCTCATCACATCATGGTGTATGTAAAATACACAACTGCTTAGGCATTTATTGTGGTATGTTTCTCAATTTATATACTTTATAGATATATAGGGTTTGGTATGAATGTTTGGTAATGACATCCCAGTTATCACACCCTAAGAGACTTTTAAAAGGGTGATTAACTCTCACTTGCATAGTCTAAAAAGAAAACATGGAAGGTATTGTCATTCTAATTCAAAATGGGAGAGCATACACATAAGGATCACATAGAAAAAACAACTTACAAGGTGCATAATTGGCAAATCTTTAGGAAAAAAATAAGTTGGCACCTCACATTTATCAGTCACCCAAAAGGGGAGAGCATTCATCTAAGGATCAAATAAAAAAATAACTTACAAGAAGCAAAAGAAACCAAAAATAAAAAGGGGAAAGATTTAATAGACAAGTTATTAAAAAAATAACTCATTAAATGTTTGGAAAGCAAAATGCTTTCATCTTAGTTTTTTAACACTACTTATTTCGCCGAGGTCCTATAATAAAATGGTTAATAGTTTTAAGTGTGGTCTTTAGAAAGCATAATTTTTCAAACAAATGAATTAGGAATTTTATTCATTTAACCTCAAAAAGATACAAATGAGATGTTAAAAAAAAACTAAAAGATAAAAAATGATAGTTAATAAATTAACTATAACTCGTAAACTACAAATTCATTTGTCGTGAAATTTGGAGAGGTTTTTATTAACACAAATTTGCACCAACCTGTAAAAAACTAGAGTAATATAATTGAGAAAAATTTACAACAATTTTACCATTCATTTTTGTTATAAAAATGATAGTCATCAAATTAGAAATATCTCCTAAAATAAAAATCAGGTTGCTAAAAAAAATTTAGAGCTTGTTGTCAAGACAAATACAAATCATCCTAAAAAAAAATAGAAAAATAAATTAAAAAAATTAAAATAAATAACCATTTTAATATCCATTTTTTATTTATGATTTTTAAAAAAAAATGAATGAGAGAAATGTTACAGGGTGCAAGTCCCACAGGGCATGTTAAATGTATCTCTAGGAGTATGAAGGGTTAGTTTCTTCATTAGTGAAAATATTAAAAAAAAAACAAATCAACTAAAACAAGACCCTAAGCATAGGACCTCTTGATTCTAATGCAAGGGTAACCAAAATCAAATAGAAATAAGAAAATACACTAATTTTTATATTTTTCTCATGGATTGATCACCTTGTTAAGAATAAGCAAAAGTGGCTCAGATATGTAGATTCAAAAGTCTTGTAGAAATTTTATCTAGGTTGTATATAACATCTCCTTTTGAAAGCTTTGAATAATGGTTGATGAGGAATGAAATTAATGCACAAGGGAGTTTTTTAAACTATTGGGGATTTAATTTGATTCTTGAGCATGGAAATAAAGGAGGTCTAAGGTCTTATTCATAACATTCTTGAATAAACCTAAACTATTCATCTTGAATTTGATATGGAGGGTAGAAGATACACCCTCCACATCTCACATGGATTAAGTAATTGATCCCTTGATTTCTTTGGAAGATCAAGGGAGTGGGATTAAGATTCTATTTGATGTGGAATGGGCTTGATTAGAGTTTATCCCCAAGTGGAAGGGGTATCTCAAAAATGGGGACAAGTAGAGCAGTCTTATATTAAAAAATGGAGGAAAAGGGATAATGGGGAACAAGTAGAGGAAGAGGTGAATATAAAATTCATTCATAGAATAATGTGATGATAAAAAGATATATTTAATTTTATAAATTATGAATATTTCAAAATCCATGGAATTTATGATTAGGGGAAGATTAGTTAATTAATTTAAATTAATAGCTAATGAATAATGAACAATGAATAGTGAATAGTGAATAGTAAAGGAAATCATCCAATATGCAATGGTGATAATGAATGGATGACTCTAAATGGTGCATTTCCCTAATTAGGGATTCTTTGAGGCAAATTCAAACTTGTATGTTGGATGTGAAAAATAATTTTGGATGAACAAATTATTTGGACCAGTTTGTGTGCAATTACAGGAAGTCATTCCATTTTGAAAGTTTGATACATAAGGTGGTAAAAATGAAGTATCTACAAATATCATATCAAGTATATTGGGAAAGGTATAAGTATGATATAGGCATGTGTAAGTATATAAGTTTAAACATGATAATAGAAGTGATCATAGAATAATATAACCTGGGTGTATTGTGATCAAAGAAGTAGATGCCCCCAACATACTCATGATGTGTGGAGGGAAGATCGAGCATCTATATATGCATATATTATGTATTTGGGTATGCATATATAATACTCAAATGAAGCGTGAAACATGTGTATATAGTAAAGGAATGATATGCTATCCACTAACATGGAGAAAACAACATATGTATAAAAATGGTATAACTAGGAATAATGCTAATTTTTTGGGGTATTTTTTGAATTTTTTTTTTAATATTTGTTATTTCCAAACTTATTTTGGATCATTTGCATTATTTGGATCATAGTTAGATATGTGAAAATAGTGCATGGCATATTCTTCCTCACAATTTACATGTGAAGTAGAACAACAATTACCATCATGTGGTATATTAATCAATTTTACCTCATGGGAAAATGACATACCTTACTAATTTTGGTCAATTTTATCTCATGTTTGGTATAAGCCAGGATTTCCCACTATAAATGAATATTGAGATTTTTATGGTATAACCCAAACTCTTATTTGAATCACTTTAGAACTACAAGTAATTAGTATTATTATGCTGCCCAATGAGTCTTTCCAACCTCATTTATGTTATAAGTCTTTTATCAAATCCAAGTTGTTTCAAATGTCTTACATTTCAAGTGGTTTTTTTTGTGTAGGATCAACATGGTTATGCCAAAAATAAGCACCACCCATGAATAATGTGATTGTTAGATCTTGTTGGCATGAATGTTTTTTTATTTATTCAACTTGAGTTGTTTGTTTTGGATGTGTGTCTTATATTGGTCCCATATTGAGTAGTGTTTATATGGCTCTCATATAAATGTGAGGAATGCCACATAATTTCTTCATCATTTATATGTGGAATAGAACTTTTGTATTTGGAAGGAGAGATGTTAAGTTTGTTTGGATACTTGAGTATGAATAAAGTATATATATGAGCATTCAAGTATAAATAGGTTAATGATTCATATTTTTATTTAACATTATTTCCCTTAATGTGGAAAGAAGACTTAAACTAAATATGAAGTATAATTACAAATTCAAGGGTCTAAATGGTAAGGCATGTGATGTACTTTTAAATCTAATAGCATAGTCTTGAAGGGATTCATTACCATGTTGTTTAAAATTATGAAAATGTTTTAATGTAATTATAGGCACCTTGTGTATGTTGAAATCCAAAAATAAGACATCCTCCATTAGTGAAAAAGTGGTTGAGGAACCCTTTGGCAAGCTATAGAACCAATTGTGAGCTTCATCAATAATACTCATATGTAAGGATTTTATCAATAGTTTTTCATATTTAGCCCATTGACCAAAAATAATGTACATATTTAATCATGTGATCAAAGGGATCTTTAAAAAGTAGAAAAATAGGTAAATGTGATAGTTTAAAACCTTTTGTATAAGGATATCCAAGTATACATTGTGTTGTCGGTTGATTATAGTATGAGGTAATATTAACATTAACATAATAGTGAGCCATTTAAATTTGAAGTATATATACTTGTCTTTGAATATCTCTAATATCACTCATCATAGACATGAGATCACCACTAAGATTGGGGGTGATTGGAAAATTTGTTATCATTGGTTCTAATCCATGCCCTCTTTTAAATTTAGGCATATTAGTATTATCATCCTCACGAATAATAAGTGCAAGTTTGGAATCACTAAATTTTGGATACTTTAGTAATGTTATTAGATCTTTGAATTCTATAACCTTTGGCATATCCTTTGATAATTCATCCACCTTAAATGATGATATAGCAATTGGAAATTTAGGTGACTTTCATAAAGTTACTTCTTTTAAAATGTAAGGAGATTTTTGCATGAATGAATCTTTTGGAAGATAAAAATCCTTTTGTTTAGAAAGCTTGGTTGATATTGGTAAAAGTTCATTTTTTGAAACATTAGGAGATTTTTCCCATTTAATTTTATAATGCATCCTTCCTTGCAGTGCCTTAATGTTATTTGGTAAAGATTCCATGATGTCTTTATTTACCTTTAAAAAAAAATCAATATTAAATGAAGGAAGAAAAGAATCATCACACTTAATGAGGGGGATATTATTTAGAAATGTTAGGAGTGTGGGAGTTTATAATAATGTATTTAAAAAAACATTCCCTTTTTGAATAGTTTGTAAATCAACCATGATGTCATTATGCATTTGGCAAAAAAAATCACGATCATATAATGGAATATTTTTCCCATATGAATCAAAAGTGGATATGAGAGATGAAGGAAAAGTTTGACTATCTTTTTTAAGAGTGTTCAACTCAAATTTTGGGATGGTGGTGGCATCATTCTGGTTAGAGGGATGGTAGCTACCATCATTCAAATATTAGAGATGATGTGCTTGTGCATTTGAGCAATTTTCACTCCTTCCTTGATAGAGAGTTGAATATTTTTATAATCATAATTATCAAAACAATCTATATCATCCATGCTGGAGGAAATAAAGAAAACAAATATTAAGGCAAATAGGGTAAAGAACATCAAATAGATAATACTTGTGTGACAATGAGACTCATAATTTGGTTTTGCCAAATGTTTAGCCCTAAATTTAGATATGTGGGGTTATCTAGAGATAAGGAGAATATATTATTTTTTTCACAAAGATGGTGAACTAACCTAATGAGTAAGCCAATTAATATAAAACTCACCAAAAATAGTATTTTGAAGTTACATAGATGTGATTACTAAAAATAGTAAAGTATAACTATTGATATATATTGTAATGAGTTAGAAATAAATGATACTTAGTTGGTTTACTATGCACCTGTAGGTTTGTTCTAGAACAAGTTGTAAGTGGACATGAAGGTGATCCTATAATAGTCATCAAATTTTAGGAATATTCTTTCTATGGCCTTGGATGCTTGTGTTAGATCTATATAATTATGTTGATGCAAGTGTCTAACCCTACCATAGGTGTCCTATATGGAATACTAACTGGATTAATATGTAACCAACTATAACCTTTTATTTTTTTCCACATTTATTCTAATGCCTTTAGATCATGCACATAGGTTGTCACTTTTTGTCAAATTATCAAACCCTAGCTCTTCACCTTTGGCATGACTATGGGAAAAATGGGTTTGTGGGCTCATAGTGTCAAGCTACCTTAAGGACCCCTCTATAAATGGCCATTGTCTACATAGCCAATACTCTAAATAGGGCCTCAAACTTATATAGTTCTACCCTATATGTTGGCTTGTGTCTGCCCAAGGATGAAATGTGTGATAATCAAAAACATGTAGTGACCTAGATTGTAACTTGGAAAATATGACTCATGGGATGCTATTTGAATGTTTTAGACTTGTATAAATACCACTCCTATGACTGATGTGGAAATAGTCATAAATAGGGTAGGTTTGCTTACTTGATTGCTTGATTAAGTGATTTTTGGCATATTTCCTTGTGAGTTGTATGTGATTTCTAAGTGTTTTCTAGGTGACTAATGAATGAGGGTTGATATTGTATATATACCAATCCCTTTTATAAATATCTCTCATTAAAGCACTTAAGCCAAACTTTAGGATACGTTTCTTTTTGAAAATTGGATGACTTTCGGGCATTAGACACTTTTTAGTAAAAGTGTACACTTGTGTTGACATAAGTATCTATTTGGGATGCAAGTGTTTGGGGAGATAAAAAACATGTATAGGTTTAGAGCTAGCAGTAAAGGATAATAATCAAGTTTAGATATTTTTGCATAGTATATAAGGCTTAGTCATCACAATAATAATGGTCAAACTAAAAGTTAAGAAATTATGCTAAAATAGAGAGTGAATTCAAACCTTTCAATAATGGGCATATATAACTAAAAGGTACAACTATGATAGGTATTTTCTAAGTCTACAACACTAAGGTACTATATAAATTATATTTTAGTATCTACAATAATGATATAGCTTATAATTTGACACATATCATTCATGGGATGCTCTTTGAATGCATCAAACTTGTAATATGACTGATCTTATGCTTGATATAAAAATAGGGTAGAATAGCTTGGTTTTGTAGTTAACTAGTTTAGCTCTTTGTAGGTGTTTTCTTGGTATTTGCTAGATAAGGAATGAGAAGGCTTAGACTTGTATTTATAGCACACCTTTTGAAAATATCTCATAGTAGGGTTTAATAAGACAAATAGGCTAACCCATAAGTTTTAATTCATTTACAATTTATATGACTTTTGGAAACTTTCCACTAGATAAAGACATAGATACTACCATCGACGGTAGTATCCCTATGTGGTTGGTAGTGTCCAAAAGGCTAGAAAACAAATATGGATATAAAACTAATGGTGAAGGATGTTTATCATGTTTTAAATTTTTTGTGTAGTACATGAGACTTGGGTCATCAAAATTATATGGAATAGACTAAGAGATAAACATTTAGGCACAATGAGATGGTGAATACAAGCCTTTCAATAGTAGGGAGGTCTAGAATTAAAAGGTAGATCTTTAATTGATATTTGTCAAATGTCCAAGACTAATATGCTATAAAAATTTAGTTTTAGTATCTACACACTTATTCACCATTCCCATACACTTGCATGCTAGTTATGATCTTGATTTATTTTAAGTTGTTATTAATCTCCTACAAGAACCTCTTACTCTATGTTAAATTAGTAAAATATCCTACTTAGACATTTGCATTCCTATTTCCTAGATAGTAATGTCATACTTTAAAAATAACATCAATGGAACTATCATGATGTTGATGTTACCATCCTTTACCTAGAAAATGATATTTTTTTTAAAATCAAATCATTCTCATAATTTGGCCCATTCACCTAACATGTCAGTGGTGTTGTAAATTACCCAATTGAGTGCATATAAATACAAATCAATGTCAAACATATTCATCACCTAATAATTATCTATCAAGAATCTATACACTACTACTCATCAAGTAAATCTACCATATTATTCTCAAATTATAAATTAGTCACTAAGAGCAGCCATCAACCAATTTTGAAACACACCAAGTTAAGTTAAGAGTCAACACTATCAAGATCAAAGCCAAATTTCTAGGTGCATTCATATAGTGAAATATCACAATTGCACAATCACACTAACATGATGAACTATACATGGTTTGACTTACCTCTTTGAATTATTGGATACATAAGCAATGATCAAACATCAAGGGGTGATTGGGGTCATTTCATCCTAAATACACTTCATCACCTTTTTACAATTTTTTATCCTTCATAAGCAGACCTAGGGTTTTAAGGAGAAGGAAGTTGATTTTTGGAATTGTGCACACTATCAAACATCAAGATCATACACAAAGAGGCATTACAGATGGACTCATCACATTGTATGGTCATAGATAACCAAAGATACCTAGGATAGTAAAATCATCTCCAGTCACTACTATTAACATTTTTATCCAAGCTTGGTGTTAGTGACATTGTATGCACATAGACATAATTCCAAATCCAAATGAATCATGAGCCATGTTCTAGTCCATTTTTATTGTCAACAATCGGTCATAGTCATCTAATCAAATAGTGAAGCTAAATATCTTATCCTTTATTGTAATTTTCATAAATAGTAAATCCAATTATCAAGTCAACTATAGTATTATACATTTAGATTTATGTTTTATTACCATACATTATAATCTAAATTAATTTTACTAGTTCTATCCTATTTTAGATTTATCTAATCTAAAAATAAAGTAAATAGAATGATGACCTAGAGGCTCGAGAGGTTGAGTAGTGTACCAATAAGTTGCCTACAAAAAATAGGGGCGAATTGAGAGAGTTTAGACACAAAAATTGATGCCACAATATTGCATGCATACAAGTCATGTTTGATTAAATGGGTGGGCTGACTAGATTCATACTTTTCCTATATTAGTAAATTTGAATTGTTAAAACTTAGCAAACTAGGATTTTCTAGTAGATCTAAACAAGGGGTTTTAGAATTCTCTAAGCCAAGGGAAGATGATGTAATCAAATGACATCAATTAGTTGGCATAACATTAATTATACAATTTTCTTAGGCAAATTTTTTTCCTATACATTAATAAGGGATTTAGGTGTTAGGCTTGAATGTTAAGTGATAATTAATATTAATAATTATAAAATAAATAAAAAGTAGTAGTTGCAATTAATATTAGACTTATAATAAGATTGCATGTATTTTAATATAGTTTATGTGTGAAAAGAAAGAGAGTGAGCAATCTACAAGAGATATGAAAAAGAGAAAACAAAACTTACAATTTTTCTCATTTCAGTGTGGTGGTTGTAAATGTGGGTTGTCTTATTTTATGAAATATTCACCTTTACCCTCTTTTAATAAATTTTTCCAACCCATAGTGATGAGGGATATGGAAACTATCTCACATTGTCCTTGTTCCTTTAAATTCTTCAAAATATGTCTTCTTAAATTTTAATTCATCATATATGTTGATATGTATTCTATGAACACCAAAGGTTCTTACAATAAGGTCCCTAATGTTTTTGGATTTATGAAATATTCTCTCCAATGCATGAGTTCCAAGTCTTAGTTATATAAATAACCATGTGGTGGAAAAGCAATGAGATAAGTGGTTATTAATCATGGATGGTTCAAATGTGATGGATGTCTAGATTCTACTTGAGATGGATGGGTGGATCTAACCTAAGGTGAATTTGTCCCAAAAAAAGATAAAAAGGAGGGAAGATTAAGGTATAAAAGAGAGTGATATTTGACTCAATTGAGGTCTATACCCTTCCAAGTAAGCCTTTTTCTATCCTAGGCTAGGAAAATGTCAAGAACTAATATCTGATGCAAGTTGTTGTCTGCACAATATACACACTAACATAGTTAATTTTCAAAGGAAATAGTTGTAACATGCTCATTGACAACAACCAAAGATATTTTTAGAACCATATTACATAGCACATCCTTTGTCTCTAACCAATAATATGTATGATCTATAATAAATGAGCACTCAAACTAATAATTTTGTCCAATATGAGTAATTACAAACAAACATTCTTATAACCTATTCCAGATTTCACTTAATGAAAATTTATCATAATACACATAGATTTAGAAGATAAAAACACATTCACACAAAATCACATAAGTATCTTAAAACATTCTTTGCTTGCATTAATTACTAAAATCTCCTCCCTTAATAATGAGGGATAAACATGTACTTATGTTTGGGATGGGGATGCCTTGTCCTCAAAGCTCAGTCTAATTTTACAATGTCTAAATTAGGATTATGTGTCAAAAAACATGAAATTAGTTCATGAATATAATATATTAAATATAATCCTAATTTAGACACAAAATCCTTTTCATACAGAATAAGTCATCTCTAATAAAATAGATCAAGACTTACATTAAGTCTTAGTTGGAAATGCTAGTACAATTTTAGTTTTAATTCAAATAATTAAAGTATCACCATGGAATATCCTATTAAATTATCATGCAAAACCATTATCACTAAAGGTTAAATTGAGGTAGGATTCATTGTTTATGGTATCATTAAAGGCACAATAGTTGATGCCATCATAAGCATTACTCTAATTGGAGCATATATTATATTATATTTAGGGGACATATAATTAGTTGCCAGTGCTTGAATATGAGACAATGAGGATCTCACTTGAGATGATGAAGTTTGAGCCTAAGAATCCATTTACACTTATCCTTTTAGCATTTTATACTCACTCATTCTTGCTTTAAAATCCTGCTTAATGGTCTCAAAATCTATGATGGACTTTTTGAATAACATTGAAATTTTGTCCATCAATTTATTGTGTATGATCGTGAAAGATTTAAAAGAGACATCCAGTGTCTCTTTTTGATCCACATTATCTCTAACAAATGTGATTAATTATACCACTTGTTCATTGGTTTGGTACGTGATGCTCTCCACTTTTGCCTTAAAACTATCAGATACAACCTATAACAAACTTTAAAAAAAGGGATTAGTGACTATTTGACCTTATGGTGTATATACACATGTAATCCTAATATCCCTAAGAACTTGACTAGTTATCTAATCTTGATTCAAAAATTACTGGACCAACCCCTACATTTCTTGATACCATTCCACTAATAATCCCTCTTTGTACTTACATAGTTTTGAGCCAGAGTTACGTCATGTGCTACTATTAAATTTAGGTGATAGGATTCCTTTAGTCAAGTTGCTTTGCCTGTGAAGTTTAATTTGGCATCCTAGTTCTTTAACAACTCATGAAATTTGACCACATCTTCCCATAGTGGTTGATATTGTTCTCTTGTTGATCTGATCAAACACAAGATGTGGTATAGAGTCCTAGCATAATTTTGCACATTATCGATTCTATTTTAGGAGCCTCAATTACATTTTGTTATTCTAACCTCATTTTGTATTGATTCAATCCCATAAAAATATGCTCAATCATCCCCCTATATGAATCAACCATTATTATAAGGTCTTATTTACATTCATCTACATCTCCAAGCCTTGCTTTCCTTTTTTTTGTCAATGAAAATCATTCCTCCTATTTTTCAAGCTCAACAGGCTTACCCTCAACCATCATTGTCTTCTTCCTCACTCTCTTAAATGTATTCATGAGTCTATCAAATTACATGGCAAATTTTATCATGCTTGATTCTTCTTTATCTAATTGTTGTATCCATGTAGGAAGCATTGTGAGAGTCTTCTCAGTAGTCTAGGCTAGATATGAGGAAGTAAGGAATGAAGGATTTCCTAGGGTTTAAACTAATAATACAAGTGGAATATTTGCCATTAAAGATGGAGTGTAAGATGTAGGGGGTTTAGGAAAAATAGACAAATATTTTTGTATCCACTATTTTAATATTATATAGCACCTCAATCTTGTACACTTGGCAAACTTAGACCTTGGTTGTTCCTCTCAGTTCTATACCTTTCCCACTTCTATGAGTCTAGTATCTACTCTATATTATAACCCTTGGCCTATCTCTTAGTTAATCCAATCTTATGTTGATGACCCAGACCTTTTCTCTTTCCAAAAATTCTTAAAATGTACTTTTATTCCACCTCTACAAGTTTTGAGCTTGTACTTATTTCCTTGCTCCATGGACACTAATGTCTAAGATAAACATTGGCATCAATGGTAGTGTCCTAATCTAATGTAAGTGTCTAGTTCCCTAAAGTCATTTAATTTTTAAATTAAATGTATCCTAATGGACAACCTAACTACTTTAATGCAAGTTATTACTCCAAATGGATTGATATAAATACAAGATCAACACTCATTCATTATTAACCTATAATAACTAGTAATATGAGAACAATACTAAGTATTCTTACCAAAGAGCATTCAATTGATAAAGCTTCCTTATTTCCACACCAGTCATAGGCACAACACATTTACAAGTCTGAGTTACTAAAGGAGTACCCCAAGAACCTAATTTTCTAAGTTACAAGCTAGGTCATTGTTGTACTTACTTTAAATATATTGTACGATTCACACATAATCCAACACATAGGGGAGAACTACATGAGTCTAAGTCCTCTTATATAGTATTGAATATGTAGGCAACACCTTCAAATAGTGGGGGTTTTAGGGTCAGCTCGACACCATGTGCCCACTAACCCATTTTCCCCTAAGGTCATTATGAAGATGGAGAACTAGAGTTTTGACATTTAACAAAGAGTAATAGTCCATAACCTAGATCTAAATGCACCAGAGTGAAGGTGAAGCAAAACTTAAAAGCATTCAGGTGGTCACATCATTTTTTAATAGGTATTTCATACATGACACTAGAGTCAAACCCAGAAAATAGCATCGACATAACTATTTAAAGTTGACTTTAGTGTCCAAAGCTCCAGAAACATCAAATCTAGAATCTAATGACTATGCCAAAATCTCCTTCTAGCCTACTTTTTACACATTCTAGATCCAAAACTATATTAGCATTATAAAAAGATAAGTACATCACTTATTTATCATTTATATATCTATAATAGTTCTACTTTCCATATTTAGACTATCTCTACATAATAAATATAATGTATGTTTATATCTAAGTTTAACATCTAATTGGCCTGCTATAGATATGATTATCATCCTTGTGACATTTCATTTATATATACCCCTTTAATTTAGATCTAAGGTTAACAATAAGATCACCTTAGATGTACATTTTAGGGTTAAAAACCTTTCTCCAAGCTGTATTCTTTATTAGTAGGGGAGTCTTTATAATATACTTGGTTAAATCTGGGGACTTATGTAAAGAAACTATTGATGATTTTGTTTGGGTGGCCTATGTAACGGGCATCCCCAACTAAGTACGACTCACTTATGTTTATTGGGTAGTAGAAATATATTTGGACACTATGTCCTTAACATGTACCCCAGTTCTTGTGGTCCCCTGACTAGTAATTGTGGAAGGAAATAAATGAATCAATGGGGCTTGGGATGATGTTTGAAAAAAATGTTTAATGGAAGCATAATAAATTCTTGTAGTACTAATGACATTAGGAATATAAGGAATGAAACAATGTGGACTTCCAAACCTTTTTTCTGTTAAAACCTTGTTATAAAGGGCCCTTATCCTTGAATCTATTATAGAAGGAGTGAATATAGGCTGAGCTATAATTATTCCCCTAGTTATTGTAGCACCTAGACCAATAGTGTCAATCAATGTAGAAACCATTATAGTAGTAGGGGATTCTTTGGGACTAATTTCCCTAGTAGCTTATTGAATGATAACAAACCCTATATTGGCTATGTTTCATGTCTATGACTCTTCAACTTATGGAGAAGGAAGTGGATGGCTAGGAGGATAACCCTCAATTTGTTCTTATACTAAATCATCTCCAAGACCATTCAACCCAGTTCCCTCTACTAAGTTATCCTCTTCAATCTCTACATATAAAGGTCTTTATGGTACATTTGCATAGTTTGGTGGTCTTTCCCCCACTCCTATGATATTTGGATCTTATAAAGTGGTTGGAAGAGTCCTTATTTTCATCTTATATGTAACTATTGAAGGAGGAGTAGTAGAAATTGGCTTTGGTGATGAAGTAGTATTAAATGGACTTCATGGATAAGTACTAGTAATTGGTATTGGTGGATAAGTAGGAGTGTGTATACACATAATATTTTCACATTTTTATCAAATACTGATGCTTTCTATAGTTTAGTAACCTATCAAGACTCAATATCTCTAAGTGCATGCCATAAAAGGTGCATCAAGAAAGGGGTGGGCAGACCATTGGTACTTCATAGAATTATTGTCCCTTATTACCACTTATTACCAATCCAACTAGTTCCTAAAAACATTTCCATAAGCTATTACTCCTCCTTTGTACACTCCTCTAATCATTTATTACCTTTTGTACCCATTTTCTTAACCTAAAACTCCTTTTGATAGTTTACAGTACTAGGTCAATTAGTTCAACTTTTTACTCTTATTGGCAAAACTCATTTAGGGTTTAGGTTGGCTCTTAGCTGACCTAGCCCATGACCTAGTGAGTTTATCTCAATAATAGTACTAGGTCAACTGGGTTGACCCTATCGACCAAAAATTTTGGAAGGGATTAGGGTTAAATTCACCTACATATACAAGATCTTTTCACCATTCTTAGAGAGACATCAAGAGTTATTATTCATTTATGTTTATTTATAATTTGTTCTTCCACCATTCTACTTGAGGAGTCTTAACTTAGGGTTTATACTTGGAGAATATAGTCTTATGGAGAAGTCTTGGATGCTTTGGCCTTTCTTAGTGATCCTTATAAACCACAACAACCTATTTTGAAGCCCCTTTGACCAAGGGAAAGATTGAGTCTTGATGGGTTCATCTTTCAGGTAAATATTCTCCAATTTTGTTCCTCTCTTTAGTAAATAGAAGTAGCTTAAGTATTGGATTTTGAATAATATTACTTTTATTCTCCATGCATTAAGGATCTTACCTATACATAGCTTAATTAGAATTATTTTATTCATGTTTACTTTCTTTTTTTTTACTAACCCCCATATTGTGCCATAAGTTTTGGTGAGAACTAGATTAGATTTGTATTCTTTATTTGTTATTAGTATAGTGAATATGAAAACATAGGGCTTAATTAGGGCTATTTCATAGTTTTTCTTGATTGGAGGATTTGGAACCCTCCCTAATATTATCATTGTGATAAGACATCCCCTAATGGGGTCTATCAGATCCACATATTGGCCATATTCCTAATTATCTAATGTATCCCCAATCAGAAGTGTAAGTAGGATCTATTTTCTTTGAGCTAAGATGATTTATAGATCTGATGCATTTTTGATTGCATACATTTAGGTGAACTTGATGTGAATCTAACCCTTATAGGTTTTCTTTCACATTTTTTATTTTCTATCATTTTATTTATTTATTTTCTAAATTTTTGATACTAGGTCGATAGAGCTAGTATAGTTTCTAACCTCTATGCATAGGTTTAACACATAGTCACATCAAAAATGACTATATTATTTTTGTGCAAGTCTTCATCAGATATAGGTTATTAGGTTGAATAGGTGACATGATACTCTTATCTAGCTCCAAAAAACATACTAGGTTGACTTGGTTGATCTAGTATTCCAGACAGATTCCAAAAAACATATTAGGTTGACCAAGCAAGTATAGTCATCTTGATAGGCTTCAACAAATAAGGAATTATAAAAACTAATTCAACCCAATCAAAATAGTTGGTAGAATTTATAAGTAACATTCAAGCAACTTCAAAAAAAATCTAATGTTTCTTAGCATCTTCCAACCCACCAAGGTTCCTTTCTCTCTTTCTCTTTCATTTTAGTTCTTCCTTATAGTTTTGTTTTACATAGTTTGTAGTATTTAAAGCTACCATCCTAAAACAAATTAGGTTAACCTGGTCAGCCTAGTTATGTATTCAGTCTTCTATCTGAAAGACTAGGTCGACCCTATCGACATAGTTCTTAAAGACCTTTGTTTTTGAAGTACAGTAGTTACATTTTCGACTCTATTTTATAATGTTTGCATAGACAATCATCTGAACTGATATTATACTATGTTCCAAACTGGAAATTAATAATTTTATGCTAGTAATTTCTTCACACTTTCACTTGTAGTTATTTTCATGCTTAGAATAAATAACATAGTCTAATTAGGTGGTTTTTCAATAAACCATTTAGTTACACTATTTTTCTCTTTCTTGCACACACTACCAAATCACACAATTTCAAAATGCATTTAAACATTTATCTACCCAAGGCCTACTTACTTGGATTTCATCACCAAGGGGGAAGCCGACTTGGTTTTTTGGCCAAGTATAAACATCTGGTTAAAGGTATATATTATCAAAGCACCTAACACCCTTATCGCTGTAGGATTATGAAGTGAGGGGGTAGGCCCCAATACCAAGCTAGTACCATTGCCAACACATATTCCTTTCAGCTTAAAAGTCATGAAACCATCCATAGATTACTTTTTATTTCCCTAATTTTAGCCAACTTCCATATCACACTTAAAATAAAACTTTATAATATAAAAACATTCAAGATGACCACTTCGCATTTATTTTTCAATTGATTGTTTACTCTTTGCTCATTATATGTTGTATTGTAAAAATTTACATTGGCCAACATTAGTGCAAGGTTTTGTGTTATGTGCCTCAATTGGATCATTCTCATTAACCCAATTGATTGTGTGTTTACTTCCATTTCTTTCTTCTAATTACATTGAAAAATCTTTCCTTATTTTTAGTGCACTATCATTTTATTTGACACAATCTCTTATAGACTATGTTTCTCCCTACCTGTAATACTAGGTTGACCTAGTCAACCCTATCTCTTTTACTAGTTAGATAGAAATATTAGGTCAACCCAATCAACACTGTAGTCTTATTAGACTATATTCTCCCCATTTATGGTACTAAGTTGACCTAATTGACTCTGTACTCTTATTACCTATCCTATTCATCTGATTTAGTTTTCTAATTTTTCTTCCTTGGCATTTTGTTCATTTCTCTCAAGTCATCATGAAGTCCCCTATCAAAATATTCTTAGAGAACCTAAATCCATTTAGATACTATATGGTATGTTCATTTCTCACTTTCTTTTCCTCCCAAGAGAACCCTCGCTCTTGGACAAACTCTTCCCCTCCTTCATCTATGGCTTGTAACATGATGCAAATCACACCTCAAGATGAAGTAGGTGGATATGATCCTTTTTATACCTATTAATAAAATTATCATCTTCAAAATCTTCAACATAATGTGGGAGCAATTGACACAAGTTTATCCAATAATCCCACTAATAACCCATCTTCCAATAACCCTCCCCCTAATACCAATTTAGGGAATTCCCCTACAAACACTAACCCACCAATTGATATGACTCAACTTCTTACACAAGTCATACAATAAATAAATATAATGCAAACTTCTAACACCTCTCAAATGATGTAACTACAATGTCATTTGATCAATAAGGATAATTAACCTCTGGCTATCAATCCTCAAGCCAATCCAAATTTTATTCCTCCACCTCTTAGAGATTCCTCAAGAAATCTTATTCCTTAACTTGTTATGAATAACAAAATGCTTCAAAACATCTAAAATGAACCTTTATCTCCCTTTATTGTATCCATTGATATTGGTAATATATCCCCAACTATCAAGTATGATAGGACTAAAGACCCTGCATCATTTTTTAAAGCCTTTGGTAATCTTTACAAAGAGTGGATCCAAACTAATAATTTCACCACAACTAAACTTCTAGTTAAAACCTTCACTAGTGATGTATTGGAATGATATAACTAACTTCCCCAATATTCCATTTGTAAAATTGAGGATTTAGTTAATCTTTTAATCAAAGAGTTTCAACATAATGATCTTCCTAAAAATTTCCTTAGTTATTTCATCAATGCTAAGCAATCCCCCACTAAATTAGCTCATGATTTTATCAAAAGATGGAAATATCTAGCCCATAAATCTAACCATAACATGAATAATAACAATTTATTTAAACTTTTAATAATTGCTTTAACTCCTCTTCAATATAAGGTTTAAACTTTTTCTCTTCAAACACTTAATGAAGCTCTTGACCAAGCTAAACATCAAGACTTTCAAATGAAGCAATTTGAACCTAATCCTAAATTCTTTAAAGGATCTTTTAAAAATTCTACCAATTCCATCACTGGCAATACCACTAATTATGCAACAAATGAAATAATTTTTACCACCCTCTAAACCTTTTTTAGTCCTAATAATCCTCCTAAATGGTATGACCCTAATCAATTTTGTTACTTCCATATTGGCATTGGTCATTCCTATAAATCTTGTAGAGGGCTTACTAAATTTATTGTCTCCTACATGCTTGGTGATTCCTTCAATCATGAAGTAATGATCAATCTTCATCATCAAAAGTATAATACTACTTCTTAAAAATAATAAGCCTCTAAAGATTCCTCTTCAAACAATCAAAAATCTTTTTCCATAGATAATAATCAAAAAAATACCAAGAATGTTTGTGCTATTGATGTCGACTATGACCAATATTACAACAATTCTCAATTTGTTAACACTACTAAAGTTAATTATAATTGCACGCTGGGTCACAAAGATCCTATCACAAAACCTAATAAACCATATTTAGAATAAAAAATTCTCAAAGATACCACAACCACTACTCTATCTTTAGAAGCCCATGAGGAACCACTTCCTTTTTTCAAACCCCCAACATCTTCCATTCCTTCAAAATATACCTTACCTTTCAAATCTTGCACTAGTTCTTCTTCTAAATCCCATTGGAACTTTCTTGAAGAACTTAACTCCATGCCTTGTAAGATTCTACTTAATGGAGTTAGTTTGTACTTCCCCTTATCATCACAAGTTCCTCAAACAAAAATCACAAGAAATTAAATATCTATCTCCTATAGATGAAGAACCACCTTCTATTGAGCCTCAACCTACCAATGTGCATACCATTGAAACCATTTGTCCTTATTTTAAGACTTATTTAAATTTATTAAAGAGGACATGAATAATGATGAGATCCCTTTTTGCACCAATGATCCACCAATATTCATTAAAATAGACATTAATACTACCCTTATTTGTAAATTTTTAGTTGATGAAGACTTCGGTATTAATGTGACATCGTTATGGCTTATCCAACAACTTGGTTACAATAAGAATCATCTCAAACAAACCAACCTTACCTGTCATGGATTTGATACAACTAATCAAAAACCACTTGGTTATATTTGGCTTCCACTAACACTTATATCTAAGATCATTTAAACTAAACTTATAGTCCTTGATTTACCCCTATCTTATAACATACTCCTTTGTCACCTATGGACTCACAAAATGAGGGCTATCACTTCTTTTGATAGCTAATGCATTAAATTCTTACATAACAACAAATAGTATAAGCATGAGGCTGATCCTAACCCTTGAAATATTCAAATTCCTAATCCAAAAACTCAATATTACATCCCTACCATTCCTACCATCAATAGTTTTCCCTTACCTGAGTTCATCAACATCAAACCTGACTTACAAGTCACTCTTGTTGATTTGGATGATGATGAACCTGATGACTTGCAACATACTTACAACACCACTAAACTACATCCCTACATATCAAAGTAGCTTCCTCCTTATTTATTACCTCATGATCACACTATTCCTCTCATTGATGAGATCACTAATTTCCCCCCTCCATACAATGATTATGGAGTGGCCAAATTATTTCAAGACCCTCTAATCATGTCTCTAATTAAATTCAATACTATTAAGATTTCACCTTCTAAAATTCCCCCTAAATATCAATCATGTACCATTTCTCTAACCTGTGATTATAACTACATGATGGCCTAAGCTCAATATTAGGACTTAGATGTTTAACATTATCAATAAACCTTATCTCAAATGCATGATTTTAATCAGGATATCTACACTGTTTCCACAAATCGTGAATTAGATCCTAAAGGTCATGTGCCTCTTATTAATTCTCCACTTCTTGATACTCCTTGGGTGGTAAAAAAAATCATACCTTTAGAACCTTCAAAAATTCTTGCATCTTTTTACCACCTATAAATCCCATTACTACATCTTATTCTTCCCCCATTAAATAAAATAATGATGTACCAATCCCATCTGATCAATCTACTTCTCCTACTCCTGAGATTACATTAGATGCCAAGGCCACAAATGTTCAACAGATACATTTTGAATATGATCACCATGGTAATAATATTATTAGTCTTAAATTAGATGTTGAGTATTATGGTCTTTTTCCCACTTTGCCTAGTGATGAAGCTATTCTTGAATTACTTCATGCCTGAGAACCTCAACTTCCCCAACAACATCACAAACTTGGGAATTTCAAAACCAAAGCTCCTTGTTACAACAAATTCATCACTAGCATTGATCCTAAGGCTAATCCAATATCTTATCTACCTAATTCACCATACCACTTCCAAGATGGCAATGTTATACTTATCAAAAGAAACTACTTGCATTAAATATGGTACTCCATCATGCCCTAACCCAATTAAAGTTTCTCTTGAATTCTCACCTATTGAACATGATAAATTTAGTTTATTTTTTGATAAATATCATGAGATATTTGCCTGGACTAAGAGGGCATGCCTAGTATTGACCCTAACATTGTGGTGTAAAACATCATCACTTATCCTGATGCCAAACTTGTGCATCAAAAGTAATGAAAATTTCCACCTGATGTTTCCACCTTATGCCACAAAGAAATTATCAAACTTCTTGATGCTAAGTTTATAAAACTAGTGGATTATTTCAAATGGGTTTCTATATACACTCTAAATTTGTCAAACAACCACACATATCTTATATTTTCACAGTCCTTTCATATGAGACTCTGACTAGAGAATATGAGCTTTGTTCACATTTGGCCATGTCTTTCATTATACTCATCTTGGTCTTGTTTCATGCTTGAATCACCTTTTTGATTATTCTCGATCATCTATAGCCTTCCAAATAGTCATTCCAGCTCAACTAGACTCTATTCTCCATGATAATTCCATCCCCCTAAGTCTTGAGCCTATAGGATAGGAGCATTGGGATTAGACTATAGTGTTGGACCCTAGGGTGTCCATTTCCAACTCTCTTATCTAATGGCATTTTTAGCTCCAATGGTCAATTTCCCTCACTTAATGAGTCTTAATCTCTTCTTAGCTTAATCCTTAAGTTTTCTTAATGTTGGCCAAATGTGAATAAAGCTCCCAAATTTGAAATAAATAGTCTCCTAAATAAAGGACTACACAAGGCATTTTATATTTAGCACTTACTACTTTAGCATAGTACATAATTAAAAATTAGTCGATAGTATAACTCAGCATTCTACATCACACATAGATTTGCATGCTTGATTAAGGAAGGGCCTAGGTAAAAGTTCATTCTTACATCTACCATGCACGTTGATTATGCACATTCCCTAAGGGAAAACTACATTTGATTTGAGACCCTAGTTTTAGGGTTAATGTAGGCAACAATCAAGTAGGTGTTCTAGATCATGTAATCATACTTTCCCTAACCCAATTTTTGACCCTTATGATTTTGATGTATTTGATGTTTCATGTGTGTAGATAGATCCAAGGTTTTGAGATTGAAATGGACCTAAAGCAAGATCTATCAACATTCAAACTCTAAAATTTCATATAGAGGTAGTAGATAGAACCCAAAAAGCTTAGGCATTTAGGACAATAGCGGTAGAAAAGGACTATAGCATTGAACCCTAGGGTGTCCATTTCTGACGTTCCTATCCTTTCATTGAATGAAATCCATATTCAATTTCTAGACATCTACCCAATCTTGTGCAGTAGTTTTTAGCCCCTAGATCATTCGTCTCAGCCTATTTTTCTAGATAAGTTTATTTCTCTTCTTATGTAATTGATGTAATTAATTTTGATCAAATCTATATTTTACTATATTAGATTGGATTTTTCCCCTTAATTCAGACATTTTATTGTTTAGGAACTAGACCTTAGTTCCCTAAAAATAATAAAATATTTTGTGAACCCAACTTACTTTGAACAAATCTAAAACCCTAGGTAAACTTAGGGTTTTTCCTTCAAATTTTGTGCAAAAATTAAATTTCTAATTTCTAATTTTTATATAATTTTTTGTGCATTAATTATATTTTAAAAAAAAATTGGAATTTAAATTATTACAATAATTTTCAAAAACTATAAAACCCTAACCAAAAATCCTAGATTTTAAAACTACGTCCTCAAACCCTAAGCCTCCCTCACATTTTTTAGAAAAGTATTCTGAATTTTTTGCAAATTCTTTGGAGTGTCAAAAATATTTTCAAAATATCAATATTTGTGGTTATTTTGTGCAAAAATTAAATTTCTAATTTCTAATTTTTGTATAAATTTTTGTACATTAATTCTATTTAAAATATTATTTTAGAATTTACATTATAGCAATAATTATCAAAAATTCTAAAACCCTAACCCAAAACCCTATATTTCTATACTAGGTCTTAAAACCTCAAGCCTTACAATTTTTAGAAAAATATTTTGGAATTTTTGTAAATTGTTTAGAGTGCTAAACATATTTTCAAAATCTCTATGTTAGTAATTATTTTTGCATTTATTTTCTTAATAGTACTTTCACATATTCTCTTTGGTGAATGAAATAAAATGGCCACTAAGGAACTTCTTCCCTCTCATCCCATAGATCAATTTCTAAATTTTTCTCATAATGATGACAATGAATGGACAAAATTGCAAAATTTCACATTAGCTAAAAATGTGGAAAATGATTTCATTTAAAGTGAAGATAATTACAATTATTGTAATGAGGAACATGATGATACATGTGAAAGTGATAGTGAAGAAAAAGTAGATGCATCTTCTTCTCTCAAACCTATCTCTTTTATTCCCTCTTCTAAAGAAAATAATTTTGATAAATGAGAAAGATACTTTTTGCCTCATTCTCCTATGCATAATGTATAAAATGAACAAATTAATCGTGCACTTCGAACTGAACCTCTTATCAGTGATAATTTACTTCCATGTGAACCTAATCTTTCTCTCTCTTTTGCGACTTCTATGTTCAAAATACAACAATATAAATGCAATAAAATCAAATTACCAATGCATAGTTCAAATGATGCATCCCATGCTCTCAACTCTATTGTATTCAAAAAATGTCTAAATGATAACTCTCTTACTCTTACTTCTCATATTGCAAATGAAAATAATGCATACACTCTATTGTTCCCAAAATCTATCACTCATTTTTGGGACAACATATGAACTATTTTCGTCCTGCAAGACAAAATTACCTCTTCCCTTCTCAAAAAAATTGTTCTGAGCATTCAAATTCTTCATTATTCAAGCTTTTTCAGTTAAGGGACTAGCAGGTTCAACAGCTTCAACAAGCGAGTTCTCACAAAGGAACAAGTTCCCAACACTTAGGCAATTTCAAGATTGGTTCAACGCCTCGGTTCAACCAAAAAAGTTCATCGGCAAGATTCAAACAAAGGATTAAACCATTGAACCCTGCTTCTAAAAGGTTCAAAGGTTCAACGGGTTTAAAGGTTCAATGACATCAGCAAGCTTAAAGAGTTAAGCACTTCAGCAAAAGTTCAAAGTTCAACCACTTCGGCAAGTTTAACAGCTTCAAAAGACTTAGAGAAAAGAAGGAAGATTGAACCATTGAACCATTGAACCTTGAACCAAAATGGTTTAAAGGTTCAATGCGGTCAGTTCAAATGGTAGGTTCAAAGGAGTCTCCTAAAGCCGAAAGGGCAAGTGCCCTTGCAGAGGGCAGTGAACAAAAGGTAGGTGCCCTTGTAGAGGGCAGGGAACATTTGCTCAAAGATCAAAGAGAAGGCTGAAAGGGTAAGATTTCCTTCGGACTTTTTGTCTGAAGAAATTGCCAAGTAAAGGAACTAAAAGAATTCCTTCAAAAAAAATTCTACAGAAGAATTTCACAAAGGCAAATCCTTCAGACAAATTATCTGAAGGAATTCCTTCAGGCATTTTGCCCGAAGGAATGATCAAGAACCCGACAGAAAAGCGACCAAGGCAAGGGAAGATTTCCTTAGAACAAAATGTTTGAAGGAATTTCTTTGGACATTTTCTTTGAAGGATTTGAAAGAAAAGGCCACCCAAAGAATCTTGAAGGGCAGGTGCCCTTATGGGGGGCTCTCGGCACCCAAAAAATAGACCTTTCTTAAAGACCCGAAGGGACACCTTCCCTTCAGGGTGTTACAAAGACATAAAGCTGAAGGAATTTCAAGGCTTCAAAAGACTTAGCCAAAACAAAGGATTCTCAGAAAGAGATTGAACTATTGAACCTTGAACCAACATGGTTCAAAGGTTCAAAGAAAGATCCAAGTAAAAGAAGGAAGCAGAAGATTCTAGAGACCAGTTCAAAGGGATGGTTCAACCAAAGAGCAAGGAAGTGATTGAACCAGGGAAGTGATTAAACTAGGAAAGTGATTGAACCAAGGAAGTGATTAAACCAACGAACTGATAAAGACTGCCTGAACTATTGAACTATTGAACCAATGAACTTTCAAAGGTTCATGGTTCAATATGGTTCAAACAACCAGCAACCATTGACATCCCCACAGATGTCAAATTTAAGGTAATGGAGTATTTGTTAATTTTCAAATATAGCACAAAACTTGAAGGATGAACCAAGTGACCAGCTAAAAAAGATAACCTGAGAGCTCCAATTGCAATAGGAAAGAAGAGAAGGCTATAGGAGATATTGAAATATCTATGAGAGAGTTATTTTTAGTAGGTGAAACAATTCACCAAGTAGTCATCTAAGCACACCAAATCAAGGACGTGGCCTATTTTTCTTCCATGAAGTAAAGGCAAAGTGGATAGCTACACAAATAAGAAGGAAAGGACCAGGTGACCTATACTTTGGAGGAGACATATGAGATGAATTGGCACGCCACAGTTAAGGCTGATGCACTGTTCCAAACATGGCCCCTTGACAGAACTAAAAACACATTCAAGGCATTGAATGTAGCATGGGCCGTTCCATGGAATAAAGTGCCAAGCCTTTCTTGGCTGCCATATATTTTAATCTCTTATTTTATGAAAAGGAGATCTCTTGATTATAGAAGCAAAAACTCTACCCAAATTGAAAGGTGATTACTGAGACTTTGAGCTCAGATTGTTGATCATATTACTTTATCTGAATGAGAAAGTAAGTTACTTTCAAACTTTGTGTTGTTATAGCTTGTGTTATTTTAGGAAATTGTTCTTATGTCCATTTCCTAGGAGCATTCTTATTTATTTAATTTAACAAGTAGAACTAGTGGAAGTAATCAAGAGGGTGTCCTGAAGCCAATTATGGAAAGACTTTGTGCTGTCACAATCGTCTTCTATGTGTTTTTAGTTTATTTCTATGTAAAGGATCTTGGGATGACTTTGTGCCCCCATTATCCTTCATATTTCACTCTTTGGGCAGTTGAGGTGGAGACTTCATGTTACACTTCATCCTGCTAGTTATTGTGCCCTTGTTACCTATTGGTTATCTACTAGAAAGAACTCTTATGCCCTGTTGCAAGACCACTTCTAAAAGAAGAGAAGTGCCTCTAGTATTATCACTAGGATTTCTACTTTGTCTGTGAACATCATCTTTAAAAAAAGAGAGATGGATGGTGTATTCCTACCCTTGAGTGTTATTTTCTGCTTACATATATAGTATATAGCTCCTCATATTTATAGGGAACCTCCTCTTGATGAGAGGAGAGATTTGTCCACCTCTAATGTGGTAAACCTACACATTTGGCCGACCAATCTCCTTATGCTATGGTTGAAGAGAAATATTTTTCTCATCAATTAGTTGGTGATAAAATATTCACCCAATAGTTTTTTGGTGACTCTGTTGGGGAAGAGTGCACAGTTTGAAGCCTCAAGCTTCAAGATGAAATAGGGCCAGTTCTTTCACATTTTTATTCTATAATCTGGCAACTCCACACTATACTAGAAGTCAGAGAGCCCAAGGTGTTTTTGACCCTATTTTTGAGTTGGTGTAGTAGGGCAATTTTGATTTGTTTCCTCCCTAACTTCAAGTTTAATGATCTAGGAGTGTTCCTTCTACTCATACCAGGTCACCAACACAAGATAGAACTTCTTTTTCTACTATTAGTAGAGCTTTGCCTATACATACTCCACCCATATCTGTTATCCCCATTTTCCATAATCAAATCATGGTGGTTCAAGGCCCATGGGTAACTCTTTTGGCCTACTCAATTTAACCCCACCTCTACATGAGCTTCCATGTAGTTCAAGGAAGAATTTCTCCAAATTCTTTGGTGATGGGAGAGTTCATTCTGATGAACATATTATTGCATTCAGCATAGCCTATGGTATAAGTGTGGAGTATGAGGATGTAGCAGTCAAGCTATTTGTAGAAACATTACAAGATAATGCTATAGACTGGTTCTACCATCTACAGGCCCAGACTGTGACTGATTAAAACACTCTCAAAGCCAAATTCGAAGCAAGGTTCAAACCTATAGAAGATGTGCATGCCTTGTTGGCCTAGCTCACACAAATGAAGAAGGAACATCATGAACCTAGGAGGGACTTCATTGCCAAGTTTGATAAGCTGAGGAATTGGATTCCTACAATTGCTTAGCCAACACCTGAAAACTTTAAATGCTTCTTCATCAACTCACAGTTACCTGGAGTGAGTTTTTTGTTGAGACGGGCTAGCCACATAGACCTTGTTGCTGTTTAAGATTTGGCTACTAAGGCAGAAGATGACCTTATCTTAGCAAAAAAGATAAGGAGAGATCTTAATAGAGGTAAATCCTCTTCATCTTCTGAATACTCACCTACAGTCACCACTGATCTAATGGTGCAAAAGTTGGCAAATGAATTGCTAGCTCTTAAAAAGCAAATGGCGCAAGGGATATCATATGCTCTTTCATATAGAGATATACCAAGGAAGACATTCCCTAATCAGTCATACCAAGGCCATGCTGCCAGGAATCAAGGGTAGCCAAATCATCTTCCTCCCCCTCAAGGAAAATTGGCCATTGAAGCACCTCCAACCAATTCAACAGTCGAATATCTTAAAGCAAAATCATATTTCTCCTTCCAGCCTGAGTTGAACCCAAAAGATGATGCTAATCTCTTCACAGAAAGAGAAAAAGAATTAGCTGGTGACTCCAACATTGGTTTCCTAAATTACCAGGATGAACCCAAAAGTGAAGGTAAAATAGCTGATGGAACATTTGATGTATTCACTCAATCCCAAAAATAGTTAGCCCAGCAAGCTAATAAAGAAAAATAGAGGAGTGACCTCAACCAGTAATTTCAATTGCTAAGTAGGGAACCACTCTACCTTTCCAACCAAAGGACTCGATATAAGAGAGGTAAGTACATCAAACATCCCTACACCTTCTAATTCAAATTCATAGACCAATCCTCCCCCTCCCAAAAACCAAAAAGATGAACTCCCATCCTCTGTTCTTAGTTCATTTCAGACATTTGACATAATTGACCATATAAAAAAACTAAAAGTCAAATGTCTAAATTTGAATTCTTGTAATCTAACCCTAAGCAGTTAGATAAGTTGGTTCAATGTGTAAAGAACCAAGTTATCCCTATAGGACAAGCAATTTCAAAGATAACTCGTGATCCTCCCAGGAACACACCCACCAAGAATAACCTTGTCATTACTCCTCCTGCTACTCTCGGGAGGACTGAACCATTTTATGTCTCCCTACTGATAAATAGACACTAACTAAACAATTGCATCATAGATTTTGGTGCATCTGACAATGTCCTGCCTACCAAAGTGCCAAAAATCCTTGGTCTCACACTAACCAAGACATTTAGGAGATATTTCTCCATGGAGAACAAATCAGTGCCACTGTTGGGACAAATCAAAGACATCTAATTTACATTTGCAGCATTCCCAGACAAGAGAATCAAGATGATTGTCCTAGTGGCTGACATCCCAGCATCATACAACATCCTTTTTGGGCAAAATTTCTATAAGGATGTTGGTGGAAAATTAAACATGGAGCTATCTAACGTGAGGATCCCAGTCAAAGGCATTATGCAAATATTTCTCACTGAGAAGGAAGCAAAATACATGGTCACTCAAACATCAGTGCCTGAAGCTCAAATTCTATTTGAGTCTTTAGGCATGGGTAATTACTTTTTATCAATGGAAGAAGTCCAGGAGGCATCTAATGAAATTATTGAATGTGTCAACCTAAAAATTGATTTAGATAGAATAGCAGAAAGATTGGTGGTGTAGTGCAAGTGTAGAAAAATCTCCCCCTCCAAATGAAGAAGAATCTAAGGAAAAATTACTGTCTGATGAGGTATAGATTCTAGAATTCAATGGTATTTGCTCCTCTACCAGTTCAAGAGCTGGGATTGTATTGATATCTCCTCAAGGAGATATTTTTCCCTCTTCATACAAGTTGTAGTTCAACAACACCAACAACATAGCTGAGTACGAATCTCTATTACTTGGATCGAAGGCTGCTCAAGATAAAGGCATTAAACTCTTTCATGCCAAAGGAGATGTTGAACTGGTGGTTTGTTAGGAAAGGAACCTGTATCAAACTAAAAATGAGAGATTGCAACACTACCACAATCTAGTCTGGGATCAAATTGAAAGCTTTGATGCTTTCAGCATCTCTACCATACCTAGAGAATTCAATGACTGAGCTGATGCACTAGCTATCTTAGTAACTCTCTTGGTTCCTCACCTTGATTTTAAGGGAGATAGGTACACTATTAAACTGGTCTTTCAACCAAGTGTGCCTGACAATGCCAATCATTGGCAAGTGTTCAATAGTGACCACTAAATCATTGCCTTCTTGGAGCAAAAAGATAGCTTTGAATAGTTTCATTTTGAAGGCAGTGAGCCTCAGAAGCTTGAACCAGTGCCTGAATCAAGTGCAGATGCAGGGGAAGAATTCCTGCAACATAAAGGAAATAAAATCCCAAAAGGCCTAGTTTCTATTGAGAATTTGTTTGGCAAACATGACAGGTTCATCAAATAGTAACAAATAGATTCAAGCTCTTCCTAGGAGTTCGATCAAATAAATCTGGGTACCAAAGAAAATCCCAAGATGGTAAACATTGGGAAGTGTTGCACTTAGGAAGAGAAGTTCAAGTTCACTGCTCTGCTCCACCAGTACATAGATGTTTTGGCATACTCCTATGATGATCTGAAGTCACTCACACCTAAAAAAATTTGCCATGAGATTCCTCTCAAGAGTGATTTGGTACCTCATAAGCAAAAATTTAGGTAGTACAATCTAAAGATATCAAGTACTATTTTATCTAAAATACAAAAAATGTTGAATGCTAAGATAATTTTTCCAATTCATCATTCCACATAGATTGCCAACATAGTACTTGTGAGGAAGAAGAATGGCAAAATTTGCCTCTATGTGGACTTCATAAATTTAAATCAGTCATCCTTAAAGGATAACTATCCTCTACCCATCATGGATCAAGTCCTTCAGACAGTGACTGGTTCAAAAATGTTATCAATGCTAGACAGCTTTTCAAGGTACAATCAAGTTGAAGTTGGTAAAGCAGACCAGCATAAGACTGCCTTCACCACACCTTGGGGCACCTTTGCCTATCAAAGAATGCCATTTGGCCTGATAAATTTTGGTGCCAATTTTTAGAGACAAATGGACCTTGCTTTACAAGATGAAATAGGTAAGTTCATTGTAGTGTACCTAGATGATTTAACAGTCTTTTTCAAGCATTGTCTTGATCATGTGCACTATTTACAACAAGTGCTGGAATGATGCCACTAGAATGGAATTTCTCTAAATCTTAAGAACTCTATTTTTGGAGTAACAGAAGGGAAACTTCTCAGGTACCTTATATCTTGAGAAGGCATAAAGATTGACTCAGATAGAGTCAAGTCCATCTAGGAACTTACTCTACCCATGAGTAAGACTACAGTTCACTCTTTCTTTGGAAAGGTGAATTTTTTATGAAGATTCATCCCTGAGTTCGCTAAGAAGACTCGTCACATTATGGAGATGATGAACGGAAAATCCACTTTTTGATGGACTGCAGAAGGCAAGTCAGCATTTGAAGACATCAAGACAGCTATTGCCTGTGCCCCAATTCTAGTTTGTCCAGATTATACCAAGGATTTTACAATGTATAGTTATGCTTTTGAGAACACACTTTCAGCAGTTCTAGGTCAACATAACCAAGAAGGTGTGGAATCTCTTATTTTTTTCATGAGCCATCTTCTCAAAGCTCATGAGCTGAAGTACTCAAACATGGAGAAGCATGCTA
This sequence comes from Torreya grandis, assembly GCA_037957365.1. Lineage (NCBI taxonomy): Eukaryota > Viridiplantae > Streptophyta > Pinopsida > Cupressales > Taxaceae > Torreya > Torreya grandis. Next base: position 699,715 of record JARHVA010003455.1, on the reverse strand, counting down.
TGTAGTGGTAAAGGTATTGAAGCATTTCCACTTTTACATCCTGAATTCACACGCTATTACCCTAGTTCCTGACACCACAGTGTAATATCCCAAATTTCCCCTCAAATCTGAAACTAGATATTTTCCTGACTATCTTTTTGTATTTTGCTTTTTAGATATTTTGCATGAGTAAAGATGTAATTTTGCAAGATAAATTCAAATAACAAATAAACCACAGTAAATATCTCAACTGGCAAATCAGTGCTCTTATTATTCTTCAAAATGATTACAATAATGAATTATTGGCACGCATATAAAAGAATACAAACATCATCTCAAAACCTAATCTTTACAAATCTGGAAGGGCTCTAATACAGAAGATCTTTATCTGTGTAATATCTAAATCAAAATTGTAATGAAATAAATACCTGAAATCTTTGTGATAACTTCTATGTGAAGTTATCTCTCAAACCTGTAAACCTCTATGATAGCTTTTGGATGAAGTTATCTCTCAAATTGGCAATAGATCGGCTGATATATCACAACCTCTGAATCACACACACTGAAGAGTGGACGTTCTCCAATGCAGATGGAATCCTGGAACCCTTGGCTCAGTCTTCACAGAAGAATTCTTCAAAATCAATAGTCAATAATCAATGAATAATGGCCTCCATGAGAAACCCTTATACCCTTAAAAAGATGTGCTTGCCCTAATTAGGGTTTTTCTTAAATTAGAATTAGGGTTTCTAATTAAAAAATAGGCCAAATAATTAATATTTGATGAAATCAATCAAATATTAATATCTCCCTCAATATATGTCTGATCCTCAAACCGACTGAAACTGGTGAATCAAGGAGTGATTTTGCACATGACCATACCAAAATAAGGGTGCTCTACTACATGTCAAATATCCCTAAAAATTAGGAGCTTAGGCAAACGTGTATGAAAGAGCTCGAATGAAAGCCAACTATAGGAATTTTACTAATCGAGGCCAAGCCAAGCTCCATCATGACCCTCTATCCATCCTATCAGCCTACGAAGGTCGCATAATAGGCTAATCATCAAATCTAAAGATGTCACCTAAAAAGGGGACATGACAATCCAACCCTCCAAAAATTGCTTGTCCCCAAGCAATCTCAGAACAATGAACTACTAAATCCACCTAGATCCCAAATGTAGTTATGCTCTACACTGCTGTGAATCAATGCAAATTATTGCACTATCCTCTCAAATAGAACAAAGAGGAATCCATAACCAAACTGTGGAATGCAACACAACCAAACTCCAAGAGCACAACTGTCATAGTCAGGAACCCATGAGAAACAAACTCTCGAAGTATCATAACCCAAGTAGAATGGACAACTCAAACTGCCAATTCCATCTGCAAAAGATGGTGCCAATCCATCCCATAACTGATCCCTCTGTAAAAGTGGCACAACCAACTGTACCACACTGTCATCTATGTGAGAAGAATCAATCTAGAGACTCGACTCCACTAGTATGCCAAACTCATCAGGACCAGGTACTCCTAAATCCTGAACATGTGTGTCAGCTCCAACAATATGTTCCTCAGCTACAACTATAGGAATGTACTCACCAATAACACTCAATGTACTATCCTCTGAACATACCTCCACACTCTGAATGCCAGCATCGGACTCATCCTCATCTAACTCTGAAGAAGCTACCATTGAAACTACCTCATCATCACAATCTCTAACTCCCTCGTCCTCTGCAACTAACTGAGAGTCCAAATCCTCATGACTAAGCTCCTCCACATGTCTCTCAAAATCCTGGTGAGCCACCTTCATTGCCTCTACCTTAGGCTCTGAAGCCTCTGCATCTGACTCCTCAGAACTATCCTGCTGTTTGAAATCTTCTGATTTCAAATCCTCACAATATGCCCATATTACACGATATGCCTTGCCCTTAGGCCTCAAATGATCATTGTGATTAGCATCATATGGGCATTTTTAGTATAAGCAAAGCTTTTTCCTAGACCCTTTAACAATGGATGCCACATACCGTGTTAATTTGTTTTTGAATGTAGGGTTTGAAAGGATTTCATCCATCCTCCTCTAAGTTTCAACCAACTGGTTCAAACTTTATTTTAGCTTCTTCATATCTTTGTCCCACTGTTTCCGAGTACTTGAAGTACACATGATTTACTAGCCGATTCCCTTATGTGTACTCAAGTGAAAAATAACTCACTTAAAGAAAAATAAAACAGCGACTTAAAAAATAATAACTAAAAATTAGCTAATTTTAAAAGCTTTTGGTGCTGTCATGTGTGGATATATTTTCTACCTTGAACCTGTTGAAAACCTTGATTGAAATGGAATGTGAATCTGCTTAATACTGAATGGTGCCAAGAAAAATTAATGGTGGCAGTGTTGATCTTGGCTAAGATAATGAAAAGAAAGGATCAAAACTTTGATTGTTGTCCTTCTTTGCTGCAAGCGCCCAACTTCTTCTCGATGCTCTCCCTCCAATGTTTCCTCCCTCCGTTAACCCTCCTTGCTGCCTTTCCACTTTCTCTTCCCTTTCTGCTCTTAAACCTAAATTGTAATTGATGTAGCGTGGTTGGCTTGTATATATTTTTTGAATGAAAAATGATTTGCTTGGCAAGCTTGTTTCTCTTTCGATTTGCGTTGTTTGTCAAAGAAACAAGGAAGAAGATGCACGCACGGAGTGATATTGGGGGTTTTGAGTTTATGTTGAAACCTCCACCGACTTACAAATCTTAGAAACAGGATTTTGAGTTTATTCTCCTCATGGTTATATCACACACAGAGCCGTATATCTTCAGATTGAGCATCCAAAAAAGGCTGCATGCCTTATATTCGTTACATGTTGTGTACTTGTAATTTTATGTCTTTTTCTGAATATAATTTGTGTGAGAACCACTGTAACCCCTGACCCCCCTTTTTTTTTGTACAGCCTAGTATAGATTTGTACAGAATCCATACAGCAATGAATAAGAATATAGTACAACCTATAGGCTGGCTGCAGCTCTCAATAAATATTCTGCCAATGTTGGAAAGCTCTATCTGTATAATTTTCTAAATCAAAAACTAAATAAAGAAACAATCTCCTCAGGCTGGCAGGATAAAGCTTTGATACCACTATAATATCCCCAATTTCCCCTCAAATTTGAAACTGGATATTTTCCTGACTATCTTTTTGTATTTTGCTTTTTAGATATTTTGCATGAGTAAAGATGCAATTTTGCAAGATAAATTCAAATAACAAATAAACCACAGTAAATCTCTCAACTGGAAATTAGTGCTCTTATTATTCTTCAAAATGATTACAATAATGAATTTCTGGCACACATATAAAAGAATACAAACATCATCTCAAAACCTGATCTTTGCAAATCTGGAACGGCTCTAATACAAAAGATCTTTATCTGTGCAATATCTCAATCAAAATTGTAATGAAATAAATACCTAAAATCCCTATGATAACTTCTATGTGAAGTTATCTCTCAAACCTGTAAACCTCTGTGATAGCTTCTGGATGAAGTTATCTCTCAAATTGGCAATAGATCAGTTGATATCTCACAACCTCTGAATCACACACACTGAAGAGTGGACATTCTCCAATGTAGATGGAATCCTAGAACCCTTGGCTCAGTCTTCATAGAAGAATTCTTCAAAATCAATAGTCAATAATTAATGAATAATGGCCTCCATGAGAAACCCTTATACCCTCAAAAAGATGTGCTTGCCCGAATTAGGGTTTTTCTTAAATTATAATTAGGGTTTCTAATTAAAAAATAGGCCAAATAATTAATATTTGATTAAATCAATCAAATATTAATATCTCCCTCAATATATGTCTGATCCTCGAACCGACTGAAGCTGGTGAATCAAGGAGTGATTCTGCACATGACCATACCAAAATAAGGGTGCTTTATTATGTGTCAAATATCCCTAAAAAGTAGGAGCTCAGGCAAACGTGTTTGAAAGAGCCCAAATGAAAGCCAACTATAGGAATTCTGCTAATCGAGGCCAAGCCAAGCTCCATCATGACCCTATATCCATCTTATCAGCCTACAAAGGTCGCATAATAGGCTAATCATCAAATCTAAAGATGTCACTTAAAAAGGGGACATGACACACAGTCAAATCCATATTAACTTAGTAGGAGTTTGGAACAAAAAGAGGCAATTAGATTGCTAAAATCTAAGAGTTTGATCTAGTCATCAAACCAACAAAGCTAGTGTGGGGAAGGGGCCTATGCCAATTGATTGCTGACAATAGACCAGAAGAAACAGAGCATGGAGAAGAAGAAATTAAAGACATGCCAATAGTCCTCTTTGTCTCCACCATGAATGAGTGGTATTCAAGTATTGCTCATTTCCTTACTTACAGTGAGTGTTCTGCTCACCTGTCTCATAAAGAAAGGAGGATTGTCAAGTTAAAAGCTGTCAATTTTATCTTGTGGGACAATGGCCTATATAAGAGGAACCTGGATGGAGTGTTCCTTCGTTGTGTGGATAAAGAGCATCAAAATCAAATTTTGAAGTCCTTCCATAATCTGGTCTATGGAGGACATTTTTTTGCTCCTGTAATTGCCCATAAGATTCTAAGAGCTAGGTATTATTGGCCTACTCTATTTCAAAATGCATAAAAATGGGTACAAAGATGTGAACTATGCCAACAGTTCGTTGGAAGACCTAAATTAGTTGCTCTACCTCTTAAGCTAGTGGTGATAAAAGAGTTATTTCAGTAATGGGGAATCAATTTCATTGGTGTTGTAAACCCATCTTCAAGTTTTGGACATGATTATGTCCTCACAGCCACAAATTACTTCACCAAGTGGGTGGAAGCTATTCTAACCAAGCATGCTACTTCAAAAATAGTGTGCAATATCCTCAAGGAGAACATCATTTCTAGGTTTAGGGTCCCAACTAAGATTGTCACAGACAATGCTACTTGTTTCTCTTCCCAAGACATTACTCAATTTTATTTTTATTATGGGATTACCCTCTCCCACTCTTTTGATTATTTTCCACAAGGGAATGGCCAAGATAAATCAAGCAACAAGAACTTGGTGACTATCATCAAGAAGCTGGTAGATGACAACCAACAAACATGGCATAAAGCATTAGTTGATGCTTTATAGGTAGACAAAATTGCACCCAAGAGGGCAATTGGTATGTCACCTTTCCAAATTTTTTATGGTCTCAATGCTGAGATACCAATCACCCTAGAATTATTAGCATTGAAATTGGCTAAGGCAGTCAAAAATTAGACATATGAAAGCTCCATCGATAAGAGGATCATGTGCTTGACTGAGCTAGATGAGCAGTGAAGTATGGTGGTGGACTGAATTGCTGTGCATCAAAGTCTAGTGAAGAAGCTCTTCGACCAGAAAGCAAAAAACCATGATTTTTAGATTGGAGATCAAGTCCTATTGTGGGACAAGAGAAGAGAACTAAAGGGAATGCATGAGAAATTTAACTCCCTTTGGAGAGGCCCATTTACTATCTATCAGCTCAATGGTAAAAATAGTTTTATGTTGAAGTATCAAGATGGCACGCCCTTTTCTCTACCTCACAATGGGCAGCATCTGAAGCACTTCAATTATTGAAGTATCAGATAAGATCATCTATATATATATATATATATATATATATATATATATATATATATATATATATATATATATATATATATATATATATATATATATATATATATATATATATATATATATTTGTAGTCTTTAGTTCTATTTTGTGATTTTCATTTTTAGCACCTTTCTTTTATGAGTAGCATGACTCTGTAGCCCAATGGCATACTTAAAGGCACTAGAGATTCTAGTTTCTACTCCCCTCAGTTGTTCCAAGTTTTCAACTAAAGGAAGTTCCCCAACTGGAGCTAGCTATTGTTCCTAAAATCTGTCACTCATTTTTGGGACAACATATGAACTATTTTGGTCCTGCAGGCCAAAATTATCTCTTCCCTTCTCAAAAAAAGTATTCTGAGCATTCAAATTCTTCATTATTCAAACTTTTTTAGTTAAGGGACTAACATGTTCAACAGCTTCAATAGGTGAGTTCTCACAAAAGAATAAGTTCCCAACACTTAAGCAATTTCAAGATTGGTTCAACGCCTCGGTTCAACCAAAAATATTCATCGAAAAGCTTAAAACAAAGGATTGAACCATTGAAACATTGAACCTCACTTCTAAAAGGTTTAATGGGTTCAAAGGTTCAATGACATCAGTAAGCTTAAAGATTTAAACACTTCAAAAAAAATTCAAATTTCAACCGCTTCGACAAGTTTAACAGCTTCAAAAGACTTAGCGAAAAGAAGGAAGATTAAACCATTAAACTATTGAACCTTGAACCAAAATGGTTCAAAGGTTTAACATAGTCAGTTTAAATGGTAGGTTCAAAGGAGTCTCCCAAATTTGAAAGGGCAAGTGTCCTTATAGAGGGTAGTGAACAAAAGGTAGGTGCCCTTGCGGAGGGTAGGGAACATTTGCTCAAAGATCAAAGAGAAGGCCGAAAGGGTAAGATTTCCTTCAGATTTTTTTTTGAAGAAATTACCAAGTAAAGGAATCAAAAGAATTCTCTCAAAAAAAAATTTGTGAAAGAATTTCACAAAGGCAAATCCTTCAGACAAATTGTCTAAAGGAATTCCTTTAGACATTTTGCCCAAAGGAATGATCAAGAGCCCGACAGAAAAGCGGCCAAGGCAAGGGAAGATTTCCTTTAGACATTTTGTCTAAAGGATTTGAAGGAAAAGGCCACCTAAAGAATCCCAAAGGGTAGGTACCCTTGCGGGGGGCTCTCGGCACCCAAAAAATTGACCTTTCTCAAAGACTCGAAGGGACACCTTTCCTTTGGGGTGTTCTAAAGACATAAAGCTGAAGGAATTTCAAGGCTTTTAAAGACTTAGCCAAAACAAAGGATTCTTAGAAAGAGATTGAACTATTGAACCTCAAACCAACATGGTTCAAAGCTTCAAAGGTTTAAAGGTTCAAAGAAAGCTCCAAGCAAAAGAAGGAAGTGGAAGATTCTAGAGACTAGTTCAAAGGGATGGTTCAACTAAAGAGCAGGGAAGCGATTGAACCAGGGAAGTGATTGAACCAGGGAAGTGATTAAACCAAGGAAGTGATTAAACTAAGGAACTGATAAAGACTACCTGAACTGTTTAACTATTGAACCAATGAACTTTCAAAGGTTCATGGTTCAATATGGTTCAAACAACCAGCAACCATTGACGTCCTTGTGGATGTCAAATTTAAGGTAATGGAATATCCATTAATTTTCAAATATAGTGCAGAACTTGAAGGACGAACCAAGTGACCAGCTAAAAAAGATAACCTGAGAGCTCCAATTGCAATAAGAAAGAAGAGAAGGTTGTAGGAGATATTGAAATATTTACCAGAGAGTTATTTTCTATAGGTGAAATAGTTCACCAAGTAGTCATCTGAGCACACCAAATCAAGGACGAGGCCTATTTTTCTTTCATGAAGTAAAGGTAAAGTGGACAGCTACATAAATAAGAAGGAAAGGACTAGGAGACCTATACTTTGGAGGAGACATATGAGATGAATTGGCACACCATAGTTAAGGCCGATGCACTGTTCCAAGCATGGCCCCTTGACAAAACTAAAAATGCATTCAAGGCATTGAATGCAACATGGGCCATTCCATGGAACAAATCACCAAGCCTTTCTTGGCTATCATTTATTCTAATCTCTTGTTTTATGAAAAGGAGATCTCTCGATTATAGAAGCAAAAACTCTGCCCAAATTGAAAGGCAATTACTGAGACTTTGAGCTCAGATTGTTGATCATATTACTTTATCTGAATGAGAAAGTAAGTTACTTTCATAATTTGTGCTGTTATAGCTTGTGTTATTTTAGAAAATTATTCTTATGTCCATTTCCTAAGAGCATTCTTGTTTATTTAATTTAACAAGCAGAACTAGTGGAAGTAATCAGGAGGGTGTCCTGAAGCCAATTATGAAAATACTTTGTGCTATCATAATTGTCTTCAGTGTGTTTTTAGTTTCTTTCTATGTAAAGGATCTTGAGACAACTTTGTGCCCCAATTATCTTTCATATTTCACTCTTTGGTTAGTTGAGATGGAGACTTTGTGTTACACTTCATCCTGTTGGTTACTTCACCCTTGTTACCTGTTGGTTACCCACCAAAAAGAACTCTTGTGCCTTGCTGCAAGACCACTTCTAAAAGAAGAGAAGTGCCTTCAGTATTATCACTAGGATTTCTCCTTTGTCTGTGAACATCATCTCTAAAAAAAGAGAGATGGATGGTGTATTCCTACCCGTGAGTGTTATTTTCTACTTACATATATAGTATATAGCTCCTCATATTTATAGGGAACCTCCCCTTGATGAAAGGAGATATTTTTCCAACTCTAATGTGGTAAACATACACATTTGGTTGATCAATCTCCCTATGCTATGGTTGAGAAGACCTATTTTTCTCATTAGTTAGCTGGTGACAAAATATTCACCCAACACACTCCATCCATGGATAACATAGATGCACATAATATTCCAAATTTACATCATAATTTATTGCATATTAGAAAAGAATTAAACTCTTCTCTTACACCTCTCCCTACTGACAATGGAAGTGATAATGAGTATGATAGTGAACATGCAAATGAATATGAAAATGAGAGTGACTATGAACAATATTTCATCTATGATAATGCATTGAATAATGATGATTATTATGTACATAATGAAGAAGAAATGCATCTCATGTTTCCAACTCTTCTCTCACTCTTCCTCTCAAACATAATGCACTTCCAAATATTGTTTCTACTTCTATGCATGATTTTATTTCAAATAATGTACATGCTAATGATAGCATCACATCCTCTACTCAATTAGAATGTGATTCACTAAAACATAAAGATACCAATGAATCTCCCAAGCCACCCCCTACTATAGTAGAACCCATCTCTCACTCTTCACCTAAAGAGAATGGTAGCCCACATCCCTCTAATAAGGTCCAAGTTACCATTACCCCCAAGGTTCAAGTGAGCACACCCCCTCTTTATGGTCCAATTGATAAATGTAGCATTTCCATGGCTATAATTAATGATCAAATTCAATGATTAAATGAACCACTTCAAGATGCCAACATACCATCCTAGGGGATTATTTTTTTAATGCATGCAATTGGTGAATTATAACACCAAGTACATCTCCTTACCTTGGAAAACAAGGCTTATAAGTCTTGGATGGATGCCAATGATTTACATGGTAACCCTCTTTCGAAGACATTTGTAAAAGATTCATTGCCTAAACATTTCTAGATACCATCATTGCCTCACTTTGATGGAACTAGAGGTCCATTCATATACCTTCAATATTTTTAGAAGGCTTTGCCATCTCATATGAGTCCTTGGACTCTACTAAAATTGTTCTAGTAGACATTAGTACGGGAAGCACAAAATTAGTTATTTCATCTACTCCATGTTGGGTCCTTACACACATATGATGACTTAGAGGAGGCATTTTTCAGACATTACATAGCAAACATAGTCCCTCATGTTACATATGAGAAACTTGCCACATTACATCAGAATACTTCAGAGCTAGTTAATGATTACGATTCAAGATATACATGCTAAGACATAAACTAGTAAATTTAGAGATTTAACATATCTTTATTAAGGGGATTTGTCAACCTCTCCTTGATCATCTATTATATCAGATAGAGTCCTCTTTCAGGCACTTGTGCTATACAGTTCTAGCCTTGGAAAAGAAATTGGGATTGATTGAGGCAGATTTAGTTGATCGCATTACTCTAGATTTCATAGTAGTACCTACATCTACAGCTCCTAACACAACATCCACCATGTCCTAAATAAGATAGGAGACCAAAACTAGAAAAGAACCAAGTTAAGAATAAAAATCTAGTCTCCAAAACATAACCTAGAGAATGCACTATAGAGAATAGCAGCAAGGCACCACTACAGTTTGATCTAGAGTAGGATATCCCATGTGTTATATTATTAGCACTACTCAATAGGAGTTTAATCATATTTCCTTCTAGTCATCGACAATATCTTCATCTCCTATAGAGATAGCCACGTTGGCCCTTTTGTAACTATCACCATATATGTGGACACAGATAATGATTGTTATGGACTCAGAGATTGCATTAATAGATGTGTTGATAATGACATTATAGCATTCACATAGGGAAAATTGAGATCTCCACCATCATGAAACCATAGACCTCACTCATCCATTACTGAGTCATCCTAGGACATTCCTTTATATGAATCATTGGTCACTCATCGTGAGAGTAATGCAAGTTCTAGGACAAAGCCTCACAAGAGATCTCTTACTCCACCTATTCAAAAGGTTTGGAAACCAATATAGCTAAAACAATCTACATATATCACTATCATCAGAGGACTACATAGTGCAGTTCCATATACGTATCTAGCATAGTCAAAGGCACCATAATAGAGTATTATTCCATAGAGATATTCACTATGGCTGTGTTTTTTGTGTCATGTCTCACATAACCTATTATGATTAAGATTAGATGAACCCACATCACAAAGTACCACTCTAGAGAGATATTCATTATGGAAAAGTTTTCTAGGTCTTATCTCATGTAACAACCCATTATTATTAAGATTAGATGAGCCCCCATCATAGGTTACAGTTCTAGCTCAGTCATATGCATCATAGTAAAGGCCATAGGGTACTATCTCACATAACAATCCATTACAATTATAGATAGATGATTTTTCTTCATAGCACACATCTTTAGTTGCACATCCAATAAGGTTACATTTAGCAAAGTCTCCTCACATAGCTCCAATTAGTACACAGTAGATAGTATCAAATACAACATATGTTCCTACATAGCATGAGAAATATGGGCACTTGTTCATTTGGCCATCAGGGTTCAGATAGATATATGACACACATTCATACTGATATAAATTCATCGCTTCACTTAGAAGGGAAATAATGGATCCAAAGGACCTACCTTTATATTCTTGAGCCACTTACTCAGAGGGATTGGACACATAGTCCAAACATTAATTAGTACATGCATGATTACATAGCTTTACTTAGTGGGCAATGATGGAGCCAAAAGACCAGCTTTTATATTCTTTAGCCACTCTTGAGGAATTGATCATAGAATGCTCTTTTACATCCCCTTCTACTAACAACTAAAATTCCTAGTTTCGAATAGCCATCCCTATCCAAACTAAATTATCCAAATATAGACCTTACCAATATCCCATTTTACCAAGTTTAAACTAGTTCACTTTGTCAAAATAAATTACCAATTACAAAACCAACAAAAAAATTTCTCACATATGATTGCAAATCAAACCTAGCATCACACTTATCAACATATCATGAACAATCAAATCACATCACAAACAACATTTTGCCAAAACATATGCAAACTCAAAATTAATACCAAACCAACCACTTCTAAATCAATCATTTGCAAATTAATATACCAACATATTACAAAATCCATAACACAATACCCCTGAGTCAAACTCAAAACTAGTATGTATATATATATATATATATATATATATATATATATATATATACTAGTTCACTTTGTCAAAATAAATTACTAATTACAAAACCAACAAAAAAATTTCTCACATATGATTGCAAATCAAACCTAGCATCACACTTATCAACATATCATGAACAATCAAATCACATCACAAACAACATTTTGCCAAAACATATGCAAACTCAAAATTAATACCAAACCAACCACTTCTAAATCAATCATTTGCAAATTAATATACCAACATATTACAAAATCCATAACACAATACCCCTGAGTCAAACTCAAAACTAGTATGTATATATATATATATATATATATATATATATATATATATATTATATATATATATATATATACATATATATATACATATATATATATATACATATATATATATATATATATATATATATACATATATATATACATATATACATATATATGTATACATATATATACATATATATATATGTATGTATATATATATACATATATACATATATGTATATATATACATATATGTATATATGTATATGTATATATATACATATCTACATATATACGTATATACGTATATATGTATATACGTATATACATATACATATACATATATACGTATATACATATACATATACATATATACATACATACATATATATATATATATGTATATATATATATACATGTATATATATATATATACATATATATGTATATATATATATATATATATATATATGAAATAAAGTTTTCAAAACATATATATCACATCAAATATAATTAATCATGAATGGGCATCATGCCCTCACTCTTAGTCTCACTATCTCCACTAGTACTGGTCCCATAATCCACTCTACTATTTGATAGCCTCACACCTCCTTGAGATCTTGAATACCTCTTATGATGACTCTCTCACTCTAGTAGCTAACCATGTTCTTCATGCAAGTCTACATATCACCAATGAAGATCTGTGTACTCATCTATGATCTTTGTACTCATTATCCAAAATTGAATGGAGGCATCATATGCCTATCTAGCTTAGCCCTCAGCTCATCTCTCTCTCTCTTGCTACCCTAACATATACAATTATATCTATAGTAGCTTTATCAAACAAATGAACATAAACACTAGTTGTAACTATCGCTCAATCTATCAAACCTTCCATAACATCATTAGGAACATGTTGCATGAGCTCTCAAAGTGTTGACTTAATGATGGTCTTCCAGAACCCATCATCTCCACTCCCTGCACTAGTTTGTGATTCATCCTGAGCACCTCCCACTTTGCTTGTACATAAAGTACAACACTACATTAGATTTATCCTTTCAAATCAAACTAAATAAGCACAAACTTGTACACAATTTAAGTATAGTTTCTACTTACCTCCCATCATCTAGATTGGTGTAGGATCTTCATACTCAGGAACATCCCCTCCATCAAAAGGATATAATGGAACCCATCGATGCCTAGCCCATCATGTAGTATATGCCTCTATACATCCAACATCATCAACATTAAGAATATCTATAGTTGTTTCCCATGTATCCAACAACAATGGTGTTAACTCAACCTTAGTACGCCTCGCACGAGCTCCTGCCCCTGTTGGTGCCTATGCACTCCTCACCCATACCCATGTTGTCGAGGGTACATCTTGTGGTACCCTAGACTTTCTAGTCACATACTCATATTGAAAGCACTCATACATTTTAACCCAGTGGTCATGTAACCAATATTTAACCCTCATATACCACAACTACACTCCATCTATAGCCCACCCAAGAAATCCTCTATAGGGCCTTCATATGATATCATGAGCCACCAATCTATCTAAAACTCATCTATAATGATCTATCATAGGAGATCAGATAGCCAACGTACTAGTCCACCAATCCTCAAATAGCCATGGAAGTGCCCATTCTAGCCTAGGTAACCCAATCGATCACATAATAGTAATGTGCTCATAAGCCCAATAATGCAATAAGGTAGTCGTTCTCACACCACCACTAAATACCTCTTATGTAAACCTATAAAAATCCCTGTATAGGTGGGCAAACATAGTCCTAACTCATGAGAATGTAGTACCATACAATTCAATACTATAAATAATCCTATGCATCTTATATGCAATCAATGCTCCACTCCCATCCACAACAATAAACAAAGCCAACAACACAGTCAACCACTTCCATAGATGTGGAACACTAGACTATACTATAATCAATAGCAACATATCACTATTACCGCCTCTTCAGCAAAATAAAAGGATGTATGATTAATAACATTAGCACCTGTGTCATCCTACAATATCACCCATCAACTACTAATTGATAAATGCAAAATGTGATACACATTCTCTATAGTCACAATAATCTCCCCTGTAGGAAGCCAAAAAGTATATTTATATGCATTCCACCTCTCACATAAGGTAGTAATCAGATACCTATCTCATTACATAGTGCCTAAGTCACACACATGACCCAATCTTACTCTATCTATGACAGATTTCTCATTATCAAACAATGGTAATAGCCTTAATGTCTCCATCACCTAACCCCTACAAAAATCTGTCATCCACACCTCACTCTAAAAACTCCAAAAATTGCATAGATATCAGTCCACAATCCCAAATCAATAGCCAAGTAAAAACCACAACTAAACAAAGTAGTATCTTAGAAAATCTAACCTCTAGGACAACAACACTGAGTACAAGATAGCAACATTAGACAAGAGCACAAAAATCTAGATAGCAATGTTGGAACCTAGACAACAGCGTTGGATGTAGGCCAAGAGTGCTAGAACTAGTCAAAAAATTTCTAAAACTCGTAAAATAACACAAAAACATCAAAAATAGGCTTCCAAATAGGTAAAAATCATGCATTTTTATTACTTACTAGGATAGCATCACCACTAGCCTCAATTTGGGCTACCAACTGCTCAAACTAGGTCATGGCATGTGCTCATCTCCTCAACATATCTCTCACTTCAGAGCTCCAAATCTCAAACTATTTGATACACAAATGAATCAAGAATCAATCCAGTTTTCTTATATCAAACAAATTTTTTATCCAAAGTAAAATACCATTTTACCCATAACAAGAACCCCATAACTCCATTTTACAAATCATTTTCTTTCATAGAATTGTGACAATGATACCTTCGACATCATGCTAGATTCTATCTCTTACTACTTCATTTGCCTACTATGGCATGTGCATCTCTATAATACTTTTATACTCAAATATACACCTTAATCATCACCAATCAACACGTGTTCCAATTTCAATAACTCAGTCTAATCAATCAAACAACCTCTCAAATAATTCAACACATACCAACCTTACATCTATTCCTATCCCACTAGTCATCACTTTTAGCTCAAACTCCTATATTGCATGATCTCATCCCTATCCCCAAAAGGGAAGCATCATTCTTACTATTCCTATTCCTACACTTACCCAGCATGCTTATCCACTCTCATAACGGGATACACCATGGTTTATACACATCCAACAGTCAAATTATAAAATTCAGCTTAGATCGATCAAAATATATAATGATTTAAACTACATGGGTCACTCAACATTACTTAGGACATTCAGAGGGATACACCTTCAGTTTATAGATACATAAACTATTCAAATGTAGTGGTTTAGATCATATGGATCCACGATGATTTCAGCTTACTGGTACACAGACTATTTAGATACAGTGGTTTAGATTATATGGATTCATAGTGACTTTAATATAGATTCTAACTCAGATACTAGATTTGTGGGCATGTACATTACTACACATCTCACACATATAGCTTCATACAACATGACACAATTACACTACTAGATAGCATATTATAGGCATAATACAGAGCATAATGCTTTGATCTCTAATTTTGCACATGGAGCATAGCATGATAGGTCATATCACATGTGGTTATATAAATTACCAGATTATACATATGCATTACTCACATACTAGATTGAGAGGCATGACACAAATCTTCATGTTCTTCATCATCTAGGATTATATAGATTAGAATGACAAGACATGACATTCTCTTCTTGTACATTTACCAAAGTTTTAGATTACACCCAGTTGTACCAAGGTTGGACCAAATAGCCATCTTTAGTAGTTGGTCCATTATATTACCCAGACCCAGACTACATGAATTTGTGCAGGATAGAGGACAAACATTGGTTTTGGGCATCTAAGCATTTCTTAGTTCCAGTTCAGATATTCAGAGTGGGGGCATGATAGATTTTTCTCTTCATAGCAAATAGATTCTATACACATATTCTAGATTACATGAGTTTATTGGGATAGAGGGTAAACATTAGTTTTGGGCCACCGAGCATTTCTCATTCCAATCAGATTCAATGTGGAGAGAAAGCATTGCCCTCCTTCATATTACATGGATTCCACTTATAGATTCAGTACAGGGGGCATCCATTTCAAGGATTCTTTCTTTCTCTAGGAATTATTTGACTCTCCATCCACTTCTCTAGCCAGGAAGTGAGTTGGACCCTTTTATAGCACATTCATTTCTATGAAGGTAGGTTTAAGTACGCATTTTCTTTTTTTTCTTTTACTCTAGTATTTCATTTCATTGTGTCACTAGATTAAAAGGGGGACAAATGTATATACCCTAAATTGGTCAAGCAACCACACATCTTTTCTTTTCATAGTCCTTTCACAAGATTCTCTGACTAGAGAATATGAGCTTTGTCCACATTTGGCCATGTCTTTTGTTTTGCTCATCTTGGTCTTGTTTCATGCTTGAATCACCTTTTTGCTTGTTCCCTATCATCCATAGCCTTTTAGACAGTCATTCCAACTCAGCCAGACTCTATTCTTCATGCTAATTCCATCCCCCCAGGTCCTAATCATGTAGGACAAGAGTGTTGGGATTGGACTATAGTGTTAGACCCTAAAGTGTTCATTTCTAACACTCTTGTCTAATGGCATTTTCAGATTCAATGGTCAGTTTCCCTCACTTAATGAGTCTAAATCCCTTCTTAGCTTTATCCTTAAGTTTTCTTAATGTCAACCAAATGTGAATAGAACTCCCAAATTTGAAATAAAGAGTCTCCTATATAAAGGAATACATAATACATTTTATATCTAGCACTTCCTACTTTGGCACAGTACATAATTAAAAAGCAGTCAATAGTATAGCTCAACATTCTACATCACACATAGTTTTACATGTTTGAGCAAGGAAGAGCCTAGGAGAAAGTTCATTATTTCATCTACCATGTGCATTGATCATGCACATTCCCTTAGGGATAACTACATTTGATCTGAGACCGTATCTTGAGGGTGAATATAGGTAGCGATCAGAATAATAGGGGTTCTAGATCATGCGATCATGCTTCCCATAACCTGGTTTTTCCCCCTTATGCTTTTGATGTATTTGATATTTCATGTGTGTAGATAGATCCAAGGTTTTGAGATTGAAATCAACCTACAGTGAGCTATTTTGACATTCAAACTTTGAAATTTTATATACATGCTCATACAGAGGTAGCGAGTAGAACCCAAAAAACTCAGGCCTTCAGGACAACAATGGTAGAAAAGGACTATAGCGCCAGACCCTAGGGTGTCCATTTCTAGTGCTCCTATCTTTTCATTGAATGAAATCTAGATTCAAGTTCTAGACATATTTCAAGTCGTGCAATAGTTTTCAATCCCTGGATCATTCGTATTAGCCTATTTTACCAAATAATTTTATTTCTCTCCCTATGTAATTAATGTATTTAATTTTGATCAAAATCTATATTTTACTATATTAGATTGGATTTTTTCCCTTACTTCAAACACTTTATTGTTTAAGAACTAGACCCTAGTTCTCCAAAAATTATAAAATAGTTTCTCACATAGTTCCCATTTAGTAAATGTTAGTAATTTGACCTATCAAGGTCAAATTGCTACCCCTATCATATGAAACTTTCCTAAAATTGGTCATTAACCCTTTGTAGCTAGTCAAACTGAGGAATTATGGCTTAAAAGCACTAATTTTAGTAAAAAATTAAAAATGGATTGTAAATGGGTCATTATCTTTTCAAATGAACATTGTCAATTTCAAATATGCAAACAATCCATGCACAAGGATCAATTTTAGGAGAAATTTGAGGTTTTTGGGAGCCACAAGTGGTTTCAGGACCTTAAATTTTGTACACAAGGTGATCATGACTTGAATAATATTATGACAAAGTTTTATGGATATTTCATAAGTGGAGATACTTTTTTTTAACAATCTTTAGCATGTCTGTTGGAGATCACCATTGGAGCAAACATCATTCTGGAGTGCCACAGAGGTTTCTAAGTCCAGGTAAAAGTTTGAAAATCATGGGATGATATTTTTTACATCATAATTAGACCTTTAAAGAGTGTCACAACTCTAATTTTTAAGCAAACCATGCTTATATAGGATTTTGTAAGCAAATAATCATATAGGCCAAAAAGGGGGTTTTTTTTACTTTTCAAGCAAAATGTGTTTTAAGAGTGTTTTGATAGCATGGTATAGACCCCATGATGATTTTTTTAGGCATTGGATAGTAGGTGACTATTTATTTTCATTTTGGTGAATTTTTCATTTTTTGCAGTTCTGGACACCCTTCTGAGCCCTGTTCAGATGATCGTATCTTTAAACACGTGTAGAGTTTGACCAAAATATGTTAGTATGTTTTGAGAACCAATATGTAATTAAAATTCATGGAAAATTGAGACTATTTTAGAGGTTGTATTTTATGAATAACTGTTAAGAGCGTAGGCAGCTTAGAATGTAGTCAAAATGCCAAAAGCAGATTTCTCCACATGAAAATTTTTCATATATTTTGCATGGAAACCCAATATTTTTAGGGATGTTATGGATGTCAGTGTGCTACATATTAATGTAAATATTTTGGGATTTAGAGGTTTGTACTTCATGAACCATAATTTTGAAGATTCAACTTCAAAACCCATCTAAACCTTCAAAAAACTAGTTTTGCAAAAGTTGATTTTATTACCATCAAATCATCATGGATCAAACTAAAAACTTTTCAAATGTCAAGTAAAATCAGACAAGAATCTATAAATGTCAATTTTATGCATAGAGATGTACAGATAACAAAAAAAATCATGTTTTTATGGAAAAAAGCATGTAAAATGACGTACATGATAATTCAATGAAATATAATCAATGGAGATAAAAGCCCAAGACTTTTTATTCATATTAAAATATTCATTTGGTTATAAATAATCCTAGAAATATCCCAACTAGCTTGATCAAAATGGCCAGTCTACAGGAAAATGGAGCAAAATAGGCCTAGTCAACCCTGTTGATTGAATGGTGAGTGTTTTCTCATCAAAATCAAATATCTTATAATGAGGAAAGTTGTTCCAGGTCTATTTCATTTTTTTTAGGTTTTATGGAATATTATTTTAGGTTTAATGGAGTTCAAATACATAGGCTTTTAGGCCTATTTGGTCTAATAGGCCTAGTTGGTCAAATGGTCAACTTGAAGAATGGCATTAAAAATCTATCAAATGAATTAATTTTGGATTTACCACGTGACATATCTTTTGTTTAAGTGAATATATCATTCTTAAGTCTATCTACAAGTTCCAATTCATGCAAGTTGAGTTTAAGTGGAAGTTGACTACTCATTGAGTCCACATCTCTTTAGTTGACTTGTTTGACTCGTTTCATACATCTCCCATGCTTTTCATGCAGGATAAAGACATTCAATAACTTAAAATCATTTTAAATATCGAGTTATATTCCAAATTATGGCATTATTTTCATGCAAGGAAGGTTTAGAAGTCAACATGGGCCCATCATTTCTCAATTCTATGCCAAAAATGAAGAACATGAATTTTTTGAAGACTTGGAAGAATTTAAAGCCTTTAATTAATATTGTAAAAGGATTATAGTCTTAATGTAATCCAAAAAAGACTAATCCTTCTTTCTTCCATGCCAATTTGGTTTTAGGTTAGGTTTTCGACATATATATTGGACTTTTCAAGCCATTTTTCATTAATTTTTGGAGAGAGAGAATAAATTGTAATTGACATCATTTTTATCAAGTAAAGAAGATTTTTTGCATATGGTTTTGGATAAAAATAGAGTGTAATTGGACTGTGTACAAGCATGAAAGTGGCATCTATATACCCTTATTTCAAGTCTCTTCCACACCTACTATGAAAATCTCATCCTCAACAAGTCATTGGAAAGTTAGGAACAGGATTTGCTTTGCAAACTTCTTTTAGGCCTTCTTTTGAAACACTGATGTTCAAAATTTGAATGCAAAGTTTTATTTTAGATTGATATGTTTGTCTTATTTAGTTTTTTAAAAAATCAGAAAATACCAATCATTCAAGTGCATCACACAATTAGATAGGATTTTTCATTTTAATTTCCTCCTCCCTTTTCATCCCAAAAAATAAAAACTAGATTAGTTTTAGTATTAGATCTTAAGGGAACCAGCCTTCTCTAGAGGTTCTTCTCAATACAAAGTCACCCACACTCTAAGAAGATCCAATTGTATCAGCTAAAGTGAGGGTGTGCTTTATACATCTTCAAGCAAGGCGATCTCCATAGTGATAATAGTTTTTGGGATGCCCGGTGGGATGCTCATTCTACACACTAGCCTTTAGAGGCATTCAAAAGATCATAGCAACTTCTAAGAACTCAAAGCTGGTTATGAACATTAGGTATCATTTCAATATTGATTACTTTCAGCATTTGGCTTACTAATGGTCTCCAATGGCTTGTTTCAGTATGGATCCATATTATCCTCACTCTTATTAGAATGACCAACCACACTATGATCCTCATCAGGACTTTAAGGATCTATAATAGTCATATATACAAGAGTACTACCCTAATCTTCCCCATGAACATCCATTCCATCATAGTATATCCTTTTACCAGTTTTATCTAGCCAACTTAGTCATGGCTATTTTGCAGCTACCCAATCCATACCAACACTTAAACAAACTTTGGTGAGCCTTGAAAATCATGCACTAGAGATGTAATCATAGAGCTATTATGGTCAAGATACTCCTACTCACAAGATCTATTATGTGAGAGAGTCATTGAAAAAAATAAAAGAAGAATGGGCACCTATTGAAAGGGCAAATTGGGGTAATCTCACTGGTGAGATGATAGATGTAGGTGGTTATATTTAAAATATTGACAACAAACTAAAAGGTCTCAAGGAACAATAGGTTCAACCTCGCTCTTCTTATATGCCATCCATTCCTCCTCAGGAGATTATTCCAAGAGTCTCTTTGAGTTTGCCAAATTCTTCATGTATTTCTCAGACCTTCCCCTCTTGGAGATCTATCTAAGAGAACTATCAAAGAAACGAGATTGTTATGGGATAACCTGCTATTGAGAACATTGACCACTTCAAAGAGAAGATATTCTAAGAGAATATTGATAAGCAAATCAAAGAGTTAGAGCTGAAGACAAAGAAAGAGGAGGAGAACCAGAATCAAATGGTCAAAAAGGAGCCTCTATATTTCCCATCTTGGAACCAAATTATGCAGTCAAGTTAGTCTAAAGCTACTTAGGTACTTTCCCTCCCTCAATAATCTCACTCATTTTCATCTTAGAAATCCATCCAAGCAACATGCAGAAGGAAGAGGAGAATGGAATTGTAGATTCAAATGATTTTCAAGAAGAACGTGTTGAGGAGGATGCAAGTGTTCATGAAGAAGTTGAGGAAGCAGTGTTGCCATCTTATGAAGAGAATGAAGAAATTGATGTAATAACTGATCAAATGATTAATTTGTGGACTAGCCAAAGATTACGAATAAACCAGAAAGCTCATTGGAAGACTTTTTTGAAGTTTTGGGAGCAGGATATGCTCTTCTCCAAGGGTATTATGATCTAGTTGTAGCCAAAAAGAGCAGTTTCATCAAGCCAAATGAAGAGAAAGGATTGAGCAACCCTTTAATTCTACCACCTCAAGAGTTCATTATTGATAGGGACATGATTCAGATCTTTAAAATGGGTTATCATCTCCTTGATAAGCCTATAGACATGGATATGCTTCCAAAAGGTAACACAACTATATTGTGTGCTTAGCCTAATGAACCAGATTGTGAAGAAATGAAGCTTGATAAAGAGAAAGAGCCACCAAGTGAGTATGTTTACATTGAAGGTTACTTTTCTCCTACTATTCCACATATGAGCATGCCAAAGGAGTTGGTAAATAAGATACTTGATTTATCAACCACTGAGCTTGCAAGGGAACATGTTATGTACCATTATCCATCTCATCACAGAAGTGAATTATCAAATTTTTCTTTTGATCTAAGAGGACCAACAAGTTGGAGGTTAGTTTGTATATAATAGACCACCTTGTGTTTCATTTCTCTAAGTGCACATGTGCACATGATTTTATTTTTATTTTTCCCTTTAAAATTTGTTGTTGTCCTTTTCTCTAAGTGCACATGCACACATGTTTGTTGTTGTTTGTGCCAGTTGTCTTGTTTATGTCTTTGTCTACAAAAGATCATCCAAAAAATCAATGTTTATCTAAGTCAATTTTACCAAAGTTTATAATTTATTTGACCATTAGTCTAGTTAACCCCTGAAATTCACCAAAATTGTTAGTAATTTGACCTGTCAAGGTCAAATTACTACCCCTATCATATGAAACTTCCTAAAACCAACCCTTTGTAGCTGGTCAAATGAAGGAATTGTTGCTTAAAAGCACTAATTTTGATAAAAATATGAAAAATGGATTGTAAATGGGTCATTAAATTTTCAAAATATCATTGTCAAGTTCAAATATGCAGACAATACATGCACAAGGATCAATTTTGGGAGAAAATTGAGGTTTTTGGGAGCCACAAATGGTTTCAAGACCTCAAATTGTATACACAAGGTCATCATGATTTGATAAATATTATGAAAAAATTTCATGGCCATTTCACAATTGGAGATACTTTATGTTTTGTAATTGTAACAGTCCTCAGCATGTCTGTTGGAGATCACCATTGGAGCAGGCATAATTTTGGAGTGCCACAGAGGTTTTTAAGTCTAGGTAAAAGTTTAAAAATAATGGGATGATATTTTTTAAATCATAATCAAACCTTTGAAGAGTGTCACATCTCTAAATTTTAAGCAAACCATGCTTGTATAGGCTTTTGGAAGCAAATAAGCATATAGGCCAAGCAAAATTGTGCTTTAAGAGTGTTTTTATAACATGGTATATACCCCATGATGATATTTTAAAGCATTGGGAAGTAGGTGAATAATTATTCTCATTTTAGTGAATTTTTCATTTTTTGTAGTTGTAGACACCCTTCCAAGCCTCTTATTTAGATGCTCATATCTTTCACCATGTGCAGAATTTGGCCAAAATATATTAGTATGTTTTGAGGAACCATATTTACTTATAATTAATTAAAATTTGAGACTATTTTATGGGATATGATTTATGAACAATCATTAAGAGCATAGGTAGCACAGAATGCAGTCAATACCCCACAAGCAAATTTTTGCACTTGATAACTTTTCATATATTTTATTACACTTATATAGGATTCCATAAATGTCAATTTTATTCATAGAGATGTATGGATGAGGGAAGAAATCATGTTTTTTATGAAAAAACATGTAAAATAAAGTACAAGATAGTTCAATGAAATATAATCAATGGATATAAAAGCCTAAGACTTTTTATTCATAATAAAATACTCGAGTTTTCATAAATAATCTCAGTGTCCCAACTAGCTTGATCAAAATGGTCAATCTGTAAGAAAATAGAGCAAAATAGGCCTAGTCAACCCTGTTGACTGAATGGCGAGTGTTTTCTCATCAAAATCAAATATCTTGTGATGGAGAAAGTTTTTCTAGGTATATTTCAATTTTTTTCAAGTTTTGTAGCATCTTGTTTTAGGTTTAATGGAGTTCAAATGCATAGATTAGCTTTTAGGCCTATTTGGTCTAATAGGCCTAGTTGGTCAAATGGTCTACTTGAAAAATGGCATTGAAAATATATCAAATAAATTAATTTTGAAGTTACCACGTGACATATATTTTATTTAAGTGAATATATCATTCTCAATTTAATCCATAAGTTCTAATTCATGCAAGTTGAGTTCAAGTGGAAGTTGACTAGTCTTTGAGTCCACATCTCTTTGATTGACTAGTTTGACTAGTTTCATGCATCTCCCATGATTTTCATGCAGGATAAGGATATTTAATGACTTAAAATCATCATAAATATGGATTTATATTCCAAATTATGGCATTATTTTCATGAAAGGAAGGTTGGTAAGTCAACCTGGGCCCACCACTTCTCAATTCTATGCCAAAAATGAAGAAGATGCATTTTTTGAAGACTTGAAAGATTTTAAAGCCTTTAATTAATATTGTAAAAAGATTTTAGTCTTAATTTAACTAAAAAAATACAAATAATTCTCTTTTCCACATCACTTTGGCTTTAGTTTAGGTTTTAGACATATATATTGGCTTTTTCAAGCCATTTTTCATTAATTCCTAGAGAGAGAAGAAATTGTGATTGACACCATTTTTATCAAATAAAGAAGATTTTTTGCATATGGTTTTGGATCAGAATAGAGTGTAATTTGACTATGTACCAGAATTCAAGTGGAATTTATATACCCTTCTTATAGGTCATTTCCACATCCACTATGAAAATCTCATCCTCAACAAGTCATTGGAAGAGCTAGGAATAGGATTTGCTTTGCAAACTTCTTTTAAGCCTTCTTTTGAAACACTAATTTTCAAGATTTGAAAGCAAATTTTTATTTTAGATTCATATGTGTGTCTTATTCAATTTTATAAAGCCTTAAGAGAATACCAATCATTTAGGTGCATAACATAATTAGATAAGATTTTTCATTTCAATTTTCTTCTCCCTTTTCATCCAAAAAAATCAAAATTAGATTAGTTTTATTATTATATCTTAAGCGAATGAGCCCTCTCTAGAAATTATTATCAATATAGAGTCACCCACACTCAGATAAGATTCAATTGTATCATCTAGAGTGAGGGTGTGCTTTGCACATCTTCAAATAGTGTTCTCTCCACAGTGATAATAGTAAAAATTCAATATGGTCATTCGTATCTGCATTGATTTCTGTAATCTTAATCTCACTTGTCCCAAGGATAATTTCTATTTACCTTCAATAGATGTCATTGTTAATTCCACAACTATTTATGAAATTTTATCTCTTATGGATGGTTTCTAGGCTACAATCAAATTCACTTGCTCTTGAGGACCAACATAGGACCACTTTCACCATGAAATGGGGCACCTGATGCTAGAGCCACTTATCAATGGGAAATGACTCATATATTTCATGATCTAATCCATAAAATTATCAAAACCTACATGGATGACCTCATTGTTAAATTTCAAAATTGTAAGACTCATCTTTCTGATCTTACCATCATCTTTGACCATCTACTCAAATACCAAGTTAGACTAAATCCTTACAAATGTGTGTTTAGTGTCATATCAGGTAAACTTTTAAGATTCATAGTCTCTCTCTGTGGAATCAACATTGACCCAACCAAGAGTAGTGTTATCCTCAACATGCCCATTCCTCATTTTATTTCAAACATTTACACTTATCTCAATAAACTTAGGGCAATTAGATGATTCATCCCTAAAATGGCTTACCCTATCCACTCCATCAATTCTCTTTTTGATAAAGTTAATGCTTTATAATTGATGGATCCTTGTCAAAAATCATATGATAACATTAAATAATCATTACTTCACCCACCCACACTTTTTCCCCTTCAAATGATCGACCTTTGATCTTATATACTTCTTCCACACCCATATCAGTTGGGGCAATAATTTCTCAATAAGATGATACTAAAAGAGAGTATTCCATCTTCTATATCAATCAAGGCCTCATTAATTATGAGAAATGTTATACAAAAGTTGAACGTGATTACCTCACCATATATTTTACAACTGAAAAGCTTCGACACTACATGCTTTATTAAACCACTTATGTTATCATTAATTCTGATCCCCTTCATCACTTCTTCTCCAAAGCCTTTCTTCTTGGAGATAGAATTGGCAAGTGTATGGTCCTCCTTATGGAATTTGATCTCCAAATTAATACTCAAAAATCTATCAAAGGATAAATCATAGCCAATCAACTTGTCATAGCTCTTGTGCCTACTACCAATCACCTTCAAGATAACCTTATCGATGACAACATTCTCTATATTTAAGGTCTCAACCAAGCTATATCTCTTAAAGATTACTTCCATAACTTCATTGTTGATCTTGAAGCAATTAATTTTGATAAATTCACTATTCTCCTTGATAATACTAAACCAAAAGTAGTTATCAAAGAATTTCCTAAAATTAATGTTGACTTTTATGAGGATACTTGGACCCTTTACTTTGATGGTGTTAAATTCCTTTAAAGATCTAGGGAAGGTTGTATTCTCAAAATTCCTCTTGGAAAAATTATCCTTTTAGCTTTTTTCTTAACATTTGATGTCACTAACAACATGGTTGAGTATGAAACTTTAATCTTAGGCATGAGAGATGCTCTTGATTTAGATATCCAATACCTACATGCTTTAGGTGACTCTCAACTCATTTTCCACCAAGTCAATGGTGATTACCAATGCAAAAGTGAGAATCTCATTTCTTATCATCAACATGTAACCATTCTTACCAAATATTTCATTTCTTTCACCATCGAGCCTATCTCTCGAGATCAAAATTCTATTGTTGACTCCCTTGCTTCTTTAGCATCCCTTTTTCATCCTCACCATGTTCTTATCGATCCCACTTTTCTTATCCAAATAAGAAAATATTTGTCTTCTTTTCAACCACATGATTCACTTATCTACCACATTGAGGTTGTCACCATTCGATAAATCCCATAGTACAAAGACATCATTTAATTTTTGGAACACCAAACTTATCATCCCAACCTTGATTCCCATGAAAACACTTGCATCTAAAAATAAGATTTTAAGTATGTATTTTCATACAACATCCTTTATGAAGTTACCTTGCTCTTGTGTGTTATGCAATATGATGTCCCTCCTCTTCTTGAACAAGCACATGGGGGTATTTGTGGTGGCCATTGTAGAGGACATGCTACAGCTCATAAATGCCTATATATGGGTTACTTTCGGCCCACTCTTGAAAAAGATGCCATTAAATTTGCTAAAAAGTGCACTCCTTGCCAATTTCATCATGATCTAATTCATTCACCTCCAGCCAAGATTCAAACCATCTAATCTCCCTAGCCATTCTCCATGTGGGGATTAGATCACATAGGCAAACTACCTTGATCTCAAGATGGGCATGTCTATATAATCATAACTATCAAATATTTCACCAAATGGGTCAAATTTATGCCCCTTATTAATGTTACTGGTACCACCATTTCTAAATTCATCCTTAATCAAATCATTTGTCACTTTGGTGTCCCTCATACTATCATTTTAGATAATGGTGGTAATTTCAAAAACAAAGATGTCAAACAACTCTGTGCTAAATTTAATATCAATCACAAATTATCCACACCCTATCACCCACATTGTAATGGCCAAGCTAATGCCATAAAAAAAATTCTTAATAAAATTTTCCAAAATATAATTTGTGAAACCCCCACTAATTGGCATATTCATCATTATCCTGCTCTTTAGACCTATCGAACTAACATACATTCTACCACTAGGGCAATGTTGTTCTCTCTAGTCTATGGTTTTGAGTCAGTCCTTTTGTTAAAAGTCAAGCTTCCCTCTCTCCATATATCTCTTCATGGTATCATACCTAATGAATAATTATGTGAAGTTTGCCTTCATGTTCTTAATCTCCTTGATTTACAACACAATGGCCAATATGAGGTTTGTATCACCACATAACATAATAAATGAGTTAAAGTTCACACATTTAATATTGGTGATCTTGTCCTTAAATTAGACTACACTCATGACAAAAAAGGTAAAGACATCCAAAAATGGTGAGGTCCCTATTTAGTCAAAGATATTCTTGGTCCAAGTACCTATCACTTTTAACCAAATAAAGGTCATATTTTTAAAGAGCCCACCAATACATAATTCCTGAAGAAGTATTTTGCCTAATCCTTCCCTTTTTTTATTGTTTTCTATATTTTATCTATTTAACACTTTTTGTAGGTTACTTACATAGGTCTCACCCTCTGTAGTAGTTCTCTCTTTTCACAAACCTTAGTCCTTCCCTTTGGTCTTTTAGTTTCCCTTTTCCTTATGATTTTCATTGTAAAACTATAGATAAGACCTGGTCTTCTTCATGATGTACTTTTATCCTCATACTTTTTACACACTTTTTGGTAACCCTTGGGTTTTTCTTTTGTGAGTTGCAGTGTAAGACCATGGATAGGACCTAGCCTTCCTCACAAATACCATCTTTTTCTTATCTCATTTATTTTGATAATATTTTTTGGCACCCTCATGGGTTTCTCTTTTATGATTTGTAGTGTAAGACCATGGATAAGACCTGGCCTTCCTCATAAAATCAACATATTTTCATTCCTTGTCTAAAATGTGTTTAGAAATGGTTATGAGTTCTTGATCTTTGTTCTCAGCTTTAGTTTTTGCTTCTTTTGATAGATGAAATTTGCATAACAATCTATGCTAGCATGTTTTCCTCCATTTCCCTCATTCTTATGATAAATAATCACATCTCATTGTCATTGTATCCTTTTTTTGCCCTTTATCACAATTTTTATGATTTGAAGTAATTCAAATTGTTTCATGTTTCATTCCTCTTGATATCCTTTCCTTTCACTCCATATTGGATAAAACAAGGTTGAAGTTAAGATAACACTTTTATTTCACCTAGATTTATGAGACTCTTACACACCATGCTCTCTGAGTCCTCTCTCTTAGCAATCAAGTTCCAAGTCTTCAAATGAAAGTCATCTTTAGCACCCATGTTTGGTCTTCCAAATATGTATAGAGGAGGAATAGAAAAAGACATCAAGAAAGTTAAAATCCAAATCATCTGAAATAAAAGGCAATGATACACAAAATGCAACATACAAATCTCAAAATTCAAAATCACACCAAAATATGTGATTATAAGCATATATCCTATCTCCAATCAAAGCTCAAACTTCACAATTGGCCTCACACTAGAGCCAAGGTCCATTGGGGTGTGGTAGGCCAGTAGATTGGAATAGGAGAACTCAAAAAAACTCTACAGTGCTACCTACTTTCTCACATAATTACCTAATCTTTGTAGTAGATTGATGGATCTGTAAGGGGTCATGAGAAATGGGGAACACAATGTGGGAAGGTAGGTCCATTTTAATTTTCATGCATATAGCCTTTATGGGATGATCTGCATACTTCATTTGTTAACCTAAGACTTATGTGTCTAAGAGAAGTTCTTCAGAGTCTTTAAGGTTGAAATTCCTCTTATTTTGACAAACCTAATCAAAGTGTCTTGACTTCGATAAATATTTCCTCTACCTTGGTTTTTTCATCATTCTCCCCTCCACCCATTTAATTTCCCTATTCAATAGGCAAATTGTGATACTAAATTTGTTTTCCATCTTCTCTATTCCCTTCTTCTTCACATCTTAAAAACATGCTAGCACTACTTTGTTTTAGTTTTATCCATCCTTAGATTAAAATAACATGTTTGAGCAACTATGGATTAGTTTCTTTACACCATGGCTCTACATCTCTAGACATGCCTTGATTTCTTTTTACCATTTGTCATTATTGTATCACCCTTTTTATAGACACCTGAGTCTATTTCTATTTTAATGTACTTTTTCCATTGTTGAGTAGGGTTGGATTGTTATTTCTTACTCAGCAATGTTGTTTTCCCTTTTATGCACCTTTTTCCATTGATGATCGAGTAAGGATTATTACTACTCACTCATCAATATTGTTTTAACATTTTTTCTTGCCCATCTTTGTTTAAGTAAGGATTGTTACTAATTTCACATTAATGTTTGATTACCACATTTTTTACATGTATTCTTGGTTTGACTTGGTGAGTTTACCTTTCTTATTGAAGGTTGACTTGTTTGAGTTTTTTGATCTTTAGTAACCTTGGCTTTTTGGCTACCTGATTTACTCTAAATTTTGACTTGGTCATTTAGTCTAACATAGCACTTGTCACCCCAGTTTTCCAAATTTCCATGTATGCCCCATCCACATAGTTATCTTGGCTTTCTTGCATTTTTTTTTCTCTTTAGTTTTGTATTCTTGGGTTTGTCAAAAACAATCTCTATGCCCTCCACAATCAAAACTACAAACACAGTAGATAACCATTGAATGATAAAGGTAATTTAAGGTATGCATACATTTAATTTTTATTTATTTCCCTTTCCATCATTTACTTTTAGATATTTTTCTTTAAAAATACTGCAACTTTATTTTAGCCTCAGCATTGTGTGTTACTATGTTCTTTCTTGAAGTACCATCCCCTATTATACCTGAATGAAATGTGATGAGCTTCAAGTGTGGCATATGTATACATATAATATTTTCACGCTTTTATCAAATATAGATGATTTCTATCTTGCAAGAACCTATCGATACTCAATCTATCTAAGTGCATGCCCTAAGGGGTGCATTGAGAAAGGGGTAGGTAGACTATTGGTGCTTCATAAGACTGTTGTCCCTTATTTCTAATTATTACCAATCTAACTAGCTCCTAAAAACATTTCCCTAAGTTATTAATCCTTTTCACACTCTTCTAGTCATTTACCACCTTATGTACCTCTTTTCCTAACCTAAAACCCCTTTTTAGAGTTTATAGTACTAGGTCGACTAGGTCAACCTTGTACTCTTATTGGCAAACCTCATTTAGGGTCTATTTTAGCTCTTGGTTGACCTAGCCTATGACCTAGTGAGTTTTTGTCAATAATAATACTAGGTCGAATAGGTTGACCTTATCAATTGAAACTTTCATAAGGATTTAGGGTTAAATCTACCTATATATACAAGATCATTTTGTCATTCTTGGAGATACATCAAGATTTATTATTCATTTTCACTTCTTTACTATCTACTCTTCCACCATTCTACTTGAGGACTCTTAGTTTAAGGTTTCTACTTGGAGATTCTAGTCTTGTGGAGAAGTCTTAGATGCTTTGGCCTTTCTTAGGGATCCTTACAAACTAAAACAACCTCTTGTGTAGCCCCTTTGGCCAAAGGAGAGATTGTGTTTTAATGGGTTTGTCTTTCAGGTAAGTATTCTCTAACTTTGTTCCTCTCTTTAGTAGATAAAAGTAGCATAAGTATTAGTTTTCAAATAATGTTACTCTTCTTCTCCATGCATTAAGGGTCTTACCTATACATAGCTTAATTAGGATTCTCTTATGCATGTTTACTTTCTTTTATTTACTAACCCTTATATTGTGCTACAAGCTTTGGTGAGCACTAGATTAAATTTTCTTACTTTACTTGTTATTAGTATAGTGAATATGAAAACATAGGGTTTAATTAGGTTTATTGTGTAGTTTTACTTGACTAGAGACTTTAGAACCCTCCATACTATTATCTTTGTGATAAGAGATCCCTTAATCAGGTCTAACAGATCCACATATTGGTCATGTTCCTGATTATCTAATGTATCCCCAATCAAAAGTGTAAGTAGGATCTATCTTTTCTAAGCTAGGATTGATTTATAGATCTAATGCATTTCTGATTGTATACAGAGTGTTTATCCAAGGTACCTCTATTGGTTGGGCCTATAAGGCTTAGAAGGTAAGATCAGTGGGTCTCTTAAGAATCAAAGGTGTCTCATATCTAACAAGAGGTCTATGTGATGTCCCCTTCTTCTAAATAAGGCATGTAAAGGAGACCCTTAGCCTATCTCATTCCCATAGGCTAATTCAAGTAATGAAAGGGAATAATATATTGGGTCACCATTCATTTATTACTATTCACTAGCACTATTCATGAAAACACTATTGATTATCACTATTCATGATGACATGGCAAGTGATGTAATAGTGAGGTAGATTGTGAATGAAGTGGCATGGCCCATAGGATAATACCTCATTGATCAAGAGTATGTTCTTAGAGTGGGTCACACCACTCCACTTGGGAGATAATTTAGATTTTATTTATTCCTTCACATGGGTTGTCCTTTGTGGGAAAAGGAAAGGTTAGTGCATTTCTTTGTGACTTCATGATTAAGTATGTGGAATGGTCAAAAAGATAAAGTTAGCACAAATATATGTGGGTATATTATTGGAAGCTTGTGGAGAAGTAAAAATTGGATGGTTGAGAGGATCTTTGTCACATGTGAGCACATGGGTGAATAGTAATATAGTCTCCATCATTTGATTCCCTTCACATGGAGAGGGTGGCATAATTATGAAGGCATGAGGGTAGTAATAAATGTTGCACATGGCAAAGGCTTGTCATCTTTAACCATTTATTCCCCCCATGTGGAATGATATGCCCCATCTTCTCTCTCCTCACTATTCTTCCATTGGTCTTCTCTCTTTGTAATTCCTTTAAGTATGGGTTAGCTCTCATTATAATCCATATTTTTCCAATCAACCATTTACTCTATAGTTTGATCCACTTATGCTTCAACTTCAGGATTCAAATATGAAATCCCTTGGGTGACCAACTTAGGATTTAAGGACAAAACCCCTTGGATGCTTACAGAATCAAAGGATGAAAACCTTACGGTTCATGGAGGTGATCTCATTCAAAGATTACAATTGATCTTCAAAGAGAGTTGTAGATATAGTGTGCTTTGTATTTATATCTCAATATGTGTGCGAGAGCTTATGGTTTATGTATTTGATACTCCTATCATAAATAATCAAAAATATCAGTTGATGTGTGTCTCCATATTTATCTCATTGTGTTCTTTCCATAGTTGTTGAATGTGGATTTTCATAATTTAAGTGTGTTTACATAAATATCCCATTTGGGTTATTATAATGGTATCAAATCTAGTGATCTTAGCAACTTGTAGGTATTTTGTGTTTAATACTTTTGAGTGATAGGGGAATTAGGCATTAGAGAAGAGAGCAAAAGAAATTACAACCAAGAGAAATAATGGGTTATAGGGAAGATAGTAGAGAAGATGAGTGAGCAAGGAAGTTTGATGAAATGGTTCAA
Organism: Torreya grandis; assembly: GCA_037957365.1. NCBI lineage: Eukaryota > Viridiplantae > Streptophyta > Pinopsida > Cupressales > Taxaceae > Torreya > Torreya grandis. The sequence goes on along the minus strand of JARHVA010003455.1, from coordinate 667,066 downwards.
AGTTAAAAACATCTTGCTAATTTGTTTGATCAAAATAAAAAATAATTTGTTGATATGTTTGGTTTGGCAAGATATTTCAATGGATACAGAACAAGTCAATAAATAATAATTACAATGGACAAACTAGCACAAACAATATCAACAAGGTCCAAGAGGTGGAATATTGAAATCTAGAAATGGGGTTTATCAGTAGGTCCCTAAATCCCAAGTTTATTTAGAGAGTATAAGTGCTTCTATAAGAGGAGGCTACATTTTCATACAAAGTCTACCTTTTTTGTGAGGAGTATAAAACACTTTCAACTGAGGATCATGAAATGTTATCACTATCAACTTACCTTGCTCTAAGGAAGAACAAAGGAACAATAAGGTAAGAGGCCAAATTTCAATAAAGGCCAAAGGATATGGAGCATACCTTGGGTAAGATAACTCTCTCCACTTTTAATGGAACTATTAAATGTACTGCTAGAGCATAGTTGTAGAAACTAGATACGTATTTGTCTCTCAAGCCCATGGTAGATAAGGAAGCTATCAAGTTTGTCACCCTTCATCATGAAGGTGTTGCAGATGATTGATGGTACTATGTCTTAATCACTTAGAATCATGATTAAATCAGATCATATGATGATTTTTATAAGAGATTGATAGAGAGATTTGACAAAAATGATCTTGAAGAGAAATTTACCAACTCGTCTTAATAAAAAAAGTAATGTGGATGAATATGTTGCTAATTTTTAAAATTTATCTATTATGGTTGTATACACCTAAAATTTGCTCACTTCATTATTGTCACTAATATTCCTATTAGTTGACACTAATTCTGCTTAGTCTAATTTATCTTCTTACATCCCCCCTTTATCCAATTAATTTATCATAATTCTAGCCATTCATCTAATAACCCCCTTCAATAATCCTTCATTCATTATCCTTAGTCTCATCCCGTCCCTTCATTAATTCTATCCTAATCCCTATTATCCCGATCTAATCCTAGTTATCCATTCTATGGGAATTTTAATTCCCATAACCCCACCTACTAACCTACATCCTAGCATTTCTTTTACCTCTAGTCACCCAATCCTTCTCTAATCCCTATATAACCTTCCCCTAATCATCATTAACTCTTAAAGAGAGTTATAGAACTCTCCAAATCTAGAAATCTCTCTAACCTAGCCCTCCTCTCTAAGAACCTCTAACTCTAGAGGTTTCCAAGGAATTTTATATTCTTTAGATAATCTACAACCATTGGTCTCCTCCCTCTGAGTTTCAATCTCATCCATAGATCCTCCCTCCCTTCCTCTATATAACCAACACTCCTTCATGGGAGGCCAACTATCAAGTGCATAACATTTTCATGCCAAAATCAATCCTCAATTAAGCATCCACCCTCCATCATCTTTGATTAAGCATCCATGTCAATCTGAGTCTAAGGTAAATACCTCCCAATCTGAGTCTGTGGTCACCAATTTGTAGATTAAATTTGAGCTCACTATGAATTTTACTATGCAAATTCAAAACTCAAATATCAACCACTAGGTAAGATGATAAAGCCCTTAAAATATAAATGCAATTTGGATGAACATATTATTCAAACCTATATTTAAAATCCTAAATGCTTCACACCATGATTAAACAAAATAGAAAGATAAAAAGATTGGGATGGATTTACCTTAGACTCAGATTGACATGGATGATTGATCAAAGATGATGGAGTGTGGATGTTTGATTGAGGATTGATTTTGGCATGAAAAATTTATGAGCTTGATAGTTGGCCTCCCATGAAGGAGGAGTGTTGGTTATATAGAGGAAGAGGAGGAGGATCTATGGATGAGATTCAAACTTAGAGGGAGGAGATTAACGGTTGTAAATTATCTAAGGAATATTAAATTCCTTAAAAACCCCTAGAGTTAGAGGTTTCTAGAGAGGAGGGCTCAGTTAAAGAGAGTTATATATTTGGAGAGTTCTATAACTCTCTTTAGGAGTTAATGATGATTAGGGGAAGATTATATAGGGATTAGAGAAGGATTGGGTGACTAGGGGTATAGGAAAGGCTAGGATGTAGGTAGGTAGGTGGGTAGGTGGGGTTATGGGAATTTAAAATTCTTGTATAATGGATAAGTAGGATTAGATTGGGATAATAGGGATTAGGATAGAATTAATGAAGGGATGGGATGAAACTAAGGATAGTGAATGAAGGATTATTGAAGGGGGTTATTAGATGAATAGCTAGAATTAGGATAAATTAGTTGGATAAAGGGGGGTATTAGTGATATAAATCAGACTAAGTGGAATTAATGTCAACTAATAGGAATATTAGTGACAATAATGAAGTGAATGAATTTTAGTTGTATACATTTTGCCTCTCTTTAAAATGGCATTGTGAGTGGAGTGAAGTGCAAGGAGTAACGGTCTTCCAAAGAAAAATTATGTCATGGATGAATGCTAGTTGATGATGTTATTCGATATGATGCCCCCTCGAGGGGACATGCAGGAAAAAATGAGATGGATGGTTGCTCGAAAGAAGAATTAAGGGGTGGGATGAGATGAGATGACCAAATGAGGGGATGGGATGCTAGATGTGAGATAAATGATGAAGAAGATAAATTTGACTTAAGTAATGAGCTATAAATTGATGATGCCCCTAGAAAGGACACATGCACATGGAAAAAATATGATGGGTGTCATGGTTATAGACACATCCCAAAGGGGAATCAACCATAACATGGTGATGATAGGATTAAAAGGCCACAAGCTTTTAGATGTAACCCAAGCAAGGATGCATGCAAGGGAGAGCTATAGGCCAAGATAAGACTAATTTGATAAGATTGATGATGGGTGTATCTCAAGGCTAAAGTGGATTTATATGATGATAGATAAGAATCGATATGATCAAGTGACCAATGAGTAGTGATGATGCCCATAACAAAGACACATGCAAGGGAGTAGGAGAGGAGATAGTGGCTGAGTTATCCTCGAGCATGAAAGAATGGCCAAGTGTTACCTACATAGTCTAAAAATACCTCAAGCTAATGTAGTTACGACTAGGAGATGATGATGATAATGATGATTAGTGATGATGATGAAGATGATTAGACTTGTTAGTGCCCGAAGGATATGTCTTAGATGAGGGGATGAGGATAAAATATTAGATGTTAGCTAGATGGGTTGTGATGGGGAGAAGGATGATGAGATAAATGATGAGATCAAGCCATTAAAAATGTCATAAGGCTCATCATAGTCTAAATAATCCAATAAAATATAGAATTTGAAAAGATGCCTCATGATATAAGCATGACCAAGAGGACATTGTGCCAAAGTTCATGGACAAGTAGTGAACTCTGCATCCTTGAGGGCACATTTGGTGTCCTCATAGCATCCTCATTCATTACCCAATAGAAAAAAAGATAGGATGAAAAAAAAAAATACAAACAAGATATATACATGATGCAAACAAAATAAATAATAAACAAATAATAGATAAATAGTGGACAAGTATCTACATGTAATGTCACAATGTCTTGTCTAAGGATAGGATGAGTGATTAGACTAATTTGGTTATGATGATGATTGGGGATTTGGATTTGGATAGGATGATTAAGATGGGATGTTGTCCCTAGTTTAGGATGGAAGGATAGATGATGTGATAAGGTCTTTGAATATTGATTTGGTCTCAAAATCAAATCAAAAAGTGGTCAAGGAAAGTGATTAGACAAGTGATGACTGAGGATTACCAACAGACAAGGCCCTGAAAGGATCTAATCTAGGAAGGAGACTAGCAGATGATGGGATCAAATACCTTTTCACACTATAAAAGAGTAATTGGATGGGTGCTAGGTATGAAGAGGCAATGATAGGATAGTGATGGGATCAAGTACCTCCCATACTAGGAAAGGGCAATTGAATGGGTACTAGATATGAAAAGGACTTGATAGGAAAGTGATGGGTTCTCAATTAAATTCTTTAACAAGGCTATGGATGTCGATAATACCTATTCAAAAGGATGATATTGAAGAGATGAAGGGATGTGTGACCACTAGGATTGGATGTCAAGACTAAATTGTGTATCCAAAGATGATTGATGGTAAAATGGGAGATGGACATTAGACAATGTTTGGGTTGGGGATATGGATAACAAGATAGCTAGGATGGTAAGGTATAATGGATATGGACTAAGGAAAAGTCATAAGACAAGACATAATGGACTATATTTGGTTTTTTCCAATTTTAGGATTTTTAGGATTTTTGACATATTTCAATTTCTAGGGAATTTTGGGATATGTATGTACATTATACAAATGAGGTTACTAGAAAAGGTAATACCAAGACTAAAAACTAAGAGAAGGATGTAGGGATGATGGATGGGATGACAAAGGATGATGATGATGGGGGACTGAGGATGAATGGACAAGGGTTTGTCAATGACCATAGCATGAAAGAACCAGATGTTTATTTGCCCCAAGTGTTCATTGGAGGATATGCCAAGATGGTTTTGGGATAGTGATCAAGACACCTTCTTCTTCTGTACAAAGGTCAAGATGGGAAGGAGGATGAGATAGGATGCATGATATGATGGTAGATGATGGGTTAGACCAAGGGAGAAGATAGACATAGATAGGTGATATGGACAATGGGACAAGGGATATGACAAGTGGGATGGATGGACAAGGATATGAAATAGATGGATTTTCCCCCAAGTGTCAAAAAATAATATGACTAATAGATTATTTTAACATGATGCCAAAAAACAATTTTCACCATGGTACTTGCCCAAAGTGTTAGAAGATTGGTTTTCACCATTGGATTAATGATTTATTTATTATTATAATTTTTATTTTTGGATGGCATCTCAATTTATTAAAGGTGGGAAAGATGCAATATGATGGCATCATTATGATCTTTAGCCAACACCTATTCTATGAGGATGTTAGATGCCTGGATGTCCTGGTGGCCTTTATCGATTCTTGATTTAGCATCCTCTAAACATTTTGACTAGGTGTCTTTGTAACCCATGTAAGGGATAATGTTTCCTAGAGATTTGAGATATGATATGGATAGGATGATGTCATGATTATGATGATGGTATATAATATGGGAAGGAGGGATATGATCAGTATGGTTGATATGATGAGATAGGGAGCAGAAATGAGGTTTAACAATTACATACACCATTGGATATGGTGGAAGGGATTATTTAGATTGGTACCACGAGACTATGAGATCTAAGACCTTTTGACTTGTTGATTCTTTGATCCAATCATTAATAGGATGGTCATATACATGATTTTTGACTTTATTTGTTGATTGTATTTGATATTGACTACCCCCTGGTGCTTGATTTTGAGCTTCACCATAGGATATTGACTATTGATTTGATATATGATTATTTTAACTTTGATATGCCCCTAGTGCCAAATTTTGGGCTTCATTAGGGGAAGACATTTTGTGATTAGGCCAATGATTTCAATTGGATTGACTTTGATTTATGGGATCAAATATGGTTTGATTATGATTTTTGATTATTGGATGATGGTTTTGGATCTTTATATTTGTGGAACATGATATGGAATGCAGAGGGGAATACAATGATGCATGTTATTTTTTATTCCCTTCATGGAGTGAGATAGAGGGATGATGGATGAAATATGGAGGATTAACATGATGGGATGGACTAAGGGGATAATGGGCAGCATAGTCCTCATAAAGGTCACTAGGAGCCCTAACCTCAATGTTGGAGAAAGTATCCTCAATAATCTCAAAAGGATTATTAAGACATGCATCCAAGATAGGATTAGATCCACTTTGAAAATATTCAATAGATAAAGCATTCAAAAATTTGGTTATGACATCATCATCCTGAGTGAAATCTATAAAAGAGTAGGCATTATCACCATAAACTATAATATCAATAAGGGATGATGATTCTAATGAGGAAACTAATTCAGATCCTAGTACAAAACATGATCCAAATGTAGATAAAACTTGTGTTGACTCCAATGCTAACTTGGATATACATAATGTAAGGCTACGAGTAAAGAAGTGATTGTCCATGATTGTCCTCTCAATGGCGAGTATTTGATATGATGGGTGAGAGGGAGATTATGGATGAATAATAGAGTGAATAAAGATAGGTCCATGAAAGGAATATTAGGACATAGGAAGACTAGGCTTATGGGGAATAAACTTGTTTTAAATGGATGGGTGGTCAGAGATGAGAGGATCATAGAGGATGGATAGAATGTCTTGACCTTGGCTTGAAAGGGGAAGGGTTTGATCATGATAGGGAATGGAATCTTGGCATTCCTCTTCTTGTTCACCCAAGGATTTAAATTCATCTAATTCATCCTCTATTACTATGTTACCATTTTTGATGAGGTCCTGGACATAGTATTAGAAGTTTTGATATCATTTAATGGAATGCCCCCAAGTTTGATGATATAGACAATATTGGTTTGCTTTATACCAAGAGGGCTTAGGCTTGGTGGGATCAAGATGTCGGATGGGTGGATATACCATCATGTTGGTGGTGACTAGTTGTTGGAAAAGGGCCTCCAATGACATGGGAAGGAGAGTATAAGGACTTGCTTTACTTTGTAATTTGGATGTGGAATCATTGGAATTTTGATCAAATGGTTATTGATGTAACTAGGTGAATGGAACAGTACTAGGTGGGGTAGCAAAGATTGGATTCCCTTTGATAGTATAGGAAGGGGTGGATGATTGGCTATGACTAGTAGATGAGGGATTAGAAGGGGACTTATATGAAGGGGTTTGTGTTGGGGGTGTAATGAGTGAAAGGGGATTAATGCCTTTAGGAAGTGGGACACCCATTAAAATGAACTTCAAGAGGATCTCATCCTTGTTGGCAGCTATATATTGATCTATGAAATCAGGGTCGAGGTTTATGATGGTGGGTGATAAAGGATGAGGGAGTGGTGATAGATTATGATTAGTAGATGGAGGATTTGACTATGGACGAGTATGACTTAGAGCTAAGGGGTTTTGGATAGGGATAATGGATGACATAAGGGAATGGGATAAGGATTGATGGTGGACTTGTTTAAGAGGCAACTTTAGGATTATGGGGTCAAAATCATCAAGAAAGTGAGCACCAATCTTCAATAACTGCAAAAGGAATTCATCTTTGCTCTCTACAATGTATTGATTGATTAGGGTGACCACATCAAGGAAGGTTGAGACTAATTTTATGGGGCTACATGATGGTGATTTGGGGTGAATGGGATCAAGGTCAGAAGGTAGGTGTGCACCTAATTCTAATGCCCATAAAAAGACTTCATCCTTAATGGCTAGGATGTATTGCTCTACAAGAATCAGGGCCAAATCCATGGGGAAAGATGGATGATGATGCAAAGGTAGACTAAGGATTGGAGAAAGCTTCTTGAACCAAGTAGGTGAAAGGACCGAGATAGTGTGATAGATGATGATGAGGATGAAATAGATAAATGGATTAAAATGTGATTGAGATTATGAATGACTATGATCATATGTCAAATTGATAGTACAATAAGTGTTAATGACCTATCAATAATGCCTAGTAGTCAAGCTAGAAAAAGGATTAGGGATTTAAAGGGTGCCTACATTCAAAACTAGCAAGATGACAATCTGATGGGTGCTAGTAATTAGTAGGCAAGGATGATAGAGACTAGATTAATGATGATGGGTTGTTATCTTGAAATCGACAAAGTGACAAGATGTTAATAGTATATTGACTAGGTATGAGATATGATCGAATGATAGTGGACTAAGATGATAGGATGATGTGGATAATAAGACTAACCCAAGAGCCTTATACTGATTTGCTCAAGATGAGATGGGGAGGGATTAAGTGATGAAGATGATGTGATAAGAATGATTAAGATAGGGGACAAGTCTAGATATGATGATGCAGTGATGAAAAGGGTAATGTAAATGAGATGGGTATGGTTAGACCTGCATGTGACTTAAGGAGCCAATTAGGATAATAGAGGATGATTACTAGATGGGTGATGAAGGAAAGGTTAAGACAAGTGATCGAGTATGGATTTAATAAAAAATGTGGATGATGAGGTATGATTAGGGGATGACTAATTATGTATGGTTTTAATGATAATATGTGATTAAAAGGATGTACAAGAGAGCAAATTATGTACAATAAGGTAAAACAAAGATATACAAGGTGATGGGATAATGAGACAAGATGGTATGGGGATGATTAAGACTATGGATGAGGTGGACTTAGGATAGAATGTGGATGGTGAGACAAGATGGGATTAAGATAGGTGATGGGGATAAGATGAATGATAAGGATGTATAAGAGAATAAGGTTATGTATAAGTAATGAGATAAGAATATACAAGACAAAATGTAGGTGATGGGGATATAGATTAAGAGTAGGATGGATAATGGGCTGATGATAAGGATGATCAAAGGATGGATTATGGATGTAGGACAAGAGGTGGTTTAGGATGTTTGGATGATGAGGGTGTGACCAATGGATGGAAATGACTATTCTAGGATGGAATGAGGATAGGGTGCAAGAGGATGATGATAAGATGAGACAAGATGTAGATAACAAAATATGACTAATGATGGGTGGATATGACTAGACAAGATGAGCAATAGGGATAGGACAAAGATGAAGACAATATATACAATGATAAGATGATAAGGATGTACAAGATGGAATGATGAGACAAAGATATGGATGATATGTACAACAGGATGATAGGATAAGGTAATATGTGCAAAAGACCTATATATAGCTTAGATAGGTTTGGGTGAAGGCTAACTCAACTCACAAATAATATAGGTTTAACACAACACACACCCAAATAAGTAGGCCACAACCTATGATTAGTAAATTGATAAGGTGTGTAACCCAATGGTCACACCATCTAATGTCTACATAGGTGAGGTTATAGGCTAGTTACCCATTATGGTATCGACCAAACCCTCTCAACCCTACTCACATATGATGGCAATTTCAGAGTTGATACTAACTCCTATAGTGGTATACCTATTATAATTAAAAGGTCTTATGTTAGGTATGCAGAAGGTTTCTAAGGGTGTCTCCTATATACATGAAGGTATATTAGGGCCAAGTTCATATAGGGTGTTGTCTAATGTCTAGTTTAGAGAATTAACTCTTTCCATTTGTGCGTGACCTGTATGGGGTCAATCACTTAGACTAATGAGAGTTGTCCCTAATTATTATACTCCACCAAAACACTGAGTTTGGTTAATGCACAATGATGGAATCCATGACACTAACCCCTATATACCAATCTCATGTGTGGGTGTCAATTCCACATCACGTGTTATCTGAGGGGAGGGCTTAATAAGTAAGCAAAACACATGATATGATTAATTAACCAATCTAATTACCTATGTGTGATGGGAATGATACAATAAATTATTTACAAGTTAACACACACACATAAGTATATATAAGGATAAATTCAAAAAGATATATACATATAAGATGATTAAAAATGATATATAATACAAAAATGATGTGAAAAAGTGACAAAATGGGTCTTTGACTAGCGACCTATAAGCACACAGTTAGTAGTTTTCAATTTGGAACTCAAAAGAGGGATCCTAAAAGATAAAATTATAATAGAGTCAGTATCAGTTCTGAAGTAGCCATCATGTGTGAGCAAGATTAATAGGGTTCAATCAATACCGTAATAGGTCACTGGCCTATAGCCTCACCTATGTAGTTGTTGGATGGTGTGAGCATCAGGTTATACACCTTATCAGTTTACTAATCATAAGTTGTGCCCTACTTGATTGGGTGTGTGTTATGCTAAACTCATACTATTTATGAGCTGAATTAGCCTTCATCCAAACTTATCTAAGCTATATCTAGGTCTTTTGCACATATCACCTTATCCTATCATCCTTTTGTACATATCATCCATATCCTTGTCTCATCATTCCAACTTGTACATCCTTATCATATTATCATTATATATATTGTCTTTGTATTTATCCTATCCCCATATCTCAGCTTATCTAGTCATATCTACCCATCATTAGTTAGACTCTATTACCTACATCTTGTTTTATCTTATCATCATCCTTTTGCACCCTATCCTCATTCTATTCTAGTCCAATCATCTCCATCCATTGGTCACACCCTTATTATCCACATGTCCTAAACCACCACCTATCCTACATCTATAATCCATCCTTTGATCATCCTTATTGTCATCCCATTATCCACCCTCCTCTTAATCTATATCCCCATCACCTACATTTTATCTTGTATATTCTTATCTCAGTATTTGTACATAACCTTGTTCTCTTATACATCCTTATCATTCATCTTATCCCCATCACCTATCCTAATCTCATCTTGAATCACCATCCACATTCTATCCTAATTCCACCTCATTAATAGTCCCAATCATCCCCATACCATCTTATCTCATTATCCCATCACCTTGTATATCCTTATCTTACCTTCTTGTATATAATTCACTCTCTTGTACATCCTTTTAATCACATCTTATCACTAGACCCATACATCATTAGTCATACCCTAATCACATCTTAATCATACCTCATCATACACATTTTATTTTATATCCATACCCGATCACTTGTCTTAACCTTGCCTTCATCACCCATCTAGTCATCATCCTCTATTATCCTAATTGGATCTTTAAGTCACATGCGGGTCTAATGGGTCTAACCATCCCTATCTCATTTACATTACCCTTTTCATGACTACATCATCATATACAACATTTTCCCCTATCTTAATCATCATTATCACATCATCTTCATCACTTAATTCCTCCCCATCTCATCTTGAACAAATCGGTCTAAGGCTCTTGAGCTAGTCTTATTATCCACATCATCCTATCATCTTAGTCCACTATCATTCGATCATATCTCATACCTAGTCAATATATTGTTGGCATCTTGTCACTTTGTTAGCTTCAAGCTAACAACCCATCATCATCAATATAGTCTCTATCATCCTTGCCTACTCATAATTAGCACCCATCATATTGTCATCTTGCTAATTTTGAATTTAGGCACCCATCAAATCCCTAATCCTATTATTAGCTTGACTACTAGGCATTGTTGATAGGTCATTATCATATATTATACTATCGATCTGATATTTGATCATAGTCATACATTATCTCAATCACATTTTAATCCATTTATCTATTTCATCCTCATAATCATCTATCACACTAGCTCAGTCTTTTGACCTACTTGGTTCAAGAAGACTTCTCTAATCCTTAGTCTACCTTCACATCATCATCTATATTTCCCCATGGATTTGGACCTAATTCTTGTAGACCAATACATCCTATCTAATAAGGATTAAGTCTTTTTGTAAGCATTAGAAATAGGTGCCCGCCTACCTTCTAACCTTGATCCCATTCACCCCAAATCACCATCCCATAACCCCAAAAAATCAATCTCATCCTTCCTTGATGTGGTCACCCTAATCAATCAATACACCGTAGAGAATAAAGATGAATTCCTTTTGTGGTTATAAAAGATGGGTGCTCACTTTCTTGATTATTTTGACCCCATAAGCCTAAATTCACCTCCCAAATAAGTCTACCATCAACCCTTATCCCATTCCCTTTCTTCATCCATCAACCCTATATAAATCCCCTTAAATCCAAGTCATACTGATCCATAATCAAATCCCCCTTCTATTAATCATAATCCATCACCACTCCCTCATCCTTTATCACCCACCACCATGAACCTTAACCCTAATTTCATAGATCAATATATAGCTGCCAACAAGGATGAGATCCTCTTGAAATTCATTTCAATGGGTGTCCTACTTGCTAAAGGTATTAATCCCATTTCACTCATTTCACCCCAAACACAAACCCCTTCATGCAAGTCCCCTTCCAATCCCTCATCCACTAGTCATAGCCAATCATCCACCTCTTCCTATATTATCAAATGGAATCTAATCTTAGCTACCCTACCTAATATTGGTCCATTCACCTAGTTACGTCAACAACCATCTGATCATAATTCCAATGCTTCCACATCCAAATCACAAAGTGAAGTGGGTCCTTATACTCCCCTTCCCATATCAATGGATGCCTTTTTCTAATAACTAGTCACTGCCAACATGATGGTCTATCCACCTATCTGACATCTTGATGCTACCAAGCCTAAGCCCTCTTGGTATAAATCAAATCGATATTGTCTATATCATCAAACTTGGGGGTATTCCATTAAACGATGTCAAAGCTTTTGAGACTATGTCCAAGACCTCATCAATAGAGGTGACATAGTAATAAAGGATGAATCAGATAAATTTAAATCCCTGGGTGAACAAGAAGAGGAATGCCAAAATTCCATTCCCTATCATGATCAAACCCTTTCCCTTACAAGCCAAGATTAAGACATTATATCCATCCTCCATGATCCTCCCATCTCTGACCACCCATGCATTCAAAATAATTCTATTCCCCATAAGCCTAGTCCTCCCATATCCCATTATTCCTTTCATAGACCTATCTTTCCTCACTATATTGTTCATCCATCATCTACCTCTTACCCATCACATAAAATACCCCCCATTGAGAGGAAAACCATGAACAATCACTCCTTTACTCATAGCCTTACATCATGTACATCCAAGTTAGCATTGGAGTCAGTACAAGTTTTATCTACATCTCGATCATGTTTTACACCAACATCCAAACTAGTTTCCTATTGATATTATAGTAGATGGTGATAATGCCTACTCATTTGCAAATCTCACTTAGGATGATGATGTCATAACTAAATTTTTGAATGTTTTATCTATTGAATATTTTTAGAGTGGATCTAATCATACCTAGGATACATGTTTTAATGATCCTTTTGATATTCTTGAGGATATTTTCTCCAACATTAAGGCTAGGGATCCTAGTGACATTTATGAGGACTATGCTTCCCATTATCCCCTTAGTCCATCCCATCATGTTAATCCTCCATCTTTCATCTATCATCCCTCTATCTCAATCCATGAAGGGGATAAATAAGAACATGCATCGTTGGATTACCCTCTACATTCCATATCATGTTACACAAATATAAAGATCCAAGACCATCATCCAATAATCATAAATCATGATCAAACTGTATTTGATGCCATAAATCAAAGTCAATCCAATTCAAATCATCAACCTAATCACAAAATGTCTTCCCCTAATGAAGCCCAAAATATGGCACTAGGGGCATATTAAAGTCAAAATAATCATATGTCAAGTCAAAAGTCAATCTCCTCTAGTGAAACCCAAAATTAGACACCAAGGGGCAGTCAATATCAAATCTAATCAACAAATAAAGTCAAAAATTATATGGTTGACCATCCTCTTAATGATTGGATCAAAGAATCAGAAATTCAAAAGGTCTTGGATCATGTAGTCTCATGGCACCAATATAAAGAATCCCCTTAATATGCCCCTAACCTATTGCATGTATGAGGATAGGAATAGTTGACTTGTGGCTTACTTATCCCTCTTTGATGCTATATCACATTTCTCTATGCTTTCATTTGGTTAGTAGGTCAGCCTATGGAGTAACCATGGCGTAGTTAGACTGTATATAGGAGGTAGTGGGTAATTGTTTATCATCATATTATGAATTTTGCTCTTATTGAAGCTTGTGGAGGTTTCCCCCCGAAGTGGCTTGTCTATTATCATATATCCTAATATATTTTAGTCATATTTGGATCTACTTCTACTATTCTACTTTATTATTGAAGTAATTTCATTACAAGTGGTATCAAAGCTGTGATTTGAGCAATCTTATGGGTGAAACCCTAATTTTTTAAATTTGGCTATATCTAAAAAATGGTTGCAAATTTCTCTAAATTTTTTTACTGGAGGTTCAAAATCATTAACTTAAGCTTCCAATAAAATTTTAGCTCATTTAGATCTGTTTTTAAAAAAGTTATTGCCATTTTAGGGTTTTTCATAAAATTGCTCTATAGTGCGCAATTGAAAGAATTTTTTTGAGTTATTCACATTTTTGGAAAGATTAGAAAATTTTGGATAGGGTATTATCTTTGTATATTTTAATTTGAGGCTGATATAATTCCAAAATTGCTTGGTCAAAGTTAGGTCAAAAGTGATAATCAGGGTTGACATCGTAAAGCCCTTTGATGGCAAGTCCACAAACTTGGGGCCAAGGAAAGGGTACTAAAACTCTAGGTAAAAATCCTAACAAGGAAGAGATGGAGTCAAAAGGGGGATGTACTAGATCCTTTGTACCATGGTTCTCTGGCATAGATCACAAAGTGAGCCAGCTTGACTATAGTGTGCAAGGCATTCAAAGTGAGGTGCAAGGCATACAATCTAATATGAAATCCATACAAGATAGTTTGGTAGATATCATGATGGCTTTGAAAAATAATTAGTCAAATAATCCAGCTATCACTATTACACAACCCCATCAGGGTGGTTCTCCCAACCAGTCTACTTCAAATTTAACTACATTACCACATAGGAACCTATTACCCAAGGTGGATATGCACAAATTTGATGGAAAAGATCCACTCAATTGGATCAACCAAATGGAGATTTTTTTTGATATGCATCAAATCCCAAGTGGATAGAAGGTTACCATGGCATCCTTGTATATTGAACCTGATTAATTAATTTAGTATCAATGGTTGTGTTGTCAAAATAAAAAGATGACTCTTAGTGTCACCTGGTTAGTTTTTATAGAGGAGCTACAATTGCACTATGGCAATAGTGTGACAGAGAATTACTTCCACCAACTGGCAAAATTAATATATACTAGCTCTATCAAGGATAATATTCATCATTTTCAAAACCTATCCTTACGTGTGGAGACAATTTCTAAGGAGAACTTGAATGACCTATTTTTGGGTGGACTCAAGCACCACATTCAACATGAGGTACGCATGTTTAATCCACTTAAGATTTTTTATTCTATTATCATGGCACACAGAGCTAAGGAAAAATTCATAACCAACAAGAAGTAGCCATTCACTCACTTCAAAGATCGTAGCATATCAACACCAACATTTCCTCCACCTACTAGATTGACCCCTCAGCAAATTGAAGAGAAGCATGCAAAAGGATTATGTTTCGGTTGTGACAGCAAGTGGAGCAAAGGACATAGATGTGTTGAGAAGAAGTTATTCTACATTGAGGGATCTAATGAAGATGATGAAGAAGATGATGCCTCCAATGATGATAAGGAAGAGATAGAGGAGGTACGTAAAGATTCCCAACCTAAAATCTCTTGTCATGCACTTGCAGGTATTAGCACTTCACAAACTCTTAAGGTGGTGGGTTTCCTCAAGAAACAAAAGGTGACAGTGTTGATTGATTCAGGGAGCACACATAATCTCATCAACCATAAGTTAGCCACTCGATTGAACTATTTCATCTACCCAGCACCAAAATTTTAGGTCATGATTGTAGATGGTGGCACAATTAATTGTTAAGGCAAATGCCATAGTATTAAGCTTGCTATGGGTGAGTAAAATATTGATTCTCTTATGTTTACTATTCCCATCAGTAGCACATAAATTATTTTGGGAGTCTAATGGCTCATAACCTTGGGTACCATTGAGATGAACTTCCAAGAACTATTCATGCACTTTCATTATGAAGGTAGGAAAATAGAACTACGTGGATTACAGATAAAATATCCATAATTGATTAGTTCACATCAGATGACCAAGATGTTAAAAAAGGGGGCTGAGGGAATTATTGCATGATTATGTTCCATAGGAGTTCAACCCACATAGGCATCTACACATCTTGATCTATAGATGATTCTTAATGACCACCCATCTATTTTTAGGGCCATGCCAAAAGGACTACCACCAAAAAGAGAATATGATCATACCATTCAAATACTTCTAGTGAGTCAACCACTAAATATCAGAGCATATAGATATCCATATGCACAAAAGAATGAAATCAAAAAGATGGTCCATGAGATGTTGGAGGTAGGGATCATCAAGCATAGCCAAAGTGCATATTCATCACCAATGGTCATGGTGTGGAAGAAGGATGACACATGGAGGATGTGCCCATATTATAAGGAACTCAACAAGTATACCATCAAAGATAAGTTTCCTATTCCAATAATTGATGATTTACTTGATGAGTTGCATGGTTCTAATTATTTCAAAAAATTAGATCTTCGCTTAGGGTACCATCAAATTAGAATCAAAGATGAAGATGTTTATAAAATTGCTTTTAGAATGCATGAGGGCCATTATGAGTTTTTGGTAATGCCCTTTGGTCTTACAAATGCACCATCTAATTTTCAGAGCTTGATGAACATTGTTTTTAGGCCTTTTTTAAGGAAGTTTGTGCTAGTTTTCTTTGATGACATATTGATTTATAGTCAGACATGGGAAGCACATCTGCAACATGTGAAACAGGTGTTGATAGTTTTGGAGAAGCATCAGCTTTATGCGAAGCCATCCAAATGTGCTTTTGGAGTACAATAGGTAGAGTACCTAGGTCACATTATTTCCCATGAAGGTGTCAAAGTGAATCCCTAGAATATCAAAGCTATGATGGAATGGCCCATGCTAAAAACTCTCAAAAACCTTTGAGGGTTCCTAGGATTAACATGTTAGTATCAAAGATTTGTGAAAGGTTATGGCAACATAGTGGCTCCACTCACTACATTACTAAAGAAGGATGCCTTCTATTAGAATGATGTTGCCACCAAAGCATTTGAGAAACTAAAATTAGCTATGTGCACCACTCCAATTTTGGCTATTCCAGACTTCTCAAAGACATTCACTGTTGAATGTGATGCTTCTAGATCCGGGTTGGGAGTGGTACTAATGCAGGAAAGAAGACCCATTGCATTTGAGAGTCATCAATTCAAAGGTAAGAATCTACAAAAACTTGTCTATGAGGAAGAAATGATTGCTATTCTTCATGCAATTAAATGACGGAGGCCCTATCGAATGGGTAGACACTTTAAGGTGAAAATGGATCATGATAGTCTCAAATACTTTTTGGAGAAAAGATTATCATCTGAGGAAAAACAAAAATGGGTAACCAAAATGTTGGGTTATGATTTTGAAATCATCTACAAGAAGGGTAAAGATAATGTAGTCACAGATGCACTATCCATATGGGTACATCCACATAAGCATTACTTTGTGCAATGTCCATGTTGCAAGCAGATTGGGTGGATGAAGCCAGGTTAGAATGGGAGAAAGACAAGGATATAGAGGTTCTGATTCACAATCTCCAGCAAGGTAATTTAACCTCTAAGAAATTTGAATGGAAAGGTAATGTCCTATGGTATAAGGGTAGGTTATACTTGTGCAAAAATTTAGAGCTTAAGCATAAGATTCTTGTGGAGTTGCATGCATCTCCAATTGGGGGAAACTCAGGGTTCTTAAAAACTTATCATAGAATTAAGAAAGAATTATTTTGGGAAGGACTCAAGATGTACAAAAGTTTGTGGCAGAATGCTTGATATGCCAGTAGAATAAAGGAGAGACAGTTAAGACCCTGAGTTTGTTACAACCATTAGCAATTCCTAGTCAAAGGTGGGAGGAGGTTTCCATGGATTTCATCACAGGGTTGCCTTGTTCTTAAGGTAAGAATGTTATCTTGGTCATTATGGACAGGCTTACAAAATATTCCCATTTTTGTGCTCTCTCACACCCATTTTAAGTAAGTACAGTGGCAGCTATTTTTCTGGAAGCAGTTCTAAAATTACATGGAACCCCAAAAATAATTGTAAGTGATTGTGATCCTATTTTCACTAGTAATTTCTAGACTGAACTATTTTCCTATTTGGGTACTCAACTAGCTCATAGCTCATCTTACTACCCCCAATCTGACAGATAAACAAAAGTGGTTAACAAATGTTTAGAGGGGTATCTCCATTATTTTGTATCAAATAAATAGGAACTTTAGGTTAAATGGCTACCACTTGCAGAATGGTGGTATAACACATCTTTCCATACCTCTTCTAAAATGTCTCCATTTCTAGCACTATATGGTTACCATCCACCTTCCATTACTTCTTCATTAAAGGTGCACACCAAGGTTTGAGATGTGAAGGAGCACATTCAGCATCAACAAGAGGTTTTGGCTAGTTTGAGAGAGAATTTGCCCTTGGCACAAAATAGGATGAAGCAACAAGCAGATCAACACCATAGTGAGCAAAATTTTGAGGTGAGTGACTAGGTATTTGTACATTTGTAGCCTTACAAGCAGATGTCCTTGAATAAATAGGAAAAGGACAACACACTTGCTCTTAAGTATTATGGCCCTTATCAGGTTCTGTAGAAAATTGGAAGTGTGGCTTACAAGCTCAAGTTACCTCATTCATCTCGCATACACCTAGTATTTCATGTTTCCTATTTGAAGAAGGTCATTGGACAAAAATTTTCAGCCCAGACAGAGCTCCCAGAACTAGATGAAGAAGGATGAGTCATTTTGGAACCAGAGAAGATCCTCCAAACACGTACTAAGAGGTTGAGAACCAGAGAGATTAGGGAATATCTGATCAAGTGGAAGTACCAGAGCAATGAAGATGTAACTTGGGAAGGTGAATATTTTTTGCAACAACATCCAGAGTTGTTCAACATTGAGGATAATATTGGTTTGAAGGGAAAGTGCATGTTATGCCCCTAACCTATCACATGTATGAGAATAGAAATAGCTGACTTGTGGCTTACTTATCCCTCTTTGATGCTATATTACATTTATCTATGCTTTCATTTGGTTAGTAGGTCAGCCTATGGAGTAACCATGGCCTAGTTAGACTATATATAGGAGTAGTGGGTAATTGTTTATCATCATATTGTGAATTCTGCTCTTATTGAATCTTATGGAGGTTTTCCCCTCAAAGTGGCTTATCTATTATCATATATTCTGATATATTTTAGTCATATTTAGATCTACTTCTACTATTCTACTTTATTGTTGAAGTAATTTCATTACACCCCTCCACCACATATAATGGTGTATGCAACTATTAAACCCCATTTTTGCTCCTTATCTCATCATATCAACCATCCTCATCATATCCCTCCTTCCCATCCTATATACCATGATCATAATCATGACATCCTCCCATCCATATCATATCTCCAATCTCTAGGCAACATTGTACCTTGTAGGGGTTACAAAGACACCTGGTCAAAATGTTTGGAGGATGCTAAATCAAGAATTGATAAAGGCCACCAAGACATCCAGGCATCTAGCATCCATCATAGAATAGGTGTCAGTGAAATATCATAATAATTCCATCATCTTGCATCTTGCCCACATTCAATAAATCAAGATTCCATCCAAAAGTCAAAAAATAATAGTAATAATAATAAATAAATCATTCATCCAATGGTGAAAACCAGTCTTCTGTCACTTTGGGCAAGTACCATGGTGAAAATTGGTTTTTGGCATCATGGTAAAATAATCTATTATCTATATTATTCCTTGACACTTGGGGGCAAATCTATCTATTTCATATCCTTGCCCATCCATCCCACTTGTCATATCCCTTGTCCTATTGTCCATATCACCTATCCATGTCTATCTTCTCCCTTGGTCCAACCCATAGTCTACCATCATATCATGCATCTTATCTCTTCCTCCTTCTTGTCTTGACCTTTATAAAGAAGCAGAAGGTGTCCTGAGCATTTTAACAAAACCATCTTGGCATATCATCCAATGAACACTTAGGGAAAATAAACATCTAGTTCCTTCATGATGTGTTCATTGGTAATCCCTTGTCCATTCATGCTTGATCCCCCATCATCATCATCATTTGTCATCCCATCCATCAACCCTCCATCCTTCTCTTGATTTCTAGGCTTGGTATTCCCTTTGATAGTAACCTCATTTTTACAGTGTATATACGTATCCCAAAAATCCATAAAAATTGAAATATGTCAAAAATTCTAAAAATCATAAAATTGGAAAAAGCCAAAAATAGTCCATTATGTCTTGTCTTATGCCTTTTCCTTAGTCCATCTCCATCATGCCTTACCATCCCACCAATCATGTTATCCATATCCCCATCCTGAACATTATCTAATGTCCATCTCCCATTTTACCATCTGTTATCCTTAGATATATAATTTAGTCTTGACATCCAATCCTAGTGGTCACCCATCCCTTCATTTTTTCAATCTCATCCTTTTGGCTAGGTATTATCGACATCCATAGCCTTGTTAAATAATTTAATTAGGAACATATCACTATCCTATCAAGGCCTTTTCATATCTAACACCCATCCAATCACCCTTTGTTAGTATGGAAGGTACTTGATCCCATCACTATCTTATCATTGCCAATTCATACCTAGCACCCATCCAATTACTCTTTTCTAGTGTGAAAAGGTATTTGATCTCATCATCTCCTAGTCTCCTTACTAGATTGGATCCTTACAAGGCCTTGTTTGTTGGTAATCCAAGGTCATCACTTATCTGATCACTTTCCTTGACCACTTTTTGATTCGATTTTGAGACCAAATCAATATTCAAATACCTTATCATATCATCCATCCTTCCATCCTAAACTATGGGAAACATCTCATCTTAATCATCCTATTCAAATCCAAATCCCCAATCATCATCATAACCAACTCAGTCCAATCACTCATCTAATCCTTAAATAAGACATTATGACATTACATGTAGAATATTTGTTCATTGTTTGCCTATTGTTTGTCTGTTGTTTGCATGTTATTTGTTTTGTTGGCATTATGCATATATCTTGTTTGTCTTATGTTTTGTTTGTATCATGTCTTTTTATCTATTGGGCAATGAATGATGATGTTATGAGGACACCAAATGTGCCCTTGAATATGTAGAGTTCACTACTTGTCCATGCACTTTGGCACAATGTCCTCTTGGTCATGCTTATATCATGGGGTATCTTGTCAAATTATATATTTTATCAAATTACTTAGACTATGATGAGCCTTATGACATTTGTGATGGCTTGATCTCATCATTTATCTCATCATCCTTCTCCCCATCACAACCCATCTGGATAACATCCAATCTTTTATCCTCATCCCCTCATCTAAGCCATATCCTTTAATCACTAACAAGTATAATCATTCTCATCATCATCACTAATCATCATGATCATCATCATCTCCTAGTCTAAACAACATCGGCTTGAGGTCTTTTCAGACTATGTAGGCAGCACTTGGCCACTCTTTCATGTCAAGGATTGCTTGACCACTATTTCCTCTCTCACTCCCTTGCATGTGTCTTTGTTAGGGGCATCATCTCTACTCATTGGTCACTTGATCATATAAATTATTCTCTATCATCATATCAATCAACTTTAGCCTTGAGATACACCCATCATCAATCTTATCAAATCAATATTATCCTAGCCTATAGCTCTCCTTTACATGTGTCCTTGCTTGGGATACGT
This sequence comes from Torreya grandis, assembly GCA_037957365.1. Classification (NCBI taxonomy): domain Eukaryota; kingdom Viridiplantae; phylum Streptophyta; class Pinopsida; order Cupressales; family Taxaceae; genus Torreya; species Torreya grandis. Next base: position 645,671 of record JARHVA010003455.1, on the reverse strand, counting down.
CTAAAAGCTTATGGAATTTTAAGCCTATCATCACCATGTTATGGTTGATTCCACCTTAATATGTGTCTACAATCATGACACCCATCATATTTCCTCCTTGTGCATATGTCCTTTCTAGAGGCATCATCAATTTGTAGCTCATTACTTAAGTCAAATTTATCTTTTTCATTATTTATGCCACATCTAGCATGACATCCCCTCATATAGTCATCTCATCCCACCCCTCACTTCTTATTTCAAGTGGCCATCTATCTCATTCTTCCTCACATGTCCCCTCAAGGGGGCATCATATCCCCTAACATCATCAACTAGCATTCATCCATGACATGGTTTTTCTTTGAAAGACCATTACTCCTTCCACTTTTATCCACTCACAATGCCATTTTAAAGAGGGGAAAAATGTATACACCTAAATTTTGCTCATTTCATTATTATCACTAATATTCCTATTAGTTGACACTAATTTTGCTTAGTCTGATTTATCTCGTTAATACCCCCTTTATCCCACTAATTTATCCTAATTTTATCCATTCATATAATAACCCCCTTCAATAATCCTTCATTCGCTATCCTTAGTCTCATCCTATCCCTTCATTAATTATATCCTAATCCCTATTATACCAATCTAATCCTAGTTATCTATTATATGGGAATTTTAAATTCCCATAACACCACCTACCCACCTAATTACCTACATCCTAGCCTTTCCTATAACCCTAGTCACCCAATCCTTCTCTAATCCCTATATAACCTTCCCCTAATCATCATTAACTCCTAAAGAGATTTATAGAACTCTCCAAATCTATAACTCTCTCTAACCTAGCCCTCCTCTCTAAAAACCTCTAACTCTACAGGTTTCCAAGGAATTTAATATTCCTTGGATAATCTACAACCATTGATCTCCTCCATCTAAGTTTGAATCTCATCCATAGATCCTCCCTCCCTTCCTCTATATAACCAACACTCTTCCTTCATGGGAGACCAACTATCAAGCTCATGACATTTTCATGCCAAAATCAATCCTCATCAAGCATCCAGCCTCCATCATCTTTGATCAAGCATCCATGTCAATCTGAGTATAAGATAAATCCATCCCAAACTTCTTGTCTTTCTATTTTGTTGAATCATGGTGTGAATCATTTAGGATTTAGGATTTTAAATGTAGGTTTGAATAATATGTTCATCCAAATTTCATTTAGATTCTAAGGGCTTTATCATCTTACCTGATGGTTGATATTTGAGTTTTGAATTTGCATAGTAAAATTCATATTGAGCTCAAATTTCATCTACAATGGTGACTAATATTTCAAAGAAGAGACTAGTGATTATTTTCATAAAAGGATTGTCTGAGCATCTCAAGGGTTTTGTGAAGGCATTCAACCCTTCCTCTCTATAATAATCTATCAATAAGGCACTTGATTTGGAAACTTCTATTCCTTCAAAGCCCTCTACTTGGAATAAATCTAAAGGGAACTTCCAAAAGAAGTACTTGGATGTTATGATAGAAAAATATGCACTTCCCAACATGCATAAGAAGATAGAAGATGACTCTAAGAATAAGCTTAGAAGAAAAAAAATTGTTTCTCTTGTAAGGACCCATGGACTCTGAGACATAGATGCCTCAAAAAAGGGCAAGTGCATTATATTGAGCTTATTTCAGACCTAGAATCAGATTTACAGACACTTGAAATGCCTCATCATCCATAAATCCCTCATTATGAAGAAGAAGAAGATCATTTTGGCACTCTTGCATCCATCTTAGGAGCATGAGGTACAATCCTTTCAAATTTCATGGAGAGTTTGTTGGATAAAGAGTAACTGCATTGATTGATAGTGGGGCTACCCATAATTTCATTGATGAAGGATTGGTGAAGAGGATGAGACTTTAAGTAGAAGGATTTCAAGTTTTTAACGTCATTGTAGCTTATGGGTACAATATATCATGCAAGAATAAGATTCATAATCTGAATCTTGCCTTCAAAGACCATAAGGTTCATGATGATTTTTATGTTATGAGTTTAGGAGATATTGATATCGTTTTGGGTGTGCAATTGCTACATTATCTAGGAGAGTACTCTAAAAATCATCAGATTGTGGAATTCAAGTTTAGAATTGAAGGGAAATAGGTGGTTCTGAAAGGAATTACCAATGGAGCTCCACAAGTGGTTATAGCTAGAAGAATGGAACAAATTTTCCAAGAAGGCCAAACCTCATGGGTTGTTAGTTGTTTAACAATTGCACAAGATCCTTTAAAGGGTAAGAATGTTTTAATGCACGTTGATATTCAAAAGATCTTGAATAAACATAGTATGGTTTTTAATTATATGCCTCCAGGATTACCTCTTGAAAGGGGATTTTAATGTGGAACCAGGATCTAGGCCTATCATGACTACACCATACCATCATCCAAGAGTTTACAATGAGGAGATTTAGAAGGTAATAAAAGAACTATTGCATATGCGATACATCAAGCCAAGGTCTAGTCCTTTTGCACCCTCTGTAGTGCTGGTGAAGAATAAGGATGGTACTATGCAAATGTGCATAGATTACAGATCCTTGAATAAGAAGACTATCATGAATAAATACCCAATACCTAGGATCGATGAGTTGATTTATAAACTACATGGTGCTGTATTTTTCTCAAAGATTGATTTGATATCAGGGTATCATCAAATATGCACGAGAGAAGAAGATATTCAAAAGATTACTTTTCGATGTCACTATGGGCACTTTGAATTTATGTTCATGGGTTTAAAAATGCACCAGCCACATTCCAATCCTATATTAATAAGGTGTTTGGTAAGCATTTAAGAAAGTTTGTGTTAGTCTTCTTTGATGATATCTTGATTTACAATAAAAGTTGGGAAGAGCATCTTAAGTATCTGGATACAGTTTTGGGTATTCTTGAAGAACAATCATTATTTGCTAAGATATCCAAATGTTATTTTGGATTGACTGAAATCCTATACTTGGGCCATGTGATTAGTGATAAAGGATTTCAAGTGGATCAACAGAAGATCCAATCTGTTCTCGATTGGCTAGCTCCTACAAATCTAACACAAATTAGAGGTTTCATTGGTTTATGCAAGTATTATAGGACGTTTGTTAAGGAATTTTCTCAGCTTGGAGCTCCTCTTAATGAGTTAAAAAAGAAGGAAGCATTTGAGTGGACTAAACAAGCAGAAACTACTTTTGATAAATTAAAAGAGGTAACAAGTTCATGTACAATTCTAGCTAATTTAGATTTTTCACTCCCTTTTGTTATAGAGTGTGATGCTTCAGGTGTTATAGTTGAAGCTATCTTATCTCAAAGGGGACATCCCATATATTTTGAGAGCAGAAAGATAAAAGATCATGAGAGAGGGATACACATTTATGATAATTTTTTTTTGGCTATAATGCATTCTTTGGAGAAGTTCAAGCAATATTTGGTATGTGGGAAGTTTGTTATCAAATCATATCACAATAGTTTGAAATTTTTCCTAAGCTAACAAAATCTAAATGATAGACGACAGAAGTGGGTAAGTAATCTATAAATATATGAATTTGAAATTGAATATGTTAAGGGTAAGAAGAATATAGTAGTTGATGCTCTTTATAGAATGCCCACTCTTTGCCATATTTCTACTATTTATGTTGATTGGAAAATTTCTATCTTAGCTGAGTATGCTAAGAATGCATTTACTGCTAACATTCTTGATGGTTTGGAGAAGGATGATAGATACATAGTGGTAGGTGGGTTGGTCTTGTTCAAGAATAGAGTATTCATTGTTCTTGAATCAAAGATGAAAAGGAAAATACTAGAGGCATTTCGTGATGCACCTTTGGCAAGACATCCAGGTTTCTTCAAAACATACAAACAAATTAGAGAGAGAATATATTAGAAGGGTCTCAAGGAGGATGTTCTTGTTCATATCAAGGAATGTTTAACATGCTAATAGAATAAAGGGGAATCAGAGTTTCTGATAGGTCTGCTACAACCACTCCCCATCCCTAAACAAAATTGGGAAAGTATCTCCATGGACTTCATTATGGGACTACCCAAGGTACAAGGGAAAGATTGCATTTATGTTGTAGTAGATAGATTGATTAAATATGCACATTTCTTTGTTATCTCTACTGATTACAAAGCACCTTAATTTATTGATTTATTTTTTAAGGAAGTTTTTAGATTACATGGGTTACCCTAAAACATAATCAATGATATAAATAGTTAGTTCATCAGTGCATTTTGGGAGGAGTTGTTTCACTTGATAGGTACCAAGCTTACTCCAAACATGAGTTACCACCCACAAAAAAATGGGCAAATAGAAATTGTAAACAAATGGGTGGAAGGATACTTGAGGAATTATGTCTTGAGTCAACAGACAACCTAGATCAAGTGGATTCATTTGGGAGAATACTATTATAATATTACTCATCACATGTCTAGTAGTATGTCTCCATTTAGAGCATTGTATGGTTATGATGCATTGATATTTCTTGATTTGATGCTTTTGGAAAGTAGAGTACCTGCAACAAGTGACTTGTTAATCAAAGCCAAGATATCATGAGATCTTTGAATGAAAAATTGCAGCAAGCACATAATCAACAAAAGTTATATGCAGATAATAGGAGGATAGAAAGAACATTTGAGGTGGGTGATATGGTATACTTGAGATTGCATCCATACAGACAATCCTCTATTAGAGTCAGTGGGAAGGAGAAATTAAAACCCAAAATATATGGTCCATACAATATTGTCAAGAAAATAGTTGAGGTAGCCTATGAATTGGGACTTCTTGAAAATAGAAAAATACATAATGTATTCCATGTTTCTTGTTTGAATAATGTTTTTGGGTTGAATATAGTGCCTTCCATTGATTTACCCCCACTAGATGATGAAGGAAAGTTAATTCTGATTCTAGAGTTTGTGATTGATACAAGGGTGAAGAAACGTAGAAAGAAGAGCATAACAAAATATCTCATCTGGAGGAAAAATATTCCAATTGAGGATGCTACTTGGGAAGGTCCAAAAATTCTATAGCATCCAAATTTGCAATTGCTTGTGGGCAAGCAATTTTTGGAAGGGAGGATTGTGGTGTCCCCTTCTTCCACATAAGGCATGTGTAAAAGACCCTTAGCCTATCTCAATCCCATAGGCTAATTCAGGTAACGAAAGGGAATAGTAAGGTGGGTCACTATTCATCTATTACTATTCACCATCACTATGCAAGAAAACACTATTCATTATCGCTATTCATGGTGACATGGAAAGTGATGAAATAGTGAGGTAGATTGTGAATGAGGTGGCATGGCCCATAGGAGAATCCCCCATTGATCAAGAACATGTGCATGGAGTGGGGATTACCACTCCACTTGGGAGACAATTTAGATTTACTTTATTCCTTCACATGGTTTGTCCTTAGTGGGAAAAGGAAAAGTTGGCACATTTTTTTATGACTTTATGATTAAGCATGTGGAATGGTCAAAAAGGTAAATTTAGCGCAAATATATGTGGGTACATTATTGAAAGCTTGTGGAGAAGTCAAAAGTGGATGGTTGAGAGAATATTTATCACATGTGAGCACATGGGTGAAAAGTAATATAGTCTCCATCTTTTGATTCCCTTCACATGGAAAGGGAGGCAAAATTATGAAGGCATGAGGGTAGTAATCAATGTTTCACATAGTAAAGGATTGTCATCTTTGACCATTTGTTCCCCCCATGTGGAATGTTACACCCCATCTTCTCTCTCCTAACTATTCTTCCATTTATCTTCTCTCTTTATAATTCCTTTAAGTTTTGTTGGCTCTCATTGCAATCCATCTTTTGCCAATCAACCATTTACTCTATAGCTTGATGTACTTGTGCTTCAGATTTAGGATTCAAGGATGAAACCCTTTGGGTTATCAACTTAGGATTCAAGGATGAAACCCCTTGGATGCTTACATAATCAAATGATGAAAACCTTGTAGTTCATGATGGTGATCTCATTCAGATATTACAATTAATCTTCAAAGAGTGTTATAGATTCAGTGTGGTTTGTAGTTATATCTCAATGTGTGTGAGAGAGCTTATAGATTATGTATTTGATACTCCTATCATAAATAATCAAAAATATAAATTGGTGTGTGTCTCCATAATCATCTCATTGTGTTCTTTCCATAATTGTTGAATCTGGATTTTCATAATTTAAGTGTGTTTACATAAATATCCCATTTGGGTTATTACAATCTGGAGGAGTGGCACTCTATGGCCTTGTAAGACCTCTAAAGATGTTATCTCTTATTTATTGGTCTATCTTAGCCAATGTGTCTTCTGATCTAGTGGGCATCTCCTCATCCTTGTCTATTTCTGTAGCATCTTCTATAGTAATGGTAGGATCGTGTTATATTCTCAATGCAACTTTTATGGACATGTTTACTGACTACATTCTTTTATATACATTTGTTTCATCATGTGCATTCAAAAACATGCAATCATGTATGTATGCTTGATGCCCATACCTAATTTTGGTCCTATTTCCATAATATTTGAGAGTTTTGGAAATTACCTATCTCAAATCCCTATGTCTAAAGTTAGTCTTGTTCATGACAAATTAATTTTTATGATTGGCCATTTGATGAAGATGTTCCCATAATGTGTATTGTTGTTTGCCTATATTGAGGGGGGTTTTATGGATAACACCTAGCTTGGTTGACTTCAAATATTGGTCTACACTATTAGATAACTGAGAAGTTATCTTGTGTTTAGCTAACTTGCTTAGGACGTAGCGAGGTAATAGAAATGAGGCTTCAAATGATCCCTCAATTCTGATAATTGTATGCTCAATATAGATCCAATAATCTCCCATCTTCTCAATTGACCTTTTTATGTGGTCTGATACTTAGGCATAGGATCCCTATTTATGGTCTTGTATATTATGGGATAGAAGATAAACGTTATCCTTTAAATTTGATTTATGAATCTGTATATGTGAAAGATACTATGATCTTCACAAATTTGATTCTTGGGATATTGTAATGAAGGCCTCCATGGTTTTTCCCCAGGAGGAGTGACAGTAGATGTGACAACATCCAATAGATATGACATCATATATAAATGTCTATTAGGCATATTTTCTGACTTGCTCATTTGGTATTTGAGATTGAAGCTAATGATCTCTCATAAAGTCGACATTCTTTTGGTGTCTATAATAATGTCCAAAAGAAGGACCCAAATTTCTCTAACTAATTGATTAGGAAACCCATACAATCTATTCAATGAGACCATGGTGATTCGAATTCCAGGATTGAATTTAATAATTGGAGTATTGTTGATTTGAGCTGCTAACACAAATTTGTTTGGGTTTACTACCCATGTCCTCAACATATCCTTGAAATTATTATTAGCTAACCATCCATCCATAATTAACTGATTATAGGTCATATCAGGTATTGGGAGTCGATAATATGTTTTAAAATCCTTACTATACATGTAAGCCACATGGGTATGGGTATTAAGATGATGAAGGATGTTTCCAAAAAAGTACCTAGCCATAAGCAAATTAAAAAGGGCATCTCTATAGGGGAATACCTCTGGTTTGGTGGCCATATTGTGTAGTCCCACTATCTTGATCACTAATAAGTCATCCATATATTCTCTAGCTTATATAGACAACTGGTCATCTACCTCGTATGGTTCTGCTTCATCCACCTCTAGCCATATTATTGTATAATGTTGAAGTTTGTGGTTGAATATGACTGGAGAAAATATAGTGTATGTATACTTGGTGCTACTACCAAAACTAAACATTGGAGGAGTAAGATTGCTTCTTGAAGTTACCATTTTAATTCTTTTGAAGAATTTTATGAAGTCATAAAGCTTAGGAATTTAGTTATGAGAGATCTCTGATAGTAGTTCATAATGGTATCAAGTAGAAAATATATTTTCCTTTTGCATTTTAGGATCAATTATATAATCAATTTATTTAGGCTCAAACATTAATTGCCTAAATATTCCATTCATGGGAATTAATTACAAACAACAATTTCACTACCTATTTATTCTATTTTGAATTTGGTTTTCATGATGTCACATTTTATGGGTTTACTTGCCATGTGCACTTTGTCGCTACATTTTATTATCCAATTAGATTGATGAGTCATTCATCATAACACATGTCATTATGTCACACAATAGTGGATTATATATCCTTGTTTGCATTCACTTATTTAGGAGATTATGTGTGGCCTCTTATTACTTAATCACTTGGAGTTGATCTTTATGTCCTTGATCATTGATTTTAACTCAGTGAGATGTAGACGCATGGTCAGATCTCATTTATCTGCTCAGTCAATTGGAATTGATCTCTATACAATTATATGATAGCTATGGATGAGTGGGATGTCGACACATGGATGACTCTCACTTGTCTACTTAGTTTCTAGGCTTTGTAACTTATGTCATTATGTATAGGCTATGAGTAAGTGGGATGATAACACATAGATGGTCTTCACTTATCCAGATTCTTCATAACTCTATAATTTGTACCTATCAATCATAGATAAGTGGGATGTCAACATGTGGATGGTTCTCACTTATCTAAATGGTTTCCTGGTCAATGTCTTGGATTTATGTGGGTAAGTAGAATGATAACATGTAGATGATCCTTGCTTATATGAAACTCTATGATTTAGTTGTTTACTATGTAGAAAGTGAGTGATCAAGATCAATACATGTGGCATGATCTCGATAACATAGGTAGTTAAGAATCCTTGCACCTTAGTCATTTTCTTCATGAGTTGTGAGTAAGCAGGATGGCAACACATGGATGGTCCTCGCTTGCTCAAGTGCCCAGATGAAAATAAACTTAGAAATTTTTGTATAGGTGACAAATATGTGAGATTGAGACACGTGGACAATCCTCACTTATCCAACCAAAAATAGACTTAAAAATTTACATATTTACCCACAATGAATCTAGATAGTGATGTATGGCATGATCTCATTTGCTCATCTTGTCTAAACACTTATAATGCTTTGCCACACTTAGATTTGATGAATATTTAAGTGCAAAAGAGACATGTGGCAATAATGATGTCAACATTAAAATTAATATAACCTGTAAAAGACAAAACAATCCTCGACAAACATCCAATGAGCTCGATTTGTCTAGATAAAAGTCAAAACCCAATTTCGATAAATACCTAGATTTGAAAGTCAAAAAAAAAAATTCAATGTCAATCTTGATTCTGAATTAAACCTAAGGCAATGACCCATAGCTTGGACCTAGACTTGATTTATCAAAATAAGACATGAACATTAAATTTTTAGGCCAAAGGGGGTCCTCATTTGAAAATATAAAAATGGGGGGCATTGGTCACAACGGTATATTTATTTTTCTTACCATCATGGGTGATATTTCTTCATATCCCTAATGCCTACCAAACAATAAATGGAAAGCATCCATAAGGACTACATCGCATATAACCTTATCCTCATATGGTCTAATGTTAAATCTAGATACACATGATTTGTCAACCACCACACTATGGTCCTTCTTTAACCATGAATTTTTTTAAGAATTGAAGGGAGTGCATGTTAATTGCAATTATTAAACCATTTATGTATTTACCAGATTATTTGAAGAGCCATTATCAATGATAGATTTACATACCTTTCTTTGGAATTTGCATCTAGTCTCAAAGACATTCTTCTTGATGCAATTCTCTTTAGTTTGGGGTTCCTCTTGTGTCATCGTGGCTCTATTTGTGGGTTTGGAACTTTCAGGGCAAACATGGGCCTCATGAAGTCCCCAAAATTATAACATTTTATTAGCCTCCAATGACCAAATGTTGGTTTCATTCTACCCCATCCTCTACCTCTCAACCAGCCACTATCTGCAAATCTAAGCTTTATTCTTTTACCTTCCTCAAACTCTTCAATCTTTAACCAATAAATTTTATCCCATTTCAGTTTTAACTTCTTTAGTTTGGGGTTCCTCCTATGTCATCATGACTATATTTCTGGGTTTGGAACTTTCAGGGAAAACATGGGCCTTATGATATCCCCTACAATTATAGCATTTTATTAGCCTCTAATAACCAAATGATACTTGCACTCTACCCCATTTTCTACTTCTCAACCAACCACTATCCCTAAATTTAGGCCTTATTTTGTTACCTTCCTCAAACTCTTCACTCTTTGTAGATTTAAAGGTGTTTACTTTCCTCTAAATGGTGGTGTATTGCTAGCCTTTTTACTTAGCAACTTGTTTTTTCCTTTATTTATTTTCTTCTCAACCTTCAAGGTATATTGATTGTTTCATCCACCTTGTACACCTTTATCAGAGTTAGCTCATCTTGTAGTTGAAATCCTAGCATATTAAAATACTTGGTGGTTGTTGTCTCCTCATCTTCTTGTAGGTCTATCCTAATTTGCAATTTTAAAAAATACTTTGTATACCCCTTGACTGTCATATATTTTTGCTTCAAGTTATGAAAATGTCTAAACAATTTTTGTTGGTAATCTAATGACATAAATTTTGCCCTCATATGCTTTCACATCTTAAGCCACAACCTTATTTTATCCTTTCCTAGCCTTTTTCTTGACTGGTGTAAATTATCCCACCACAAGACATGATTTCATATTTGAGATTGCAAATTTCACCCTCCTAGGGTCATCTTCATCAATGTTTTCCAGATCAAAATATTGTTTTAGCTCTTTATCCACTTTATAAAAGCTCAAGGTTCAATTCACCCTTAAAATCATAAACATCTATGTTTACCCTCATTTTTTGCTCAAACACATCTTTCTATGAGTCTCTCCATTGGATCTATGGCCCCAACTTGAGCCCTTCGAACCCCAAGGTCCTCTTTAGAGTCCTCATTCCTTAATTTAGGTTTAAGGGCATCTAATCTTTTGAGTATTTTATCTCCAACATTCCTTATTTGCCCAACATTTTTTTTACCTCTTCTTCTCTAATTTAGCTAGTTCCCTTCTAGGCCATGGTTGCTATGATAACAATTTGATGTAACCACTTAAACAAACTCTCTCATATAAAACTATTAGGAGATTATCCCAAATTATGTTATACACAATTGACTTCCAAACTCCACTCCGCTATAAAAAAAACACAAAATAACTGCACTCACCTCAAACAATAATTAATTGCCAAATATTTGAAAACCCTTGCTAGATTATAATTATAATAAGCTACACTTTGATAACCCTCTTATAAGAACTAGGATGGACTTGCAAACATTCTCTAAAATCTACTATACATAAAATAGAGGCCAACTAATTGAAAACTTAACTTCAGAATTCAAGGTAGAGGATCTCATTCATCCAAATAAACTAACTCAAGAGAAACTTCAATAATAGATTATATATACTAAGCACATACAACAAGTCTGCAGATTGCATAACATAAGGCATAGTCCACACTTAGAGCCATAATACCAAAGCGAGAAAAACTTCAAATTCTATTTTTGTATTTTCAGTGCCCTTCTTAGTTCATAATAGTGATGTGGAGGAAGAAAACAAGTGGAAAATGATAACACTACATTACAAAGTTCAACCCGACTTATGAGCATTGCAAAAAAGCTTATATAGGTGCTGCAACTAAATGGAGGGAAAATGATCCTCATTTCTCAACTAAAGACTAGTTTGCATCTCATATATGAAATAGGCAGATGGATGTCACCTAAAGAACAATGGGATGAGAGGGTTTGTGTTTTATGCACCATAGGGATAGTCAAAACAGAGAAGCATTTCATCCTTGAATGTTGAGGTACACAGACATTCGAGCCAAATATGCAGAGACATGATAAAACTATTTAAAGAAAACAAAATAAAAAGGTTGGAGGAGATGTTAACTAAAATCAACAAAAAAAAGAAGCAAACTTCTTAAAATCATCGTTGGGCTTACGAATCTTCAAGTGGTTGGACCAATCGATGGTCCCATAGACTGCTTGATCTCATGAACATAATTAAAACTATTTCATTTCATTTCTATATTACTCCCTCTCTTCTTTATACAAATAATCTATATAAAAAACACATACACTATTCCCTCTCTTCTCTATACAAATAATCTATATAAAAAACACATACAACCCTTCTAAAAATCTAATATTAATTGCAACTACTATTTTATTTTTTATTTAGTTTAAGATGTCAGATGTAAGTCTCTGATGGTCATTAGATATATAGATAAATAGAGATTGTAATAACATCCACAGGGCCAAAAACAATCTACAAGATCTCAAACCAAAGAATAAAATTAAAAAAATGAAAAAAAAATTAGAAAAAGAGAGAAGATTGAACTCTAATTCCCATGCTTACCGCTATTTTGTGTTTGAAAATGCACTCTTCTACAATAAATCTTCATAAAAAATTCCCAATTTTTATCAATACCATCAATTTCAAATATATTAAACATAAATACATACTCCCTACATATTACGTAATATTTAATTCAGTAATCAACATTCACACATTCCATTCTGGAGGGCTAAAATTCTTATTGCTCCGCTAAGAACCAACTCTCACCAACTTCGTTGTGAGACCGGGCGTTGGAAGAGGCCAAAAGAGGCTTGGGAAGAGAGAATTTGCAGATTTTGCAATTCTGGGAAAGTGGAAACTGAACAACACTTTATTCTAGAATGTGAGGCCTACAAAGATAGCAGAGATAAATTTGCGGATACTATATGTGACAGTGCTTGGCATAACCTATTCAACGAAGAGCACATTGAGCAATTAGGGGGGCTCATCATCAGCCTACACAAGAAGCGAACAGTACTACTTAAATCTGCTTGAGTTGTCTTGCTGTCCCATAGACTATTTTTAGTCTCGTGGACGTTAAAATTTTTATTATTATTATTATTCCGTCTCAACCATACAAGATGTGCTCTTCGATCGGTGCATGGAAAGGATGTTGGCAGCGTTGGTGCCCGGGCTTGTGTCTTTAATTGTGGTGTCATTTTTACACTAGGGTCAAGGGTAGCTTCGTTGCGCGCTTGCTTATGATGGAGGAGCTCAAGAATATGGGATGGATAATGAAGAAACAGATCCGGATAAGTTCCATCATACTATTTTTTTCGTTCATCTCTTTGTTAGGGAGGATCTTAAAATTGGATCATTTTAATTGTAAATCGAAATCGATATTAAACCGGGATGTAACGGTCTTTACATCATGGCCAAGACACTTCTAGACAGTTCAAAAAGCTAAATTTGTAATCGTTTTACTTGTAAGCATAAACTCCCACCAAAGGGTGAAGCCAGGGTTTTCAGTGAAGCACTTACTTTCAATTGCAGTAAGAGAATGAATTCTGTACACACGAATTTTATTTGCATTCAATTATATTTTTTGTTATTTTTGTAAAAGAGCTTAAACATGGAAAATTTTACTTGTAAACATAAATTCACACGAATAATGAAACCAGGGGTTTCAGAGAAGCACTTAATTTCAATTGCATTTACAGAATGAATTGGACACATGAATTTATTTTGCATTCTATTACCTTTTTGGTATTTTTTGGAAGAGTTGCTTGAATTCGGATCATTTTACTTCTAATCGTAAATTCACACCAAAAGTGAAACCAGGGTTTTCAGTGAAACACCTATTTTCATTTACATTTACAAAATATTTTTTGCACCCGAATTTCTTCTGCTTTAGATCGTTTTTTTGTTTGGTACTTTTTTTGATATGGGGCTTCTAATTGAATTAATAATTTGGATGATATCCCTGTTAATGTAAATATGCAGCTAAAAAGGAAATAAGAACTATCACTGAGGCACTTACTTTTTATTGCATTAACACACAGGATCCTGTGCTCATGAGTTCATATACTGCTCGTTTTCAGGTGCAGGATAAGGAAATATAGGGATCCATATTTTGAATTTTAATCATTTTGCTTGGAAATAGAAATCCACACCAACACAAGACAAGAGAAAGTCTTCAGTGAGTCATTTATCTTCCATTGTATTTGAAGGATGAATGCTGGAGGATAGAAAATCTTAAGTTTGAGATTTTTTTTTTTTTTTTGTTATGGATCCTCATGGCTCAAACTTTGCCAGTCATGGTAAGTCTAATTTAATTCTCTTCTTTTATGTTAGGTAGCTTCTTGTTTCGGATAATTTTACTTTTAAATGTAAAGCCAATCAAAGTACAAAATTGGGGTTTTCAATGAAGTATTTACTTTCTACTGCACTGAGGGAAAATAAATATGGAAAAAAAACTAGGTTGGAGTGTGTTTTTTTTGTTAGGCATCATTGCGGTAGGCACTCTTCTAGGCATGGTAATTTACATTATCCTGCATTTTTTTCCTCTGTTTTTTATTAGAAAGGTCTTTGCATATGGATCATTTTATTAGCAAATGGGAATAGACATCTGAACACAGAAACACGGGGTTTCAATGAGGCACTTACTTTCAGTTGCATCTACAGAATGAACCTGCACACAATTTCTTTTGCTTTGTATTGTTTTTGGTTTGTCAGTTTGATTTATATTGTTTTTTGTTCAGTTCTTTTTCTGGTGAGTTTGGTTTATATTTTTTTAGTCGGTTTTTTTTGGTAGGGTCTTCTCGAATTTGGATAATATTATTCAATTTATTTGTAAATGTAAATCTACACCGAAACAGGAAACTGAGATCTACAGTCAAACATTAAATTTGGATTGCATATTTTGAATCTAATGATGCACACTTGGAGTATGTCAGGGCTTATATGTGATGACCCTTACTAATAGGATCACTAAAACACTGATATCTCGTTATGGAATTTTGTCAAACAGTTGGTGAGATCACCAAGAATACAAATATTGCTTTATGGATTTCCGTCAAACAATTGTCAAGCATTTAAACTATACCGCTGTAGGTGTAGACTAAATATGAAATTAATCCATTCAGCTCAATGATTCAAAAAATAGTGCCACTATATTTATTTGAAGAAATATAGATTATTTTAACAATAGAATTCAACCTTCATAGGGATAGAATAATATCTTTTCTAAACTGAATATCAAGCTTGGCACATACAATAATCTTTATTATAGATATGTAGGGGTAATTAGAACCTAACGATGACAAAAACCTGGTCTGTATGTTGCATCCAGAATGTTGGCTGTATACTGCTGCAAATACAGGTTGTACGGACTGGTGCGACTTGCATTAATTCTGGTCTCCAATCGCATACACTATCTGCCCTACCAAAAGGGTCTGTGCAGCTTCTAGTAGATGAAGACTTTAATTCCTCCCTTGAGGCATGGATGTGCAACACAGCGGCACCTAGGTCCAATGATCTTTTGCTCAGAACAACCTGTATCCCGCGACAATATGCCCGAGACACAAGCTCGCACCGTGTTCATGCGGCAGTCACAGGTTCGACTCTCCGCGTATCTTTTGTGCTTGAAACCTTACCGCTGAATCTGACCGAAATGGATTTGACGGGAAAAGGGTATATACACACAGTGAATCCGTCCAATGTCCTCCACTACCGCCCGCTGTATATACGTCCAAATTGTTTAGCTCGCGAGCTGTCAATATTAGGTCTGCGGTCCCCTTTTTAGCTAAAGTTTATTCCAGCAAATACAACCGCACGAAATATACAAGTGACTAATTCTGCTCCCAAAAACCCAGCCGTACTTTACTGCAGGTATAGGCCGTACCTGTACGGACTGCCACAGAATAAGTCGATGCTGAATTAGCCCTTGCTAGTGGATTCAAAATTAGCAAAACTGTACCTGAATGCTCGGCATGAAATAGTTGTATACTATCTCCAATGTGCAACCCTTCGGAAGATCTCTCACTTCCTCAGTTATGCAAATCACTTGAGAGGTATCGTTCTCAAGGATTAAGTCTGAGAATTATGCAGACTTCTGAAGTCTCCAAATGCTCGAGAAGATGCAATGATCAATTAGAATGAACTGGATGCCAATTACATTACCCATAGGGTCTATTTATGTATTTTTCAGAACTTCCAAGAGTTTCCGTAATACATCACACAAAACTTATTACACTTTTTAAATAAAAGTAATTTTTATAAAAATAAAATTAAAGTGCATTTTAAAATTAAAATATAGTAATATGGCCTCCATTAATTAAATATGCTATCTCCTGTATCATCGTGAGCCATCGAATTGCAAAAATGACCCTCTCACCACCTTTTATCTGCCTACGAGAGTCAGGAATAGGCAAATCCTCGTGAAATGTCGAGTCGCCCTAGGGAGGGGACATGATAGTCCGCCCCTCCTGAAATTGCTTGACCTCAAGCCATCTTAATGCCGGATGCTGCAAAATGACTTCACCTTCCCAAGTGGCGTCTTCAATGGGTAGATCCTTCCACTTAACCAAATATTCTCTGATCACCCGCTTGCGAAGCTGCTTTTCTCTGCTGTCTAAAATGGACTCTGGAATTAAAATCAATTTCCCTTCATCATCCAAGGGAGGTAATACCGCTGAAGGTACCACTTTCTGACCCAATGCCTTTTTGAGACGTGATACATGGAATATATTGTGCACTCTGCTGTCTGAGGGAAGTTTTAGTTCATAAGCCACCTCACCAATTCTTCTGATAATCTCAAACGGTCCATAGTAGCGTGGTTTGAGTTTTTCTGTGCCACTCTTCTTGAGAGTGGTCTGCCTGTATGGCTGCAACAAAAGATACACCATATCGCCCACTTCAAAACTACGCATAGTCCTCTTCTGATCAGCATATTGTTTCTGTTGATTCTGGGCTCTGGCAATATTATCCCTGAGAGTAGCAATTATATCTTTACTTTCTTGTAATAACTCACCTGCACTAGGTATGCGGCTGTCACCCAACACTAAGTCTAAAAAACTAGGTGCTTCATAACCGTAAAGGGCCATGAAAGGAGTCATCCTTATAGTCATGTGGTAGGTAGTGTTATAACAATATTCACAGATGTAAATTCATCTTACCCATGCTCGTTGCTGAGCTGCTACATAATTTCTCAGGTACCCTTCTACCCATTGGTTTACTATTTCTGTTTGACCATCGGTTTGGGGATGATAGCTGGTACTGGGTGTAAGCTCAGTCCCACATAACCGAAACACCTCCTGCCAAAAGTGGCTCATGAAGCGGCTGTCTCTGTCGCTCACAATGTTACGCGGCAATCCATGCAATCTAAAAATCTCCTGGAAGAAAACCTCTGCTACCTGAACTGCTGAGTATGTGGTGGTAATAGGGAGGAAATGGGCATACTTAGTCAACCTATCTACCACCACATAAATACAATTTCGCCCTTGTGCCTTGGGCAAACCGGTGATAAAGTCCATGGAAATACATTCCCACTTCTTGTCAGGAATAGGAAGTGGCTGTAGGAGTCCTGCTGGATACGTGTGTTTTTGTTTGTTTTGTTGGCAAACAAGACACTCTCGAACATACTGTAGAACATAATCCTTAAGCCCTTTCCAAGTGAACCTTTCCCGAACTGCCTTATAGGTCTTGAAATATCCAGGATGGCCGGCTGAGGGTGAATCATGAAGCGTTTGCAAAATCAGTTTCTTAACCTTAGATCCTGGGACCAAATAGATTCTATTTTTGTAAATGATTAGATCATTTACAAGTTTATACCTGGTATCTATTGTTGTCCCTTCCATTATATTCGAAGCCCATGTATCTCTAGCATATTCTGTTATAATCAAATGTCGCCAATCCTCTGATATCTGAATAGACGTGAGATGTGGCCAGCGGGAGAGAGCATCTGCAACAACATTTTGAGTACCCTTGACATATATGATGTCAAAGTCATACCCCTGTAACTTACCCATTTTTGTTGGCGATCATTCAAATCTCGCTGTCCCAAAAAGTGTCTTAGACTGTTATGATCTGTTTTAATACAAAATCTGCTACCCACCAAGTATTGTCTAAATTTAGCCAAAGCATGCATGATGGCTAACATCTCCTTATCATAGATGCTAAATGACCTCTCAAGTCCTCTAAATTTTCTGCTCTCATAAGCAATTGGGTGCTTATCCTGCATGAGTACAGCACCCACTCCTTCTCCAGATGCATCACATTGAAGCTCGAATGGCTTCGAAAAATCAGGTAATGCTAAAACAGGACATGTAGTCATTATCTCCTTGAATCTCGTAAAACACTCCTGTGTCTCCTGTGTCCACATGAATGCCCCCTTCTTCAATAAATCTGTCATAGGTGCAGCCAGTCGTGAATAGCCATTGACAAACCTGCGATAAAACCCACATAATCCAAGGAACCCCCTCAACTGTGTAGGGTTCTTTGGTAGTGGCCAATCAACAATAGCACGGATCTTTTCAGGATCCATCTGAACTCCATCCGCACTGATGATATGTCTTAAATATAAAAGTTCGGTCATGCCTAGATCACATTTGGATTCCTTGGCATACAAGGCTTCTTTCTGCAGAATACTCAACACTGTCTCTAAATGCTCAAGATGTTCTTGCCATGACCTACTGTACACTAAAATATCATCAAAGAATACTAATACAAATTTTCTTAATTGGTGATGGAAAACCCTGTTCATCGTGGATTGGAAAGTGGCAGGTGCATTGGTCAATCCAAAAGGCATAACTATAAACTCAAAATGCCCACAATGACATCTGAAAGCGGTTTTCTCAATGTCTTGTTCCCTCACCCTGATCTGATGGTATCCTGATCTTAAGTCAATTTTTGAAAAGAAACAAGCCCCATGCAATTCATCTATCAACTCATCAATGCGGGGGATAGGATACCTAGTCTTAATAGTTCTTTTATTTAACAATCTGTAGTCAATACACATTCGGAGAGTGCCATCTTTCTTTTTAACTAAAACAATAGAAGATGCAAAAGGTGACTTACTTAGTCGAATGTGCCCCATGGCCAGCAAGTCCTTTATGGTCCGTTCGATTTCATCCTTGAGCCGCTTCGGATGTCGATACGGGGTGATCATGATAGGCTTAGCGCCTTCTTCTAATTCAATGATATGATCAATGCCTCTATCTGGTGGTCGGCCTGGTGGGATCTCATTGAATACCTTTTTATAAGTACTCCTTAACCTTTGAATATCTGGATGATATTCAGTCTTGTGTTGGTCCCCCCGTGTAGGCATCAAGGTACACATAGCTGCCCACTCTATGTCATTATGCCTAGCTAGCCTTTCCATTCTCTTGAGTGAAATAGTCTTAAAATCATCATCACGAAGAGCCTTTAGCACATGAGTTCTGCCATCGACCTCAAATCGTATCTCCATATCTTTAAGTCTTAAAGTAATTTCCTCCAACGAATGCAGCCACTGCATTCCTAGTACTATGTCCATATCACCCATATTGACCACATGGTAGTCTGCTTTGAATTCATAATTATTTAAGCGTAGGGGTAAATCACGTACCATTTTATTACACCTCAAGATAAATCCATCTGCCACTTTGACTCTAAGCCCCTCACACTCCTTAGTGGTAAGCCCACGCCTTTCTACAAAGCGTGTGTCAATGAAGTTGTGTGTGGCACCGGTATCCAAGAGTGTAACCACCTTTTGACCGGCCAAAACACCTCTAAGTTTGAAAGACCCTTCTCTCTGAATGCTTGATAGGTGTGCCTCTTGTGAATGTAATTCTGCCCCCTCTTTTAGTTCCAAATTGTCTCCCTCTTGTTCTTGCTCTATTCCATCAGGATCATGGTATTCTGATGAGTCTGAGTCTGAATCTTCATAATAAACCCACATCATTCTATTGGCCTTACCCTTAGGCCTCATAGGACAATCATGACCAAACTCATAAGGACCTTTACAGTAAAAACACAACTTTTTCTTACGCAAGTCATTAAGAGTTTCCTTATCCAATGATGTAGGAGACTTACCTTTTGCGTCATCTTTACCTTTACTGACTCCTCTATTATCTCTAAATGCTGAAGTGCTTTTTGGGCCGAACTTGTTTGCTGGTGCTGCAAGTTCCATACTTCGGCTTTTCTTCATGGCTTCCTGGAATGTGGGAGGATTGAAGGCCTTGACCCACCCTTTGAGCGGTTCAGTCAACCCTTCTGTAAATAGCATGATTATCCTTCTCTCTGAGATGTCAGGTACCATTGCCGCCAATTTTTGGAAGTCATTAATATAATTATCAAGTGAACCATGCTGTTTTAATTGTGCTAGTTTACAGAAATTTACCTCCGGGTCTTTGACATCGAACCTTTCGATCAATCTGTTGGTAAATTCTTCATAGGTAGTGATGTGGTTGTGTCCCAGAGTGACCAAACCATGATACCACCATTCGTGAGCAGCTCCTTCAAGGTGCAATGTAGCAAATCTTATGGCATCCTCCTCAGGCATTGGTCTTAGAGAAAGATAATTATCTAATTTTTGAATCCAAGACCTAGCTTTACACCTGTTACTTCCATCATAGTTAGGCATGGAAATCTTACCAAGTGCTTGTTGATAATCATTCCTTGGTGCACGGTGATCATTTCTGCCTCCTCTCTTGTTCTTCTGATTCATGAACTGGTCAAATGTCCATATTTGACGCATATCAGGAGGGAGGGCGGTATACTCTAAGTAGGCTTGTCTAGCCTCCTCGCCAAATGGGGTAGCTGGAGCAACATGTAACTGTTCTTCCCTGGGTGTGAAGGTGGGAAAAAGAGGTCTAGATGCTGATCCTCTAGTGTTTCCAGCATATTGTACGGATCTTTCCTCATTGACTCCACTATGGTCCGCTGTGTGCTGATGACTTTGATCGGGAATGGCTTGCTGGGCCATTCTGGGCAATAAACGTGACATCATGTCAAGCATGTTGTCAAATTTTCTTTCCGCACTTCTTTCTCTGTCTTCTTCTGCCATATTCTAAATTGATTTGCCGGTGTCCCTCAACGCTTTTGGCAATGTATCTTCTATTATTTGAGGATTCTGATGAGGTTGCCTCCGCTGCTCCCGGCTGTAATATCTGATTTCTCTATCGCTCATCGGCTATTTAGCGGACCACAGGATGGCAGGATGATGGCTCTGATACCACTGTGATGACCCTTACTAATAGGATCACTAAAACACTGATATCTCGTTATGGAATTTTGTCAAACAGTTGGTGAGATCACCAAGAATACAAATATTGCTTTATGGATTTCCGTCAAACAATTGTCAAGCATTTAAACTATACCGCTATAGGTGTAGACTAAATATGAAATTAATCCATTCAGCTCAATGATTCAAAAAATAGTGCCACTATATTTATTTGAAGAAATATAGATTATCTTAACAATAGAATTCAACCTTCATAGGGATAGAATAATATCTTTTCTAAACTGAATATCAAGCTTGGCACATACAATAATCTTTATTATAGATATGTAGGGGTAATTAGAACCTAACGATGACAAAAACCTGGTCTGTATGTTGCATCCAGAATGTTGGCTGTATACTGCTGCAAATACAGGTTGTACGGACTGGTGCGACTTGCATTAATTCTGGTCTCCAATCGCATACACTATCTGCCCTACCAAAAGGGTCTGTGCAGCTTCCAGTAGATGAAGACTTTAATTCCTCCCTTGAGGCATGGATGTGCAACACAGCGGCACCTAGGTCCAATGATCTTTTGCTCAGAACAACCTGTATCCCGCGACAATATGCCTGAGACACAAGCTCGCACCGTGTTCACGCGGCAGTCACAGGTTCGACTCTCCGCGTATCTTTTGTGCTTGAAACCTTACCGCTGAATCTGACCGAAATGGATTTGACGGGAAAAGGGTATATACACAGTGAATCCGTCCAATGTCCTCCACTACCGCCCGCTGTATATACGTCCAAATTGTTTAGCTCGCGAGCTGTCAATATTAGGTCTGCGGTCCCCTCTTTAGCTAAAGTTTATTCCAGCAAATACAACTGCACGAAATATACAAGTGACTAATTCTGCTCCCAAAAACCCAGCCGTACTTTACTGCAGGTATAGGCCGTACCTGTACGGACTGCCACAGAATAAGTCGATGCTGAATTCGCCCCTGCTAGTGGATTCAAAATTAGCAAAACTGTACCTGAATGCTTGGCATGAAATAGTTGTATACTATCTCCAATGTGCAACCCTTTGGAAGATCTCTCACTTCCTCAGTTATGCAAATCACTTGAGAGGTATCGTTCTCAAGGATTAAGTCTGAGAATTATGCAGACTTCTGAAGTCTCCAAATGCTCGAGAAGATGCAATGATCAATTAGAATGAACTGGATGCCAATTACATTACCCATAGGGTCTATTTATGTATTTTTCGGAACTTCCAAGAGTTTCCGTAATACATCACACAAAACTTATTACACTTTTTAAATAAAAGTAATTTTTATAAAAATAAAATTAAAGTGCATTTTAAAATTAAAATATAGTAATATGGCCTCCATAATTAAATATGCTATCTCCCGTATCATCGTGAGCCATCGAATTGCAAAAATGACCCTTTCACCACCTTTTATCTGCCTACGAGAGTCAGGAATAGGCAAATCCTCGTGAAATGTAGAGTCGCCCTAGGGAGGGGACATGACATTATAGACTTAATTATGTAGACATTGAAGATGCTAGTTATTTCCAAATGTTGGTGATTTTCATTCTATTGTTTTTTTCCTACTTTTTTAAGTTCAGGCATTTCTTTAATTCTGATTGTCTTGCTTGCTAATGTAAATCGACATGAGAAAATAGGGGGTCTATAATCCTTGGGAGCAGAACAAATCTTTCCAAATGGGTAGGGAATATCCTCTTGTTGGGTGAGTAGTATGACACTAGGGGTTTTACCGTTGATCACTAAGCCTCATCAGCTCAGAACCAGAACACTCATGTGAACATTTGTTGCCAAAAATCTAGTTACACATACCATGTGTAGAGCTGGGGTTTTTAGGTGCAAATTTTTGTCTGGTCACTAAGCCTCATCAGCTCAGCGTGTCGCTACTAAAAAGAGGGTGCTTTAAGACAAAAGTTATAGACAAAATTATAATTTTGTCTCCCCCCTCCATATATATTTTTTTTAATAATTATGCTGACAGGTATTATACAAAGGGGGCGAGCCTTCATGTCACTGTTCACAATAGTGAGCCATCAACGACTGACATTTTTCTATGAATTTTTAAAATTCGTTTTTCTATTTTCACAGGCTATCCACTTGATCTCTGCCATTGATGGGCTATTTCTGCTTTTTTTTGGTTATTATGATTTTCACAGACCATGAATTAAATCTGAGTCGTTCGTGTGTAGAGCCACTGCGGACATTGCCTTTTATGACGCCGCCTGGCAATACAAGAAACATGAAATGACAGCAGCATGGGCAGGAATGTAAAAATGGATATGTGTTGCTACTCGGGGAAGGAAGTGCGCTGCTGCTTAGCTGTATTATGAACCCTACGTTCTTATTTTCATATCAGGAAGCAAAAGCCTAGTTCAATGCAGCGCTGGTTTCTAAAACAGCAGTTGCAGCACCCAACGATGGTCATTTGCTGTCTTGGTCCATACGTCTATTTCACTACTTGTTTATATTTGTTTTTTTTTATTTCATAGATATTATTGTGATATGGTGTGCAGATCTGCAAAACATCATAATATGCTTTGTTTATACACATCAACGTGCACCAATGTAGAAGGTGAAAGGTCACCGTGGCTCTGTTCTTCCTTCCATTGTGCTGGAAATTACCAAACACCCAATCGCAGTCAACTACAACATTTCTTCCAATCCGGCTAATTAATTTGGCTGCCATTAGCTCTAGAAGTGAGATAAATGCCCATAACAGTAGATTGGGATGTGATTCAGTTGTCATTTTACAGAATCATCATATTGTAGTGTATGCTAAATGTGGCTGTATAGGTGATGCGGAGAAACTTTTCAAAGAAATGCCTCAATGAGATTTAGTATCATTGAATGCAGTGCTTGCAGCGCATACAAGGGGATGGAGGACGCACAACAATTTCTGGCCATCACAGATTACAGTTTGCAAAATCATCATCGACCTAGTTGGATTCTGATCGAGGTAAGCATGATCAGTCAATACCCACAAATTTTAGGCAATGCCCTTAATTGTTTTCAGGGGTTTTGCTTATCTAATGAGGGGGTTTACATAGTTTTGAGTTTGTTGTGTTGAAATTAATTGAAGTAGGAAGAAATTAAAAATACCCACAAAATTTAGCCAATACCCACCAATTTTAGTCAATACCCACAATGTTTTGGTGACACCCAGAAAGTGATGATCTGATGTTAAGGAGTTTACATGATTGAGGAGTACAACCATGTTGAAGGCATACCCATAAGTGATTGAGGAGTACAAGAAAGTCATTGGCAAATGCAAGAGGAAGCTCCATGCTCTCATTGTCGAGAAGAAATATGCTCCTATTATGGTTCATCTCCTGCAAGTAGCGTTAAAATCGTATCACCACCATTTTTTTATGAACCCTTTTGATTTGTGGACATATGGATAAGCTGGTTATGTGGCCTTGTGGGTTTTTTTGTGTAGAAGACATGCTGCTGGGACTTATGATGTAAAAATTAAGACTGGAGGGGCCTTTTGGAACTATTAGATATCCTGCGGAGCTGGTTTATGGGGTTAACAGTGGCCTCGATATTGCCACTAGGTTGTTTGAGCCTATTAAGTTACACTTCTCCCATTGTGTCTTATGCTGTTCTGTATGAGTTGGCTGGAGTTGTGGCTGTTGAGGTCACTGGTGGACCTTATATTCCCTTCCACCCTGACAGAGAAGAATGTATATAATGTTGTGTTGAAAGCTAATGTGTGAGAGAGTTTGTTTGAAATTTAAACATAACTTCTTGCTTGATTTTCTATGTAAGTACTGGTCTGAATACAATAAGATTGGCCTTGATGCTGATGGCGATGAAGGGCAGCGAGGTGGGTTTGCATTTATACCAGGTTCTTGGAGGTTGGGGTGAATACAATTTTCCATGGAGGAGAAGGAAGGCCTCTAAGAAATGGTGGTGGATTCTGTCTGCTGCTAATATTTTGGTTTTAGTTTTGGTTTGTGCTCTATAGGATTTACTATGGAAAGCTGAAGCTACCCCCTTATTTTTTTGATATCAAAAGATTGGAACCCCTTATTATCCAGGCAGCTCATTTGGATTACTATCCCTGGCTTTAGTTGCTATTGTGGGCGCTGTGCCTCTGAAAGGTGCCATCTTGCTCGGGTCATTAACATTCTTAATGTTCTCACTGGCAATTTTGCCTGTTTTATTTTACCCTTTAAGGTGACAAGTTGCTGGAGCAGGCTATACATTGACTTCAGGCAAAGAAGCACCAGATGGGAGATCCTTCACAGCCCAACTGCAACTCATGGCCAGCAATTCTCTTTATGGCCCAGATATCTAACACCTTCAAGTGGTGGTTAGGTAACCATTATCACTCAGACATGATACATCTCAGCTGCATCAAAATGTCAAGATTATTTTCCTCAAGTTTTCTGCTACATTTTATTCAAACTTTATTTTGTGGGAGATGTTTTTGAGGATGCACTAGGCACTCCCATTGAGTACTTTCCAACTATATACTTTTGATCAGTCCCATGCGAGATGTCATTGGAGATGTACTAGGCACTCCCATTGTGAGATGTCATAGAGATGCACTAGGCACTTCCATTGTGTACTTTCCAACTATATAGATAGTCACTTTATGTGACTTGAAGCTGTGACCCAACCATAGTTTGCATAGCGGTTCGGGCCAGTACTCGCCGAGGGCTCAAAATGGGTAACCGACGGTTATTCAACCCACTCGGTTGAATAACTGACAATAATCGGTAAAGGCAAAAAATACTTGAATTTTAAAAAATAACATTATTTTTTTAGAAATTATAGAAACAAAATAGATGGAATGAGTCTGTAAAACATAGGGAAAGTGTTTTCTATTAGATTTGAATGCATAGAATGTACAAAATTGCATAATCATGCGAATACAACAAAGTCTCAAAGTACAAAGTTACAAACTACTATAATACTTATAGACTTATAGTCTTATACAAGAATCTACAAGACTACAAGTACAAATTACAATAATCTATAATTTTCTCTTACGTACCCTCTGGAAAAATAAGGGAGGTTGAGAAACTCTAGTCCTCCCACTCGGTTGACCTGCCTCGCTCTGTCTAGAAGGCTAAACCTGCCTTTGTGGCTCCACCTCTGCCTCTGTCTCTGCCTCATCTCCAAGGATGCCCTTCAATCCAATCTCTCTTGCTTTAGCTGCACCCTCCTTAGCTTGCCTCTTGAAATCAACAATCTTCTCTGTAAACATGGGGGCCTCCTATGCAATCCAATCGCTGTAGAGATCGATCTCATCTAGATTGATAGGCTTCTCCAATGCGTTCTCCAACTTCTTTGTGCGAAGTCGAAGGTTGTATTGTACAAACACCAAGTCATTGAGTTGTTGATTCATCTTGTTGCGCTTTTTCGTGTGAATGGAGTCAAACAAACTCCAATTGCGCTCACATCTAGAAATGCTACAAGGCTCAGATAAAATCTGGAGGGCTAGCCTTTGAAAATTTGGGGTATTTCCACTCTGACCCTGCAAACAAGATATTCAAAACTTTGTAAGAAATTAATAATCTAATTGATAAGGTACAAGTAAAGACTTCATTTTGTATTACCTGGTGACTGCGTGGCTCTCCCTCAGATGGCTAGTGTTGAAGAAAAGAGCCTTCCCTTTGCCTGCTTATAGTTTTAAAACTCTGCAATAATGAGGTCCCTCACCTCAATGTTAGGTATCATACTCTCAATGAATGTTTAGAGCCCCTCCATAACCTCTCCACTGACATCTGTGAAGCCATCGGAGTAGAAAATCTTGGGGTTAAGGTAGTACCTCGCTTCATGAATGGGTTGGTGGAGTTGATTGTTCTACCTCCGATCAATCAACTCCCAAATGAGATCAAATCTGACATGATCCCCTCTATAATAATGTTGCACTGCCTCTTTGGTCCTATCCATGGCCTCATAAATATATCCCATTGGATTTTGCTCTCCATCCACCAATCGCAAAACCCCCACCAAAGGCTTTGAAAGCTACAAAATTACAAACAAAGTAAAGTTAGTGTTACAAACTTACAGCTAAATTATAAAAAAAAAATTTAAAGTTTAAAAAATTGAAAACAAAGGAAACAACTTGAAATTTAAATTGCAATTTCAAGTTACCTTTACAATCTTTATAGCTCTCATTTTGAAGGCCTCACTAAAAACTGTCTTCAAAACCTTCACTCCATCAGCTTTCTTGGAATAAGATGACTCCATCCATGCTTGAGAGACAAATATCTGCTTCAAAGAAGTCAACAAACTACAAATACTTTGCAATGTAAGAAAGTTCATTGCGACCCTGGTGATCTTTGCTCAAACAAACTCATTTTTCTTCGTGTGCTCTCTCATCAAGCTGAGAACCCAAGGGTGATTGTATATATATTTAGTTATTTCTTTAGCTTCTTTGACAACTGGTCTCAGACAATCAAGTTTGCCTATGTCTTCCATAAGAAGGTCAAGGCAATGTGCCGCACAAGGTGTCCCAAAGAGAGATGGATGTCTCTCCCTAAGAAGTCTCCCCGCCACCACATGTTGCTGCATTATCTGTAATAATTTGGATAACATTCTCGATGCCCACGTCTAAAACAACCTCCTCTAGCATCAAGCTCAGTTTCTGCATTTTTAATTTTACTTGATGCATCAATAAACTTCAAAAATACTAGCTCACCATTTGAAGATGCTAGAAAGTTGATGAGGGTGCGGTTCTTTTCATCCGTCCATCCATCAAAAAGAATGGTGCATCCAAATTTATGCCACAACCTCTTCTGATCTTCGACAATCAACTTTGCGTCTTTAACTGCGTTCTTGAGCAACTTCCCATTCAAGTCTTTTAGAGAGGGTGTCTTGTACCCTTTCCCTGCAACTGTTAAAGCTGTAACAAAATATTCCTAGTACGGACTCTTTACCATGTTGAAGGGAAGGTTGTTGAAATACCAAAAATTTGCGCGTGCTTTATTTGCTTCTGCATGCGCCTGCTTGTTTCATCCTATAGCTTGGAGTGAAGGTTGTGCCCCAGGTGTGTTTCTAGGCATAAAAAATGAGTGTAACTGAGATGAAAACGGTGCAGATGTGCTATGGCACTTGTGTGGACCACGACTAGAGGCCACAATTTCTATCATCGTTACTACTTCTGTTGATGTGGCATCAATGGTCGCTGTTAGGGCTACTTGAATCTTTGCCCTCTCTAGTTTCTTTTCATCTAGTGATGCAAACTTTGCCATCATCTCTCGTTTTGCCTCTTCAGTGACATTGGGACAAGGCGCAACGTCATGACAAAGAATGCATGAAAGATGGTATTTCATGCGATTGATGCCTCTTGACATCCTCTTTGAGCAAAAGTTGCAAATTGAAACTGTCTGGGACATTCCAACCCACGTGGCATACTTCCATGCACCCATGCGAGCATGAAGAGGTGTCGACTAGCTACCATTGATTGAATATGAGCATGATGCACTATTGGATGCCATTGTTTTCTAATGGATAACTTGCAAAGTGCAAACATGTTAAAAATAACATAAAAAAATTAAAAAATAAAAACATTAAATACAAATTATATATTTAAATACGGTAAATAAAATTTAAATGATAATTATAAACAATAAAATGGAAACTAAAATATATTTATGATTTACAATTTTAATGAACAAATTATAAATATAATTTATAACAGGTATTTAACGGAATAATAAACAACAATTTTGAATAAATAATAAACACAAATTTAAAATGAATACATGAAATTCTACGAAATGCATCGAATTTGTATATTAAGCATCAAAAATATTTATCAAACATGTATTTAATTAAATTACAAAACCTTACATGCCTGGAATTTAAAAATAAAATAAAATAAATAAATGCATGAAATTTGACGGAAATTCACAAAATGCATGTAATAAAAATGGAATGCATCAAATTTGTATTCTAAGCGTCACAAATATTTATCAAACATGTTTTCAATTATATTATAATTCATTTACATGCTTGAATTTTTTTAAAATAAATAAATAAATAAATGCATGAAATTTGACGGAAATTTACGGCATGCATGAAATTAAAATGGAATGCATCAAATTTTTATACTAAACATCACAAATATGTATCAAACATGTTTTCAATTAAATTAGATTTCATTTTCATGCTTGGAAATTAAAAATAACAAAAACAAAAAAACAAATGAACTAACCTGGAAATTTCTTTGCTCAAATCTCTTCAATCCGCCTTAGAATGCTCCAAACTAGTGTGAGTGAAGGGTGAGAAGGTGTGTTGCATTTTATAAGACTCCATTCCGTGGATTTTTCGTGTTTGAGGAGTGTTTGGAGGGAAAACCCGCTTTTCCCAACGGTTCTGCATGTTAAACCCACGTGGTTTCTTCTGGACGTAGAACCGGCGGTTACTCGCCGGTTCAATTTTTTTTCTACCGTTGGCTGCGGTTATGAGTGGTGAGTATTCGCCGGATGGAATTTCTGTCAAGTAACCGACCAACCGGCAATTACTCGTTGGTTATTCCACCTATGGACCCAACAATAAGCGGACGGGCTGCCTACCACTAAATCACAGCCCAGAGGCACTTTAGGCCTGATCTTACAGCTATGAATGATCTATGACAGGCTATGTCACCCAAAGGCACTCTCCCCAATAAATGCGATCGTTCTCAACCTCCTCAATCCATCAAGTGGCTATGACTCTATCCTACTCAATCATTTAAGTTGAATTAGTTTTTATCGCTAGAAAATACATAAATAAGAGATAAAGGTATATTCCAACATATTTTGGTATAATAACACCATAAATATTTTTCGTCATTGACATCTTCCTCTCATCCAAAAACAAATGCCAGCTCTACGAAGACATGGGATGTCTAAGGAATCTTTTTATTCATTTGGGTTGCTAAGTCAAATGAGCCTAAGGTTGTTGACCTTAGAATTATTATAAAATCGTAATTTTTTTTATACCATATCAAATCTATAGTCAATTTGAAATAAATTAGATAAACAAACATCAACACCAATAACCGCAAATCACAACAAAACAAAAACATAAATCCAAATCATGTAATGGAAAGATCATTATAGCTCTGAGATCACCCAAAAGTCTTCCACACGATCTGTTATTATAATATGTTTTTGTTTTGGTGTCAAAGAAGGCAAATCAAATCTTGACGAACACTGTTATGAAATTTCATTCCAAAACAAACATCGTCATGCAGGCTATTCTTGTATGATGATGGCTGAACCAGAAGAGAATTTTATATATATTTCTATATAACACATAAAATGTATATAACTGTATATATACATTACACCCATATGCCTTTTTCTCAATATCTTCAATCCTATTTTGTCCACCACCTTTTTCGGCAAAACAACAAACTGGGCTTTTTTTTAATAGCATTTATGGTGTTGGTTATTTCAGTAATTGTCATGATCAATGGTTTTGTTCTTGATAATTTTGTAAGCTTGCCAAAAAGATTTAAAAAGGGGGCAGATAAGCCCTAATAATAAACAGAATATTGAATAGGCTTGAATTGGATTCAGTTTATCCATTTGAAAAGTACGGTGGCTGAGGATTTGAGGAGGTTGATCTAGAGAGTTTTTCTATTGTGGGGATTTGCATTGTGGGAAGAGAAGGATTTTTGTTTAATGGGTCTTTTTTAGCAGGGGTTGGTGATGGTTCATGATTAGAGTTTCTAGGATTCCGCAGGTCGCATTAGTAATACAGATTTTGGAGGTAATTATGTATTGATTTTAACTGTTATAGGATTTGGATTGCAAGACATTCATGATGGTGGATGAAGGATATTACAGCTTCAAGAAGACAGATGAGACTCTTCATGGCATTTGCAGGGTAATTTGTTTTCTTAACTCTTGAATTTTATTTGTTTTATAAGGATATTGGCTTAAATGTTTTTTGTGCTAGACCACTTGAGGCCCTAAATATTCTAGAATTGTAAGGTGTGTAACTCAAAAATGATTGATGAAATACATTTCCTTTTAGCCTGTCCCCATTGTAGCGATGTTAGACATAATTATACAGATATTTGCAGCCATAACATAGTACATAAAGCCTTAAATCAAGCCAGCCCATCAAGCGAATATGATGGACACCCAGAGAAACAATATTTTAAACCACCAAATGTACTTTGATAGGTCCTACTGACCATTTGGCCTAAAGGATGTTAAAAGTCAGTTCATTTCATTAGTACTTTTTCTGTAGAAATTTGAGATCTTTCAGTTGTTTATCATGGATTTGAGGCCCTAAACATACAAGACATGCATTATTGTTTTTTTTAACAACCAAATGTACTTTGATAGGTCCTACTGACCATTTGGCCTAAAGGATGTTAAAAGTCAGTTCATTTCGTTAGTACTTTTTTGTAGAAAATTGAGATCTTTCAGTTGTTTATCATGAATTTGAGGCCCTAAACATACAAGACATGCATTATTGTTTTTGTTATCGAGATCTTTCAGTTGCTTATTATGGATTTGAGGCCCTAAACACACAAGACCTGTATTATGGTTTTTGACATTTTGTTATGTAATTTAGATTTTTCAGTTGGTAGCAGTTATTTGAGAATGGTTATTACTGTTAATTGTTTTGCATTAGGAATGTATGATCTGTCAATTTTTTCATTGCCATTTTGTTTCTTTCTTCTTTCTGTTATGCACTTTTGGGTGGTTTTGAATTAGGCATATCTGATTATTTTCAGAATAATTAGCAGAATTTGTTGTTTTTGGTGTTTGACCCTATAGCATTATGTTGGTGCTAGAACATTTTTTTGTGATGATATATCACGGTGATCTGAAACATCAATCAAAAAAGTTATACACAGTTGTTTCCCAAAAGCCTACATCTCAAGATCGATTCTAGTTTCTTAGTTAAGGCCTCGGACAGTTGTGTTTTTATTCTAAGTTTCAACACCTTGGTCATTGTGTCAACAGTGGATTACCCTTTTTATTTTCCAAATTCCTATGAATTCACTCTATATTTTTGTTTAAATTCTTGGAAGTTGCAAAATTTCAAGATCCCCTTTTCATTGGCACTTTTGTTAAAGAGTTTTACCTAATTGGGTTGTATGCGACTATGCAGTTCCTTCTTTCCTTTGCTTTTTTATGCAAAATTATTTTGAAAATAGGGCACTATTTCCGTTTCTGTCTAGCCTCTTCCATTCTACTTGCACTGGGCCATCTCCATTGTAAGTTCTCTATGTAATTTTTGCAGTCACTTTTACCATTTTTGCCTACTAGTGGAGATAAATATTTTAATTAATTATAAACTATACAGACTAATGTTCATTGAGGCCTCTGTTGTTTTTTTCCACAGTTCAATGGGGTTTCTTGGGTTTTTTATTCTTTGGGTTTCTAGCTCTCACATTTCATCTATTTTTTATGACAAGATGCAGGTCAAGATTTGTTGTACATGTCGGGGGTTTGTGCTATTTCAAGAACCATAAACATGAAGGTTATAGTCATTTGGCTTGTCGTTGTACCAACTTGTGTCTTGGGAATTTTCATCCATGGCCAAAAAATCACCTACTTCTTTCACCCTCTTTGTGATACTCCTCGAAAGCCTTCCAACTATATCCCTCATTACTATGCTGAAAATGTGTCTGTGGAACACCTCTGTGACATTCATGGGCGGAGAGTCAAAGACACGCCTAGACGAGTTTTCAATGCTGTCGTATCAGGAATGAAATCGATATTCTCACAATCAGATGGCAGGAGGTGAGTCTTGTTATGACGAAGTTTGTGATCCTTGAATCCAATACAACCTTCACAGGTCTACCAAAACCACTACACTTTGCCATCAACATGAAACATTGAGTTTGCAAAAGCCAAGATGAAGTATGTAACTTTTGCTCCTAGCTTGCCCCTGCCATTTGAAAAGCACCTGTTTGTAGAGGAGGCATTACAAAGAGTAGAAGTGGAAAAGCTCCTAATAGAGACGGGTTTTGGAAGATGACCTTTTGATCATTTCAGTCGTAGATGAAATACCAAGTGCACACACCATAAATATTCTTAGGTGGTGTGATAACATACCTCTTGCGACACACTCACAACTGAGGGATTACATGTACTCCTTGAGTTTCTTGCAGGTTATGACAATTGGAGAGAATAAGTACCCGTCTACAAAACAGAGAAAACTTGCTACGCCCATTTTTGCCAATTACATGAAGTCCTTGCAGATGTAGGGTGGCATTGTAGCTTCTGCTTTTGCCATATAGGCGATTTCATATTTAAGATAAAAGCTCATAGTCATGTAGATAGGGTGAAGTTCCCTTATTCATAGTCATAATCATAAATCCTTAAAGAACACAAGACATTATTTGCAAGAGAGCATATCTGTTTGACATGTTGCCAGAGGGGTATACTTTTCAACAGATAATTGACAAGATGGGTTCCATACATCACTTCTTCTCTGCAGTGTATCTTCCCTCATATCTAATTGACAATGCTGACAAGTTCAAGTACCTTCTTCCAGGTGGTTGTGTTAGATAAAATTGAATACCCTTTCTTCCTGGAATATAAATGAAACATGGATATATTTTCTTGAGGGAATGCTCAGACTGATGTCCCAACCGATCCATCTTTTAGTTCTCAATGAAATTGATATGAGTTCCTTGTGTAACATACGTCATTATTGTTATTACACTCTGGTCTTGGTTTAGTAATGCTGAGATAGATAGGCTTCACCAAAATCACCTGAAACTGCTCATTGACTGAATCGTGAAATGCTTCATTGAAACATATAACTTGTATAGCTTTTACATGTGTTTATGGTTAGTGAAGTTTTCTTATGCCGTTCTCATGAACATGGCTTCATTTATTTATTATGCAGAGTGTCGGTAATGGCTCTCCTCTTTACATTTCAGTGGTGAAGGAATCTATTGGCTTGTCCATGGAAACTAAAGGGTCCATCGCTATTATATTCACTCTTGTTAATTACCTCGACCAAAGCGTTTGCTTTTGCTTCTCTTTCTCCTCTCACTTTCCTCAGCTCCTGACCTTGCAGATTCAACAGCAACGTTGGGGTCCCTGTCCCATGGAGGGGGCTGCTTCTCCCATTTTTGCTCTGCAGGTGACGCCATGAAAAATACCAGATGGGAGCTATAGACAAAAATGTAATCATACCCAGTAAATTTGGAGTGCCAGTATTTGAGGAGCAAATCTTTTGGAGGTATGGAAAAGGGTGGGTTGAGGGTTTGCAGATTCAACTTGAAAAATTCAGGGAGATCTATTGCTGACTGCCAGTTGAACAGAGTTAAATACTTTTATTTATATTTTCTGAAAATAAACAGTGTAGTTCTTCAATGAAAGCTCCAAAAATACTGTAGCGGGTCACAATATATAGCAATAAACGGGATCATTTTACCTGCAAAAAGTTCCTATTTGCCCTCAGCAGCACCTCAGAGTAATTTTTATATGCACCCTACTTGTGGCATTTCTTTTCAGATATGCATTTTTATTTATATGTTGTAACATTTTTGGGTGCTTGCAGGGAACCTATGTTTATACTGTGTATCTCTGCACAGGTAGCATATGGAAGGGTTGAACGGATTCGAACATCAGCCTGTCTCTCATGGACTTCTACAGCGATGAGGTATACATGACAAACATAGAGGCCTGGGGCGGCCTCATGGGACCAGGCTACAACTACTTCAAGAGAGGAAACCTAAATTTTTAGCAGTGGGGCTCTTGCGTTTCATCCCCTGTGCATGCAGGATGGTTCATTCCTGCAATGGCTCATCCTTGACCGGATGACCCAAGTTCGAACCCCCGTGAGGATCTTTTAGAAATGCAGTATCAATAGATCATTCCACACAGATTTGGAGCATACTAGCATCTATTCAATATGTTTTGAATATTTGAGTTTTCCTTTGTCTTTTTAGCTGATTTACATGTTTATGAGATTCCTTTGAGTGCAGGTCAGTTATATATACAGCTGAATATTTAGTTTTCTTAGTAGACAAACATAACTTGTTTATTATTAATAGATTTTTTGGTAATATCCTTTACTTTTTCACAAAACAGATTTTCAAAGTATTTACCTCTGTTCAGTATCTTTTGACGATATGGGGTTCTTTTTTATTTTTATTTTTTTGTTGCTGTTTTTTCTTTTTTAACCCATGGAGGTATTTTCTATTCTTCTTCAGGGCTAAGGGAATCATACGATGGTTGTTGTCCCAGGAGAATGCAGGTATTTTTTTGTTTTGAATATTGATCTAATATAGATTTTATGCTTTGTTTAGTTGTCTGAGTTGTATATTTTGGGCCTTATACAGAGTTTAGGCTGCATTTAATTTTCTTATGTAGATTTTAGGCTGCATTTAATCTTCTGAGTTGCATGATTTGGAAAACATTTTGGTATCAGTTTCAGATCTGTGTGCATATAAATAGAGAGAGCGGTCATCCATTCCTTTTAAAGGAGAAAAATATGTAATCTTTGTTGCTAAGATGAAAAGGTTTATATCATGCCCTGACTTATAACCGAACTCCTTAGTATCGCATTTGATGATATTAATTTCTAATCTTGATTTTGATTGGTGTAGTTTCATCATTGATCTAAGATTTACATAATTTTTTTTGGATAGCTGTTATGATACGATTTGGCTGTCATTATTTGGGCTTTTTTAAGGTGAGGTTTATTTACATAACATGCGTATCAGTTCATAAATGGTCATCCTCTTCATAGGCCACCAAAGGAGCCACTGCAATGAGAAGAATAGGCTTATGGAATTATTTTTGAGAAATTCAAACAAAGTTTATGTGAATATAGCAGCTTATAAGCCCAACAAAACCCTTCATAATGCTAGTAACTCTGCTTCTGATTTGGGTAAAACTTCACATATTGGGGACAACATGGAGGGTCATCCAGATTTCTATTGCCCAGCAGGTCCAGGTCACCCACCCTCCACTGCTAGCTTCCTATATTGTAAACGAAGCACCCTCAGCTCCTTTGCATCCAGTGGAGCCATCTGCTCTGCAAGGGCCACCTTAGCACGTCTTTCATAAGGCCACAACTTCCTTAGATAGTGGACCTCTACCATTTGGCGGGAAAAGGATAAGAAGAGGGATATGCACCACTCTAAACAGCACAGAAATCAGCATGTAGGGAAACGAAACTGTACTAGGGCTATTTTTTATTTTATTTTAATGTAAGCAACTAAATTTCATAGTTGCTAGGAGACGGGTGTGGGTACCGGTATGCCCTTTTTTTGAAAACTAGGAGACGAGTATGGGGAGATGGCAAGATATATATATATATATATATATATATGAAAAATTTAGAGAAACATATACTACGCAATGGCCATGGCACTTTAAAAAATGTAAAATACATTGAAAATAACTTTTTAAGTTTTTAAAGTAAGGAATTTATATGTGAACAAAAGATGAGTAATTATAATCATATTGATATTTGATATTTTATCATATTAAGGGTCAAAGTTACATTGGAACGCATTGAAATGGTGGCAAACAAACATGCAAAAAACAAAAATCACAAATGTGAATCTGAATCATATCCCTAAACTAATAATAAGTTGGTTTCATTCATTCATTGAAAAGGAACCGACTAGGGTCAACAAAGGCAGAGAACTTGGTGTACATTCATAACACGCTTTAACTTCTTCCTTGTGTAGGCCTTGTTAGTAATTTGGCTTGTCAAGGCCAAATTACTATCCCTACTATTTGAAACTTTTCTTAGAACGGTCAATTTCCCTATACAGCTGGTTAAACTGGTGATTTATAGTCTAAAGGCATGAACAAAGGGATATGTAGGCAGTCAAAGTATCAAATACAGTCATGATGAAGACCTAAAGCAATGTTACACAATCAAGTGTGTTCACAAGGATGATATGTTGAAATAAGAAAGGTCTTCATCAAGATTTAGTGACTGATCAAACAACCATGAAGAAGAATGAAGATCAAATTTGCCTTTGAGCCTTCTTTGAGGTCATTGACAAGCTACAGTCCATACAAGGGCAAGACACCCACAACAAGTTCAAAAAACATATCTCCTACTCAAAATGTTACATACAGTTATAATGTTAACCTACAGGCCTGAAGGTTCACTTACAAATAAAGCAAGGGATCAGAAGCAGGAGTACAGGTTTATTTTTTTGGACTTAATACCAATTGTTTTATTTCCAAAGTGTTGTCTTTCTCAAAAATCTTTCGGGCTAACTGTGGGAACAATTTCCTCATACTTTTTGTTCGAGGGAAAAAGTCGGAGGGAAAAGAATTTAAAAGGACTTTGCAAGAAGTTCGAAAGATTAAAGGTTCATTTTTTTTTTTCCAAAGGACAAACAATTTAGCGAAGGGAAAAGGACTTTTACAAGAAACCCGAAGGGTATGTGCCCTTCGGGAAGGTTCATTACAAAAATCTTGAAGGGTACCTACCCTTCAGGAAAGTTCATAACACAAAAGTCTGAAGGACTTTCCAACTTTTCCAAAAGGAACGGTTCATAACATTTTTCCAAAGGGTAGTTCCAAAAACTTGAAGGGTATGTGCCCTTCGGGAAAGTTCATTTATAGAAAACCCGAAGGGTATCTACTCTTCGGAAAAGTCACTTGGCAAGAATCCCGAAGGGTATCCGCCCTTCGGGAAAGTTCACTTCAAGATTTCAAACGACTTTTGCAAAAAACCCGAAGGGTATGTACCCTTCGGAAAAGTCACCTTGCAATATTGCTAAAGGGTATGTGCCCTACGGAGAAAGGCAAGCCGGAAGGAAGAAGGAATGAACAAGCAAATGGTTGTAGACAAAAAGTCTGAAGGAATTCCTTCGAAAAAGGGGAAGCTCAAAAGGAAAAGCCAGAGACAAAACCCGCAGACATATTGTCTGTGGGAAAGTGGAAAAACAAAAGCCCGAAGGAAATATTTCCTTCAGACTTTTGTCCGAGGCAAACAATTGGGAGAAAAGAGAAAGGCCCAAGAAAAGTCAGAAGGAAATGAACAATTCCTGTGGGAAAATAACCAAGGGAAAACTGAGAATGATAAAGACGGAAATGAAAGACAAACTAAAGGAAAATACACAAAGGAAAGTCACGGATATTTTGTCCTAAGAGGTCAAGGAGCAAATAAATACAAAAGCCACAAACAAATAAGTGCCAAAGAAATGCATGCACGGAAACAAGAAGCGTAGAGCAAAGGCTTGGAAATAGCAAGGGATTTAATCTGCATATATCTTCCACTCATCAAGATCCTTGTCCATGCAAGCAAGGGCTAATTATAGTGGATTGGTCAAAGCTTCATGTTCACTATTTGACGAAATCACGCTTCTCTTTGGTTTTCATGCAATCCAAAGCTTTCAACGTTTTAGGCAGTTCAAGCGGAGTTCTCCATCCATTGGAGGTTGAATGGTCTTGAGTTGGAATTGACTAGACAAGCTTGTTACACATCTTCCTTGTTTTCCATGCAAAAGTAGAATAATCTCTTCTTCCAACTCAACTTTCAAACAAATCAAATGGAGTTCTTTATTTAGAGATTTGACGTAGTTTTCCATGCAAAGGTGAATTATGATTTTCAATGGGCCCACCATCCACACTTCTACGCCAACCTTGGATTCATGTATGTTTGAAGATTTTTGGAGAGTGTATTGTTTATTTTAACCTTTCAAACTTGGCCCCACTGTCATACTTCTACGCCAAAGTTTGGAGAGGCATGCAATTTTTGTTAAGGAAAATATTTCTTGAATATTCTAAACATTGTAAAAGGTGTTAAGTCTTGAGTTAGTTAACTAAGACTAACCCTTTCCATTTTTAGAACTCCACTTAAGGCTATTTTAGATTTTGGAAAGCTTATTTATTGGCTTAATCAAGCCATTTAGAAGGATGCCTGAAGTTTGAAGAAGGAAATTGTAAGCTGGACCAGTGATCAATAAAGAAATTTTTGTTTTGAATCTGAGTTTGAAAAGAAGAATAGTGTGTATTTGATTGTGCATCAGCGTATAAGTGAGATTTTTCTCTTTTTGCAGGTCCCTTCCTCACCTATCTTTCTTTATCTCACCCTTTTGCGAGTCATTTGAAGTGGTTTTCAACCCTTCATTTGATTATATGTGTGCATTGATTTCAGTAACTTCAGAGGATTTGAACAATTCAGGTGCATCACCTCATTAGATAAGATTTCTTTTTTAGTTTCCTTCTCCCTTTTCACCCCAAAAATCACAGTAGTCAAATTTATTGAAAAATCTAAAGGGAACCAACGCTCTTTGGAGGTTCTTCTCATCAAGAGTCACCCACACATTGAGAAGTTCCAATTGTATCAGCTGGAGTGAGGGTGTGCTTGCATACCTTCAATCAGGGTGCACTCTAGAGTGATAACAGACCTAGGGTACAAGGAAGGTCCTTCAGCAAAGTGGGACCAAATTCCCCCTGATGGAGCAACAGATATATCCTTGGAGGATATCTACTTGAGGCAAATGGCCTTAATGGTTTGCCCCTTGTTATATTGCTTGCATAGGAGTCACATCTTGAGAGTGATGCATATCTAGGGAGCGTCTTGGCGGAGGACCTAGAGTACATATTTGATGTCGTAGTTGACCCTATTGTATTAGATGAGATATGATTCAGGGTTACATTTGTGATTTTTGTTTTTTGCATGCCTATTTGTTAGCATTTCAATATGTTACAATGTAATTTTGATCCTTAATATGATGAGATATCAAATATCAATATGATTATAATTACTCATCTTTTGTTCACATCTAATTTACTTTAAAAACTTAAAAAGTTATTGTTAATGTTATTTACATTTTTTAAATTGCTATGGCCGTTGCATAGTATTTATTTCTCTAAATTTTTCATATACATACATACATATCTATTGCCCTTTCCCTTTACCCGTCTCCTATTTTTCAAAAAAATAGTGTACCCGTACCCCTACTAGTCCCCTGTAAACTATGCTGCAAACTATGGACACATTGATTGCTTGGAAGTCAGCCTAAAAAAGTAATTTACGGATGGGTGGTATCAGTTGCTCAGATCCTTCAATTTAATGTGCAATTTTTTTTTTTTGGCTAGATAAATGAGGGTTACGGGTCCCTCACCCATTTTTTTGAAAAACAAAACACGAAATTACAATAACCCTAGAGGACCCACATATCCAGATTGACCAAAAAAACCACCGAAAAAACCAAAATAGCAACAAAACCAAAAAACAAAAAAGTTTCAGTCATATCTAAATTACCCTTGCTGGGGGTTCCTCCTGGTCCCCTTTTCCCCATCCCCTCGCACGCTGTTAGAACGCAGATTCTAGGATGTTGGTTCTGGAGTCATCTGCCCCTTCTTCTTCTTGGCCATCGTCCACTCTTGAGAGGAGAGTGGAGACTCCATGCTCCCATTTTCCATCCTATTAGGGGCTTTACTCTTTGACTTCAACTCGCCTAAATCAGTGATAACTTTATTTGGGTTCAAATCGCCCTTTTCCACCGTAATACCCTTAGTCTTCTTTGAGATCTGTAGAGATTCCTCAGTCTTGCTTGTTCCATTACTGGTTGCAAAAACTGTGAGGTGTGAGGGGTGGGCATCCTTCCACTAGGACATAACGGTCTTTAATTTAGAACTAGGGCAAGACGCTGCCACATGCCTGATATCGAAGCTTTTTTGGCACCTGAAAGGGATTCCTTTATAGTCCAAGGTCTGCATCCAGCATTGATCTTTAATTTTCAAATTGATGTTTGCTGGGAGCTTTGAGAGATATCCATCCCTATTAGAATCCTGGCGAAGGTGGTGTGATGGAAGCTCGTAGTCGAAACATCGATTATTAGTAGTTCTCCCAACACATTACCAATGCAAGAAAGGCAGGTATCTGACAAGAACTGCAGTGGGAGATGCGGTAAACGAACCCACACTAGTCTGGTTGTTGGGATTCCTTTAGAGGATTAAAACATGGGAACCAGGGTTTCAGGAAAAGAAGATGGTGGTCCCAACACCAGGTCTTCTCTTGAAGAATTTAAACCCGATCCTCCAGGCTGTCAAAAACCGCATTGAAAAACATTTCGCCGCCTAGAGAGGCTGTACCTCCTTACTGGCCAGAGCTGTGGTCTCAGAGAGGATGTCCACGAAAGATTTCCCAGCTCTAACCTCTCTAAGAGGATTTTTCTCAACCTTTATAGAGCCAACAGACTTTTCTAGGAATGAGGGCTCCGGAGGAGCCTTTTTTCCTTCCAAATAGCCCCCATCCTTCGAGCGTGGATCAGAAACAGTCCCCAAACCTGGCTGAGAGCTATGTATATCCAGATATGCCTTTGCCAGCTTCAATGCCACTTCCTCCAAGAGAACCTGTTAGGTTTCTCCTGCAACCTGAGTCCTTGTTGTGCCACTGCCATGACGAGCACCCAGCTAAAAGTTTAGTGTCCTTAGAGGATGTGTCTTGGCTGGCTGAGTTTTTGGTTTGGCAGCTGTCTCCTCTCCTGACTTTTGCATGCCATCAGGCATGACATGACGCTCATAACAGTTTGGAGCATTCATTTTTCAATATCCTAAAGGTTATTAACTTAATGTGCAAGTTTTATTTTAACAAAATAATAATATTATAAGTAAACAATAACTTTGAAATGTCGTTGGTTTGGTGAAGTTGCTTGGTTCATAGGGAGCCCACTAGGGATCAATTCTTGCTGAATGCAATGACTCGACACCATAAGGGATGAGGCTGGGTTCGATTCCCGGGTGAATTTGACAGATTGGATTCTCAGTCCTTGGCGGCAAGCCGAAGTCTTGGTCAAAAAAGGAGGAGAAGTTAACAATAACCATTGGTCAATTTAAATGAAATGAAGGGTGCCTTTCGAACCTTAAATTATTTAAATCCTCAATAATGAAAGTGCATTTGATCTTCCATGCACGCACATAAAAATTCAATGTCTTGCTCAACTTTTCAGGCTTGGGATAATATTCAATAAAAATGGTTCTGCCCAGAAGGAGTTCAGTCTCAGATTGTACAAAATGAATTCTCTCAAATCAGAAAAAACTTCAAAGGATCTTATCCATTTAAACCATAATCCAACCATTTGTTGAAGTAAAACCAGAGAAAAACGCAAAGGCTCTTAATATAAAATTCCAAGGATAATTCAAGCTTTGATGACCTGAAGCTATAACAATGTCCTTGGCTGATTTCATTTCTATGCACAACATCTTATTGCGATAACTGCCCAAAACATGACATTCCCCTAAAGGATTGCAGGCATAATTATTTTTGCATTGATTGTCCTCATGCTAGACCCCTATGCATTGCCTGCATGGAAGAAGAGCACAAGAACCAAAATTTTGTTAAGGGTAGCTGGTGTGCTAATACCACCGTTGTGAAAGAATCACAAGCTCACCGCATTGATTCATCTAAAGTATACCCATATGTGTTTAAGTGGGGAGGCTGCATATGTGTCAAGTGATAGGCCCTATAACCCTGTAAAGAGATGTGTTGTTTGTGAGAGAGGCTTTTGGGAGTAGGAAGATTAAAATATGATGGAATATGGGGAGGAAGAAGAAGATAGAAAATGATAGAAAAGATGCTA
Organism: Torreya grandis; assembly: GCA_037957365.1. Lineage (NCBI taxonomy): Eukaryota > Viridiplantae > Streptophyta > Pinopsida > Cupressales > Taxaceae > Torreya > Torreya grandis. The sequence goes on along the minus strand of JARHVA010003455.1, from coordinate 603,212 downwards.
TATATTGCTCTCTTCTGTGTAAAGTGAATGATGTTTTGGGTGCTAGTGGAGAATCTCCTTTAAAAAATATCAAAGCTCATAATGATGAAGATTTAAAATAGAGGAAGATAGGAAGCATATAAATTGGGAATTAGAATGTGATAACATTTAAATTTTCGAGGAATCTCAGCCTAGAATTTTATCTAAGACAAAGGAAAGTAATTGTAAGATATTATAAGATGAAGTTTTGAACCTATTTTACTTAGCACATAATGTTCAACCTATTTTACTTAGCACATAACGTTCAACACATCATGTATCCCTTATTTGTAAAATTTTACACTACTTTTTTCTTAATTCTTAAAATTTTCCCATGTACGGGGTCACATATAATAATTAATATATTCAAAGGGTGCTAGTGGAGAATCTCCTTTAAAGAGTATCAAAGCTCATAATGATGAAGATTTAAAATAGAGGAAGATAGGAAGCATATAAATTGGGAATGAGAATGTGATAACATTTAAATTTTAGAGGAATTTCAGCCTGGAATTTCATCTAACACAAAGGAAAGTAATTGTAAGATATTATAAGATGAAGTTTTGAACCTATTTTACTTAGCACACAACATTCAACACATCACACATCCCCTTATTTCTAAAATTTTACACTTATCTTTTTCTTAATTCTTAAATTTACCCATGTACGGGGTCACATATAATAATTAATATATTCAAAGGGCGATGCTCTTTGTTACCTTTTGACAACCTTCAAGCAGCTTGTTGACTGCAAAAACATGCGATAGTAATGTTCATCTGTTTTTTAAATGAGTGTCGAGTTTCAAACACTGTCTCACCAGATAAGTGGTAAAACCCTGATGATTCAATAATATTGTTGTTAAATGTACAAGTTGAAATAAAGTTAGTAGTGTAAAAGGGATCCCCATAAATTTCGAAGATAAGGGGAAACATTTAAAATTAGCCAAACAAAAAGGGATTTGAGCCTAAGAAAAGGTGGTGGTAAGTATCAAAGATAAGGGAAACATTTAGAAATATCAGCGAAACTTTCTTTAATTGTCTTGATTCAAAAATTTCTGTAATAGGTTATGACAAATGTGTGTCTTGGAATGCCAGATCAAGACATGGAGAATGTTACAGAAGAGAACAGCAAAAGCCAAATATTATACATGACATTGATAGCAAACACAGAGAGAACCATGAAGATCCCAACAATCTTGATCAAAATGTTTTTGACAATGGCGATGTTGATAGAGACATTAACAATGCCAAAGCTGAAATTGTTTTTGATGTCATTTGCAATGCTGGGAACCAGGCCAGTTCTACTCAAACTGTTTCTAATGATGATGGGGGTGATGACAACGACGGTGAAGATGACAAATATAATGTTGATGTTGATGTTAATGTTTCCCAGACCATGAACAGTCTCAATCAAACTGTTTCTGATGTTGATGTTGATGAGACCATGATCAGTCCTAGTCAGACTGTTTCTGGTGATGCTATTGATCAAACTCTAAACAGTCCTAAATATGAAAGTGGTAGAGATGATGATGGTACTAGTGATGGTGAGATATGATAATGGTGCAGAAGGGGACGATGAAGTTGAAGATGGCACTGATCAAGACTCTGATAACGAGTTAACATATGATGATTTAATAGATCATGATGAAAAGTTATTTGAGGATAACGTAGATCATAATAGTCTTTTGAAGGATGAATTGGCATTACTGGGTGAGGAATTCTTATCAGAAAGAGAACCTTGGGCCTCAAATCAATGTTCTGATAAATAAACCGAGCTGATGTCTTCTGATCAGCTTTCTTCTTATGGCAATGAAGAAACTGATAATGCACATTGTAATGATAATACCAATTCTTCTGTAGTCACATCGGCAGCAGAAAATAATAAGGAAAAAACAATAGCAGTTGATCTGATTCAACCTGCTGGGGTTCAAATAGAAGTACTCAAACATGGTGATCAAAATCAAGATAAATGCCACATTCCCAATCATGAAGCAGATCAAATTGAATATGAAAATAATGAAGACAATAATAATGAAAAAATAGTTTAGATTGTAACTGAACACAATGAAGAAAACAAAGCCAGTGAAGACAATGATAATGACAAAATAAACCACACTGGAAATGAAGATAATGAAGAAAACAAAGCCAATGAAACTGAGCACGATGAAGAAAACAAAGCCAATGAAACTGAACACAATGAAGAAAACAAAGCCATTAAAGACAATGATAATGACAAAATAGACCACATTGGAGCTGAAGACAATGAAGAAAACTAAGCCAATGATGTCAATGACAAAGACAATGTAGACTACACTGTAGTTGAAGAAACTAAAGGAAATGAAGACAAGGATGATGACAAAGTAGATCAAAATGTAGCTCGAGCCAATGAAACAAACAAAGTCAATGGAGACAATGATAATGAAAAAGATGAGAAGTTGCATAGATGTGAATTGAGAGTATTAACTGACAGTATCTCTCCATCTGGTAAGAAGGTATTATCGGGATCAAACCAAGCTAAAACAACCTTTCGTCATGTACATCAAATTTCAGCTGGACACTGAGCCCCTGATGTAGATTCCTGGTGAGTGTTTTATTCTTTTATACCTTGGAAGTGATCTCATGTTACTAATAATAAGTCTTGAGTTCCATACCCCCCCACTTGCTGCCATTCTTGGGCATCTACAACACTAGTATTTTCCATCCAGAGGTTACCAGTGGCAGACCTATGGAGTCATTACTTTCATAGACAATAGATCCAAAACATAACTGCTAACAATTCTTTAAAATGGAAACATGAAATACAGGTGTTCCAGAATTTGGAAATGTTTTTTATGAAACTTGAATGTATTTTATAAGTTATTCTTGTTTCCCTTTTTATGGTGACTGTCTCAAATGCTAGCTCTCATATCGTCATTTATGTTTCTATGCTTGCTTGCAAGCTTTCCTTACCTTTGTAGGTTGTGTTTCCTTTTTTGCAGGATCTGCTAACTTCTTTGCAGCTTCAATTGGCATTGTTGCAGGGCTCAACATCACTTTGAGCCTCCATTGTCTTTATTTAATTACACTCACTAGATTTTTTAAATCAATATGGAAATTATATTGGATCAATAAGAAAGCCCCAGCTATACTTGTGATGAGAATATAAAAGTTGGTAGTCTAGAGCAAATCTTGGTCTCCATTGCACAGCTGACATGAGCTTAATTCACAAAAAATCTCCAAAGAGCTGAAACAGGCCCAAATATGAGTTTATACTAGTCATATAACTAAACAAAAAAATTATGACTATGGTCCAAAGGCATTTTCTTGATTGGCTCACACTCTGTTTGTTTCACCCTGTGTCCATAAATGTGATTATGTATTGTCCCTTTTAGTATCCTAGGAGAGACTAAGTGCAGTCTAAAACTCTGCCTTTGTCTCTAATTTACATATATATGCTATTTTATGCAAGGTGTTTCTTCAGGTGCAGGATGCTAGCATAGACCGAGCTAAATTGAAGATCTATTTGAATTTGTATATGAGGCTTTTGAATGCCTATTTGTTCTTCATTTCTTTCTGTGTCATAGCTTAGCCGACCTGTTTTATCTTGGAATTTTTTCTTAGGATAATACTCCCATTGTAAGTTGAGCAAGGCCTCCGATTTTTCTATCTTAACTTAATTCTATGGATCCTTGTACATCCAGTAATATAGCGCATAAAAGCTTCAAGTGATCTGTCTATTTTGCATCCAGTATAAATCTTGATGTGATGATAATAACTTCGATCTACATGATCCCTTTTGGTAAAAGTTTGCAGAACCTTGGATTCTATGTAAACCACCTCCGTCTCCATGCCTTTTTATAGCAGAAAGTAAAGGAATAAGCATTGAGATGGGTCCACTTCTATACCAGCATTCTTGTCATTTGTAGCCTTTGAAAATGTGAATAACCTTTCTTATTGCATCCCATAGATTCCTTGAAGGTTCTTCTAACCAAACTACCCTGGAAGACTTGCAAGACAGATCTATGTTGTGAACTTGCCTAGTTAACATTCAATTAGCTAAATTGGAGAGCATCTAATTGGCATCAGCTGAACTGGAATTGAGATAAGTCAAGGGCTGAGGAATCGACCTCATCAAAGTTAATGAAACGTTTTTTTGGGGAAATTATCCACTTCAGTGTTTTGTCCTCATATGTGACAAATCATTCCTACTTGATTTTGGTAGTTTGGCCACACAAAACAGAAGTTTAGAAGAGGAGAGCTGTGAGAAACGTCACTTTTGGAAGGTGACCTTTGCAAGGGTGAAAAAGAAGAGCTTTTGCTGTCTAGAGCAAGAAAAAGAAGGCTTCAAGCATAGCCATTGATTGGGCAATGGTTTGAGAGCTTTTCCTACCTTCTCCATACCTCTGCGAGTGCCTAAAAGTTAAAACAACCCATTTATTGAAAAGTAATGGATTGTTTTTGTGTTGTGTGCAAAAAAATTTGATAGCTGATTTCCATTGCTTCTTCCCTCATCTTGTTGAAAAACTTTTGTTATACTAACTTGCCTCCATGTATTTATGTTTGAACGCCCATCTTCCAGTATGTGGGATCAGTGAGAGGAACAGTGTGAAGGGGGAAGGGACGTAGTTGAAATGCAAACTCTCTATTTCTTTGTTTTAATTTAAAGCTAAAATTGCTTGTATTGTAATTATTGGTCTTGTTAGATAGTCAGAAATGATAAAATCCCATGTTGCAGCCATAAATCTTATTGATTTTGCTGGGCTTTTAGAGAAAGGTAAGATTCCATACCGCAACCACGATTTTTATCCATTTCTTCATATTCTGTTGGGTATTGGAGAAGGGAAAAATCCTATACCATAACTATTTAAAATTTGCGCTGGGTGTTGGAAAGGGGAAGATCCAAACCTTAAACTCTTTTAATTCTTGTATGTATAGGAAGGGATTTCTATGCTTTTGCAATATTTTAAATTGGCACAAAGAAGGGGAATTTTTATGTATGAGAAGTGTGTATATTGCAAACCATTGGTTTACCCAATCGGTTGTGTCTTACTGCTAAATATGTATATATGAAAGTCGGTTGAATTACTCTACATCTTGTGATGTGAATCGTTGCTTTGATTTCTTTGTATTGGCTCATCCATGATCATACCATTCTTGACCTGGTTGTGACCTGTTTTAATTTACAATCCACTGACTTTTCTCTTTTCTTTCCTTAAGCTTTTAATCTCATTAATCATGGGATTATCAAAGGATGGTTGGTTGGAATGGTGTGTGGAAGTAGAGTAGTGTTTCCTTTTTTCCCATATGGATCCCTGCACTGCCGTTGAGGGTGGCCTGGTGGATCACAGCACTGCCTTGACGTGTTGGTATGGATGGAAGTGAGAAATTTGCACCTCCACTACTATATATTGGTGCACGTATCTTACCTTTTTACTTGTCTATTTACCTTTAATTGGAATGATAAAGAAAGGAAGACATTAGTATGTTTCAGCTTTCTATTTGTGAAAATCATTTATGTACCTTGAATAATATCATAGCATTTCATTTCAGATTTTAATGACTTGGTAGAATAGTGAAATAAGCAGTTGCATTTTCTCTTATTCTCAGTTTTCGGGACTAGGAATGAGGTATCACAACTGTGGTGTTGAGTGAATACTGAATATTTATGGCTATTGAGACTGTTGCACTAACTGCATTTAGTATGATGTGAAAAGTTATGGGATACTTTTTGTATGGGTTTGCAGGAAAATAAGGAGTTAAGGAAATTTGAAAACCATGGAATGGCTGAAGAGCAGAAAACAAATGGGGAGGTTTTGCTATTGTGTCATATGTCAAATCTTAGGAAATGTCATTGCAATTTGAATCTCAACTGTAAAATTTATATCAAATATATTGTCCAAAATTACAAAAATAACCATTTAAATGTTGAGGGATGAGATGATTGCTCAAAATCCAAATGATAAGGCAAAATATCTGAAGATGTTTGATGTTTAATGGATAAAATGTAGGACCAAACTAGGACGATTATAATCAGAGAGAGAAGATATGGAACTGTTAAAAGGTGGCATTTGGAGGATAGAAAGTTTAACAAATGGAGCTTTGTAAATAACCGATAAAGGGTGCATGCTGGAATAGAGTTTTAAAAGTGAAACAATTGTTATTTGAAGAACAACGTGTAAAGACTTATAAAGATTCATTGATTCCCTGTGTTGCCCATGACATGGACTTAGGTTTGGGTGGAGGAATCTTATACATAGTTTTCTTTGCATCTTTGTTGCGGTGCAAGATTCTAGTGACTTGGCAGCAGTAATTTATTTAGGTGGATGCTTGGCAGCAATAAAGTTGTTTGAGTGACAGATCTGCTTGTTCTTGTTGAAATTCCTGCTTGATTTGTTTTTTCTGAGCTGCTAACTGCTAGTTCCTTGCTGCATTTGTTAGTCTTTCGTGCATTTTTGTTTTTGGATTTTGACGTTTTCTGTTGTTCATCTTTTAGTCTCTTATACTGGACTATGTTGAATGTCATTGACTGGTCCTACTTTAGGTGGATTACATATTTTTGTAGTAGTATGAAGTTTGAACAACATGGGTGTAGGGTGATGTATTGTCTTGTTGACGAAGTACTTGCCATACATGACCTTTAGTAACGTTTTTAGTTGGTTGATTTGGAATGAGTCTCCTCAATTTGATTTTCAATGTCAGTCTCTATTTTGTTTTTAATTGTTTTTTGAAGTCCATGTTTGACTTTTGATGAGCGCAGTTGAAAAAAAAACTATGTTTTTTTCTCACAGATACCGCTGGGATACAGGGTTTGTGGATCAAAACAGGGGTCAGGTTGTCCATTGTTTTCAATGTATGAAAAGATACGACATATAGGCCATTGATTAATGTGGTTGTAGTGTGCTGTAAAGGGAAAATGTTTTTGAGCGTTGTTGATTGTGAGGGACCAAGGTTATCGGTTTGTTTTTGGTTCTGGTGCAGGTTCGAAGAACCCTCGATTTTTTTCCTTGGGTTCGTCCGTACAAAAAAATATAAAAAAATAGAAAATATAGGAAGTCTACTCTGATACATAGGAAATTAGTGTCATTGTCATTAACCACTAAACTAATAGAGATAAATGAGTCAAATCATAAATGAATCATGATAAGTTGATAATGATAAATGATAACTATAACTATAAGTACATCCATTAATGAATAATAATTAAACAAAAATGATAAAATAATAAATGAAAATCATATATATTAAAATATGAATATCTATTATCAAATATCAACATTCAAATATAAAAAATTATCCTGTGGCTGTAATTAATTATAAGATACATCAAAGTTCAAACTATAAAAGTCAATTTTCATAGTCATATTGATATTGCTCTTCAACATCATCATCATCATGATGTTGTGGTTCATTAGAAGTAGAACCACATGGACCATTTGCATTGCCACTCCCGTTAGCTACGTTTTGTGTCTTCGAACCCGAAGCACTGCTTGTGTCATCTAATGAGAAGCGGGATATGCAAGCATCCAAGTCAACAACCTCTGGATCTATATCCCAATGCTTTGACATCCCCTCCTTGTACTCAGGGTTCTTGTGTGATAGAAGACGCAAATTAGAGTGTATGTAGATCAACTCCTCGGCCTTTTTTGCTGCGAGTTTGTTGCGCTTTTGTGAGTAAATGAAGTTATATGTGCTCCAATTCCGCTCACAAGAAGATGAACTTGCAGCGTATATTCAAATTTAAACATAAATTTAAAATTTTTAAAAGAAAAAGAAAAATTTAAAAACTTAAAAAATACAAAACTTAACTGTGACAAGATCTTGATTGCAAGAGGTTGGAGGTTTGGGTGATCCTTGGCCATGAAGGTACCACCACATAGGACCATCCTTCTTGTATTTGTCTTGAAGAGCACCAAGACTATGACCTTGCGAGGTAATGAAAGCCCCAAACTCATTTGTAACCAAGTCGTCTATTTCAGGATCAGGGAATATCTTAGACATTGCCAATTTGTACCTTTTAGCTACTTCGACATCTTTATATGGTGGCACCCTCCTCGACAAAGAAAGGATCTCCATGCTATAAAAATGAGGAGTCAATGCAAAGGCAAGGAGATGTAGTGGGGTGGTCATTTTGTTCCATTGCTCAACAAGGATAGATTGCACTTGTTTGAAAAATTTCTTCTCAGGATCTTGCTTTTTTTTTTCATTAATGATGAATTTTATTTTCTCAATCATTGAGTCTATGGCATCATATATTTCCCCCAAACATTGCTGATACATGTCAGCAAAATAGATCATACTCATGATGGACTCAGTGAAACTCAATAAATAATCTACACAGGTCCACCAATCATCATCTAGGATCAAGTTTTTCACTCTTTGGGCCCACTCTTTGCTCGTCTCCCTCTATGCACCCCACAAGTTGTTGATGACCATATTGCTAAGTGCTTGTTGCACTAGTACAAGTCGTCTCAAGACGATAGTGTGAGAAGCAAATTTAGTCAGAGTAACCTATTACAAAAATAAATTATTAAAAATAATAAATATAGTTACACAAGTATGAAGTACTAGTTTAAAAAATAAAAAAGTTATAATTTTAAAACAAAAATAAAAATACTAAAATAAAAATACCTTCAACAAGTCCAATGTTGAGAAGGATTTGAAAATGGCTTGAGAGTGTTGATGGTTGGTGACAAATATTTGAATTTGCTCAATGTCATCATACACTTGTTTGATCCAGTCAATTTGCTTTCCCATCTTTTGCAACATGAGGTTGATTGAGTGGATAGCACAAGCTGTCTAAAAAATGTGTCCATATCTCGCCTCCACCAACATCCCTGTAGCCTTGCAATTTTTGGCATTATCCGTTATAACTTGGATAACATTTTCAAGTCCAACTGCCTCAATGGATTCAATGAAGATGTTGGCAATGAACTCTGCATCCTTCACACACCCTTCACAATCAATGGCTTTCAAAAACATTGCCCCTTTAGGGCATATTGCAAGCACATTGATCAAAGCCCTGTTTCTTGCATCTTTCCATCCATCAAAAACGATGGAGACCCCTGTTTCAGCGCATGAATTTTTGATTGGCTTCAAAGAATCTTCAATAGTGTTTCTCTCTTTCGCCAATAAAGTGGTGCGGACTTTTTCAAACCCTGGGCCTTTGTAATCTTTTGGGGCCTCATTGATTGCTCTCACAATTTCTTGCCAATATGGTGATCGAACCACATTGAAAGACAATCCATTTGCATATATGCATCGTGCAATTTTTTGATCTACAATCTCATTGCTCTCATTTTGAAAAGAACTATCCAATGGTCCTCTTGTTCTTTTGTTTGTAATTGGGAGAGAAGCCTCTTCTTGCATGGGGCTACTCCCAAAAATGAATGTCTTCCAATAGGCACAATCGGAGAACCGCTAATAGAACTTGGAGAAACAGGGGGCTTCCCTGATCCCTTGCCTTTCTTTGCTAGAGGGTGATTGAGTCTCATGGCATGTGCAACATCTACATGTTCTTGTTCCTTGATGAATTCAAGGATTTTTGAATGTGGCAATGGAGAGTTAGTCTTCCCCGTGCAAAATTTGATTCTGCGTTTAGGAATGTGACATAAATGTGCTTTCACCCTTAAATATGAGCTTGTGAATTAAGAATCACAAATATTGCATTTCCAAATATAGGCCCCACCACTTGAAACTTGGTCTACCAGTGTTGTATATTTTCACAATGGTGTGTGTCAAGTCCATTTTGTGTTGCTTTTGGCCGCTGGAGGAAGAGCTACGAGACATTGTTGATTTTAGTAATAGACTAATAGTATATATAACTACAAGTAAAAAAACAAAAACAAAATTAAAAAAAATCAAAACAAACCCTAGGGCAGTAGTTAGAAAGTAGAAACTAGTAAAAATTTAAAAAACGACAAAATAAATAAAATTAAACAATATAAAACTAAAAACTTATCTTGATAGCAAATGGCTCCTCAATCATCGTAGACAAATGACTAGAATGATGCTTGATAAAGATTCAAACCTGCAGTAGCAATGGAGTTGAAGTATGCAATGAGAAATTTAGAAAAATAAGAGGCAAGTGTTTTTCCTTTTGTCACTTTGTTCTTCTCATTTGTGTTGACATATGCTTTTGTTTTTGTCTTTTAGGGTTAAATAAGGTGTTTTTTATAATTTCAATGCATTGGGTTTGGTGAAAAACAAAAACAAAAATAAAAACGTTTTTCTCAGCTTTTGGGCATCGGCGACTGCGGGTGCGTAGCCCCAATTCCTAGGGTTCGCCCCTGGGCACCTGGGTGCGTTGGGGGTTCTTTTGGGAAGAACTCCCAATGCACTCGGGTGCCCAAGGGCGAACCTTGGGCATTGGGGCTATGCACCGGACCCCGCATCAGAATCGGGTTCGCCCCTGGCTCTCAAACGCTGCCCTGGGGCCACGAACCGGTAACATTGTGAGGCACAAGTGAAAGATGCATGATTCATTGCCGACATCCTGATAGAGTCCATTGACGTAGTGGGGCGTCAAAACGTTGTCTAAGTTATAATGAACAACACAAAGAATTGCAAAGTTGTGGGCATGTTGGTTGAGGCAACGTATGAGCACATATTTTGGACACTTTATGCCATTCATTTCCACAAACTTATGTTGCAAAAATTGGGGACCTAAATTTACTGGATCAAACGAGTCTATGAGGAGACGAGCGAGATCCAAATATCTATAAACAACCATCACATGTTGCAAGACATCTTCAGGGCCTTTTCGAGGTTGCAGTTGTTGAAGGTAGTTTTTTATTTGATCATTGATGAATCATGTATATTTTTAATTTAATTTTGTAAGTTCATAATTTGTAGTATTTTTATTTTTGAACTTTTTTTTTAATTTCGTATTAGATTGCTAAGACTCGATTTGCCTCACACACAATTGTCTTGAGACTTTTCAAGGTGCGTGAGGCATTGAACAACATGATTATCAACAACCTTTGAAGTGCATAGAGGCAGAGAAACAATACGAGGGCCACAAAAGTGAAAGGGTGGATTTTTGATGACATGTGGTGGGAATGTGTGTATTATTTGCTCAGTTTTACGAAGCCCATCATGAGTATGTTGAGATTTGTAGATTCGAATCATCTCTATTCGGGTGAGATTTGTGATGAAATCGATTCAATAATTGAGAAGATTAGGTCCATCATAAATGCCAAAGAGCAAGATATTACGGAGAGGTTCTTTAAGGAAGTGTAGTCGCATCTCATTGAAAGGTTCATCTTTTTGCTTTTGCTTTTGCTTTGATGCCCAACTATTACAACGCAAAGATCGTTTCTTTGCCCAGGAGGGTCTCACCATATAGGGATGTTGAGGTTAGTGATGGATATGATGCGACATTCTGTAGACTCTTCCCCGATTCAGAACTAGAAGACAGATTATGATATTGCTATCATGATTCAACTATGTAGTTTTTTGAGTCAAATTCCTTGACCCATGTTTCATGAGTAGTGGTTCACACGAACCCATTTCTCATGAGAATGAATGGTCCACTTAGCACTCATTGCATCTAGGTGATGCTCACAGGGGTGAAGCATTGGGCCTTCTCGGGGGGTCACCCATTCCAGTACTACTACAACTCAAGTGCGCTTAACCATGGAGTTCTCTCTAAGATTAAGCCCACTTAGCTTGCTACTCCATTTGCAAAACCTTCAACAAGTGTTGTGCCTTATGAAAGAATCTATGCATTTCATGACCTCTGTGGGTCACTCCCTTGGCACTATTCATGACAAGTACAAGAAAGAAGCTCACTTTTGGTGGTACCTCCATTGACAAACATCCACCTACCTCCAACCACTTGCAATAAAAATTCCATCACAAGAAAGATTTTTTTTAATTAAAACTCTCTACCCTTTTCAATGTTTTGTTTTAACTTCTAAAAATTTTAATTGAATTTGCAGCGTGCCTCAATAGGTTGCAAATGCCTCATCAATTGAGTGGAACTAGGGTACCTACAATTTTATCTACTCAGTTAAGCACAAGTTGGCAGCGAAAAAGGTGAAGGATTTTGTCTATGTGTATTCCAACTTGCATCTTCTCTCACACAAACACGCTGATTACAAGGGGCAACAAAGTGTTGGGATGTGGACCCAAAGACTACTGATTTGGATGCCTTCGTTGCCTATCTTTCATTGTTTGACACGGTGCTAGATGGTGCTTCACACAACTTAAATAGTGGAGTTAGTGGGAGTGGCATTGTTTCTGCTTGTGGTTCCAATGAACCACTATGATGACGAAGACATTGCAGTCGAAGACGAAAATGAATATAGTGAATAATGAATATGTTGATTTGAGTTTCTTTTTGTCCATACATTGTAACATTTGTAGTATGTACCTGTTATGAAACTAATTTATGTTCGACCATTGAATATTGTGATATTTGGTATTGAATTATGAGTACATTTTATATTTTTATTTAACTTATTTTGTTTCCTATATGCATATTATGTGGTTACATTTGCTTATATGGCTATATTTTTTATATTTTTAATTTTTATTTATATATTTTTGTACGGCCATATCCAAAACTTATCCAAGCCCCCCAAAAAATCCCCGTATCCGATTCTTGTACCCGTATCCATATTGGCTACTTAGCTCTAATTTCTGGGAAAGTTAGGAGGATTGTTCAATAAAATGGTAACGAATGCTTTATGCTTGATGGTTCTTGCTTAAAAAATCAATTTTGAGTTCCATCTTTTGAGTGTGATCGGTCATTGAGGCTGTTTCTTACATTATTACATTATTAAGAACATTATAGATGATAGGATTTTGTACGCTGATGGTCAGCTATGGCTTCAGAAGCATCATATTATGGGTCATGCTGTTGGGTAAGCTATTTTTGACGTATTTGAAAATTTCCCTCAATAATATAATGAAGTGATAGATTAGTTGAGTTGAATTAGGATTTTAGTTTTTAATTGTGAGATGTGAGCACTTCCTCCTTTCTTTAGACAAGCATATGCAATGTTGATCCTGTACTATGTAACACTTCCAATAGTGTGCCTTAGAAGAAGAAAACTTGGGTTTGAAGTGCAATTTTCTTTCATTGTTTCAAAGCTATATTGAATGATAAAAGACTTTGAAACTGAGTGCTTTTAGTGGGCCTCATATTTACATCTTCCCATCATGATGTTTTAGTTGATCGTTGCCGGTTACCATTCTAGTTATTCTGTTTAGTATCATTCTTCATTGCAGAAATTTATGCAACAATACAATATTTGTGAATGTTCAGTTATAATTATAGAATAATGCAATGTATGCAAGGTCTTACCATATGTTGGTTGGGGCGACAATTATCATGACTGAAAGGTCCATTATCAAGGTTTGTTTATGAAATTTTGTTGATATATTTTTCAAATGAGTTTGCTTTTCACAGTAGTCATTTGACAAACATTGACCTCAATGGCAATATCTTGTACTTACCCAGTGAAATATTAAGAGAATATTTATGAGAGTATTAAGCAAATGCTCTTGCTCAGTGCTCAAAATATTATTTTAAAAACTTATAGTTGTATACTATAACATTTCAAATTGTTGCTTTTACGAAATTACCAGTACGTACTAATATGCGCTTTGGGTTCGGTGGTAATCACATCAAAGTAGGGATTCAGACAATTTGTTAGTGTTGTCAACCTAGAGCTGCACCCTGAATCGAAGACATGGCATGAAATGGCCAATCCTCTATCTGGTTGAAACAATGGGATCTTCTCACAAGGGTGGGTGCCTCAATGATGAGAAGAACCTCCACAGAAGGCTGGTTCCTGTAAGATGTATCAATGAATCTCTACTCTGTGCTGCGGACTACCATGGAAAAGGGAGAAAGAAACTTGAAAGGGAAATCCTACCTAATAACGGTGATACATCAAAACGTTGATCCACTCTACTTGAAACCTTGAACACTGAATCAAACAAGGGAAAATAAAGACCTTTGATTTCAATTGATCACTATGCATCAATATTTCATGAGAAGGTTCGATCCAATGACCAAAACATGAGGGAAAATGATGGAGAGAGGTCTTGATACAAGACACTTTGAAGCTACCTAACATCCACTTACAGCTTCAGCAAAAGACATAAAGAACACTGAATATGCCCTGCATAATATGATAAGCTAGCAACTAGGTACAAATCAAAATTTGGGAAGGGAGAGAAATCTACCACATATGCAAATTGCTGAATAAATATACACTATGCTAGCGCTTGAAATCTGAAAGTACAATCATTCTATTGATTGAAGAGGTTACACAACTCACCAATGACAGAGTCTGGTCTTGTCAAGAGAGAGATGAAAAAATCTAAGGTTAAAAAGCCATTAATATAGAGAATTACAAAAGTCAAAAGATTGGCATTGAAGAATAGAAGAGGAAGATCAACTTAGATTAACTCAAAACTGACTTTGCCTTTTTGTAAAATATGTTTTCCCTTTGTCTTTGCATGAAGCTCCTTGGCGCTAGAGGAAGTGGACTTGTCTTCGCATGAAGCTCCTTGGTGCTAGAGGAAGTGGATTTATCTGGGTTTATTGAAACACCCACCTCTCTTTGCATGGAAATCCTTGGCCTTAGAGGATTTTAGCTTCTTTATGAGTTGCTGGAACGTTTGGAAGTATGAGATGACAATAGTATGCATGAAATCCAACGTCAATGTCAATTTTAGAACTCTGACTTGATCCATTGGAATGTTTGAAAAGCCGAGTTGGAACGTTTGAAACGCTGAGTTGGAACGTTTGAAGATAAACTTGACTTCAACAACCAGTCAACTGAAGCCTTGCCTAGTCAACTGTAATTAGCTTTTGCTTGCATGGAATTCCACGTTGACTTTGTCTTTTGTTTGTGCATGGGTTTCTCTTGGCCCAACTGTCCGTGATTTCTCTTGGCTAAATCTAGAATTCTTCTTCTTGACCTCTGTATGTATTTGTCTTTCCACGGACTTTACCTTTTTTGACCAAGTTTTCCGAATGAATGCTTCGGACAAATTTGTCCAGAGGATTCCATTTCTTTCGGATTTTATGAAACTCTCTTCTCAGATTTGTTCCTTTCAAGCCCTTCGGACTTCGCTCTTCTTGGTCTATTCCCTTCGGATATCTCCTTGGTCTTGGATTTTTCTTCAGATTTTTTGTTAGTCCACTTTCCCGTGGACAGTTTGTCCTTTACCTTTGGACTTCGCTCTTCGGACAAAAAGTCCGAGACTTTATCCTTCCTGGGCCTTTCTTTTCCTTCGGCTTTATTACCCTTTGATTTTCTTGGACTTTTTCCCGTGGGCTGTCCCCTTTGAATTTGTGCGGACTTTTTGCTTCTCACTTTTCCGAATTAATCCTTCAGACAAAAAGTCCGAAGGATATCCGTCAATTAAATAGTTTGCTCTTTTTGCCTTTGTGTATTTTTTCTGTCGGGTTTTTCTTTGTAAACTCTTCGAATTTCTTTGGACTTTTTATTTGAAGGAATTCTTTGTCTTTGTCTTAACCATCGGCAAAAAGCCCTTCGGGTTTTTGAGAAGGTCTTGCCACCGACCAAGTGCCCTCCGCAAGGGCTCGTGTCCTTCCATAATGCCCTTCGGGAAAGTTGGAAAGGTCTTGCCATGGATCAAGTGCCTTCCGCAAGGGATTGTGTCCTTTCTCTATGGCTTTTCGGAAAAATTGTAGGGCACCCGGGCTTTTTGTAGGTGTCCTTATTCCTCGGAGGCTGCAGGTTCTTTGTTTACAAATTCTCCGAAGTATTCCTTCGGACAAAAAGTTTGAAGGAATTCCTTCGGACTTTTGTCCGAAGGATATCTGTTGTCTTCTCTTTATTCTTGACTAATTTCCCGCAGACTTATTGCAAAGCTTATTCCTTCAGATTTCCTGCAGAGAACCTTTTCTGAAGGATAACATACCCTTCGGATTTCTCGAGTGTCCCTTCAAAATTTTGCAACGGTCCTTTGAACTTTTCTGAAGCTATGTGAAATCAAGCCTTCTTTCTCTGAAGGAAATCCTGTTGTAGCCAAGGCCTTTGCAAATGAGTATTTCAATTGGTCTACATCTACCCAATGTATTATTTCTGCCTTGGCTAGAGACGTGAACTTTCCGAATGGCAAGAGACAATCTGACCTGTGGAAGAATTGTCAGCAGTTAGTATCTGTACATAAATTTCAATCCCTGTATTTTTGCATTTTATATTCTATTTGGTTTCAACTGTTGGAATTGTGCTTTTATTGGATACTCGATTTCATAATCCCTTAAATGGAGTAAAACAGTGCATCATTATCCCTTGTTTTCAATTTTTTGAAAATAAATGCATCTTCTATTTCTTCAATTTTTGTTGTGTATTGCAGGTTCTCAATGCATCTTCTTGTAATCTAGAGGTACCTTTGTCAATAAGCTTGCCTGCATTCTATGTGGAGTTCTTTACTTGATTTAAGGGGCAACTTGTTTTAAAAATTCTTCACTTTGAAACCCTTGCATGTTTTCTCAATGCGGTTTGAAGAATTCTATGAATGGCCAAAAACATTCAGTGTGTCGGTATGCAATGGATTTCAGCTGATGGCTCTTCTTGGTTGGGTACCTGGGAAAGAAGTGGGAGGAGTGGTTGATGCCCGTGCTGTTGTTTTAGATCCTTGAGGATAGTGTGCATGTATAATATGGAGGAGTTTGGGTCATATTTAGCAGTATGGATGAGTTTTAGTAGTTAGCACTGCTACTTTGGGAGTTTGGGAAATGTAATGCCAACATTCAATAATAGGTCTCTCATATTCATGGCCTGTATTTTTGGCCACGGAAGAAACCGTCCAAATATTTTGTAATAAACAGACTTATGGAAATAATTACTTTGCATATTTATCCAACTTATGTGTTATGCTATTTTATTGTTCTTTCCAAATAAGGTAATTTTTTTATAAATATCTTATTGTAAGGCTACTTGGAGACTTGCTCTATTGTTGAACTTTTAAAAGCTTATAACGTCACAAAAATATTAAAATTGACAGTCTATTTTTGTATACTTTTTTTTATCAGTCTGCGTGCCAACTTGCTTTATTGGTGAACATATTAAAATCATAAGTGCACTTAAAAAATATTTAAAATTGACAAGGTCTATATTGTTAATACATTTTTTCATGTTTACTCGGACGCTTGCTGTATTGATGAACTTTCAAAAATTTATAACCGCACTTTAAAAATATTTAAAATTGAGACGGTTTAGTTATTTATACATTTTTTTTCATATCATCTTTAGAGAGATAATAGTTGGAATTAAAAATATTATCTCTAGAGAGAGAATTGCTGAGAGCAAAGAGAAAAATGATATTATCAATGGAGAAAGAAAATATTCATATTTTATGAAATAATAATTAGATACTTAAGAACAATATATGAGACAATATACAATTTTTTTTTGGTCTCAACTTGGGACAATTAAGTCAAATGGTGTCCCAAAACCCTCTTAGTGTAGTTGTGTGTGAACATGTATTGTTGAAACATAAGTTGCACTTATACCATTTGTAGGGATTTTTGGTTCTCAATCACGAAACCTCATCAACTCAAAATGAAAAGATTCATGTGATCATTCATTCATTGCTGAAAAATTAGTTGCATTTTTGTACAACTGATGATAGAAAATGGAAGAGCACATTCTCAACTCTAAAGATTAAATCCATGAGACAATGTATCTCTTTTCTTTATGCTTCATAAGAGGATGAATCACATTGAATCCCTGAAAATTAGAAATTAAATGGTAGCTTACACATTACAAGTTGGTTCAAAATATATAGAACAGAAAAAATTCATATTTCATACGTTAAAAACTTAATGGGATAAGGTCTTTGATGTTGCTTAGAACCCAACTATTTGTTTGATTTGTAGCCTAACACAAGGAGACCTAATGGGGAACATATTTTTATACATAGCTCAGGGGCACTTGGATATAAAAAATAGGATGTTGGTCTAAATGGAGGATGATAAGGCAATGTTCACATTGACGCACTCAACAATTTATGCCATTGTAGCTATAGATGCATGGTTACCATGAGTTTCCAAGATCCCCGCTTCAACCAAACATTGAACTTTCTTTGGATTGTATCTCATTAGCAACCTCTTAGTTGCAATCTGTACTAAAATCTCTTTTTCATGGAGGCTCCAAGAATATTGCATCAAGGCCACTTACTTAGCATTAATGTCACAATCCATAGACTTCCTTTGTGATACAATTTGAGGCACCATGACCCCTAAGTTATAGACATCAATCTTTTCCGTTCCATTTGCTTGCTAACTATCCACTCGATATAAAAGGGCAGTAAAACATTAGTTATAAGAATGACAAGAAAGGAAGTCTGATTTAATTGTATGAATTACCATCATGCAAGTTACAGACATCGATCTTTTACATTCCCTTTGCATGCCAACTATCCACTTGATATAAAAAGGCAATAAAACATTAGTTAAAAAAATTGACAAAAAATAAAGTCTAGTTTAAATGTATGTTTGACTAGTTTTATGTGAATATATATTTTCACAACCATTATAATGTCAAGGAAGATCACTTCACATTCTTTTTAATTTTCGAAATGATTCCCTTTTCTATTACCCCACAATTATATTTAATCTTAAATTTAAATAACATAAGAGTAAAAACTAAAAATTGTTTATACAAATAAAAATAGAGTTTGTTCATACAAATTTTATTTTTATTTGTATAAACAATTTTTATTTTTCTTTGTAACATGTTCTTTTGATGAAAAACACTGCCAAACATGGAAACGTGCGCTGTAAACAACAATCCATCTCCTAGAGAAGCCACCTTATGTTAAAAGTTTGGTTTGTTAGTAGTGATAAATCCATTAAGAGAGCGAATAATGCAGTGGAAGAAATATATATAAAAAAAAGAAGAGGGTTATATAGATGCAAGATTTGAAAGGAAAACCACGCACTGAGAGTTGCATTTGCATTCAATAAATGTGCAGTTACATAGTGGGCCGGCGTTACATTGTACTGGAATACTTAGCTGATCTTCCCTTGTGCTCTCCTTTCATCAACTCCCCACCTTCATATATAACTGTCATAAGCATTTGAATCTCATTCACATTGCAGTTTCTCAGGTGGCATGCAACCATGGATTGGGTGTTACATATTCCCAGAATCAAGTTACTTCAATTAATTACAGTCAGTTAACCCAAACTCATGCAAGGTTCACACCTACATAAACTTACAAACGCTGGCGTTATATATATGCGGCATTTTCTCATATTCTCAGCCACATATCACATAAACATATTCTCCAATCGATGAAAGCAATGGAGTTTTTGTCAAAAATGATTTCCTTTTGCCTTGTTTTTTCGCTTTCAGCCGCCCAGGTTGTTGCAGAGGATATAGCGCCAAAGCATAAGCCTAATGTTGATGGGTACGAGGTGGATATAGCAGAGAACTTGCTGAATGTAATGGATTTTCTGCAAAAAGCAGAAAATGCCAGCGTAAATGTGGATCTATGCCTATTATCTATTCAGGCTGCTATAAATTCTACGCCATGGGTACAGAGCCTTGTGCTTAATAATAGCTATTATGCTGCTATCAAAAGATTAGACACAATCAGAGACATGCTCTCCAACTGCTCAGAGCTTTATTTGCCTGATAATGTAACACAAAATCTTTCATGTTTTTTTAATTCGAACTTTCTAAATCGTTTCAATTTACATGAAGGATCCGGAAATCAGCAAATCTAACCATTTTTTTTACAGTGAAAATCTTTGTAATCTTATAATATTAAATCTATTATGTTTTTTAATGTTATGTTAATATATTTTCTGCAGATTTATGCTTCGGAAGCTATGATGGACTTCGCAGACCAAGCTTCTAAGTATGTTGATAAGACCAGTGTATTAATTGGCGAGCTGTGGAAGATCAATCCTGACTTATTTTCAACGTCTCTATTCACAGACAAATCATTTAAAAGAAAAGGTTTGTTTATATAAATTTTATATAATTAATTTTTTTTGTGTCCTTACAGACCATAGAAATAGGATGTTATATCTGATAAAGTCAGGTTACAGACTTGCTATGCATTGGGCATATTATACCTAATCAAATATTCCTTTGTATAAACGGCTTATTTCAGTAGTCAGTAAAAGAAAAATATTCAATAAAATTGTTATTGAAGAGAGATTTGTAGAATTTTTAAATAAAATTAAATCATAGCTAAATATATGCAATATTGATAATACACAGGAGATAAGAGTTTCAAAAATAAAAAATATTTCTTCTTCAAAAAATTGGAATCATTCTCTTTCTTCTTGTTGAAAATAAAGATCAATTACAATGTATTAATAAAATTGCATGTGAACATGCTTTTCTTATTATTGAATAAAATATTTTAAATTTATCTAAATAATAATTTGCATGTAATAGCAACTAAAACTAACTCTAGCCTTTTTAAGGCTTTTAAAAAAAAATATATATATTAACTAAAAATTAACTGTGTAAATTTAGCTCCACAAAAAACTGTTCATGCAAACTAAATTTACACTAATAGTCAAAAATAGAACTGAGTACACTACACTTCAGCATCACTTTTCAACATACTCCCCCTTGATGCTAAGCGGGCTCACAATTTGATCTTTTAGTGTCAAAAATTGATCTGTTGCAACTGCGTTCGTGAAGATATCTGTCAATTGTTCTTTAGTGTTGATGTATTTCAATTCTACTACCTTCATCTACACTAAATCTCGGATAAAATGATGCTTTAAATCAAAATGTTTTGCCCTGTTGTGATGGACTGGATTCTTGGCCAATTTAATAGCACTAATATTATCACAAAAAATAACTGTGGGCTGAACTTGAATCTCTCCAATTTCTTCAAGAAGTTTTCTAAGCCATAATGCTTGTGTCCCTGTTGAAGTGACTGCAACATACTCTGCTTCTATAGAAAAAAGGACAACTATACTTTGCTTCTTTGAGCTCCAAGTAATCAAACCAGAACTAAAAGAAAAATAATTCCCAGATGTGGACTTTTGGTCATCCAAACTACCTTCCCAATCATAATCACTAAAACCAACAAGATTGAACCTTTTAGAAGTGTAGTAATGAATACCAAAATCTAGAGTACCTTTCACATACCTCAAAATTCTCTTGGCTGCTTTCATATGTATTTCTGATGGCTTTGCCATGTACCTTGAAATAAGTGAAATTGAATAAGCAATATTAGGGTTTGTGTGAGTTAGAAACATTAAACTTTCGACAATACTTTTATAGGCTGTCTCATCAACTCTTTCAGCACCATCATCTCTACACAACACAACTCCATCAGCAACTAGAGTGGAGACTGGTTTACAATCAACCATATCAAGTTTCTTCAACATATCTTTAGCATACTTTGTTTGACAAATGAAAATTTTATTCTCCCTTTGATAAACCTCCATTCCTTCTTGTTTGTAGTAAAAGGGTAGGTTCACTCTTACTTCTTTGAAAGCTATTCTCTTGAAAATATCCATCAGTCCTAGCATACCATGCTCTTGGTGCTTGTTTGAGGCCATACAAAGCCTTCTTTAACTTGTAGACCTGATTTTCTTTTCCTTGCACTTCAAAACCTTGTGGCTGTTCCACATATACTTCTTCTAAGTACCCATTCAAGAAGACACTTTTCACATCCATATGATGGATTGTCTAATTCTTTTGAGTTGCTAATGAAATCAACATTCTAATGGTCTCTTGTCTTGCTACTGGTGCAAATGTCTCTTCAAAATCAATGCTATACTTTTGTGTGAAGCCTTTAACAACTAATCTCGCCTTATGCCTTTCAACACTTCCATCACTATTACACTTAGTCTTGTAGACCCATTTGGTACCAATCTTCTTCTTGTCATGTGGAAGCTTTGTAAGCTCCCAAGTGTCATTCCTGTGAATAGAATCCATCTCTTCTTGCATTGCTTGCATCCAAACCCCATTAGTATATGCATCTTCAAAACATGATGGTTCAAAATCAACCTTGGTAAGTAAAGCAAAATTCAGTGTCTCACCTCTTGAATTTTCTTCATGTGCTTGATTTGAACTCCTTTAATAAATGTCACTCAATCTTCTTACCTTCCTTGCAGAACTAGGACTTGAATCTGGACTTACACTTGGAATTGAACTAGATGAGGGGTTACTTGGTGGATTTGTAGCACTTGGAATAGAAATATTAGTGGGCTGCCCATGATCAATATCATCCATAATAACCTCATTTAAAATAGATTTTGACTTCTCCATATGGCCTTTTTGATGACCATAAACTCCCCCTTCATCAAAAATCACATTTCTTGACACAATAAGCTTGTTAGTGAGAGGATTATATAACCTATAAGCCTTACTTTCCTCACTATATCCAACAAAAATACATGACTCACTTTTGGGATCTAACTTTTGCCTCTTTTGATTAGGAACATGAACATAGGCTAAGCGACCAAAAACTTTGAAATAATTAACGTTTGGCTTTTTCTCATACCAGGCTTCATACAGAGTCATCCTGTCAAGTGCACTAGTGGGACTCTGATTGAGAATATATACTGCTATAGCAACTGTACCTCTCCAAAAAGAATTACTTAATCCCTTTGTTTGTAACATGCTTCGTGCCATCACCACTGTACGATTCTTCCTTTCAACTACACCATTTTGTTGAGGTGTGTATGTAGTGGTGAGTTGTCTTCTAATGCCATGCATGTCACAATAACCTTGAAAAGCTTTTGAACAAAATTATCCTCCATGATAAGTCCTTAAGCATTTGATTTTGCACCCTTTGTCATTTTCTACAAGGGCTCTAAACCTCTTGAATGTCTCAAGAGCTTCACTTTTGGTCTTCAAAAAATAAACTGTTAGCTGTTTTATCATTTGCTATGAGGGCATTCCAATCAGCTGGCTCTGCATAACCTGATTCAATAATCTCTCACAAATCTTTTCCTATCAAAAAAATCATCATTTTGATACACCAATAATCATACTCATTTCCATCAAATTCTGGGATGGGCAAGAAGTTAGAATTTGACATTATAAATTTTTGGCAAAATTCCAACTACTAAATCTTTAACCCAAAAGAAAAATACCTTCTCTGATACCAAATGTAGAATTTTTAAATAAAATTAAATCATAGCCAAATATATGCAATATTCATAATACATACGAGATAAGAATTGCAAAAATAAAAAATACTTCTTCAAAAAATTAGAATCATTCTCCTTTATCTTCTTTAAAATAAAGATCAATTACAATGTATTAATAGAATTGCATGTGATCATGCTTTTCTAATTATTGAATAAAATATTTTAAATTTATCTAAATAATAATTTGCATGTAATAGCAACTAAAACTAACTCTAACCTTTCTAAGGCTTTATTTTTTCTAAAAAATATATTAACTAAAAATTAAATAACTGTCTAAATTTAGCTCCACAAAAAACTGTTCATGCAAACTAAATTTACACTTATAGTCTAAAAATAGAACTGAGTGAATTGCACTTCAGCGTCACTTTTCAACTAATAGTCTACATCTATGCATTGGGCATATTATACCTACTCAAATATTCCTTTGTATAAATGACTTATTTTAGTGGTTAGTAAAAGAAAAATATTCAATAAAATTGTTATTGAATAGAGATTTAATTAGAATATTTAAAGAAAGAAAATAAAAAATTTAAACATTTTATTTTATTATATTTTATAGTTTTTTTTAAAAAAATTTTAATAAACGGTTTATTTCACATGTGAGTTAATTTTTTTTAAAATAAAATCATTATTGATGAGATATTTAATTAAAATCTTTAAAGAAAAAAAAAAAAATTCATAACATTTTATTTTATTATGTTTTTTTATAGTCTTTTGTATAAACTGTTTATTTTAAAAGAAAAATATTCAATAAAACTGTTATTATAGAAATATTTAATTAGATTCTTAAATTTGAAAAAAAAAAAAAAATTCACTGTATTTTATAATTTTTTATATAAACAGGATATTTCACCAATTAATAAAATAAAAATATTTAATAAAATAAAATTGTTATTAAAAAGATATTTAATTAGATTTTTTAAATACAAAATAAAAAATGTAGGAATAATAAAATAATGTATATTTAAAATGTAATTTTAAAAAAAATAAAAAAAATAAAAAATAATAAAATATTATATTTATATGAAAAATAAAATTTAAGAATAATGCTTAATATTTTTAAAGTTAAATAAGTTTACAGACAAAGAATAGTTTTAAAAATTTGGTTGAATTTTGTAAAATTTTATTGTTGTAGTTTGATTTTTATATATAAATAATTTAAGATATAAAATTTTATGATTATTTTTGAAAATATAAATTTTATTTAATTTTAATTTTTAATTAAATTAATTTTTATTTTATGATATTGAGAGATATTATAATTTAAAATTAGTAATATTTTATATCAATATTTTTTAATTATATAATTTAAAAAAAAATTAAAGTTTATAATTTATCATTTTAAATATTTATATATGTAAGATCTTCATAAATATGATTATGTTTCAACTATTTAAAAAAGATTCAAATAAAATATGTTAAATAGAACTGTTCAAGATTGTTTATTATATTCAAAACTTTTAAATAATAGTTGATATTTTTATATAATATTTTTAATTTTTTAGTATCATTGTAAATAAATTTGAGTTAGGAAAATATAAATTAATGGTTTTTTTTGTTAAGGAAAATGTATTGTGGATGGTACAAAATGTCAATACACAAGGTGTGGCGCTGGAAAGCGACTTCAAAATTGTGCAATAGGCTTTGCAACAAGTGTTAATGGTGGTGCAAATAGAAAATTTTATAAAGTAACTAACAATGAAGATAACTCAAAGAGCCCCAAGCTTGGAACACTTCGCTATGGAGTAAATATTCCCTCTTCCCAAAGACATGGTGTGTGGATCACCTTCTCGCATGACATGCTCATCAAACTCAACGAAATGTTATGGCTCAAGAGCCACACCACCATTGATGGTCGAGGCACCAACATCATCATCACTGGGAAAACATAGTTCTTACTAGTGTCCATAATGTTATTCTCCATAACTTCCAGATCAACACTATCAAAGAGAGCGACACAGTTCATATCTTCTCTGGATCGAGAAATGTGTGGGTTGATCACTTGACATCCTTTGATGCAAAATTGGGGTTAGTTTCTGTGGTTCAAGGCTCCACAGATGTAACAATCTCTAATTGTCGTCTCTCTAATAAAAATTTCAGTATGTTATTGGGAGCTTCAGATAATGATGCTATTGATCAAAAACTCAGAATTACAGTCTATAAAAACTGGTTCAAGGAATCTAGACAACGCATGCCTCATTACAAGTAAGATATAATAAAAATGTTATTTAACTTTTTTTAATAAATTGGTATATGTAACATATATTGAAATAAAATGTGGTATATAAAATACATTTTAATGTATTTTTCAAACAAATTTGTTACATGGTCTCTTTTCTTTTTTTATTATTTAAAATTTAATGAAAATTATTTCTCAATCATACATGACTCTTATATAGACTGAAGTTTGAATATTAGATCATTTATATGAAAATATATTATTTTTTATAATAATATAAAATTTTATTTAATTGTAAGATTATATATTACAAACAAGGTTATTATTAAATAATAAAAAAATAGATTTAATTTTTTAATTTATTTAAAATATTTATTTGTTTATTTTATTTTTATTTTTTTGAAAAGCTCTACTAAAGAATTTGATCGAAATATATAGTTCATAGATTTGAATGTGAAATGGATTTGATATGATAATTTATTTTTAACTATGAAATTTATTTTAAATATGATTAGGTTTTAATATTATAATTATAATTTTTTTTTTTTAAATATAAATTTTCAATTCTTTTTAAATGGTGGTTTCAACGTTTTTCATAATATTTTAGTTTAAAGTATATATATTTTAATTTTTCATATTTTTAAATTTTAATTATTAAAAATAAATATATTAATTAAAATTTAAATAAAAAAATATACAATATAAAATATTATTTGTTTTCATGTGCAGGTGGGGATATTGTCACGTTGTGAACAATTTTTACAGCAATTGGGAATACTATGCTATTGGAGGACGAGTGCATGCCAAGGTATTTTCTGAAAGAAATGTGTTTCACCCAGGAAAAAAGAGCGAGATCACACCATGGTTCTAGTTTAGACGCAACAGCCTCTGTTCAATCTCTTCCTCAATGGTGCTACATTCCATCAATTCCTTGACTATGGAGAGTTGGATCGTCCCAATTATAAGAATTATGAGCATTATCCTCCACTCCTTTCAACTAAAAAGCTTTCTAATTTTATTCAACGTTGTGCTGGAACTCTCCATGGCAGACTATACTTATTCATGTCAATATTAGAGATAAAATTATTTAATAATAATATTATTATAATATTCTTTAAATTTAAATGTAATAATCATATATTTTAATAATGTGATAGTGTTTTTATTACATCATTTCATCTTTGTACCTCATTTTTTTACTTATTTGATTTGATGATAAAGAAATGTTTAAAGTTAATTTTTGTAAATAGTAAAAAATCAACAAATTTGAAATGTATATGGTGTGTAAGTAATATGAAGAACACTATCATGTATTTATGTAAAATAATATTTACATAATTACATAATATGATAATGTTTTTATTAGATAATTTCATTTTTATATTTCATTTTTTTATTCATTTAATTTAATGATGAGAAAGGAATGTTTAAAATTAATTCTTACAAATAATGAAAAGGAACAACAAATTTAAAATGTATACGACATAATTTTTTTTATCATATATTCATGTAAAATTATATTTTATTAGAGTATTTTATATTTAATAAATTGATTAAAATCGTTTAATTTCCAATAAAATTATTGATTCAATCTTCATTTCATTATATTATATTTTTTAAACTTTAAAATTAATTTAAAAATAAATAAATTATAAAACAAAAATATCTCACTTTTCAAATAATAATAAAATTTAAAATTTAAAAATAAGATAATAAGAATTGATACACGGTTATATACAAATTAAAGCGGTTAATTTTTTTTTTCAAATTATTTAACATTTGAAAATATAAATATTTTTATAATATTAAATTATTATATTATTTTGTTAATAAAAAAAAATATTTTGTATCATAAAAATCCAAGATTTTTTATCATTAAATTTTCTTAATGAATCTTTATAAAGATGGATAATAATAATTGGAAGATTCAATGTTTGGTTTATAAACATCATCCATATCCATATGGAAAGCTTTACTTATTTTAAATATTTATATCATAAATAAATAGGCCTAATTTAATGTATAACATAAATATTCATGAAATTTATAAATAGTAAAATAGGAAACTAAATTTAGTTGATTAATTTCTAGAGAACATGGAGAAATATATAAGATTTAGGTTTATCTAAATCTCATAAGTGATTTGTAGATAGAAATTAAAACTTTATATTAAAAAATTATGCATAACAATGATGAGATCAAAAAAGAATGTCTAAAATATGGCTTTTGAAGCATCAATATTTACTTTTAACATAATTTTAATTATACAATATATGCTTTAAAAAATATGTTCGCTTGGTCTGGGCTTTCAAAAGACTCATCCAATTTTATGAGAAAACGGAATTCTTATCCACTTAATTAAGTAGGTAAATTTAAAAACCATACACTAAATCTGAAAACTACAAGGAAAATAACACATATTTTAAGGCCTATGTTATAACAAGGAATGTCTGGGTAAGTGTAGGAAATCGAGGCCCAAAAAGTGAATTTTTTTCTACCAAAATATGGTTTACATTAAAACATGTATGAGATTTGGAATAATGCATATGAGTTTTTAAAATCCATGCTTGGTAATCACTAAACTTGTAGTATGTATGCTTTATAATGCATACATAGTATAAAGCATACACATTATGGTGCATATGCATTGTGGTTTATAAACAAAAAATGATGACCCCCATCATTCTTTATTCTCCTGACCAAAACCAAATTTTTTCTCAAGTCAAACACACGTGTTTTTACAAATTAATTGTTATTGTTATAAATCTACCCGATATTGTTCGTGATGGAAACAATTTACAATGCCCTGTAAGAGAAGAGGTAAGGACCTTTCACTTTTTTTTTTGAATCAAAATTTGTAATGTATTTTTGGATTTTCATTATTTTTTGTTAAAAGCCTCTATTCTTTGATTTCTATAGCCCCTCAAACCCTTCCACCTAATATATTAGTAGATGAAAGAATCAAGTTTAGACATAGAGTAAAACCCACCAATCCACCCTAACCCTCCTACAATTCCATAAGACCCCCTAGAGGTCAAGAGGATTTGGCTACATGGAAAGTAAAAAGTAAAATACATATTGAGAACTTGATTAGGACTCTGAGGGACTCCTGTTTGAACAACCTCCATCATGATTCTACTCTGATGCCAATTATTCTGTTATTATCTAGTATTGCAGGTTGACCCCTCGAAGTGGCTTTGCTATATTATCCAGTATTCTACTCTGATGTCAATTATTGTTGTGTGATCTCTCATATTTGCTTATTCTATGCGATATAAAATCATTCTGTGTGAACATCTAAGTAATTTCATTACACAAAATCCAGTTCAACTTGTGATAGTTCATTCTATAGTGAAGGAGGCTATGGATATTGACACATTACATGTGCTTATGGTGCCTATTGGCACCCTAGTTCAACATATGACATAACTTCCCATACCAATGTTGGTGAGGGTGTACACATGGATGATTCAACTAAACATCATGCCAATTACACTATTGTATTAACTGTGGGACTCTCTACACTAGACCTTCAGAGGAGGTTGATGATTTGATGAAACTTGATTATGGTGTTATTTTTGTTAGGTTTGATTGTATGATTATGAGTGATGAGTTATTGAGACAAACATTTGATTTGGACACCTCAATCACATCTTCTCATGTATATTTTAGATTTGGCACATTGCAATTTTTTGTGTTGGACCTACTATAATCCAAATTTATTTATTTAAGGTAATAATTAATTTACATACGAAGTTAAATAGTTAATACATATTTTTTTATGTTCCAATAGTAGATGGTCCCATCTATTTTCTAGATAGATCCTAAACCATCCACTAGCACATGTATTATTACATCTTGATTTTGCCCTAAGTATTATAACCTTTGAATCCATGGAGTATTATGGTTATCATTTGATTATTATTGATTTGATTTGAGCTTTATGACATATAATAGTTATGGAACAGTTATATGTTGATTATTTTATATGATGAATTAATTTTGTGACAATCGTACTTTCTTTTTTTGTACATTATGGATGTATATTTTTTAGTTATGCATCATTAGTTTTGGATATATATGATGACTCCGACTAACTATCTACTTGTCATGAGGTGGATGCATGATTGATTCTTCCATCAGAGCATTACGAAGGGAAAGCATCATCGGAGAGGATGGCATAAATATGATGATTGGGGGATGACAAAGGAACTGCTAGTAACCCAACACATACCACAATAAAATAACTTATTTAACTCTTTGTTTGATTTAGATAGTTTGTTTGTTTTTGAGTTCTAATATACTTTTGCTATGATCATGTTTCAGTTGATGTTTATGATGATCTGATTGTGTGATCTCATGTATGATTATAGTACATAGATTTAATCATACAATGTTGTTTTATGATCATGTTTTTGATGTTTACACTAAATTTGTTATCTAACACAATGACTATTTAAATGATATTTGGTAAATATCATTGTCTTTATTTGATGTATTTATGTATAATAAATAGTCAACGAATTGGTATAAATCTATGATTAGATAATGACAATGTTAGAATTATTATAACATCTTTGTGTGTGATGAAATATTATAATGTTCAATAGGATTCTCTTTGTGGTCGAAAGCTAGTTATTGATTTCTCCATAATTGCATTGTTATTCAAAATTATAATGTTGTTAACCTTTTTGAGTTGATGCCAATAGTTGCATTGTTATCTTATGAAATTAACCTTAGCTAGAGGATTGAAATGCAAGTGGCATTACTTTTATGTTATAAATAGAATTATTAATTGATTTTTTTAATCTTTTAAAGAGATAATTACTTGCTACATTTAATTTTAGGAAATTTAACTATCATAATAATACTAACTTAAGAGCTAAGTCCAATGCATGGATTACATTGAGAATGGAAGGTATAAAATTATCATTTTATAATAAATTAAGTGGACTTACTTCATGAGAAAATCATCCTTGAAAGCAAAAGACCAACATGCATGATTTATGAAAATAAAGGAAGCTCAAGTTAAGTTGGGGAGGATTGGTTTTAAACTGAAATGATAAAGTAGTGGATTTATGAATGGAAATTAAATCTTTAAGGAGGAGATTATAATAAGTGAAAGGGAAAGAAGGTAGAAGGAGACAATGTGATAAGGCACAACATGGGAAGAAGATAAAGGCAAGTGGAGGGAAGTTGAAAAATAAATTCAAGTATGAAAAGAATAATTTGGAAGTTATTACCAGGTTGGTGGTGTAATTCCATTTCATGGTTTCTAGTCTTGGAAATTTTGTATAAGTTTTATTGTATGGGTTTTTGGTAGTCTATTGGTAGATCTATACTTGTGATAAGGATTTAGTTTTGTGGATGAATTGACCATCCACAAAACTAAATCATTATCCTTGAAAACCTAAACCTATGAGAACAAGATAGTGTGATGGCATAGTAAATGAAACAAGGTTAGAAACTCTATATGGTTAATCTGAATAATTTTAAGACATAGCCATGAAGTATGAAACATATAGTCAGGTTTTATATATATATATATATATATATATATATATATATATATATATATATATATATATATGACTTGGTTGGGAATGGGTTTTCAAACCATGCCTCTAAAGGAAATTTTGTGTGTTATTATGTTCCATATAAAATTAAAAATTGCATATATAGATAGGTTTATTTTATCATGAAAATCCATCACACCCATTTAGGGGTTGGGTTGTGTATATAAGTCATTGATAGTTGAACGGGTAGAGTATTGTATGGACCTACATGAATTGACTGTGTGTGTTTAAGTTGACTTATTTTATTTTTGTAAGAAGATTAAAAATAGTCTATATATAGGGGTATATATATGTATATTATACACACACACACACACACATACCCATGTATATGGGTACTTATATTCAAATTGTATAATGTTTATGTGAATTGGGAAATTGATTCAAGTCTTTATGTTTGAGATCTTGTAACTGGTTAAGAAAAATTCATCTTGCATATGGTTTCTACTTGTGTCATCTGCATACCCTTTATACCATAACAAGTCAACTAAGATAAAATAGTGGTTGAGCAAATAGGTAAATACTTAGGAAGTGAACATGTCATTTGACTGCCTTGAGTTATGACTGTGTATAAGACTTTTTGAAATAATTATTATTTGATCGATCATACACCTTTTGAAGGCAATTAATTTATGTAGTTGACAATGTATAAGATATAAATATGAGGTATACTTTGTTGGTTGGCTGTGCATGCTTTATTTCTTTTGATATAATTATGTCTCCTAGCTGTGTAGTCAATTTAGCAATTATAAGTTTGGATATGCATTTAAAGTATTTGTATTTTGGGTTTTTATAATATAATTTAGACCATATATATATATATATATATATATATATATATAAACTCATCTTCTGCATACATTGTTACCATAACTAGTCGACAGGGTTGAACTAAAAGATGTACATGTGTTATGTATTCAAGGTATACATTGTAAAATGACTTTGCATGCGTATTATTAGTCAATGATGAAGTCTTCTAGTTTTAATTTGATTTGGTATTCCTTGTGATAGTTTGTACATGAGTTATTCACTTGAAAATGATTCATGAACATTTAGTTGAGTCAATTACTTATGAAGCAAATATTAAAATTTCAATGTGATTAGTATATACATATTTTTATACAATTTTGTTAGACTGAGTTTTAAACATTTAATATAGTATACATTGATTGTATTTATATATATAAACTTGTAAAGGGATTTATATAACATATATGAGATATAGTATAGATGGATAGATAAACTCTAGCAAATCTTGGAACTTGTATGTCAACAATAGTTGTATACAACTTATTGTGTGATGTTGAAAATTACCTATATGGATTGGTTCTAGGGATACTTAGATTATTTTATAAATTTAACTATGGCACACACACACACACACACACACACACACACACACACACACACACACACACACACACACACACACACACACACACACACACACACACACACACACACACACACACTTGTGATTAAGGTTTCATTGATTTCTTGTGATGTTTATGTATTTATGAACCTAATATGATTCATATTCAGATTGTATGATCTTTAGATAGTAATCGGATATATTTTTATATATTTGAAATATCATTATGTGGGAGATTCATTTAATATATTTGACATACTAAATGCATAGTTATGATTATTTTTCGTACTTAACATGTTTTCATATCTGTTAACAAGAATAATCTGTTTGAATCATTGGTTTATATACTATGGTATATTTAACTAGTCTTGTATTGATAATGCCAAATAAGTAGTGAGACAAACTTCACTAGCTTAATTAGCATCATGAATGCAAGATGAAAGTAACCTAATTAAGTGGTGTGTATGAAATT
The DNA here is from genome assembly GCA_037957365.1 of Torreya grandis. NCBI lineage: Eukaryota > Viridiplantae > Streptophyta > Pinopsida > Cupressales > Taxaceae > Torreya > Torreya grandis. The sequence goes on along the minus strand of JARHVA010003455.1, from coordinate 570,493 downwards.
GATTGATCTTAGAGATCAACTGCTATTTAAAAACTTTAGAAAAAGTAATATTAGCTATATATTGTCATTTTATATGTATGATTTACGTGTTTATGTGATATAATGTGATAACATATTTTATTTATGGTACACATCATATAGTATAAATATTATAGCACATGTGTACTAGCATGTCTCTCTAGATTCTTGCACCATCATTATCCACCCATCCATGAATGGAGGGCCATTATATGATGGGGGATTATGTGGGGGATTGATGGTCCATGATTGGTGTGAAAAATCACTTGGATGATGTTCTCCCTTCCCACTGTAGTACTTATTTAGAGACTACACTTGAGATTATCAGAGATCATGAGTTAGTTTGACTCGAGCTACATAGAGCATAGTATCTATTTATTGTATTAAGGCAAAATGCTTGATGAAAATGTAATTATACTATTTTTTATACTTCAATAGTAGTATTTTTATTATTGTACCAATTGTGGATGGATTTTAAAGTGATTACTTTCCTTGCAATTATGTTATGTTACACAAAATGCTAGTGATTAGAACTGTTATTGTTATAATTTTGTGAAAGTCTAATATGCTTTAAAATTATGTTAAAAATCACTAATTAGATTCATGTGGTGTAATATAATTAAGGTATGGAAATACCCACAACTCTCAATTAGTCAAGTATAATTCCTTATCTACCATGTCTTCTAAATTAATGAGATGGATAGACAACCAATGTGAAAGTTTTAGAGTATTAACAAAATAAAATAGGAAACTAAAGGAGGAGGTCAGGACTAAGGAATAAATGATCTCCAAACTATGGTAGAAAGTTAAATATATGGCTGGTCTTACCCAATCACTCCTCGACTCTAGACTTCCTATAAAGGTATATTTAGTTTAGCTTGAAGAATAGTGGCACAAGTTTAAGTTCATGAGAATTTACTATGATATGCCATGTGAAGTAATAGATTATCTCTCTTTATTTAGATTATGTAAAGAGAGTTCACAAAAAGAACAAACATAACTATGTGAGTTCTATCTTCATTACCATACTATGCCACATGACAATGAATGAATCCTAACCTGTATGTTAGAGATGTTATTTTAAAGGAATTTTCAACATATCTTTTGAATGAGCATAGGAGAGGATGAGAGATGACTAAATATAAGAAAAAAGAGAGAGAAAATTAATTGGTTATCAGAGGAGAGTCATCAACACCTGAGGTTGTGTTGACAGAATGGGATAACATTATGCTGCAAAAGGAAGCAAGGGCTTGGTTTACCAAAAATAGTGAAGAAGCTCAAGATTTCTACTTAGGGTTGATAACTTTTGTTGGACATTCAATAAAATAATCGTGTATATAAATATGGAATGAGATCACTCCTGAGCTTAAGAGGAAAGAGCCACACTCCCCTTTCAATCTAAAAACAACATTTGATAGAGTAATAAGATATATTTTTTAGAGGTACAATCATTGAGAAGGGGGGTGAATTAGTGATGCAAGATATTTCAAACTTCAATTGTAATCCTTAAAACTCTTAATCAATGACCACAAGCATTCATAAAACATAAAAGATGTTCATAGCAAATAATAATCAAGATGATACAAGATCACACACATAACACAAGATCTATGTAGGAAACCCTATTGGGGAATAAAACCCACTCTCAAGCTTGTGAACACATGTACTACTTGTCTTATAAGATGATCACAAACATGAGACCTTTTAGTGAAGAGCCCACTTCACAAAGAACACCCACCCCTAAGTATGAACAAGAACCCACTTGTTCTAGATGTTGAGTACCCATACAACACATTATGAAATCAACAACTCCAAAAATCTAATTATATATCAATCTGATTGGAGAAATAATGTTTAACACCTCTCTTTCAACTCATCACACATACTCAAATTTTCTTACACAATAAATGCATCCAAACACACTTTTGATTCACTCTAGATTTATTCACTCATTCTCAATCTACTTTATACTTTAATCCATCCACTAAGAACACTCTCTCTGATCTCTTCCCTTCACCTCTATCTTCTGCTCTCTCAACACATGAACATACATGTCTAGAAACCATTGTCTTGGTCTCCACTCTTTATAGAGTCTTCATGCATATCAACTTCTAGGTCAGCCATAATTCATGACTTAACCCTTAAGACATATAACATGTTAATACAAAGCTCAAATTCATCCTCACAGGTTGGTCATAGCATCCATAGGTCATACTTAAGCAACTACGCCTTTCAATTAGGACTTATTAACCCTTATAGGTCTCATGGAGACCTATTTCCCCTTTAACACTATATCAAGCAAATTAAGAACACAAAATAACTTTTAAGTACATGGTTCCACTTTATATGACCTTTAAGATATCTTCATGTGATAATTCCCGTTAAAACACTCTTCTACTAAAGCACAATCTACTCAAACATCTTTCTGTACACTGTAGCACTATGAACAAACAAACAATAAAATTTGAAGTTCCATAAATTTATTGTAAAAATATTCAAACCTTCTACCCAAATTATCTAGATGTACCTTTAAGTCCTCTACAAATTTGCTTTTTACTACATCAAGAAATTCATCCTGAATCAAAAGATATAGCCCAAAAATTAAGCACTAGTTTTCCCTCATTAATTTGAATATTTTAATTCCAATGGTCACTGAGCAATTGTTAAATATCAAGCATCTTGAACTCATATCATGTACCCTGGTAACTTTGAACAAATGCACTTCATTGATCTCCTTGGATTATCCTAATTTTTATCTTGCAATGCTCATCATCGATCTTAGATCCTCATTTCTATGATCATGCCACTTGTTAAACCCACACGCCTTTTACACATATTGACATGTTAAATCCAATGAGATTTTTCCACTTGGTAGACTTACACATATTTTGAGCATTATTTTATATATTGACTAAATATGCACTATTAGATTTCTTTTGATAAGATCATGTGCACTGTTGGATCATTATCCGGTCTGATGAAATGCTCACTATTAGATCTTGATCTGATTAACGCTCACTATTAAATGTGTCTAGACAAAGTGACCTCAGAATTCAACGTAGTTAAAATTGATGGTCTCTGACCCATCACAGTCTATAAGAGCAACTTTGAAGGTTTTTAATTTGAGATAGAAAACATTTCAAGACTCCAAATCTTTAGGGTACCTTCTTGGTACTATAGAAAACATCTCCATGAAAACCTTTGACCACTATTGACTTTCTGTGTATTGACAATAAATGCACAAGATTTCTAGTTCATTCATGTGTTTATGATGTGCAGTGATGGTCTATGATAGTATGACTTCTCTCAAGCTATAAAATTCATGTTTCTCATTATAAAAGATCAAATGACACACCATAACTTTATCAAGACATTTATGGATGCCTCATAGCCTCTTTTTTGTCTTTACATATGTCATATACTCTCCAAGCTATCAAACTTAACTTATTTATCTTTCATGCACTAGAATCACATGCTCTCTTTGACATCAATGACAACCAAACATCAACGACTATGCTCAACAATATCCCCCTTTGTCATTGATGCCAAAACACCCTCAGAATGACTTCATTTGAACAAAGACTTCATTTGAACTCCTTCATTTTGATCTTTATTCCCCTTTGATATTAATGACAAAGGGTCTCTTCCTCAACATGCAAAAAATCATCATGTATGCACATAAATACTATTTAAGATGCTCAAGATACTTACATACTTTCAAGCATATGAAACAATTGATCCCCCTTTGACATGCACCAATCTGAACTTAGACTTTTCTGATTATTGCACCTTATAGACTACTCATAGGGCTTAAAAATCTCCCCCTAACATTAAGATCCATCTCATGTCATCTATTATTTGATATACACCAATCTGATCTTGAGTTTTTTATGATATTTGGACCTATCTACATACTCATAAGCTTTCTTTTCTCATGCATGAAAATTCAAAACTTTGTCAAAATACATGACTTGGTTTGATCAAGTCATCATGTCAATCTTATTGAAATCAAAACTATAGTAGACAACTTCACACTTCTACCATAATTTTATCATATCCACATATGCCCCCCTGGACATCATGCATATTTTCTTCTAGCTACTCAAGCTAACTGATTTAGCTCCCCCTTAGCCAGACACATCTTTACATATTATCAAATTAAAAATAACATACCTTTTTACTAATTGATATTCTTGTCTTGCAATTAATTATCCTTGTCTCAACTGATCAACTTCTTAAACGAACATCCAAACTAATTTAACCTTCTCAAGGTCCATCATCTACAAGCTTATCTTTCAAAATCTCTTGCTTACCCTTTGCCTCCAAGTTTTGTATTGAATGACACTTTGATTATCAACTAGAGCATACACACTTGATTTCACACAAGAAATATGTCTCTTAATTAGTATAGGTAGAGACACCCACCTATCATAGAGGTGCTAAAAATTCCAAAACTCAAGAGATTCCCATATCTCCATGCTCTCACTTGACATGTTGTCCTTACTCATCTTTAGATTGTCTTTGAATGAGTTCTCAACCTTATTTTTTTCTTTTATCTCAGGATCCTACTTGATTTCCTTGTCTAATTGGGTAGATAAGGTTTGTTCTTTGATTCTTGAACTTGTTCCCTATTATGTCATAGAAAATAATCCATTTTGAGCCTATTTTTCATTTACTTGCTTAGGCCTCCATTCACTATGACTCTCTTCATGTTAGGATTGATAATCTCTAAAGTAGTATACTACTCATTCTATCAAAACCTTGCTATGTGACCTCTCTCATGACATTTGAAATAAATTAGATTTATCAAATTATACATACCTTGTGATCTTGAAGTTTCATGATTATGTACTTGATCATTTGGTCCCTTGATGAATATATTACAAAACTTTGCAATATGACCAAATTATTGACACTTGTAGCAAAAGATGTCATTCTTTCTTTGTGAAATTGTTGACTATCTTGAGTGATGATGTAATTCATGCTTACCATTATCTTTCTCATAATTCCATGCAAATTCATTTCTTGAGGATATTTTGACCTATGACCAAATTGATTATAGAAGTAACAATAACCATTGAAATTTGCATACCTCATAGCATTTTCTTATCTTATCTGATTTGTCTTCATTCTTACAACACCTTCATTCTTTGACTGATGATTGATCTTCAAATTTTTATTGTCCTTGTTCACATTAGCCTTTATCTTGTCTTGAGTTACATGATTTTTTTCTTCTTTGTATCCAAGACCAGTTCTATCACTTGTATGCTTTTGACTACTCAAAATATTGTCAAAATCATTTGAGCTCTTTTCAAACTTTATAAATGACTTCACCTTACAAGATGTCTTGTCTAACTCAGCTTTTAATGACTCAATTTCAATCACATACCTTAATCTCTCATCTTCTTTGGTTTTTAGGCTTGTAGACATAGTTTCTAGTTGACTGTTGAGATACTTCACAGTATCTTCATGTTCCCTAGTGTCATCATTTAATCTTGCTTCAAACACACTAAATTATTCTTCATAGTCCTTGATTTTTGACATCATCTTTTTTTTCTTTTTCTTCTCAATATATAGATCTTCAAGAGCATTAATTAATTCATCTTTATTATTTAAATCATTAGTTGTACCTTTGCTCATAGATAAATTTAGTTTCATCTATAAAGACTCTATTTCTAATTGATACATGATACACTCTTCATACTTATTCTTTAATTCTTTATTAAGAGTACAAATCTAATTTTCAAGCTGTTGTGTGATCTCATCATGCTCCTTGACTTCATTACTTAATCTTCCTTCAAAAAGTCTAATTTTCTCATTATAGGATTTAATCAAAGAATCTTGTTCTTTGTTATTTCTTTATAGTAACTTTATTTATTCCATAGTATCTAGCAATTTATCTTCAAGAGTGACTTTTTTATCTTCTTCCTCTGAGCTATCTCTACCAAAGAAATCTTTACTTAAATAAAATTCACCTTCATCATCATTAAGAGCCATGAACAATGTCTCCATGTCCTCATTATGAAAAAAATCATCACTATCATATGTGTTTACTTCTTCTATAGATGAGTTACTATCTTCTTCATGGTAAAGGATCTTACTACCCTTGTATGATTCCTTCTTTCCATTTTTCTTATTAATGTACTTTTTGTATTTACTAGGACCCCCAGATTTCTTGTGTTCATCCTCATGAGATTCATTATGAGATTATTTGAGTTCAAAATTGTATTTACTTGGACATCTAGCTACAAAATGACCAACTTTACCACATGAAAAACATTTGAAAGGAATTTTTACTTCATACTTACCTAATCCTACATTTAATTTTATTGTAATCATGGCTTCAAGTTGATATTCAGTAAGATCAAAATCTTCAATACTTAACTTGTCCTTCTTGGCTTTTATCTCTTTGATCACCTTGAAGGTTGATTCCTTCTTAGGAGGTATATCCTCATCAACTCTCATCTCATAGGTAGTAAGGATGCCATGTAGTTCATCCATCTTCAACTTAGTGAGATCATGATTTTCTTCTACAATAGAAACTTTTGAATCAAACTTGAGTGTAAGTATCCTCAATACTTTTTGTACTATAGTAGCTTCTTCAATCTCCTCTCCAAGACCTTTGATCATGTTTATTACCTCATAAACCCTTAGAAGATAGGATGCCACATTGTCCTCTTCCTTCATTTTGAGAGATTTAAATTGCCTTCAGTAGGTTTGTAACTTAGTTTCACCTTAGAGTCTCCATAGATAGTTTGTAATTTGACCCAAATTTCCTTGGCAAACTTGTAATGGATCACTTTGGTAAACTTAGCCTCAGATAGACCATAAATGATAGCATTCATAGCTTTAGAATTATTCTCACTCAATTTCTTGTCAGCAACACTATTTAAGAAGTAGTTGGTATAGTGTAACCATCCATGATAGATTGCTAGATATCAAATCCTAGAGACCTGATGTATGTCCTCATCCTTATAATCCAAAAAGCATAATTTGACCCATTAAATAATGATGCTTGATTTGTAGAGAAACCATACATTTGTTGACTTGCCATATTGTACGTTGGATCACCTTCAAGTGGTTAAACTTGCAATGAAGGTCCTACTCTGATACCAATTATTAGAGGTACAATCATTAAGAGGGGAGGGGGTAAATCAATGATACAAGACATTTCAAACTTTAATTTTAATCGTTTCAAACTCTTCATCAATGACCACAAGCATTTATAAAGCATATAAGATGTTCATAACAAAGAATAAGAAAGATGATGCAATATCACACACATAATACAATATCTTTGTGGGAAACCTTCTTGGGGAATAAAAACCACTCTCAAGCTTACAAACACATGGACTAATTATCCTATAAGATGATAAAAAATGTGAGAAATTTTAGTGAAGCACCCACTTCACAAGGACCACCCACCCCTAAGTATGAACAAACACCCACTTGTTATAGATGTTGAGCACCCACACAATAGCTTATGAAATCAACAACTCCAAAACTCTAATTGTAGATCAATTTGATTAGAGAAACAATGTTTAACACCTCTCTTTCAACTGATCACACATACTCAAACTTGATTACACAAGAAATACATCCAAACACCCTTTTGGTTCACTCTAAGCTTATTCACTCATTCTCAATCTGATCTATACTTTAGTCCATCCATTGAGCACACTCTCTTTGATCTCTTTCCTTCACCTTTATCTTCTAGTCTCTCAACATATGCACATACATGTCTAGAAACCATTGCCTTATTATCCACTCTTTATAGAGTCTTCATGCATATCAAATTCTAGGTTGGCCATAATACATGCCTTAACCCTTAATACATATAAAATGCTAATAAATATCTCAAATTCATCCTCACAGGTTGGCCATAGCATCCATGGGTCATACTTAAGCAACTACACCTTTCAATTAGGCCTTATTGGCCCTTATAGGTCTCATGGAGACCTATTTCCCCTTTAGCACTATATCAAGAAAATTAAGAACACAAGATCACTTTTAAGTACATGAGTAAACTTTATATGACCTCTAAGACATCTTCAAGTGATAATTCCCACCAAAACACTCTTCTGCTAAAGCACAATTTTCTCAAACAACTTTTTGTACATTGTATCACCATGAACAAATAAAAAGTCAAATTTTAAGATCCATAAATTTGATTTTACAAAAATTTAGACCTTCTAAATAGATTCTATGGATGCACCTTAAAGTCATCTACAACTTTGATTTTTACTACATCAATACATTCATCTTGGATTAAAAGATATAGCCCAAAAATTGAGCACTAATTTTCCCTCATTAATTTGAATATTTTAATTCCAATGGTCACTGAGCAATTGTTAAACATTGATCATGTTGATCTCATCTCATGCACCCTAGAAATTTTGAATAAATTCAATCTATCGATCTCCTTGTATTAGCCTAATCTTTATCTTTCAATGCTCATTATCGATCTTAGATCTTCACTTCTACGATTGTGCCACTTGACAACCTTGCATGCCTTCTATGCATATTGATCTATTGAATCCAATGAGCTTCCACCACTTGGCATCCTCACACATCTTTTTAGAAATATTTGACATATTGACTAAATATACACCATTAGATCACTTTTGAAAATATCGTACACACTATTGGATCATTATTTGGTTTGATGAAATGATTGATGCTACGATCTTAATCCTATTAACAATTGACATTAGATATATCTAGACAAATTAACCTCATAATTAAATGTAGTTAAACTTGATGGTATCTAGCCCATTACAATATACAAGATCAACTTTGAGGGTTTATAACTTGAGCTAGAAAACACTTCAAGACTCCAAGTCTTTAGGGTGCCTTCTTGGTACTATAGAAAACATCTCCATGAAAACCTTTGACCACTATTGAATTTCTAAGTATCTATAACAAATGCACAAACTTGATGATTCATTCATGTTTGCATGATGTACAATGATGGTCTGTGATGGTCTATCTTCTCTTAAGCTAGAAAAGGCATGTTTCTCATTCCAAAATATCAAATGACACACCAAAACTTCATCAAGACATTTATGGATGCCTCATAGCCTCTTCTTTGTCCTTATATATACCATATACTCTCCAAGCTATCAAACTTAACTTATTTATCATTCATGCACTAGAATCACATGCTCTCTTTGACATGAATGACAACCAAACATCAATGACTATGCTCAATAATATTCTAATTATAGGAGACCTTGGAGCATAATTGTTGAGCATAAGATTCTAGTCTCCTCTATTTTGGTACCCCATTCTAGATTGGAAAGATAAAATTCCATTAAATATAACCAAGGAAGTTAGAAACTGATAGCTATTTGAATAAAGACTAGATTTTATGCCCATGTATCCAGTGGTGCCTTTGAGCTTATAAATTTTAGATCTATTTGTGAGTTTGAAATGAACAAGCTTGTTTCTCAACGATGAATTTTTTTTTTGTTGGGGCGTGTGACAAGCCCATGATTTTTATGTTTTTATCCTCATTTTCCATACTCACCTTTCTTGTTTATCATGTTTATAAACTATTTTACCATAATCTTTTATCCTTGGACAAACATGTTTTAAAACATAGCATTATGTTCTCATATATCTTTAAATAGTTATAATTTTATCTTGGAATCAAGTATATAACATTTATCTTTTACTATAAGATGCTTTTCTTCAGATTCCTTAGAGTTAGGTTAGAGGATGATTTTCCTCTTCCTTCTTTGAGGTTATTTGCTTGTTGAAACCTCCTCTCTAAGGTTTATCCCTAATGTAAGTTCTTGTGTGACTATAGGAGGTCCTCTTTTGTAGGTTCTTGTGTGACTGTAGGATGGTCTCCTTTTACAGGTTCTTATATAGCTACAAAAAGGTCTTTTTATATCTCCATCTCCTCTTCTACTTCTATTTTCTCTTCTACTTCTTTCTCTTCTTTTTCATCTTCCTCACTATTAATTTTTGAATTTATAGGTACTTGAAGAAAATATTCCTAACTTATATTAGGTCTAGTTCTCTATAATCAGTCTTGAATAATTAACTGATTTAAACAATGATGTGAGAGAAATTAGGATTACCTCTTTAAAATGCCTCTGCCATTCTTGTGACCATGTTACACAAGAAATTGGGAACATTTATCTCAATACCATGCTGTAAATGGTGTATGAATTTGAAGTGAATAACATGCAGCATGAAGCATGTTCCTTCACAAGTAATATATTTGAATATGAATACAATAACACTTTCCCATCTTCCTGACAATGATAACCATGTAGTGACCTATTTTGAAATCTCCAAGATTTCATTTCCTCTAATGAATTTTTGCCTCTCCAATTTGGAATCAAAATTATTTTTCCATAATTCCCCTATTCATGGTAATCTAGTAACTCTTTTGATGATGGTTTTAGTTAGCTTTATTTCTATTCCTCTCATTGTTTCCAGATTGTTATATAATGAGCTAACAAATTCTTATGCAATTCCTTGATCAAGAGCATATATCCTCTCAAAATATTGAACCCACCCTACATTCTAAAATAGGATCAGGATGTCTAGGTTACTAGTTAGAGGAGAGATATCAAGAAACTCATGTTTCAGTAAGTCCCCTCCCATACTGTAGGATGGAATTTTGATTATAGGGTTTGTGCTCTTGTAGCAAGGGTTATATAGATTTGGGTGGAATGTTTATGATTTTCTTTGGGAGATAAATAATCAATTTGAATTATAGAAACCCCCCCTAATTTAAATGGTAGCTTATCCTCAAGGGACATGGGTGACATGCATGAATGATTTACGAAAATGACAAGAAGTGGTAGCAACAATGTTCAAAGGTCATGTCAATCAATAAAACAAAAGATTTATTGGGATGGTGTGAAAAATTAGAGAGATGATGGAATTTTAATATAATTAAGACCTATCATATTTAAATAATTAAAACTTATGAAATGAAATAAGTATATAATAATTCCCTTAATACTTTTAGGAGTTCCTTTCATTAATGCATGAATGATGATTTGCAGTGGTAGATATGAGGTGTACTGGCATGTGTTAGCCTTTGATCAAAAGTAAAAATGCTTGGTGAGGAATGCAATGTATGGAGTGATAAAAATCCATCCAACAATGAGAAATGGTTCATGTGGCAACAAGAAGTTTCCAGCAGTAGTAATAATTATCCTGTAGCAACAAGAATTTCACCCTGTAGCAAAAATGAAAGTATTTTTTTGCTCCAAAAGAATAAATCTACAAGTAAAAACATCTGAAAATAAAAGTTTTATTGTTGTAGTTTTTTTTTAAAATTTTTTTTACAAATTTTGATCAGCGAGTGACCTAGTTTTATGATGCAATAACCATCAACAACTACTGAAGGTTTTTGGTGCTATTTTTTTTGGTTTTTTTTAAAAGATTTTTTGGTTCCACCTTAACTAGAATTGTAGAAGCCCAAGAGTTGGGATTTTATTCAACTTGAACTAATCCATTATGAATGACTTTGTTCGTATCTACATGAATCTTTATTACTCTTGGAAAATATTGGAGAAGGGTTGACAAAAACACCCTTCAGCTATAGGAATAGGTTGATTTACTTCATGAAGAAGAGACAAATGTTGTTCTTCAAGAAGTTGATGAGTGAGAGTCTTCTTGAAAAATTATTTTTTGTAAAAATTGAACTTGTGGCCATTAACAAGCAGTTGAAACCAAATAGAGTCAACGATCATGAGTTTTAAAGCTCCATTATATAAAACTTGCTTGATCTCATAAGGCTCAATCCATCTAAATTAAAGCTTTCATTTATGATCCTTGTATTTTGAGTCAAAAAAGAGTACCCAATCACTAGGTTGGAAATTATAAGTCTTTATGTTCCTATCATGCCAACCTACTCATTGTCTTTGCACAACTTCAGTGTGATGAAGTGTTTCCTTTCAAAGTTCATCAAGTGCATTCAGCTGCATGATCCTATTTTGTTGAGCTTAGGAAAGGTTTAAGCCAAATAAAGTGCTATCCTTAATGTTTTATGCTCAAATTAGATGGATAGAACAATATTTTTACCATAAACTAGTTCATATGGGGTGAAACTAGTTATGGTTTTTTAGGTGATTCTGTAAGCCCAAACTACTTCCAAAAGATGAGTTGACCAATATTTTTTATGCAAGCTGATAGTCTTAGTGAGTATATTTTATAATTCTCTATTTTTGACTTCCATCTGACCATTCAACTAAGGATGGTAAGGGGTAGACTTTTTGTGTTAGATTTCATATTCTTTTACCAAGGTAGCTGTGAGATCTGATGTAAACCATGGTCCTTGGTCTATGACTATTTTTCTTAGCACTCCATAGTGGGTGAAGATTTATTCATAAAATAACTCAACTAATTTCTCATCTTGAGCATGGGTTAAGGCCTTTAACTTAGCCCATTTTGTGACATAATTAGTGCACACCAATATATATTCCTTATTATTGGATTTAGGATCTATGGGACCTACAAAATTAAGTCCCCACTTGTCAAAAGGTTTCAGAACCAGTTGTAGCTATAATAACATTTCATTAGAGTGAGTTAGTTTCTCCATACATTGACATTGATCACATTTTTGAGTATACATCATGGCATCCTTATGAAAATAAGGTCAATAATATTTGGCAGTAAGTACTTTCATAGTAGTTTATTTGGAAACAAAGTGACCCTCATAGGGTTAATCATGGTAAGCTTTAAGAATGTCATAAGCTTCATCTTCTCAGATACATCTTCTCATAACTAAATCTGGTCTAATAATAAAGAGATATCATACAATATAGGAATAATGTTTGCTCTTTTATATTAGATGCTATTTTTCTTTAGGTAAAAAATGTTGTGGTAGTGATCCTATAGCAAGATACTTAGCAATGTCTATGAACCAAGGAGATTGAATAATTACTATAAACAATGCTCATCAAGAAATGAATAATTAACTATAGGAATTTTATCATCATTTTGTAGGTGAGATATAAAATTTTGGTCTATCCACAATGGTAATATCAAATTTTTGTAACAAAAACAACCATCTAATTATCTTACCTATTACAATAGGTTTGTTCATTAAATGCCTAATTGCTGCATGATCTATGTGGATGAATACTTGGTAACTTGTAATTTAGTGTCAAAATTTATTGATGGTATAGACAAATACAATAAATTTCTTCTTTGTTATAGTGTATTTAGTTCATCCCCTTGAAGATTCTTGCTAATAAAATAGATTGCATAACTCAAAGATTCATCTTTTTGGCCAAGGACAAATCCTAAAATGGTGTTGGATGCATATGTGTGGATGTGAAAATACTTTATTTTTATCAATCCCTCTCAGAATAGGAGTCATTATCAAAATATCCTTAAGTTTCTAAAAGGCAATTTGATAATCATTAGTCTAGGTAAATTCAACATCCTTAGTGTGCAATCCAAATAATGGGGTGGTAATTTTATTGAAGTTTTTGATGAATCATCTATAATAACTAGCATGTCTTAAAAAATTTCTAACATCTTTTTGATTTTTTTGTGTGGGTAAATCCTTAATGATACTTATCTTTACTGGATTAACTTGAATTCTATCAAGGGAGATGTGATGACCCAACATAATCCCTTCAATCATAAGCATATAACACTTTTCATTGCTCAAAGATAATTGGTGGTCTTGGAAATATTGAAGAACTTTCTCTAGGTTTTTAAGAGTTTCTTTAAATGTCTACCCATATACAGTGAATACATCCATGTAAATTTCAACACATTCATGGGAGAGATCAGAAAAGATGTTCAAAACAACCCTTTGAAAAGTAGTTGGAGCATTGTAAATACCAAATAGTAAGATGACATAGGGATATGTTCTCTAAAGGCAAGTAAAAGTGGTTTTATCTTGGTCTTATGGAGCTATACGTATTTGATTATAACCACTATAGCCATCTAGGAAGGAAAAATACTTTTTCCCTACTAATGTATCTAGTACTTGATCAATAAATGGAAGGGGAAAGTGATCCTTTTTGGTAGCAACATTCAACTATTAGTAGTCAACATAAATATGCCATTCCCCCATTTATTATATAAAATAACCAAGAGAGAGACCCATTGACTATCCAAAATGGGATAAAAAAATCTTGCATACAAGAATGTTTGCAACTCAATTTTAATAATGTCTTTAACTATAGGATTCATTCATCTTTGAGGTTAGCGAAAAGGTTTGCATTCTTATTTAATGTAAATGTGATGCATGCATAAAATTGGGGGTATTCCTCTCATGTCATGGTAGTCCCAAGCAAATGCTATATGTGCTTTCTCAACATTGTAACTGGGTTTCTTGTTGGGGTGTTAAAGAAGTGCTAATGTTGAGAGGTTTATTTGGTATAATGTCAACTTGATTTGTTAAAGAGACCATGGTTTCTATGTTGGTAATTAAATGAACATAAATACATTGATGGGGAAGTAAATGATGAAATATCCAAATTTCTCTTATAGTTCTATCTAGGTCATTTCCAAAAAAAGTATCCTGAAGTGGGCATGATGTAAATTCCAACATGTTTGTGGCTACAAGATCCTATTGATAGGCGTTTTACAAGATACCAAAAAGGATAGTGTCTTCTTCTTGTGTCTGCAACGCTGGACTCCAGTCAATTGTAAATAGAGTTTACAAGAAGATAACTTACTCAAAGTCATCAATCTAAGAAGTTACTAGGAAGGCTTATTTGATGGATAAAGAACCAATTTCTTGGTGTCATTTCCATTAGAAATTAACATTTTTCCTAACCTATAACCAATAAGAGCATCAGTGGTGGCTAACCATGGGTGGCTAAGAATGAGAGGATAACCTCCCAATTTAATTTTTGGCTGTAAAACAATAAATTCTACAAGATATTTCTAAGAATCCATAGTGATAACTAGATCTTCAATAATCCATTCAGGCTTAATAGTTGACCTATCGACTATTTATAAGATGGTCGATGTTGGACAAAGAGTTATAAGTTTTAATTGCTGAATGGTCTCCATTGTCATCATGTTAATGGTTGAACCTAAGTCAATTAAATTATTGGAGATGGGTTGGCCATGGATGCTAACATTGACTATAGAACTTTTAGAATTAGAGTATTTTGGGGGAACTATGTTTTCCACATAATATCTGCTAGTTGGCTAATAACTTAGAATGTTTTAGGATCTTTATTTTTTCTTCTTGATTTTTCAAACATAGATCTTTCAAAACCTTATTATAGATAGGAACATCTTTTATTGCTTGAAAGAGTGGAATTTTTATGCACACATTATCTATTTATCCTAATATATCAAATTTGGGTTCTGGTTGAGGATGTGAGATGTTTAATCTCTTCAAAAAAGGAGGATTGTCAGGTTTTTTTTGGTTTTTTAGAGCACTTGGCTCAAGAGTGGACATGGGTGGTTGTAGATTAGTATGGATTGGATTAGGTTCTTCAATTTTTTTATGATTATGGGTGAGGTGGGTTGTGTAAGAACACATCCTAAGCAAATATGGACATGATTGATATCCAAGGTGTATGTTGGATATTGTATTATTTTGATAGATTGTGTTTGGTTGAACCAACTTATTATCAGGGTTGGGGATATGCTGGGTGGGTAATTGAGTGGTTATATTAGGTTGCTAAGTGTTTGGAATTAAGGACTACTATTGTGGTTGATGGATTTCTTAAGGAAAGCCTTGATTACCTCTTTATTATTGTTGCCATGGATTAGATGGAAAGATCCATTATTAGTTTTAGAATCACCCAAGTAGAGGTTGTTATCTATTTTGTTGCATTCATAACTGATTTTGGGGTAGCTTCCAATTTTTTAAGGGTCAATTTTAGTTTGGAATATTTGTCCAAGAACCATATTAAGGATTATTTGAGAATTGATAATTTGAAAACATAGATTTTGATGACCTTTGCACCCATAGTTTCCATTAAGGCATGTAAAATAATTGAATCTCATCTCCTCCTATGGCATGTAGCTCCACTATTTTAGGATTATCCTTAGTTATGTTAGCTACCCAAGATTTCATATAATAACATGTGCATTCCACCTTCTTTTTTATTTATTCAAGATAATAGGCAGCTAAGGAATTTTTAGTTTCTTCTTGTTTCCTCTGTGTATGCAATGTATTAAGGTAAGTGGCTAGATGGCTAATAATGTCCTATTTCATGTTCTAAAGTAGGTTGTTGACTTCACATTTAGATAGTCCTAATGTAGATTCTATAGGAAGGGTTCTACCCTTACTTTTGTTCATGGTTGATCTGGAGTAGTTTGTACATAAAACTATTAGTTCATTAAAGGACAATGTAGAAACATCACCACTAAATATTAAGTCTAGTGCCTCCAGATAACCATCTCTAATTCCTTTTAAGAATATCAAATTGATAGATTATTTCACCATTATAATCTATTTGGACTTTTATAGGCTAACATAAATCTTTCCATATATTCCTCTAATGACTCATCATCAGCTTGTGTCATTCTAAATATATTATCTCTCTTGTAGTTTCTACTTTGACAATATTATTAGTATGTCAATAAAAAATTCTCCTTCATTTATTCTCAAGTAGAAATGACATCCTTTCTAAGTCCCATGAACCATATAAGTGTTATTGGAAATAGCTTAAGTTTTTAAGCATCTTGATTATAATCATAGTTGTGGCATAAGATGTTAAACTCAAAAAGAAATGTGTTTAGATCTTTAGATGCTTTTTCCCTAAAAGTAGGGAGGGTGGAGTGAGGAATATTCTTCATAGATGAATTTAATTTAGGAGTAAAGATAGAAAATTCAAAGGTAGCAAATTCATTGGTAGTGTTTTATTCCTAGAGATCCTCCATGAATACTCTTTATGTTGGTAGATTGGAAGTTATTGACACTCCTCAAAATTCCTATCAATTCTTCTATTTACTGGGGTGTAGAAGATGGAGACTTTATCTTGTTTTTTTTGGATATATGGCTTCTTATAAAATTAGGATGGTGTAAAGGTTTCAAAATATTAAGCTTGTGTTTTAACAAAGAGTCTTTCTAAATTGGAAGATTATATTGGCTTGGTATTTTTTCTAGGAGCAAGAATAGCCTTGAATGCCTCCTTCACAAGAAATTTAGGTGATGAAGGAAAGTGAACTTCAGATTCCTGATTATGAGGTGATAAGGTGGGGATCCTCAAGGGTGGTACATGTGGATTTATTTTATGGGTATGAACCTCTTCAAAATCTCTAGCTTATGCTACCGACCCAACAAAAAATTACTCCTTTTCTACCTCTTCTGTTGATAATTATAAGTGATCTTCAAGAATCTATTCATGCTCTTCAAATGCTACAAGATGAATTCATGCTCTCGTAGCAATGGGTAAATATTCATACAAAAATATTTCTTATATGATTCCCTTCTCTTTGCATGTATGTCAACCACTTTTTTTTTTTTAAAATTTTTTGCCCACCCTGCTTGTATAGGGTTAGTAATATGGATTTATAAAAAAAAATTACACTATTCGACTTTGTAAAAAAGAAAATTTAAACTATGAAAATAGGAAATAGTTAATTTATAAAATAACAAGCTTTTAAAATAAAAAAAGTAATAAACATCTAAAAGCAACCACTATTAAGATTGAAGATTTCTAGTGTGTGACACCCTTCATCGATAACAGTGCCAAAAATGATTACCAATAAATTCAAAATCAAATATACTTATCTTGATAAAAATGACAAAAGAGAGTTACTAAAGAATTATATCTTCTACTTCATTTAGATGTCAGCTCGAGGGTGTAAACTTGATAGGATGACATCACTATATGTGCACACTTAATCTTCTAATTTGACCTTCTATTGATTGTAATCTAGAATGCTAAAAATCATGTAAGAAATGAAATACTGAAATTGAACACTCATATAAAACTATGAATTAAATGCTTACACTATTTTATATGTGGAAGTTTCCTTAAAACAATTCTATGCAAAGCTCAATATCACATGATTCAAAAATAGAATACATAAATGAACAAAATAATATGCTTATCTAATTAATGGGTTGGATTGCTGCTATAAGACTTCTAAAGGGGGCCCTTCCTCCTTATGATTTTAGTTTCAATCCTTCTTCTTACAACAATGAAATAGTCTCAAAAATAATTGTTCATATTAATCAAATGCAACAAAGAATAGCTGTAGATAAATTACAATAACAGTTGTCTTACTGAATGTACTTATGCCATACTTCTCTAATTGATCTCTACTCTCCCTCAATCCTATTACTACACACACACACACACACACACACACACACACACACACACACACACACACACACACACACACACACACACACACACACACACACACACACAAAAATAGGAGAGATTATCTTATACAAAAAAAATACATTCCAAACTAAGAAACATTCCGCTGTAGGATAACATAAATTAGTTCCTTTACTAAGGCTGCCATTCATACGGATCTTACAACACTACTTCAAGACAAACTAAGCTATTTTAATCTTCAACCGAATATTTATTACACTCCATGGAGGTTTTTATATTTTTTGAAAGTTGGTTGAATTAGGACTCAAATTCTATTTGTTTGTAGCTTTGGTTATGTAGTAATTGTAGGATATGTTTGCATGATGAAATCCCTTTCCTATAGGATGGTCCGTGATATATACCTATTATTTTAAAACATATTTAAAACACATTATAGATAAAAAATCATCCTACATTAAGAGATAAATATTATATACTTGATTCCAAGATAAAAGTGTAACTATTCAAAGATATATGAGAACATAATGCTATTTTGTAAAACATGGTTATCCAAGGATAAAATCTTATGGGAAAATAGTTTATAAACATGATAAATAAGAAAGGTGAGTATGACCAATGGGGGAAAAAACATGACAATTCTGGAGCTCATCAATGGTATAAAATGGTTCAAGCTAAAACATTGGTATAATGAAACTCATTAATAATCTTGGATACAGACACGAGGATTTGATAAATGCAACAAGGGTAGTCAAAGGATTCAACAGACAAAAATAACACCTTGGAATTCATTATGCTACCTCTTAAAGTAGGCCTTGAAATAATTTCTACCTCTTTTTAGTAATACCAAGTAAAAGGGTATTTTACCTGTTGCTATGATACACATGGATACATAAGCTTAATGCAGTACCATCATCAGTACATATGTGTCAAGTATATACATTGCAATAGGGTGGATATAGTTTTATATATTCCATATGAGTATTTGATTTAGCTAGAGGCATTTCCTCTTCCACCCTCACCACCACCACATTTAGTTACTTCACTATTTAAGTTACTTATACATAGTTAATCCACCTATGTAGGTTCATTCTACACTATCAGTTAATCTACTTATTCATGTTTATTCTATGTAGATAGTGTTGACGTAGGAAATTGCACCCTTAGCAGGAGGTCAAACCCCTGCCTTCTCCTCACAACATGGAAACTCCCCTCTCACCTGTGGGACTAATGAAGCTGGAGGGGAAAGTCTCTAGATAAGGGCTAGCTCCCTTTGATGCATCATGTTTGTTCTAGTAAGTGCTAATACATACATATATATAGATATATAAAAAGGTGGGGGGGGGGTGAAAAGGGAGGAAGATACAAGAAAACAAACTACTTTAAAGAGGTGATGCACCAAAATAAGGTCAACCTTCACACATCACTCTTGAAATTAGACAAATGCATACATACAAGTCACACTTGGCAGAAGGACCAGGTTGCTAGAAACTGGCAAGGAGACCTTAATGGAAAATACAAAAAAAAGAAAGAGACCACCAAAGGTGCTGTGAGATGCACACTTATGTAGTAATTTCCTCTATTCTGGTCTTCCAAATGTCAGCTCTTCTCCTTTCAACTACATAAGTGGTGCCTTGTAGAGAACAGGTACGTTGGTGTTGGACCTGTGAGAGCATCAAGAGACAATGACTGAACACAAACAACACTCAACACATACTCTGAAATATCTATCCAAAATGGAGGTAAAAAACTATGTTTATTGATTCAGGTGGAAATTTTGCCAGGGCTACACCTTAGCAAAATGTGGAAGATCTCTTTACAAAATGACAAGTATTTCAATATATAAGAGAAGCAAGGAGGCCCATTTGGTGCTCCTTGTTTTACAAGTGGCATACACATCCCTTCATGGGAAGAACAAGTCACTCAAAATATTAATGAGCTATTCATTTTGTCTGCTTGAAATTTGCATTTTCAAGGTCAATACACGGTTTGTCCACTCATAAATGTGAAATGGAGAAAACTGGTTGCTTTACTAGCTGTTTGCATCCTTTAGTGATCAATTTGCTGGCACTATTTCACCTGCCAGAGTCACTTCTCAAATTGGTGCCACTTGGACTAACCACTTACTCATTCCTTGCTTATCACTTTGTCTTTTCTCCATTTTGTCTCTTCTGACTCCTTTGGCCCTCGGGGCGAACATCCTAGTGGGTCACTACATTTTGAGCTCCTTTTCATGGTTAGGCTCTCCTAGTTCAAAAACAAATGGCCATTTCACTTTGTTAACTTTGACATTCTCTTGGGTGTCACCGTCTTTGTCACAACACTGTCGGGTCCATTTGGCTTCCTCTGCAGCTTATCTTCCTTGGCCTTCTGCAGGCATTCTTTCCTTTGTCTCTATCACCTTCCCGTTGAAAAATGGTTCAACGATTCAAAGGTTCAATGAAGCACGCCAATTAACTGTTGAACCAAAGCTGATGAACCTTTGCCTTTGAACCAAGACCATTGAGCTGATGCAACCAAAAAATGAATTGGCCTTAAACAACAGGGGAGAAGTTGACTAAAATTTTTCTTGTGGGCAAAATTGGTCAATAGATTAGTGACTCACAGGGGAAGAATGCCTGCTATGCTTAAAAGCCAGTTGCCTTGTAGTCCATTAGGTGTGGAGTCAGATGTAGCTATGAAAGAGTTAGCAATAGCCCCAAAGATTTGAGAATCAAATATGAAGCCTTTACCCCATACACAAAGGGAAACACACAAGGCTAAAAACACTACCTATACAACTGCACTTAGGGAAAGCAAGAAAAGAAACTGAAAACAAACTACTGTATACAGCTAACTAGGAATGTTTGCCTCCCTCCTGGATCAAAGGGAAAATTTCTTAAGTCCCCTTCTTGGCAAGAAGACTTATGGTGCTAGGCAAGTAGCTGAATAAAAAAGAGAATTGGTGACCTGGTCTTCTAGCCTATCACCTGCATTGGCTGGAATTCGAGTGGATCAAATTCAAACATGACTCCAACATACATGTATTCTTCTTGTCCCTAGATGCTTGTTGAATGCTGGTCCTTCATATTGGTGCTCTTCACCAAGAAATCAATGGCTACTGGCTTATCACCGTTAGCCCTTTGACATGTACATTCCCTTTGTAATGCATCATGGTCTAACCCATTTCCTTTTGCTTCATTGTAGGTTCTGTTCGACTCATCCTCTACTTCCTCTTGGCCTTCTTGAAGAAGGGTGACTGTTGTGATGTCTGAAATGGACTCACAAAATGATTGCTCATCCCATAGAACATTGCCTCCCTATTTAAATCTCTCTTCTTCAAAGCATTCCTCCAAGAAGACAAAGTTCTCCTTTTCCTCCTCCAACTCAAGCTCTTTAGCATAGTCATCTTCATCATCAAAATAACAAGGAAGTTCTTCAAATAATGGGGAAGAGAGCTCACCATGCTTTTGTTCCTCTTCGTATTGCTGGAACATCTGCATATATGCATGCCTTGAGTCTTTTCCAACACTAATAAGGTCTTCACAAGAAGCATCAATGATGATTTCTTCTTCATTGTCGATCATGATAGTCTCTTGGGGAACTACAGATTGGACCTTCTACTCCTCACCTGCCTCTTGCAATATAGGTTCCTCCTTGAGAAGGGGTGAAGTGGGAAAAACACGTGGAAGGGGAGGTAGTCCTTGAGATAGAATCAAATGATTCTCCTCCTTCCACTTGGTCAGCACTTCACCAATATCAGGTGTGGCCTGATATTTCTCTTAGAAGTGTGTAGATGGGGTGTGTTCAGACATGGAATGTGCCATTGGGTCTGAACCATCCATCACACACTGGCTGAGGAATATTTCTTTAGATTCCAACTCTACAATTCTCCTGGCTAGATCTTCTTGGAAAAGCCTTTCTTGGAGATCATAAGAATCATGAATAGGATCAACTTTATCCTTTTCAAGGTCTCGAGAAAAACCTTGCTTCTCTTCTTTCCTATTCTATGATTCCATCATTTCCCTCCAAGTCAGGAGTGTACCATCAAGGCGAAAGATCTTGGGATTGGAAGTTTCCCTTCTGGTTGAAGGGTGACTAGGAGGGCTGCTTGAGGTGATTCTCTAAAATTTTTGAGTCTGATCGAAGTCATATGAAGGAACACAAGACCCATGATTTTGCACAAAAGAATTATACATATAAAAGTAGATTTCTGATGGCACCAGGCTACTTAACCAACAGATTCAACTCAGAGTCACCATTGGTGTTGATGCAAAAGCCTCCAAAGGCTGGTCGGTTGAAGAACACACCAAAAATTATGTAACTCTTTGGCCAAAACCTATCCCAGTTGGTCCCACTGGGCGTGGCAAAACTGTTAATGCAAGAAATTGCACCCTTAGCAGGAGGTCAAATCCCTGCCTTCTCCTCACAACATGGAAACTCCCCTCGCCTGTGGGACTGAAAAAGCTAGAGGGGAGAGTCTTTAGATAAGGGCTAGCTCCCTTTGATGCATCATGTTTGTTCCAGTAAGTGCTAATACATACATACATACATACATACATACATACATACATACATACATACATACATACATACATACATACATACATACATACATATATATATATATATATATATATATATATATATATATATAAAAGAGGGGGTGAAAAGGGAGGAAGATATAGGAAAACAAACTACTTTAAAGAGGTGTTGCACCAAAATAAGGTTGACCTTCACACATCCACTCTTGAAATCAGAAAAATGCATACATACACTTCACACTTGGCAGAAGGACCAGGTTGCTATAAACTGGCAGGGAGGCCTTAATGGAAAATACAAAAAAAAGAAAGAGATCACCAAAGGTGCTATGAGATGCACACTTATGTAGTAATTTCCTCTATTCTAATCTTCCAAATGTCAGCTCTTTTCCTTTCAGCTATAGAAGTGGCACCTTGTAGACAATAGGTACGTTGGTGTTGGACCTGTGAGAGCATCAAGAGATAATGACTGAACATAAACAACACTCAGCACATACTCTAAAATATCTATCTAAAATGGAGGTAGAAAACTGTGTTTATTGATTCAAGTGGAAATTTTGCTAGGGCTACACCTTAGCAAAATGTGTAAGATCTCTTTATAAAATGACAAGTCTTTCAATATATAGGAGAAGCAAGGAGGCCCATTTGGCACTCCTTGTTTTACAAGTGGCATACGTGTCCCTTCATGGGAAGAACAAGTTGCTTAAAATATTAATGCGCTGTTCATTTTGTCTGCTTAAAATCTACATTTTCAAGGTCAATACAGGGTTTGTCCACTCATAAATGTGAAATGGAGAAAACCAGTTGCTTTACTAGCTATTTGCATCCTTTAGTGATCAATTCACTGGCACTATTTCACTTTCCAGAGTCACTTCTCAAATTGGCGCCACTTGGACTAACTGGTTACTCATTCCTTGCTTGTCACTTTGTCTTTTCTCCATTTTGTCTCTTCTGACTCCTTTGGCCCTCAGGGCGAACATCCTAGTGGGTCACTACATTTTGAGCTCCTTTTCATGGTTAGCGCTCTCCCAGTTCAAAAACAAACAACAATTTCACTTTGTTAACTTTGACGTTCTCTGGGGCATCACCATCTTTGTCACAACACTGTCAGGTCCATTTGGCTTCCTCTGCATCTTATCTTCCTTGGCCTTTCGCGGGCATTCTTTCCTTTGTCTCTATCACCTTCCCGTTGAACCAAAAATTGTTCAACAGTTCAAAGGTTCGATGAAGCGCACCGATTAACTGTTGAATCGAAGCTGATGAACCTTTGCCTTTGAACCAAGACTGTTGAACTGATGCAACCAAAAAATGAATTGGCCTTAAACAACAGGGGAGAAGTTGACCAAAATTTTGCCTGTGGGCAAAATTGGTCAACAGATAGTTTAGAGGAAAGCAATTGATTTTCATAAATGACCAATATTTTAATGCCCATTATATTAAAGAGTCATTTACAATTTACATTGGACATTATATATTAGATCAATAGTAAGATAGTATTATAAATAGATCACCATGTTCTAATAGCAATAAAATGACATATTTCTCTTAATATACAACAAATTATATAGGATGTTATAATACCTATAGTTACTAATCACCCACATGATCCTATGAGTCATGATGACGATAATTACATGACAAAATGAGATCATTTTTTAGATTTAGATACATTAACACATTATATTACTCGCTCATGACGTGTGACCATTTTCATGTTTGATAAAAGAATTACACATGACTATCCCATTTAATAGATAACTAGTTAGCATTTACTCATTTTAAAAATATTTCAAAAATAAAAAAATTCAAAAAATTCAAAAATTCAAAAATTTGAAAAAAAAATCAGAATATAATCATGACATGTTTTCTAGTTACATTATTCATTTATGTTATTTATCACATGTTTTGTAGATTACATATAATTTTTTATAAGCATATTAATTTCATGATATATATGAGTGTGATGTAGGACATACATGTTACACTTGATATTCAAATGCATAGATGTAGAACATTATTATACCCACATGCCATGTCAATGCTGGAAGCATATTATTTCATAGGTTAAATTATTAAATGTTATATATTTATATGACCTTTGAATTTATAATGTTGATCTACATTGATTGCTTACAAATGTATATATTTGGCTTATATTATTTACATTACTACATTTCATGGATATGGTACTTTGCTATGATGTAAGATTGACATTGATTGATAGTGTAAACTAGTTTAACTTGTTCTATGTTTCTTTAATTATATTTAATTTCCTATAGGATAATAATTGGTTATTGCTTATTCAAACCTTGGAATTTTTTATGAAAATTTATTATTGGAGTGTATTGTTGTATGCCTCTTTATTTTCAGCCCCTATCCTTATACGACATTAAGTAATATTGTGGGCATCACGACCATATAATTATGCACTTATGAGTGGATACATCTAGGATTGTCTTATGAGTTTATTGAGTTTGAAGTGTTGTGATACATATCACACACCTTCCAATTTGTGTGTGGTTCCATGATTTATATCATGTACCTTCTTATGTAGTTCATTATTCAATGCTTATATCAATTATGGTTATTACTGCATACCTAATTTCTATATCTATGTTGACATGACACTTATATGCCTTGCATTACATGTTTCATATATGATTTCATGATCTATTCATGACTATGATGACTTATTCTCCACATGTTAGCATATGCTTCTACATGACTAAATATTTATAAATTAACATAATGTAGTTAAATATTTTATTATGAGATGATTTATTTACATGATACATCCATTGTATCTAAATGTGGGCATATTAGTAGGATTTTCATATAAACTCAAGATTTCATGCAAAAAAATATTATATTTTGAACAATTTACATGATTCAAAGAGTTTAGACTGGTTCAAATGATCACATTGGTTTCAATATGGGACATTTATTTATATATTCAAATAAAATTAAGGGCATATGCCATGTATATGCATACATTTCATAGGGACATGAGATACATAGTTTTACATATTTATAGATTTAGACATATTCTAAGGGCATATGCACATGAGTTATAAGTTTTTAGATTTAGAAAAAACTGAAATATATATGTATAACATTCAATATCATATGAGAAATGATTGGAATATTTTTTGGGGCATGGATATTGTTCATACACATACATAATATTATAGTTTTCTATTATGGCATTGATGGTACTTAGAAGTGAGCACTTTAAAAATATAAGTCTACATTTAGAGGTTGATTCAGTAATTTGAGTAATGCAATTAAGGTTAAGCGATTCTCAATGACCAAGGAATTAATATGTGAGCCATATATGTGGCTCACCCATTTCATTTTAAGTTTAAAAATTAGCTACATGAGTAGCATTATTAAGGTTCAACAATGCTCAAGGTCCTAGTCACTACTCAATTATCATGAGGATTGGGTCATTACTCTTCCCAACCCATGGCCTTACCTTAGTACATAAATAGGGGCATGATCATCTGAAAATTCTCTAATGTTTTAGTAGGAAGCATACTTCTCCAATGCTTCAATAAGGAAACATCATATCCAATTTAGTATAAGGAAATATATTTCATCCACTCACAAGTGTATTCCTTCATCACTCTTTAAGTTTAAAAAATTTCAAGTTTCATTTTAGATTTCATTTTTATATATGGACATTGATTGTTGCATTTTCATTATAGGTTTATTTGGAGAAAGCTATACATTCGAATCCCCCTCACAAATAAAAAATGTGTTGTATACATTCAGCTACATATATTTATTATTTATTTATTTTTTATATAAAAAGGGGGCAAAAACTTCATTAAAACTCAGAACATCAGATTACAAAGCATCAAATGGCCAAAGCCCCAGAAACCAAAGAATACCACAGAAAAAACACAAACAAAACCATCATGCCCCAATACCATTTTTGTCTTCTCCAAGAATCCTTTCTAGGTTCTAACATAACTCATTGGGCATCTATGCCCATCCATCAACCTTTCGACCGTCTATATCCTCTGATGGCCATTTTGCTAGGCAATCAGCCACCCTGTTCCATTCCCTTGGAACGTGGGCATAAGGCATTGAATCCATGAATGAACTAATCTGTAATATCTACTGCACTATCATAGACAATTGCTATCTCACATCTATAATCTTCCTCTCAAGGAGCAGATTGATTAGGATTTGTTAGTCGGCTTCACACATCACCCTCCTCCACCCTAAAGCATAAGCTCTCTTCAAGGCATATAGAATAGCCAATCCCTCCATCCTATTAACTTTTTACACACCCATATTAGCCAAGAAAATAAAAACCACTGATCTAGAGGAATCCCTACCAATCCCACCAATCCCAACCGGGCCTAGATTACCCCTAGAAGAACCATTAGTATTAATTTTCAAAAGTCCCATGGGAGGGGATATCCATTTCCCACTCCTTTGAATTTTTTGCTTCCCACATCTACCTCTCCTAACACAAACTGAGGCCAGAGATATACCCTATATGCCAAACCTATCAACCATCTCAGTGTCCCCCTTCTCTAGTGGCAAAATAATCTCACTCTTAACTTCTATAGTCTCTTGGATCATTCCTATAATTCTACTCCAAACCTATTAAATCCCCAATTTTTCATCCCAAAAAATTTTGCGATTCCTTTCCAGCCAGACTTGCCAAAGCAAAAAATTGGTCCAACGTACCAAGCATCTTGCAAGAAGGGAGCTGCGAAGGGCGGTCTACTTAATCTAAACCAAAAATTAGCAAGGGAGGATGCGTACACATACTGACACATCCACACGTCCCACTAGGAGTGCCATAGTTGGCGAGTGAAGGAGTAACAAAAGAATAGATGTGGCAAATCCTCCTCCTCGCCACTACACAAAACACATCTTGAAGGACCATCAAAGCCTCTCTTCCAAATATTCTCCCAAGTCAGGCATCTATTCCAAACCAAAGTCTAGGTAAAGTAATTACACTTTAGCCAAGAGAAATTGCTCCAGACTCTTTTCCACTAAGGAACTTCCCCCCTCATCAAATTGCTGAGCAATCAATTCCTGATAACCAGAAGACACAATGCACTTACCCTTGGGGTTAGGGGACCAAGCTAGCACATCACCACCCCTAAGTGCATTGAAATTGTGATAGGAGAGGATGATGTTTAGCTCTACACACTCTGCCTCCATCCCAAGAATTGACCACTCCTCTGGGGTCTTCCATCTCACTTCCATCAACTATCCATGAAGGGAGAGGGACTTATAGTTGCACACCCTAGTCCACCCAGCTTCCCTAAATCTCTGTGATAAAGCATATAGATGAGGATATTGAATAACTATGGGGGGGTAGCCATCCCAAGAGTCATGCCAAAATTATGCCTTTATCCCATTCTTGCAAATCCAGAATAGGCCTCTCTTAATCAGTGCAACTCCTTTCTTGAGAGTAGCCCAAATCACCGAACCTTTCCCTGTCAAACTATACCTTGGGATATCCTTCTGGGGGATCCCAAAAAAATACTTATGAGATAAGATCTTGGCCCAAACTTAGTCTTGTTCCTCACACCATCACTAATATAATTTGGCTACTAGGGCCATACCTGTTAGCAATGACTGCCATAATCCCAAGCCCCCAAACCTTTTTGGGCTACAAACAACCTCCCACTTAATAAGGCTCCACTTCATCGATGATAAGTTACCAACACATAAGAACTATCTTGCCAAGGAATCAAAGCCCTTAACAAAACTCATCAGTGCCACTTGTATCATACACCTATAGAGAGGAAGAGCCTGCACCACTAATTGAATTAGTTGGACCTGACCAGTAAAGGACAACCACCGATGGGTCCAATGATTCACCTTGGCTTAGAACTTGTTCAAAATCACCTACCATGATTCCTTGGACTACCTCCTTGCAGAGATAGGGATCCCAAGATATAATAATGGGAGACTTCCAATTTGGAACTAGAGAATATCAACCACTCTTCGTTGAATGGGTGGTGGAGTGTTGAAGAAAAAAATTGAAGACTTGTCCTCATTAATTAATTGTCTTAAGGCAACCAGGTAAGCATCCAAGCCTTTGTGAATATTAGCTACCTCCCTTATAGTAGCCATGCCCATCAAAGTCACATCATCCACAAATTGTAGGTGAGATTGAATAAGAAGGCCACCTCTCCATTTCCAGCCTTGAATAATGCCATCATCAACATTCCTTTTAATCAATCATCCCAGACCTTCTGCCAAAAGAAGAAATAGGTAAGGAGATAAAGGGTCACCTTACTGCAAACCATGTGAGGCCCCAAAGAGATTAGAATGCTCCCCATTCACCAAAACTGAGAAAGAAGTCAAATTCAAACAACTCATAACCCATCGGATCCAATCTTTCTCAAAACCAAAAGTGCCCAAGACCTTCTAAAGAAAGGACCAACAAACTCTGTCATATGCCTTGGACATGTTCAGCTTGATAAACATAGCCTTCTCTTTGGACTTGGTCATGGAATGGATAGTCTTTGTAGCCACCACTATCCCATCCAAAATCTGACAGCCCTCCACAAAGCCACTTTACTCCTCTAAGATCAACATTGCTAGCCAATTTTTTAACCTTTCAGTAATCAGCTTAGATATAATTTTATAATTTACATTGCAAAGGGAAATGGAATGAAATTGACTTAACCGATCAGCCCCCTCCCCCTTGGGAATGAGAGCCAGGAAGGTAGAGTTCAGGGCCTGAAGCATTTGCTTGTTACTCTGGGATTCTTGTACCACTACTAATAAATCTAATTTGATAATTTCCTAGAATTCTTGAAAGAATTCAATTGAGATACCATCTGGACTAGGAGCCTTTCCTTTTTGCATCATGAAAATAGTCTTTTCTAGTTCCTCTAAGGATATGGGTCTCATCAGATGCTCCTTCATTTCTTGAGAAACTAAAGAAGGAATATAGGAGAGTACCTGAGCCTCTACATCTAATTCCCCCTGCCATTCCTCTTTGAATAAATAAGAAAAATACTACATTGCTTCATTATAGATATCTTGCATAGAAGAGATAACCTCTCCCCTATCCATCACCAAAGATGTTATCACATTACCATGTTGTCTGGCTCTTACCAAATTGAAGAAGAAGGCAGTGTTCTTATCCCCCTCTTATAGCCACTCGATCCTAGATTTCTATTTCCAAAAGATTTCCTCTCTCAGCTCCCATTCTTCCAAAGTTTTTACTGCCCTAGTTTCCTCCCTCAGCATAAACTCAGACAACCCCTCCTCCCTAATCAATCTGGTAATGTCATTCAACTCCATTTACACCTCCTTTTTCTCTTGGAAGATGTTCCTAAAGCTCTGATGATTCTACTATTTGAGCTGATACTTAACAAATTGGAGGAGCTTACAAAAATATACATTGCTATACCAGCTACAGGCCTGCCTACTCTCCACCATTCAACAACTCATCCAAACAGGTCTAGGTCCCTGAACCACATGAGTTGGAACTTGAAAGGTAGATTTTGAGGTAAATGGGTAGAAGAAATGGTAAGCTTTATGGGCCAGTGATTCGAGCCTCTCCAATCTAAAATCTTGGAGCTCGAAGACCACAAGCTGCCCACCCAAAAGCAAGAGGTCATAAATTGGTCTATGCATTCAGCAATGCAACTATTGCCCACCCTTCTATTGTTCCAAGTGAACTGACCATTATAAGGCTTAATATCCACCAAATTGAGTGCCAAAATCTTATCCCAGAGTAAAATGGAAGAAGGCTCCAATTTTGTATTACCTCCCCATTTTTCCATTAAGTCCATAATAACATTAAAGTCTCCAAACATAATCCATGGCAAATAAGGAAATACACTGTGAACTAGTTGAATATTATTCCAAACAAGAAGCTTACCTTGGAAATATATAAGGGCATAGACATTCAAGAAAAAAACATACTCACCTGACTCAATGCATAAGGAAACCATAGATAAGGAGGATTTGAAGGAGATCTAGGACACAGGCTGAATCTTATGTGGGTTCCACAGACAAGCCACGCCCCCCAAAGACCCCTGGGCACCGATGCACTAACATAGAC
Organism: Torreya grandis; assembly: GCA_037957365.1. NCBI lineage: Eukaryota > Viridiplantae > Streptophyta > Pinopsida > Cupressales > Taxaceae > Torreya > Torreya grandis. Next base: position 539,651 of record JARHVA010003455.1, on the reverse strand, counting down.
CATGCTTCCATAGCTTATGTGTGATACTCATCATATAATCCATTGAAACCTTAGTTTCCTAAAGAAAGAGGATATCTAGACAATGACTCCTAACTAATTCCTGAATAGCTTTTTGTCTAGGGCCGTTGTTCAAGCCCCTTACATTCCAAGAAATAATAATCATTTCAGAGGAGTCAAGAAGTGGGAATTTAAGGTCTTAATAGACCCTGACTCAACCAAATTTTCCCCTATCATCTTAATCCTCTCCATGTCCTTCTTCCATCCCAATTTAACACTTTTCTCTAAAGCCCCCTTCTTACCATCCTTTTGAAGAATGCTAAGATGAGGAGGAGCTTTACCTCGCTTATCCATCTCTGTAGCCATTGTCCGTGCTGGAATATCCGCGACCTCTACTCCCTATTTTGGATCAATATTTGGCTCAAGAATCGTCTGTTCCCTTATTTGCCCATCCATGATCATAGGTAAGACAACTTTCTCATGAAGTGCAGAGTGAGGAGTGGAAGATTTACCCTCCATTTCAGACCCCCCTGCAAGCTGCTCCACACTAATTAATCATGGGTTAACTTCTTACTGGCCCAATTCATCTTAATACCTCAAACCTATTAAAAGTATCCTCATCTTATCACTCCATTAGGGACCTCTTATGACCTCTATTTTAGCTTCAGGCCTTAACCTGAACAAAACCCTCTAGATCCTTACCTGCACTAGCTCCATACTTCTTCCCTTTATTAGCGCTAGTGGTGCTCCTCAGAGGAGGTGGGGTCTGGGGTTGTGGTTCTTCTGATTTGGCCTTTGGGTACCTTCTCACTAGGTGTCCATATTCATGACAAAGGTGGCATCTAAAAGGAAGGGTCTCATAGTCCAATTACTACACCCAAGAGTATGAGCCCACACACATCTCCACCACATCTGGCAATGGTCTACTCAAGTCAATTTCCACACAAATTCAAGCAAAAGTCATAACTTTCTTACCTAAGGTTTGTGTTGAAGACCCCATCAGCTTTTCTAGCATTGAAGCTATCATCTAAAGAACATCCTCTTTGCAACATTCTATAGGCATTCTAGGTAAACGAACCCACATCGGGACCTTGTTTGGTAGTTCCTTAGTAGGATTAAATCCTGCATGCCATGGTTTCATAAAAATCCCAAGTTGATTATAAAAATAGGGACCACCCTCAAAAACCCTATTTCTATTAGCCAAGCAGAGGAATGCAACCATGAAGAAATTATTTGCAGCAGCATAACCTCCATCTCACCCTCTGGCTCCCACACTCTTTGAGCCCAAATCTACAAAAATTGAAGGGAGACTCTCAATCCCAACAAATTGCAATACAGTGAATGCTTGGAGCAGTACTCCACATCTTTAGCGATCATATCAAAAGGGATTACCAGTTTGGGTATCTCTTTGCACCACTCAAGGCATCCATTAATCTTTGTTATCCTAGATCCCCTCTGTGAGCTCAAATCCAAAGCACCTAAAGTCTGGGAAAAAACTACATTTTCAAATATCCTAGCTTCTTATCCCTGCATATTCATGCCTGCCACTTCACAAAAACTCCTATCTGACAAGGCCTTAGAAGGCTCACTCTGAGCCATAGTTGCACCCTTCCTTAAATAGTCCTCAGCTATTGTGACCACCTCTCTCTACCCCCTTCACTAGTCAACCTTCACTCTCCTACACAGCTACTAAAACCACAGACACAAGCCAGGGCACGACTGCCCTAGCTTGGCGACGAGTTGCAGACCCTGTCCATTCCACACAATCTCCCCATTGCAAATCATATCCATGTATTTATTATTTTAATCTAGCATTTTACTTCATTTTAATACTAGAATAAAGTGGGGAATTTTTAGATAATAAAATATGGTTTTAGACCCCCTATTAATGGGTCAAGACTAAACAAAAATGCTTCAATAACTCAAAATAATACTTCCTAGATTCCCCCTCATGTAGGAGTTTTTGAGCTAAATTTGATGTTACAAAAAGAGGCAATCCTGGTACAACAAGATATTATTGTTGTATTAGGGATTGTGCAGGTTATTTAATTAGGGCCCTATCAATAAATCTTTAAGATGGTATGGATAAGGAAACTAAAGATCAAACATTGATTTTAGGCATTCAGTTGGCACATGAATGTGGCATTGAGAATTTTATGATTGAATGGGATTCCAAGATAATTATGGAATCTCTTCATAATAGGTTTAACAATATTATGGAAAATTCATAGTCATTATTAGATAAGTTGTCATCATGGATGGTCAAACATTGTTTTAAAGAATCAAATAAGCAAGTGGACTTTTTAACAAACTAGGGGGTCAACAGAGGAATGATCATATAATTGATAACAATATGGACACTTGATTGGGGTTAGATTTAATTGATAAAATATAATATCCTTCAATTTATATTGGTGATCATCACTCATTAGATTTTATGTTTGGAAAGTATTTCACATATATGATGGGGTATTCATTGTGATCGCAAGTAATTTTTTTGATGTGATCCATAATCATCATGGGTCTTGAATTATATTTTGGAGATTGGTTAATTGGGTTAGTGAATTATAAATCTGACTATGAATTTTCTTGTGATTTATATATCTAACAATGATAATGAACTCTACGATGGTGAATGTGGATGTGATTGAGCTTGTGCTCTCCCTCATGGTATAAAAAAGTGAAATGGCCTTCAAGGTTTCTGGCTTAGACCATAGAATATGTCTCATTTTTTGGACTCTAAATATGGAATTTTTAGATGCTATCAAAGTGATTATAGGACAAGAGTACTTGTAGGAATTATGGTGTAATAAGACAAACTTAGATGTGGCTTTTACGTAAATGAGAAATTTGCTGTGCACTGTAAAGGATGGGGATGTCACCAGGAGGGCGGTGGAAAATTTGGTTTCACCTAGTCTTCAAGGTGACTTATGTGTTTGGATGAGTATGCTTGAGGTGGGTGCTATCACTTTCCTCCTATTCTCTAGTTTGAATTTATTAGGATTGATTCCCCTCTCAGTATTTTAGGAATTGGAGGAAAGTTTTATGAAAAATTAGGATTTTATGTTGCATGTTATAGAGTGGCTTATGGGGGTGGTGAAGCTCTATTTTTTCATGGAAGAGATCTTGGTAAAATTCACCACCCTTTATAGAATATTGGGTTGTTTTTCCTCTTGTAGGATGGTTTTTATCTCTTGGTGTCATTTTGGGTGGATTTCTATGAATACATGGGAGCGGTAGCTATTATAAAGGGTTTGGATGGTAGGAGGGATGGTTTAGTGGAAACATATTTCAAATCAATCTCTTACAAAACTATCTTTATGTATATGTAGTGGAGGATTCAGGCAATGGTGGATGCAATTAGTCTAGGGGGTATTCACTTTACCAAAATACATTTAGGAAGAGGGATAATATATAGTGGTGGGTGGTAGTCTTGTGTATAGTTTTAGCTTCAAAGGGTCATTCACACAATCTCCTACCTTGAATGATGGCCTAAGTGGTGGTTGTATACACATAATGTTTTCAAACTTTATCAATTACTAATACTTTATATATTCTAGGAACCCATCGAGTCTCAATCTCTTTGAGTGCATGCCCTAATTAGTGCATCAAGAAAGGGGTGGGTATACCATTGGTGCTTCATAGGATTATTATCCCTTATTACCACTTGTTATTAATCCAAATAGCTCCTAAAAACATTTCCCTAAGCTTTTCCTCATATTTTCCACTCTCCTCTAGTCATTTATCATCTTCATTAGCCCTTTCCCTAACCTAAACACCTTTTTGGCAGTTTACATGACTATGTCAGCCACATTGACCTGGTATTTTTATTTACAAATCTTACTAAGAACTAAGTTAGCTATGGATAACATAGTTTATTACCTAGTTAAGTTTTTTTCTAATTTCAATAATAGGTCAATTAGGTTAACCTTGTTAGACTAAACTTTTAGAAGGGTTTAGGGTTAGATCTGCCTATAAACACATTCATTTTTCCATTCTTAGATAGACAACAAGAGTTAATTATTCATTTGCATTTATTTACAATCTAATCTTCCACCATTCTACTTGAAGATTTTTAGTTTAGGGTTTCTACTTGATGAATCTAGTCTTGTGGAGAAGTCTTGGATGCTTTAGCCTTTCTTAGTGATCCTTATAAACCACAACAACCTCTTGTGAATAAACTTTAACCAAGTGAGAGATTGAGTCTTAACAGGTTCATCTTCCAGGTTAGTATCTCTAATTTTTATCCTCTCTTTAGTGGATAAAAGTAGCACAAATAATGTATTTTGAATACTATTGATATCTCCATTCATTAGGGATTTACCTATACATAGATTAAATAATATTCTCTTATGCATGTTTACTCCTATGTTTACTAAACCCCACTTTTTGACACATGTTTTAGTAAGCACTAGACTAGAGTTTGCTTTAATTTTTATTAGTTTAGTGAATATGAAAACATAGGAGCTAGTTAGGGTTATTGCATAATTTTACTTGATTGGAGGCTTTGGAACCCTCTCTAGTGATATTATTGTGGTAAGAGATCCCTTGATTAGGTATAATGGATCCATATTGGTCAGTATCCCATATCAAAAGTTTAAGTAGGATCTATCTTGTTTGAGATGGTATTGATTTATAGACTTGTTGAATTTACCATTGCATATATTCTAGTGAACCTGACGTGAATCTAACCCTTACAGATTTTCTTTCACACTTTCATTTCTATTATTTTATTATTTTTCTATATTTGTGATACTATGTCAACCAGGCTAATATAACTCTAAATTTTGTGTGCAAGTTTAACATATAATCATATAAAAATGACTCTATTCTTTTTGTGTAGGTCATCATCAGATACAGGTTACTGGATTGGATAATTTGAGACAATATTTTTCTTTAGTCCCAGATAACAAACTATGTCGAATAAGTCAACTTAGTTTTTCAATTTGCATCCAAATAATAAACTAAGTCAAAATAGGTCAACTTAGTCTTTCATTCAACATTTAGAATAATAAACTAAGTTGTGGAGGTCAACTTAGTCATCTTATCTTACTTCAACACACAAGGTTTTACAGAATTAGGTCAAATTAGTTGACTTAGTTTGCATAATTTAAAAGCAACATTCAAGGCACTTCAGTAGAAAATTTGCAATCCTCATCATCTTCCAACCCACCAAGGTTCTTCTCTTTCTCTCTCTATCAATTCAATACTTCATTATAACTCTATTTTGTGAAATTTTGTAGTCTTTAAAAATGTAACCCTATAACAAAATAAGTTGACCTAGTTGACCTAGTTCTATAACCTATCTTCTATTTAAAAGACTAAGTGAACTTGGTTGAATTTGTTCTTAAAGACTCTTACTTTCATAGAATAATAGTGACCCAGTTGACTCTATTCTATATTGTTTGCATACAGTGTCATCTAAACTAACTATGTACCATTCTTAATTTGGGAATTAACAACTATTTGTTAGTGATTAATTCACACTTTTATTTTTACATATTTGCATGCTTAGAATAGCTCACATAGTCTAATTAGATGGTTTTTTTAAATTGACATTTAGTTACACTATTTTTTCTCTTTTTGCACACACTACCAAATCACACAATATTCAAAACACGTTTAACATTTATTTTCCCAGGGCCTATCTACTTGGATTTCATCACCAAGGGGGAAGCCAACTTGGCCAAGTATAAACACATGGTTAATGGTATATATTGGAAAATCACCCAACACCCTTATCACTATAGGATTGTGAAGTGGAGGGTAAGCCCCAATACCAAGATAGTACCATTGTCAATATAGATCTCTTTCATCCTAAACATTCTAAAACCATCCATAGATTTCTTTCTAGTCCCCTATTTATATCCAACTTCCCTACCACACTTAAAATAACACTTTATAATAATATAACAACACTTAGGATGACCACTTAGTTAGCATTTACTTTTTCAATTGATTACTTGCTCTCTGATCATTATGTGTTGTATTTCAAAACTTGCATTATCTAGCATTAGTGTAAGGTTTTGTGTTATGTGCCCTAATTGGATCATTCTCATTGATCTAATTATTTGTGTATCTACTTCCATTTATTAATTTAAATTACATTACAAAAACTTTCCCTATTTTAGCACACTATCATTCTATTCAATGCAGTCCCTTATTAGACTATATTTTTACCTATTTGCATTATTAAGTTGACCTGGTTGACCCTGTATTATTTTTTTCTAGTCAAGTTATACTACTAAGTTGACATGGTTAACCCTGTATCCTTATCAGATTGTGTTTCTCCCTATCTACAACACTAAGTCAACCTAGTCAACTCTATATCCTTATTTTCCTTTTATCTATCAATACTAAGTCAACCCATCTAACTCTACACTCTTTTTAGTTCCTTTTTCAATAATACACATTCAACCCAATAGACCTTGTATCGATTGCTAACCTTGATATTCTATCTATCTGATGTAGTTATTTATTCTTCATTCCTTAGCATTCTTTTCATTTCCTCAAAACATCATGAAATCCCCTATTAGAATCTTCTTGGACAACTTAAATTCATTTAGACACTAATTGGGGTATTATTTTCTCCCTTTCTTTGCCTCTCAAGAGAACCCTCACTCTTGGAACACCTCTTCCCCTCCTTCATCTATGGATTGTAACATGCTTCAAATCACACCTTAAGACAAAGTAGGTGGATCTAATCCTTTTTGTACCTATTACGATAATTATCATATTCAATCCTTTCAACATAATGTGGGATCCATTGATACAAGTCTATCCAACAATCCCACTGGTAATCCACCTTCCAATAACCCTCCCTCTATTACCAATTCAGGGAGTTCTACAAACACTGACCCACCAATTAATGTGACTCAACTTCCTGCACAAGCTATAAAATAAATAAACATAATGAAAACTTATAACACCTCTCAAATGATGCAATTACAATGACATTTATTCAATATGGATAATCAACCTCTCGTTATATATCTTTAAGCTAATCTAAATTTTATTCCTCCACCTCTTGGAGATGCCTCAAGTAATGTTATCCCTCAACCTATCATGAATAAAAAAATGCTTCAAAATATCCAAAATATCCTTTATCTCCTTTCATCATGTCCATTGATATTGGTAATATATCTCCAAATATCATGTATGATGGGACTAAATACCCTGCATTGTTTTTTAAATCATTTGGCAATCTTTATAAAGAGTGGATCTAAACTAATACTTTTGCCATAACTAAAATTCTAATTAAAACCTTTACTAGTGATTTATTAGAATGGTACAACCAACTTCCCCAACATTCAATTTGGCAACTTGAATATTTAATCAATCCTCTAGTTAAAGAGTTTCAACATAACGACCTTCCCTAAAATTGTCTTAGCCATTTCATCAATGCTAAGCAATCTCCCACAAAATCAGCTCATGATTTTATCAAACGATGGAAATATTTGGTTCATAAGGTTGACCATAACTTGACTAATGACAATTTGTTAAAACTATTTATAATTGATTTAAATCCTTTGCTTCAATATAAGGTTCAAACTTTTGATCCTCAAATGCTTAATGAAGCTCTTGACCAAGCCAAATGAAAAGACTTCCTCATGAAGTAATTCAAACCTAATACCAAATTTATTAAAATATATTTTAAAACTTCTACTAATTGAATCACTAGAAATACTGTTCAAACCAAACCAAGAGTTGCCAAATTTGACATTGCCCCATCTTCTTACATACCACTAACTGTGCAAAAAATGAAACAATTCTTACAACCCTCTAAACCCTTTACTTATCATAATAATCTTTATAAATGGTATGAACTTAATCAATTTTATTGGTTCCATGTTGACATTAGTCATTCCCATGAAAATTGTTAAGGGATTACTAATTTTTTTGTCTCCTACATGCTTGGTAATTCCTTCAATCATGAAGCCATGATCTAACTCTATTATCAAGAGCACAACATTGCTTCTATAAAAAACAATCTTCCAAAGCTTATTATTCTACTAACCAAAAATATTTTTCCACATATAATCATCAATAAAATACTAAGGATGTTTATGCTATTGATGCCGACTATGAAAAATATTACAACAATTCTCAATATGTCAACACAACTAATGTCAACTATCATCACAAACCATCTCACAAATATCCTGTCACAAAACTTAAGAAACCATATTTTAAAGAATAACTTTTCAAAGATACTATAACCACTCATTTAGATTCGAGAATCCATAGGAACCACCTCCTTCTTATGAACCCCCAACAACTTGTAATCCTTCAAAATCTACCTTACCTTTAAACCTTGCACTAGTTTTTCTTCTAAATCTCATTAGAACTTTATCAAAGAACTTAAATCCATGCCTTACAATATTCCTCTTATGGAGTTAGTCTATACCTCCCCTTATCATCACAAATTCTTCATGCAAAAATTACAAGAAATTGAAGATCCATCTTATATAGATGAAGAACCACCCTCTATTGAGCCTCAACCTACCCGTGTGCATACCATTGAATCCATTTGTCTTCTAAAATATCCATTAAATTTATTTAAGAGGACATGATTAATGACAAATTCTTTTTTCATGCTAATGATCCACCCTTGTTCATTGAAATAGCCATTCATATTACCCTTATTCATAAATTTTCAGTTGAGTAAGGGTCTAATATTATTGTGAAGTTTTTTTTACTTATCCAATGACTTGGATAGAATAAGGATCATCTCAATAAAACTTGCCCCACTTGTCATGGATTTGATAAAACTAATCAAAAGCCACTTGGTTGTATTTGACTTTCCCTAAAAATTAGACCTCCGCCATTCAAACTAAACTTATGGTCCTTGATTTTCCCCTATCTTATAACATACTCCTCAATCACCCTCACACTCATAAAATGAGGGACATCACCTCTTCTGATATCCAATGCATCAATTTCCTACATAATGGTAAATGGTATAAACATAAGGCTGATCTCAACCGTTGAATTATTCAACTTCCCAATCTTAAATCTCAATATAACATCCCTACCATTCCTACCATTAATAGTGCTCCCTTGCCTAAATTTATCAACATCAATCTAGACTTATATGTCACTCTTGTTGATTCAAATGATGATGAACCTAATGACTTACAACATAATTAAAACACTACTAAACTACCTCCTTATATCTTGGAGTGGATTCCTCCTTCTTTATTACATCATGATCACACTATTCCTCTCTTTAGTGAGTTCATTGATTTTCCCCATCCATGCAATGCTCAAGAACCTTCTTACCCAAAATATGCCTTCACATGTAATGACTATAGAGTGGCCAAATTATTCCAAGATCCTCTAATCAAGTCTCTACATAAGTTTAGTGATCTCAAAATTTCACCTTCTAAAACTCCCTCAAAATCTCAAGCATGTACCATTTCTCCAATCGATGATGATAATTATATCATGGCTCATGCTTAATCTCAAGACATGGATGTTCAACATTATCAAAACAATTTACCTCAAATACATGCTTTCAACTAGGATGTTCACACCATTTCCATGGAATTTGAATTAGATCCTAATGGTCATGTACCTCTCATTAATTCTTAACTTCTTGATACTCCTTAGGTGGTCGAACAAATCCTAGCTTCTAAACATCCAAAAATTATTGTATCTTGTCTACCACCTATAAATCCCATCACTCAATCTGATTCTTCCCCCATCAATGAAGTTATCGATATACCAATCTCATCTAATCAACCTACTCCTTATATTCCCAAGATTATATTAGATGCCAAGGCCATAGATGTCCATTAGATACATTCTAAATATGATTTCTATGGTAATCAAATTCTTGATCTAGAAGTAGATGTTGAGTATTATGGCACTCTTCCCACTTTGGCTAGTGATGAAGCTATTATCAAATTAATTCATGCTTGAGAACCTCAACTTCTTTTAAAATATCACAAACTTGGGAATTTCAAAAATAAAGCCCCTTGTTTCAACAACTTCATCGCTATCATCAACCCTAAATCCAATCTAATTTCTTCTTTACTAAATACACCATATCATTTCCAATATGACAATGTTTTTATTATCAAAGAAACTACACGCATTGAATATGGTACTCCATCATACCCTTGAACTATTACCATTTTTTGTGAAATCATACTTGTTGAAAGTGAAAACTTTAGATTATTTTTTGATAAATATCATGATATATTTGCCTAGTCCCATGAGGACATGCTTGGTATTGAACCTAGCATTGTGGTGCACAATATCATCACTTATCCTGATGCCAAAGTTGTGCACCAAAAGTAACATAAATTTCCACCTGAGGTTTTCACCTTATGCCATAAAGAAATTGTCAAACTTGTTGATGCTAAGTTTATCAAACCTGTGGACTACTCTGAATGGGATTATAACATAGTCCCTATTTATAAAAAGGTCACTATGGTCATTCTTATTTAAATTGATTTCCATAATCTTAATCTTGCTTGTCCCAAAATAATTTCCCTTTACCTTCAATAGATGTTGTTGTTGATTCCATAGCTGGTTATGAAATGTTGTCTCTTATGGATGGTTTTTCAAGATTCAACCAAATTCACATTTCCCTCAAAGACCAACATAAGAAAAATTTCACCATATAATGGGGTACCTATTGCTATTTTGAAATTCCCTTCAACTTGAAAAATGCCAGAGCTACCTATCAATGAGAAATGACTCAAAACGTTCATGATCTTAATCAAAAAATTGTAGAAACCTATGTAGATGACCTTATTATTAAATATAAATGTTGAAAGTCTCATATTTTTTATCTTTCCATCATCTTTGGCCAACTTCTTAAATAAAAATTTAGACTAAATCTTTATAAATATGCTTTCAGTGTCACATCTAGAAAACTATTAGGATTCTTAGTTTCTCTCCAGGGCATCAATGTTGACCCTGCCAAGATTAATGCTATTGTCAATATGCCTATCCTTAGATCCATTCTAGATATTCTCACTTACCTCCGTAAACTTGGGGAAATTAGATGATTCATCCCCAAAATGGCTTACTATATCTATTACATCAATTCTCTTCTTAAGAAATGTAATGCTTTAGCATGGATAGATCCCTATCAAAAAGCATTTGATAATATGAAATAATTATTACTTCACCCACCTAATCTTTGTCCCCCTTCAAATGATTGACCTTTGATCCTATATACCTCTTCCACACCCATATCAATTGGGGCAATGCTTACCCAACAAGATGATACTGGAAGAGAATATGCCATCTACTATATTAGTCGAGGCTTCATTGATTATGAGAAATGCTACATAAAAGTCAAACATGATTGCCTCACCATATAGTTTACCATTGAAAAACTTTGACATTATATGATTTATCAAACCACTTATGTTATCATCCATTTTGATCCCATTCATTACTTATTCTCTAAAGCCTTTCTTCCCAAAGATAGAATTGGAAAATGGATGGTCCTTCTCATGGAATTTGATCTTCAAATTATTAATCAAAAAGTTGTCAAAGGACAAGTCATCACTAATCAACTTGCTAAACTCCTATGCCTGATACCAACCACATTCAATATAGTCTTCCCATTGATAATATTCTATATATTAAAGGTCTTAACTAGGCCATATCCATTAAATATTACTTCTATAACTTCACTAACGATCTTGAATCCAACAATCTTGATGAATCCACTATCCTCCTTAATACTACTAAACCAAAAGTAGTTATCAAAGAACTTCATAAAATTAATGTCAATTTACATGAGGATACTTGGACCCTTCATTTTTATGGTGCTAATTCTTTTAAGGAGCTAGGGCAGGGTGTATCCTTACAAGCCCTCTTTTCAAAATCATCCCATTAGCTTTTCACCTAACATATGATGTCACTAACAACATGGTAGAGTATAATCTTTAATCTTAGGCATGAGAGCTAACCTTGATTTAGATATATAATACCTACATGCTTTAGGTGATTCCCAACTCATTTTCTACCAAGTCAATGGTGATTATGAATGCAAAAGTGAGAATATCATTTCTAATCTTCAAATTTCAACTACTCTCCCTAAATATTTTATTTATTTCACCATCAAAACTATCCCTTGAAATCAAAATTCTATTTCTGATTCCTTTTCTTCTTCAACATCTTTTTTTCATTCACACCAAGTTTTTACTGATCCCACTTTTCTTATCCAAATCATAAACTCCATATATTCTCTTCAAACACAAGATTCTCTTATCTACCACATTGAAGTCATCATTATAGACACCTAAAATTGACCACAAATGGCTTCATACTGGACTTTAGGTTGATTCTTAATAAACATTGTAAATTAAGCCTAAGAATAATTAAACATACCAAATTTGATTTTGCATCACTCATCAAGGCTCATAATCATGTTGAGACATCCATAATTAGGGTATCTTACCATAAGTAACAAAAACCTCTCAAAAATTTGTCTCCAATCATTGTATGCTATTATAACATGTAATTTGGCCTATAGACCAATTAAAAGGGCACATGGACATAAAATCAAATATTAGAAATGCTAAAAATATTAAACATAATTAATTACAATGTTAAACTAAATTAAATGCTTATTTAAATTATCCATGAGTAGTTAATGAAATTCTAAAAATGGAAATTAAAAAATCAAGAATATCTTAGGTTTTCATATTTACCTTTTGTGAGTTGTCAAGCCTTTAAAAATATCTAAAAATATCTCACTCATGCCTATTGTTACATCCTGATTCCTCGCTAGACAAACTTGCTAGATTATCCATGGATATCTGTAGTTGAAAAAATTGGATTTGGATATATTTCTAACTAAAGCTTAAGATTTATGCTATTTCAGGTTAATAGAACATTGCTTAGTTAGATGATAATACATGATTGCTTAATATGAACTTGTTTATGTATGCTTTTACATTTTGAGTATATTAATGTATTGATTCAATTATATGTTATTAATTATGATTATCATGTGAAATGATCTAATGACTTGCATGTTGTGAAGTGGATGCATGAGAATTCTTCCCTCAAGCATACCGAAGGGAGAGCATCATCTGAGAGGATGCTGTAGATGGAGACATCATAGGTCAAAAAATAAACTAACTAGTACCCTACATACACCACAAATAACTAGCTCATGTTAGATACATTAATTGAATGGTTAGTAAAGTGTGTTTAATGCTATTTACATTAGATAGTCATGCATACTAGGCTTGATAGCATGGTTTAATAGTTTTGTAGAACTGACTTATGTGTTAGTCCAAATTTATGCATAAGAGATGTAATGTTGTGTGTTTTAATGTTACTGTACATTAATGATGCATCATCATATTTCTAATTATTTTATTAATGTTGTGAGAGAACACATGTTGTGTGAACAAGTAGTGGGATCTACCGTATGTGGACTTACTTATGAATTAACCTTGATGTTATTGGAAATGCTTAGTTGGCTTCATAAAATAAGACTAAATGCATTGGTCAATTAACAGGGCAAAATATTGTTAGAACACTATACAGATAGCTACACTGTAAAATTCTTGGAAGACAAAGTTAATTGGTTTAATTTATATCACCTGGGAATTAAACTAAAAATAAAAATAAGAAATCTCATATTTAAAGAAAATGAATATAAATAAGAAAAAGTAAGAAAGATGAATAAACAAAAATATTAATTAAATAATAACAAAAAAGAAGGGAAAAAATCATTAAAGGAATAAAGTAAATAAAAAATAAATAATTAAAGAAATTGATAAAATATTGGGAAAGCAAAGAAAGGCCAGCTTTAAAAAAAAAGAAAGAAACTTTTCTTTAAAAGCAGTTATGCCCTTCTTTTTATATAAACATGGAAAGAGTTTAAAAGTGGGGGGAGAAGCTAGGCTATTCTTGGGTCAAAATATCAAAAAGAGAAAACAAGAGGCATAACAAGGGAAAAAGTATAGAGTTTTAATGAGCAGATTTCCAATTAGGTTTTGCTTTTTCCAACTTGAATAATCTATGTATAAAGTCGGTACTCATTTTTTTTTCTTTCTAGTATATTTTACCAAAGTCTATTTATGTAATTTTCTTTTAGAACATGGAAACCTTCCTAAATTTTCCCCTTAAATTTACCATGATATCTAATAATTTAGTAATAATAGGGAGAAATGGAATATATTAGTGATCATTATAATAATTTTTACCATTATTTTATGTATCTGAGTTATATATCCATAACTGAGCTATACTGGTACCCAAAATTCTAGTAAAAATTACTTATAATCATTAGATGATAATAATTGTTATAATAAATGATCATTAAAAATATTACTTATGGATAATAATTTAAAATATGTAAGTTTAAGCAAGTACTTGTTAGCCTCATTGTGTTAATATATATCATAAATCACTTTCATACTTGTGTGCAGTATGAAGATATTGATTAGGTTGTGCATGTAAAGAGTGAATTGGAAAACTGAGTAAAGAAACTTTATAATGATAAGAATTAATAAAATAATATTGTTGAACATTGAGGAAAAATAAAATTTTAAATGTATGGATTGTGTAACTAATGATCAATAAATGCATATGCCATGGCATCATAGGTTCAAAAATTTGGCATCATAAATTAGTTTGATTTTTGAATAACTATCTCCATTGATAAGGCGTCTCCCTGCCTAATTTTTTTAGCTAGTTGTTTTAAAAAAAAACATGTATACATTTACTTTTCATTAAGAATTATCAGACTTTTTACAAACAACAATCTTTGTTAACACCACATCCAGGGTTCAAACCTCTCGAAGCGTTCTCTTCTTCCAATAGCATTAATTTTGTTTCTATGGCAAGTTCTATTCTTTCTTTTTCTGTAACTCAGCCCAAGAGTAATACCACCACCATTATTTTTATCTCAATTATTTCAACTCAAGCAGAACTATAATCCATTTCAATCAAGGATTTCAACAATCTTAGAAATCCCCTCTACACTATTAACAAACTGTAAATATGCATTTACCTCCTTATCTAGATAGGACATATATAATGTATATTTACTAAGGTTGTGTTCCTTTTTAGGAGTGTGAGTAGCTTCATGTCTATTTCCTGTATTTAACAATTATATGGTGAAAGCAACTTTTTTTGATTTTGTCATGAGTTTCTTTATATGTTGGCTGGTGCATATTTGATTTTACCTTGTTGTGAATTAATGGGAAGGGTAGAGGGAGATCCACTTTTAGAAGGTTAGTAAATTATGTTTGGTTATTTGGAATTAGGAACTCCAGGATATATGTATATAATAAAAGATTATTAGCCCAAATAGATAGAAGTGTGGCACTATCATAAATTCAACTGTAGCAAAAATTTATGATGCCTTCATATTTTTGTATAGTACATCCTAATAATATACCAGTGAATTATTTACTAACAATTTGAGTAAAAGAAATCAATAGATCTACTTTGGCATCCCAAATGTTTTTTATGGAATATATATGTAACCAAAAAGAATTCAATATATATATTCAACACTTTGGTTAGATTTTGGTTATGCAATATTATAATATAAAATTAGATATTTAATATTATATGCAATATCAAAATGGTTTATGGAATAATATAATTAGGTATATTATAATATACCAATATCTAATATAGACTTTATATAGGTAATTAACCTAGTTTAAATATTGGGTAAATACACACTAGTCTATATATTTTAATATTTATAGAATTATGAAAGGATATAAGTGGTGTTTATATATATACTATATTGTAGGTTATATTTTTAATATATCATTATGTTATATATCTATCAAGAATCTTATCGGATTCATCTTTTTAAGAAATATATATACATATATTTGAGTTTCATGTAAGTATATATATTATGACTTCAGAAACATAAAAATATGCATTCGAAGTGTGTTTGTTTATACCTACTTATATGAACAAACACTTGGAACTCCATGAACTAATTGGTTATAAGATCATTATAAAAATTGGAAGTGATTAATTAAACAATTTATTGTCAAAACATAAAATAGATTAACCTTAGAGTTGAATGGTCAAACATTGAAGATTTTTTAAATCTCTTAGTTATAGAAAAAATGTTAACTAAAGTTTGACAATATATCAAGTATATGTTTTGACTTTTAATATAGTAAAAAATATGGGGAAGATTAATTTAAGTAATATATTTGAGTGGACTATTAACTAAAATTGGTAGTATTACTCATGGATTACTTAAAAACGCCCTAACAACCAACTAATTATTATACTATATTCCTTGCATTTGGGAAAAATAAAGTTCTAGGTGTTCTAGCTATTGTATAGAATGTGTGAGTTCTATGTATTTATAACTACTTCATGAGTTGGCTACTATGCTTGGTAGTTTTGATTAAAACACTAAACTATGGTTTATAAATTGCATAAAATTAAAATGTCTACATGTGGTGTACATTATGATGAGCCAGTGTTAGTATGTGGAGATTATACCTATAGTTCCTTAGATGACTTATTTATGTCATTAAATTACTTAGGAATCATGATTTATAACCCTTGGAACATGATCTTAAAAGCAATAAGTCATTAGGATGAAAATCCATAATGGGATTTATGAATTAGCCGACTCACAATTAATAATAAGAATGACTGTTTATCTTGTGTATTGAGTAGGGGATACATGTGTGCATCACATACTAAAGGTATGTTATTATAAATGTGTTATTATACTTAAGTATAGTAGTGCATCATGGTGCATGTTTCTGGTATACAGTATACCTGGGTGGTAAAATTGGCTATTATTTACTTTTTATTATTGACATGAGTCAGTTGATTCTTGAAAATCATATGTTTGGAGTATGGGTTGATATGTAGTTGGGAACTTATGATAGTATGGGATATCATAGGGTAATACAATGAAAAATTATGTTATACTTGGATGGTACTTATTGTAGTGATTATACTCAAACTCAAATTTACATCTAACTATTTTATTATATACCTATTGGTTATTGCTATGGATAGTGTGTGTTATTATAGTTGGAAAGACTTGTATATGTGTGCATGCAAACTTGGGAGTTTATCTAATGTTTTATTGGTATGTTATTATATTCCATGGAATGATGATTTATTTAATTTATATATATATATATATATATATATATATATATATATATATATATAGTTACTTGTGTAAGCTTGTGTTTTCATGTATTTGAGACTACTTCATGCCATTGCTCGTGAAACTATGGTAGTTTAGTCTTAGAACACTAGACTATGGTAGTATGGGATGCCATAGGGTGTAGATAGTTGGAAACCAATTATATTGTTTTATCGTATAGTTAAATTGTATGTTTAACCAGATGGTATATTTGCAATCATTATTTCTAGTATGGGATAGAATATAATGTAATATTCATGCATATATTAGATGGACTTAAAGTATGCTATTATTACTCCTATGTATTGTGTGTCATGTGATGTATTTAATAGTAGGATGTAAGTTGATGAATCTTGTAGTTGAATTGTATTTGTAAAGCTTAGGGACAAAGTATGTTTAGTGACACATTATAATTTCATGAGTATGGCTCACATGTTAGTGTGATATCTTGCAATAGAATGGATTTATATGAAACACTACATGTTTTGTTTATAATCATATAAGACATGGGTACTTGCTAGTCTCTCTAGATTATCATGCCATCACTATCTACTCATCTATGAAGGGAGGGTTATTCCCTAATGGAATTAGTGTAGGGGATCATTGGTCCATGGTTGGTGTGGTAAATCAATCGAATGATGCTTTTTCACCCCGCAATAGTACTACTATTAAGATGACACTTGAGATTACCCTAGATACTGGAGATCCAAAAAACTCATGCTCTGAGGAGCTAGGTATCTAAATTATGTAAATTTTATTAAATTGAATATTATTATTGAGTATTGACATGAAGAATCATAATTACTTATTATTGTATATTTTCAACAAAGATTATAGAGTTGCATCAGTTGTGGCTAAGCTTATGTATTTCTTTTTATATCCGTTTATGAAGCATTGCAATAATATTAAAGATCTAAGACATGAGATGTAATGTTAATTATTGTTATCACTCGAGTATTTATGTGATCTTTGTAAGATTCTCAGGATGTAGTCTACTTATATATATGTGTTTTATTCAAAAAAAATTCTTACATATTTCTATGTCTAACCCAACAGGGTTGTTACACCTATTCATTTCTAATCATGAGGTTTTGACACATTTTAAATCTATTGAGGTTAATTAAATCACTTGGGTTAGGTTTTAACCCATTCCATGTTTAAACTACACTTTAACTCACCTTGAGTTGGGGTTAGTTTTTAAACCTATAAATACAAGCATTTGCCTCTCATTTATGGGTGCTTGGATAGAGTAAAGTTATAATTATGATTTTATAGCAATATTGGAAATAATATCATTATAATTCCAAAATAATAATCTAAGACATCAATCCAAAATCATAAGTCAAGCCATCAAGACATATTACAAGTCAACCATGGTGCCAAGCAGAAAAGGAGATAACCAAGCTCCATTGCCAAAGGTTCTTTGATAAAAAGCTAAGTGAACCACATGAGAAATTATTTAGAGCATTCAAGGAAGGTAAGGATATTGTTTTTCTTTACATTTTAGAGTTCTTTTCATTTTTTTAAATTATGCTCCCCCTATGATATAGGATAGAGATGTTAGCATGTTAGTGTGTTCATTTCATTATTTTATGTTCTAACACAATAATAACTTCCTCTCTACATCAAATTATTATGATCACAAATGGCATGCCTAATACGACCGGATCTATGTGATAACATAGTAGATAAAAATTTAGTGGTAAAAAACATATTGGTAAAAAATGTAGGGGTCAAAATGTAGTATGAAAAAATATAGTATGACAAAAACATCACAAGGACAAAACATAGCAAATAAAAAAGTAGCGGTATTGGTAATATCAAAAAAATGTTAAGAAGAGCATAATTGGGAAATTTTAGTGATTATCACATTGTTTATTTATTGTCCAATTAATTTTGGTGATAGTAGTTAACATTTCATGGTGGAAAAGTAATGCACCAAATTTACAAGCAAAATAATAGAGAAAAATGTGATTTCGTGAGTTTAGACCTTTAGTTGAAAGTTGTGTCATTGATCCAAAACTTAGAATCTTTGGTTGAAATAAATTAAAAAAAAAATAATAACACAATAACAATAATGCTATCTCTGAGAAGAGATGTTTTATTCATAAAAATTTATAAATCCAAACATATGCTTATCTCTGAGAAGAGATGTCTGATTTCCATTTCAAGTTACATATTCATTTATACACATTTTTAAGGTAGGAGGAGGATGTTTAAGGTCAAAAATATTGAGGGAGATTAATTGGTTTGACTTCCATGATTTACAACAATACATAATTCAAGGAATTACTATTTTTAGAAACTTACTATTTTTAAACTACACTACTAAAATTGAAATTTGGGGCACTTCCATTGGGTTTTTGGGAGAAAAAATACATAAAAAAGATATAAATTTCACATCATAATTTTATCCTCATTTTTATCTTTCCAATGGTTCAAGGGCGAGTCGATTGGAGCTACGGTGCAAAAGATATGGCTCCTGGAAGTCCTGCCACCAATTGGGGTAGAACCATCACCCGAATTGTCACCTGGAATATTGCCCGGATCAGTCATTTTCATGACATTATCAATAATGATATGTTTTTTCCTCACTATGTTTTTTCCTCATTATGTTTTATCATACTTCATTTTTTTTATAATACATTTTTGTCATACTATATTTTCACTGCTACGTTATTTACCGCTATATTTTTGTTCACTACTTTTTTTTAGGATGTCGGTGGGACTGTGAGCACCCCACATACCAAGGAGACCAAGATGAAACTAATAAATATTTGAATGAATGATTTAATATTTTTAAATTTATATTTTTATCTTTTTTTCTATAGTTTTACTTTTTGTGCTAACTCAGATCTACATAAAGACTAACATCACTCAGGGATAGTTGACATCGATTCTGCCTAACCATCATCGATTCTACCTAACTGAGATAAATTATGAATGAACATCATCAATAAATATTTAGGGGAAACACATGGCTTTAAAACTTGTATTTTGAATATTTTTGGCATTTCTAATCATTATTTCTTGGTTTCATTGACATTTATAATCATTATCTAATCATCCCATTATAGGTTTTGTTGAGTATTCATGCTAACCTTGAGCTAACTAATTTTTTTACCTCATGTTTATTTACCTTCATTTTCATAAGAAAATGATCTTGGTCCTTATTGATCAGTATTATTTATTACCAACCAGTATTAGTTCCTTGATAATAGACATTGGTCACAGGTGACTAGTATCGGTCACTATGTTTTTAAAATAGAAAACCTGAGAACTATGTTTTGAAAGTTTATTTTCTCATCATTGATTTTGATTCAAAGTATGAGGATAATATCTAACCCTTTCAGGTCTAATATGGGATTAAAACATTAATTTTTAAGTTTAAACAATTTAACACTTCATTTTGGTGCATAAAACAAATTGCTAAGTCTTGAATATTTGGATCTAGTGCTTAAAATAAACCTAGATGATTTATGTTAAAGTTGCTTTGTGAAACTTATTTCAAGTTTTGAAAAATTAAGCCAATAGGCCAAAGAGCTTCATCAAAACATTTCATTTGATTCATAAAAGTGAGAAAAGATCAAATTTGGAATGTGTTTTAATCTTTCTCACTTCATCTTTTGGTGTTTAAAAATAACATAGTTAATTTTTTATGCCTTATATGTTTTTTAGAACTTTTTACAAGTTTAATTTAATGCCAAAGGGGCCAAAAAATTCACAACAAATTTCATTTTTGGTACTTTAAAATTAACTTTAAATCACTTAGTTCATGCTTTGAAAAATGTTCATTTTATGCCATGTTTGTTTAAACTTGTTTGTTTGTTTGAGAAAAATGAAGAGCGCGTGTATGCTCTCCCCCATCCCATACAGGGAATTTGAGAAACCAAAATCACCTTTTCACTTGTAATTTATGCTTGGTATAAGGTGTAGAAATAATGTTGTCTAGGTTCTCCCCAAAACTTGTATGGTTTGGGTGATCTAAAAACAACCTCTAAAGTCTTTCCACTTAGTATTTTGTTTTCATGAATTTTGGCTTGTGGAGGGGAGTTCATCACTTCTTCATGAGTTCTTTAGGGAATTATTGATCCAATATTTCATCTTCCAGAATTTTTTCAACCCAGATCCACAAGGTATGCATACTATGAGAGATAGGGGTTAAACAACTAACCTCTCCTTTCATAATGAAAACTCGAGTCAGGTTTGGTTAATTAGAGGATTTCACTAAGTAGTCCATGGATGGAATCACTATGCAAAGGAATAAACCCTTGCATAGTAAGTTAACTGATATGAACTCAATTGATGTGTTACATCTCTAGTGTTAATTATGCTTGGGACCAATCTAGACATTCAAAAACTATAGTTTTAGTCAACTCCATTTGACCAACCTTGTCAATTATAGGATTTAGAACATTACATTTAGATGTTATGTCATTTCATTATTTTATTGCTTGGTATTTTTAAGTATAAAACTTTTTTTTATTTATACCATGTCAAAAATGAGTTTTGGTTATACTTCACTCATTTATTTGAGGAGGCATTATGCTGGTCATTTTGTTACACACCTTTGCCTTATAACTTTTGCCAAAATTGTTTATGTGTGTCACTTGATTGAAATGGGTAATGTTATGCTACCCAAATCATTTCAAGTTTATGCCTTTGGAGTCTTTGAAACAGATCATTGTTTACATCTTTATATCATGATAACGCAATTACTCTACTCAAATTTATTTCAAAACTTGTTTGCCTTATGCCAAATCCCAGTTTTCAAGACCAATGCCATATAGGCCATTTGAATATTTATCTTGTGTCATTATGCCAATCCATTTTCTATATCTTGTTATTTGTTTAAAGATGCCTAATATCTTAAGATGAGTTTTTACTAACTTTTCCAAGTTCAAATTTGAATATTGATTTATTTCTATTTATGCCTTACTTAATTTGGATTAGACACCAATTTTCCTCTTTTGGGTTGTGTAACGTAGGTTAATTCATTACCCAACTTTGAAAACTATTGCTTAGATATTTTACTAGTGTTATCATTCCATTCAATTTTATCTAGCTTATTTGTTCAAAGGATCCTAGTTTTCATTATTGTTTATGCCTTTTATTTGGGAGAAAGTAGTCTATCTTTCCACATGCCTTTTGCCTTATACCAGTCGACCAATTTTATGTTTGAAGTCTATATGCCTAGTCTATGCCAAAGTGTTCTAAGTTTGTTAGATTAAAATCCCACCTTTTTTTAAAGTCTATTTTTTGACACCATGTTTGGATAAAATTCCTATCACATGCCTTGTTTGAGCCTATCTTTTGACATCGTGTTTGGTAGAAAGACCTAACAACTTTTATTTTTCCTAGATTAAACCTATTTGGAACATTTTGTCCCTAAATTTTGGCATGTTGGTTTTTATTCAACCACTTGACCTTTTGTTTATGAGACATTTGATCTTAGACTATTTTATACCATGTTTTTAACACAAATTATTTTGGAGATACAACTCCCCTAGACCAAGTTAGACCAAGTTTGAACCATTTGTCCTTTGGATATTTTTTTTAGAGTTTGTATTAACTCAAGAACTTTTTGTGGAGATTTCATTATTGACATGGATATGTCTAGATACACTTATGGTGGAGTTAAGTATAATCCACATTATGATAATGGTCACACAAATTGTCTTTGCTCAAGTCCCCTATGGTAAAGAAGTGGTTTTTGAGACAAACCCATATCCTCTTTACAATCCTCAATCTAGGGAACAAAGCTAAGATCCTTAAGTGAAAAATGTAGTAATACATTATTTTGGATAGTTGACATATTATTCTCACCCTTTTAAGACCATCCAATCCCCAATCTATACTAATAACCCTCCTTTAGATTGCATGAGCCACCAAACTCCACTACGTCTAAAGAATACCATTTCCATTTCAGGACCTCATCCTTTAGCTTGTGTGAGCAACCAAGATCCATAACATCCTACCATTATCATTATTGAACCTCATCCTTTATCTTATGGGAGAAACCAAGCTCCACAATGCCCTACCATTTCCATTCTAGGACCTCATCCTTTGGCTTGTGCAAGCAACCAAGCTCTATGACACCCTACCATTACCATTCCAAGGCCTCATCCTTTGTCTTGTGTGAATTATCAAGATCTAAAATGACCTATCATTATCTAACCATGGATCATCCTTTATCTATTTCCATCCATTCCCCACTTTAAAAAATCCATACCAATCATCTAGCTTCGATCGATCCAATCAAGACCTCTCCAACTGAGTCAATCATTTAAATACCAAGACATATTCAAAACCAGTATTTTACAACTAATTGTAAACCAAGGCCAATAAAACCAACTGATCCATGATGGTTTTGTTGAACCAACCATTTGTGATGAATCAACCTATGATGAATCACCTACTGATACTATACCTATTATTGAGGAGTCTCACATTGATGAACTAGTCTTTGCTAAGTTAATTATTAACGATTATAATCACCTTTGGGAAAATCATTACCTCAAACATATGCCTATTTTTTAAGAACCTCCTTTTGACAAGCTAGTCTCTATGGAGTTGTATCTTGACCTTTTTTCCATTATTAAGGAGTCTCAATTTGACAATCCAGTCTCTATGGAGCTTATCCTGACATCATAAGTTGTTACTTGTATAAAACCAAACATTAAACAAACATCATTATAGTAGCATCCACACTAGATGAAGAATCAAAATTAGAGTCAGGTTCTATTCTTGAACCAACATCAGAGTTAACATTATAAATAGAATCAATTTTAGTCTCAACATCAGATTCAATGTCCCTTGAGTCAGAATTAGATTTATAATCAGAATACATTCATGGCTATTATAATATTAGTTATGAATGCTTTGTACATTAGTTTGAGTACATTTGTGATCCTTCTATAGTTTTTTAGGATGATTACTTTAGTTCTGACACAAGTTCTCCTAGTATCTTCTATGGGGATTGTGATTCCTCCCACCATGTCATTACCATTCCACATACCATTACCATCAACCAACCTAGCCATTATCTTTACATACCATCTCCCACAAGTGTTGATTGGGATTGACAAAATCATACCTTATTAAACTACATCCATGGTGAAATATTAGTTGAATAACATTAGGGAGGCCACTACCACAATCATGCACAAGAATAGTCTCCTCGTGAAACCTTTTTGGAGGTGATAGGGAACAACCAAAGTTCAAAATCAACATCTTCTAATGAAACCTTTTTGGAGGTGCTAGAAGATAATATAAGTAAAAAGTCAATGTTCCTTAGTGAAAATTTTTGGAGGTACTATGGGACCATCAAGATAACTTCATCAATGAAAACCACTTTGAGGTGCCAATAACTAAGCACAATAGTTATTCACTACTTCATAAAGACATTATCAAATATAAAATCAATATAGATTCCAATCTACAACATAATTAGATGGTAGCTACTCTCAGGCACAAACAATAGAAAAATTTGGTGGTCTTATCAGGAGCATATTCAAAAGTCTTCAGCCCCACCATAACCAAGGTTATGTTGAATCTGGAATCAAAAACATTATGTGTGCCTACAAACCTTGATCTTCATTTGTTTCTCAACCATTATACATTCTATTATCATCCACCTATACATCACCAAATCAGACCTATCATCCATTTTTTATCCATATTTACCATCCCTAGATGCACTTTCCTTTGCAGAGGCTACAAAGATACCTTGTCTCAACATTTGGAGGAAATAGAATTAATGACCGACAAAGATCACAATTTTTTTTTTAGAATCCAAATCTACATGTTCTTGATAGAGAATCTAGTCAAAATAGATGTGGGATAATAATTTACATGATTGATTATTCTAGTTATCTTATTTGTCGATCAAGATGTGCATCTCCACATCAACAAGATGTGCATCTCCACATCAACAAGAATAATATAATCATTTACCATACCTAGTCTAAAAACATTTACCACACCATTTTCATATGCCATACCCATACCTATACCTTTGCCAAAAACCATTCCTTTCCATTTGCCATTTACCTTGCCTCTTTTAGTTGCCATTCATCTTTCCATTATTTCATACCCTACCATTTACCTTGCCTTATCACTTGGGGAAAACCCTCTTACCATTTTATCTAATTATCATGCCATCATCTTCCTTATTCTGTACCCAATGTTGTTCTACCATGCCATCCCTATTATATCAAAGCCTATTTTTAGGCATCCTACCCAAGCCTATTTTGATCTTGGTTCCTTTGGTTCTTCCCACACCTTTCATGAGAGGATTATGATCTAGTTTCAATATTTTTAAAATTTTGTGTTCAAATGATAATTTATAAAAGTAGTGTGATAGTGGATTTGGTAAGTTATCATTTATTTACCATTTGATAGGTTCTATTGATTATAAATACCTTTGGGAAAATTAGTAGTCCACTTTGTGTTGTTGATTATAACTGCCTATGGGCAAATTAGTATCATAGACCTATGTTATTGTTTCCTAATTATAACCACCTATGGGAAAATTAAGAACAACACCTTTATCATGCATTTACACATCACCTTGCCATTACTATTCTCATTTTCTTAGCCATTTGCTAGATTTGATAATTTTTTGTTACCTGATCAAGTTTCTCCCAACCTTTTGTGTTGGTGAAGCTATTGTGACTTGAGGTCATTTTTGGACTATGTAGGGCATGAACAATTCATGTTGAGGTTAGCTCAGTCCCCCTTTACGATATACTCTCATAATTTTATGAGTAACCTAAACCAACACTATCACTATTTTGTGAACAACCTAAGCTGACACTCTCACCCTTTTTTAAGTTAGACCATTTAGTATCTCATAATTCCTAAGCGAGTTGAGATGCTTAAAAAATTCCAAAAAATAAAAATTTCAAAATCCAAAAACATTTTTCCCATCTAAGTCTATTTAGTCATCCTCAATTTTCCCTACTAGGGCAAATATATTATTAGGATGCCTTCAATCACATTTATTTCCAAGCTTTTTGTGTGTTTGTTTTCTATTTTTTGTTTATTTGTTTGATTTCTATGTGTTGTTTGTTTGTTTACTCGTATGCTTGTTTGATTTCATTACTATGCCTTGACTCAGTCTGTATGTGTTCATTAGGTGATTCTTTGCCCATTATTCTTGAGTCCATCCATATTCATACATTAACATTGTCATCATGGTTTTTATCATTGGTGCATTATTTTCAATTGTTTATTAGATTGGGAGTCAGTCCTTATGCATATTTTGACAAAGTTATTATGGTGTTCTATTATGAGGCATACCATCACGTGCTACAACAAAAATTAGCTCAATAAGTCTTACAAATAATGAAGCCATGAAGTTTCTCCTTGGTACCCTTGGAAAATCCTCCCACCTTTGATCAAATCAACCCATTGACCATTCTAGTAATATTAATGTTAATTAGGATGAGCATATTTGCATTGGTAGGTATAATTAAATCAACATTTATTGTTCTTTTAATCTATTGCATTATGCCTAGTTATTTGTGGCTTCTTTAGTCATTATACCATCGCTTCTACATTTATGCCTGTTCATCTTTAATCTATGCAAAATGTTATATCCTTGAGTTATGCTTGCCAATCTACCCTATTGGGTTACAATCAAATATCATTATTAAATATCGATCATCTTAATGATTATAAGCACTTGTGGTAAAATAATTATTTTGACTCATCATCCCTGATTGGGGCATATACTATTACCACTGATTATAACCGCCTATGGACAAATCAATGTCACAACCTTTGTTATTGATTATAACTCCCTTTGGGAAAATTATTACTTTCTAAATCAATGCATGTAAGAATTTTATGAATTTAATTAACCTCACCCATGGGTTAATCTAATTATTCTTCTTGCTTCTTTTTGAGGGACTATCTATCAAACATATGATGGCCACTCCCTCAAGGGGGAATCTTTATAGGCTTCTCACACATTTTGGGGAGCTTTTTTTCAATAATCATCTTCTTTTAGGAATAGAAACCTTTCTCATTATTTGAGAATACATTATTGTGCCTAAAAATTGTAACATCCTCCCAAATAGGGGTAAACTATAGACACCTAAAATTGGCCACCAATGGCTTCATACCGAACTTCAGACTGATTCTTACCAAACATTACAAATTAAGCCTAAGAATCATTAAACATCCCAAAATTTCTTGTGTATCACTCATCATGACTTAAAATCATGTCAAGACACCTATAATTGGGGTATCCTACTGTAAGCAACAAAACTTCTCATAGATTCATCTCTAATCATCATATGACATTACAACATGCAATTTAGCCTATAAATCAATTAAATGGGGCACATGGACATAATATAAAATCTTAAAAATGCTAAAAATCCTAAATAGAATTAATTAAAATGCTATACCAAATCAAATGCCTAGTTGAATTATCTATGAGAAATTATTGAAATTCTAAAAAAGAAAATTCAAAAATCAATAATATCCTTGGTTTACATAATTACCCTTTGTATGTTGTCAAGCCTTTAAAAATATCTCACCCATGCCTATTCATTGATAATCATGAGGTTTTGACACCTTTTAACTCTACTGGGGTTAATTAAATCACTTAGGTTAGGTTTGAACCCGTTTCATGTTTAAACTACACGTTAACTCACCTTGAGTTGGGGTTAGTTTCTAAACCTATAAATATAAGAATTTGCCTCTCATTAATGAGATCTTGGATAGAGTAAAGTTATAATTCTAGTTTTATAGAAAGATTGGAAATAATAGTTTTATAATACTATAATCATAATCTAAGACATCAAGCCAAAATCATAAGCCAATCCATCAAGCCATATCATAAGCTAACCATGGTGCTAAGGAGAGAAGGAGATAGCCAAGCTCCATTACCAAAAAATCTTTGAGCACAAGTTGAGCAAGCCATATGAAAAATCATTTAGAGCATTCAAGGAAGGTAAGGATCTTGTTTTTATTTACATTTTGTTTTTGATTTCCATTTATTTTTATTTATTATGCTCCCCTATGATCTAGGCTAGAGATGTTATAATTTTAGTGTGGCCATTTCATTATTTTATGTTCTAACACAATATTAAATTCCTCTCTACGTCAAATTCCTATGATCATAGTCATCATTACACAAATCCCATGGTATAAAGACAACATTCAATTTCTAAAACACCAAACTTATCATCCTAACCTCAATTCCCATGATAATACTTGTATTCACAAACAAGATTTTAAGTATGTATTTTGATATAACATCCTATATTATCATAATGCTGAAGGTACCTTGCTCTATTGTGTTATGAAAGACAAAGTTATTCTTCTTCTTGAATAAGCACATAGGGACATTTGCATTGGCCACTGTAGCATGTCACAACTCATAAATGCTTATGTATGGGATATTTTTGGCCCACTCATGAAATGGATGCTGTCAAATTTGATAAAAAGTGTACCCCTTGCCAACTTCATGATGATTTAATTAAATCACCTCTAGCTGAGCTTCAAACCATATAATATCCCTAGCCATTATCTATGTGGGGATTAGATCTCATAGGCAAATTACCTCGATCTTAATATGGGCATGCCTTTATAATCATAACCACATAATATTTCACCAAATGGGTTGAGGTTATGCCCCTTGTTAATGCCACTGGTACCACCATATCTAAATTCATCCTTAATCAAATTATTCTCTACTTTGGTGTCCCTCACACTATAATTTTAGATAATGGTGGTAATTTCAAAAACAAAGATGTAAAACAACTTTGTACTATATTTAAAATTAATCACAAATTCTCCACACCTTATCATCCACAATGTAATGGCAAAGTTGAGGCCACAAAAAATACTTAATAAAATTCTCCAAAAGACAATTCATGAAACCCACATGGATTTGCACCTTCATCTCTATCCTACTCTTTGGGCCTATTGCACAAACATACACACTACCATTGGGGTAGCACCATTCTCTCTAGTCTATGGTTTTGAATCAATCCTCCCATTAGAAGTTGAGCTTCCCTCTCTTCGTATATCTCTTCATGATATCATACCTAATGAATAAATACATGAATCTCACCTTCATTCTCTCAATCTCCTTGATGAACACATCTTTCTACTTTTCAATATAATTACTAATACAATGCTTGTATTTCCAAACAACATAAAAAATGAGTTAAAGTTTGTACATTTAATGTTTGTGATCTTGTCCTTAAATTATAATTCAATCATGATAAATAAGGAAAATATGACAAAAAATGATGGCCTACCTATTTAGTCAAAGATATTATTGGTCCAAGTACCTATCGCCTTCAAACCAAGGAAGATCATTTTTTCAAAAAACCCACCAATGTGCAATTCCTCAAGAAGCATTTTGCCTAAATACTTCCCTTATTTTCATAATTTATATATTCTATCTATCTAACACTTTTTTTAGGATACTTGCATGTGTCTCACCCTCTGTAACAGTTCTCACTTGTCACAAACCTTACTCCTTCCTTTTATTCTTTTGGTTTCCCCTTTTCTCATGAGTTGTATTGTAAAACTATAAATAGGACCCAGTCTTCCTCATGATTTCCTTCTCTTTGATTTCATAAATTTTATACACTTTTTTTCACCCCTTTGGGTTTCTCTTTTATGATTTATAATATAAGACCATGGATAGGATCTGGCCTTCCTCATAAAATCACCATCTTTTCATTCTTTTTCTAGAATGTGTTTTACAATGGTTACGAGTTTTTGATCCTTATTCTCAGCTTTAACTCTTATTTATTTTGATACATGAAAATTTCATAAAAACCTATGTTAGCATGTTTTCCTACAATTCCCTCATTCTTATGATAAGGAATCACACTTTTCTATCATTGTATCCCTTTTCACCCTTTGCCACATTTTTTATGATTTGAATTAGATTTCATGTTTCATTCCTCCTGATTTCCTTTCCTTTCATTCCACATTGGATAAAACAAGGTCAAAATAAAGATATCACTTTTATTTCACCTAAATTTATGAGACTCTTAAACATCATGCTCTCTGAGTTTTCTCTCTTATCAACCAAGTCCCAACTATTCAAATGAAAGTCATCTTTAGTACCCATGTTTGGTCTTCTGAATCCTTATAAAGGAGGAATATAAAAAGCCATCAATAAAGTTAAAAGATAAATAATTTGAAACATAAGGAAATGATATACAAAAGGCAATATATAAATTTTTAAATTCACAATCACACCAAAAGACATGATTATAAGTACATCACCTATGCCCAATCAAATCTCAAACTCCATAATTGGCCTCACACTAGAGTTGAGGTCTATTGGGGTATGGTAGGAATTAGATTGGAATAGAATAATTCAACAAACTCTATGGTTCTACCTACTTTTTCATGGAAGTACCAAGTCTTCATAGTAGATCAACAAATCTATAAGGGGTCCTGAGGAATAGGGAACATGTTTTAGGAAGGTAGGTCCATTTTACTTTTCACGCATATAGCCTTCATGGGATGATCTACATACTTCATTTATTGACCTAAAACTTGTGTGGATAAGAGAAGTTCTTCAGTCCTTAAGGTCAAAATTCCTCTTGTTTTGACAAACCTAATTTGAGTGTCTTTACTTTTATAAAGAATTCCTCTACCTTAGTTTTTCCTTCATTCTCCTCTCTACCCATTCCATTTTACCCCATTAAAAGGATAAGGGTGATCCTAAATCTATTTTCCCTTCTTCTATACTTCCTTCTTATTCACATCTTAAAAACATGCTAGAATTACTTTGTTTCACTTTTTTATCTATCTTTAGAAAAAAACAATATGCTTGAGCAATTATAGATTACTTTATTTATACCATGGCTCTACATTTATAGATATGCCTTGATTTTTTTACCATTTGTTATTGTTGTACCACCCTTTTTTTGTAGACACCTAAGTTAATTTCTACTTTCATGTACTTTTTCCATTGATTGAGTGAGGTTGGCTTGTTACTTCTCATTCATCAATGTTGTTTTTCTTTTTATGTACCTTTTTCAATTGATGATTAAGGATTGTTATTGCGTATTCATCAATGTTGTTTTACTATTTTTGCTTGCCCATATTTTTTTAAATAAGGATTATTACTGATTTCACATTGATGTTTGATTACCATTATTTTGACATGTATCCTTGGGTTGACTTGGTGAGTTTTCCTTGCTTGAGGTTTACTTGTTTGAGTTGTTTGGTCTTTAGTGGCCTTGCATTTTTTGTTAGCTAATTTACTCTAAATTTTGACTTGGTCATTTGGTGTAACATAACACTTGTCACCCCCAACTTGCCAAATTTATAAGTATATCCCATCCACATATCACCAGTTATCTTAGCTTTCCTACATTTATTTGTTTTTACTCTTTTGTTTTGTATCCTTATATTTGTCAAAAGCAGTCTATGTGCCCTCCATGATTAGAACTACAAACACAACATAAAACCATCTAATGATAAAGGTAAATCAAGGTACACACCCATTTAATTTTCAATTATTTACCTTTTATTCATTTAAATTTTAGTTATTTTTGTTTTAAAATAATTTTTTTTAAGCCTCAACGTTGTGTGTTACTATATTCTTTCTTGAAGCACCACCCCCATTATACCTGAGTGACACATGATGAGCTCTTAATAGGGCATATGTATACAAATAATATTTTCAAATGTTATTAATTATTGATGCTTTTTATCTTGTAAGAACCTATCAAGTCTTAATTAATTTGAGTGCACACCCTAAAGAGTGTACCAAGAAAGGGATGGGCAGACCATTGGTGCTTTACAAGATTATTGTCCTTTATTTCCACTTGTTATCAATCCAAATGGATCCTAAAAACATTCTACTAAGCTTTTCCTCCTATTTTGACCCTCCTATATTAATTTACCATCTTTATTATCCCTTTCCCTAACCCAAACCCATTTTTGGTAGTTTACATGTCTATGTTAGCCATATCAACCTTCTATTATTATTTACAAATCTTACTAAGAACTAGGTTGGTCATGATTGACATAGTTCATTACCTAGTTAATTTGTTTTATAATTTCAATATTAGGTCAATCAGGTGGACCTTGTCGACCTAAATTTTTGGAAGGGTTTAGGGCTAGATCTGCCTAAATAAATACATCCATTTTGACATTCTTATAGAGACAATAAGAGTTAATTATTCATTTGCACTTCTTTACAATTTGCTCTTCCACAATTCTACTTGAGGAATATTATCTTAGGGTTTATACTTGGAGAATAATCTAGTCTTATGGAGAAGTATTGGATGATTTGTCCTTTCTTAGTGATCCTTACAAACCATATCAACCTCTTGTGAAGCACATTTGGCCAAGGGAGAGATTAAGCCTTGATGGGTTCATCTTCCAGGTAAGTATCTCTAACTTTGTTCCTCTCTTTAGTAGATAAAAGTAGCATAACTAATGGATTTTAAATAATATTTCTCTTTCATGCATTAGTGTTTTACTTATACATAACTTAAAGAAGATTTTCTTATGTATGTTTACTCTTATGTTTACTAACCCCCACTTTATGCCATGATCTTTGGTGAGCACTAGATTAGATTAGATTTTGCTTTACTTGTTATTAGTTTAGTGAATATGAAAACATAGGACCTAAGTAGGGTTATTGCATAGTTTTACTTGACTAGAGGCTTTGAAACCCTCTCTAGTGATATTATTGTGGTAAGAGATCCCTTGATCAGGTCTAGTAGATCCATATTATTCATAAATTTAATTATCTAATATATCCCCAATCAGAAGTGTCAGTAGGATCTATCTTATCCAAGTTAGAATTGATGTGTAGACCTATTACATTTCCCATCGCATATAGTGGTGGTGACTTAGGAGGTAGGTACCTAGTTTAGTATTTGTAGATGTCAGATCGTGTTGAGGTGGAATATGGCATGGTAGGGGGTATTTAACTATTCTTTGTAATATTTATGTGTTATGGTTCAATAGTCTATCCTTGTTTGAAATCAATGTGAATTCTAGAATTTTTGTATCAATAGTCTATCCAATATTCTATATCATCCCCATATTTGTCAAATAATATAATCATTCAATAATCTAACCTATATTTTGTACCCAAATATGACAAAATCATCCTCACACCAAGATATAATCATTTTTAAAATTCAAATCATCTTCATGGGTTAGTTGATACATTCCACATGTTAGTGGCATGAGAAATTACCCAAAGAGTCTCATATAAATAAATAATAGGTCTAAGCATATTACTTATCTAGAAAACATCTATCACTCACGAGAATCACTTGCACATTCAAAGGAACTGCTCATTTTTTCCAATTTAGTAATTAGTCATAAGGAGAATGTTTGAGCTTAATTTTAAAGCACTCAATCTAAGCCAAAGTTTCCATTTTATAGGTGTTAAAAGATAGATCATAGGTTTCATTCATTAAAGTATCACTATTTCATACATACACTTAACATGAATAACTCCATGTGGTTTGACTTGCCTCTTTAGAGTATTGGATATGTAGGCAACACTTAGCCTTGCATTAGCGAATGGTTAGGGTTATCTCAATCAATGTTCTTCTAATTTTTAGGCCTTAACCTAGTGTTAAAAGTGTACATAGGGTTTAAAAGATAAATATATAAGTTTTTGCACACTACACATATAGTGAGCCCTAAGACCGCACATAGAGATAGACTACAAGTAGGCTTAGAGGTTTGTACAAAAAAATTAAAAAAAAAAGCACATAGATAAATTTGATAAGATACAAATGCCAACATTTATTGAGGAAATCTAGAGGTAGGTTATTTTGTCTAGGTACATTGAGATATCTAGTTCTTCATCTAAGAAACTCTTGATCTAGTTTCCTACCCTTTCTACCACTTACATTAGTATAAAATCTAAATAATACAAAAACATGGTAATTATATTATTATTTTAGGTCCTTTATATTTATAGTAATTAAAATTATTCAAATTAGATCAAATTTATATCTTATTACATCACATTATTAAAAATAAGGTAAAAAAAGACACTCATCTAATGACTTGCAAGTTTTGAGTATGGGGGTGAATAGATACCAAGGGAAGGTATATATTGTGTTTATAGTCCATTCTCAGTGTGACTATGAAATTAGTTCCTCAATTGGGCATGAGGTTAAAAATTTACTTCCTTTACTATGCAAATTTTATCTCAATGTGCACCCTTTGACTGCAAGAGAAAAGTTTTTGCCAATTATAAGTCCACTCAAATGGATTTATGATACCTTAGGGATGTCTAAATCACTCCCAAATGAAATTTTAAGAACTAGCAACATGTATCTAAGCATATGATTTTGTGTGCAATGGTTTCTCAAAGCTTTCATTATTTTCCCCTTTTATATGAATGCTTTGTCTTAGTATATTAATTCGATGGCATAAATTTTTTGAGTCTAATGGACAACATGAAGAGGTCTTAAATTTATACTCCATTACATATTCAAGCAAAAATT
The DNA here is from genome assembly GCA_037957365.1 of Torreya grandis. Lineage (NCBI taxonomy): Eukaryota > Viridiplantae > Streptophyta > Pinopsida > Cupressales > Taxaceae > Torreya > Torreya grandis. The sequence goes on along the minus strand of JARHVA010003455.1, from coordinate 505,034 downwards.
TAGTTCATCACTTGGATGTAATATTTTTTGCCTTTATAAATGAAAACTTTCTCATCAAATTCTCTTAGCTTTAAAAATATGAAATTATCTACTTAAGTGTAAACATGATATTTTGACAAATCCTTAACATACATTATTATGCATACATAATTAGATGTTTCTAACATTATATACTAAATATTCACTTACCTATTGGATCAAAAATCTTGATTTATCCTCATTCACATAAATGATCTCCCTATTTTTTGCTTGAATAGTTCATTATCCCAAGTAAATTATTTCATATTATTATATCATTTTTTCCTATCTATTCGATGTCTTCAGTCACAATCAAACATATATGATTACTAGATTCATTTTCCTTGGATGGACCCATATGTGCACTCTATAATAATATATTTTAAATTCAAAAAATTATTCTAGGTTAACCAACATGTTTTGCATGTTGGTTTAGAGAAAACTTACCTAAAGAGTCTATTTTATATACACATTAAGCCCAAGAATATTCCTATATAACACATACCTATCAAGAATATGATATTTCACTTTCACACTAAGGAATACATTTTAAATATTCACTAAATACTTCATATTTTAAAATAACTCAAAGGAGAAGTCACCAATCCAAGTATAAGTACTAAGATATATTCAAAATCATAGATTGTCAATCATCTAAAGTCACATAGGTTACATTGTAGCACTAGTATATGACTATTGAGCACACACAATTAGATTAGAGAACTATATTTGGTTGAGATCTCTTAAGATTTTTTGAATGTAGGTAGTGATGAACCAATTAGTGGGGGGTGGTTGGTGTTAAATCAACCCATCCTATCTAACCCATTTTTATAGGAAAATCAAGTGTTGAAATTGGATATAAGGTTTCAAGGTGAAGGGAAAAAATATAAATTTGTGCATAGGTTGAGCCTATTAAATTACATAATAACCCTCTTATAAGGGAGGTACACCACTCTATGGTGAAATAGACCAAAAAAACATAGGACATACCTAGAATAAAATGAACAAATACAACCATCATAGGCATTTGTGCCCTACCAACAACATTTGGGTACTGGTAGATTTTGATAGTTAGTTTAATGATCTGAATGACCACATATCTATTTTAGGGAATTATTAACACTTGTACATAGCCTCAAAATAGATAAAAACCCAAACAAGAAAAGTATCTTATCCTCTTGGGCATTTATATAAATAGTAAGTGTAATTTATCAATTTAAATATACTAATTTACATTTAGATATGCATAATTTAGACATATCTTACATAATATAAATTAGTCTCAAGTTTTACCTTGTTTAGAACACTAAATTAAAGATAATATAAAACATTTTGGTGAACACTTCCTTTGTTGAGTGTGGAAAAACATAAGTTTATCTTAGGGTTTCATTATAATTTATTAGGGTTTTGTATTTTGGTGTTAGGGATTCATATTTGATTTTGAATTTCCCCTTTTATAAGGTATTCATCTATTCATTTTTGGATCTATCCTTCATGATTTCATGATCATATTTTATGACATTTACCAAGGCTAAATATATTTTCACTTTAAGGCAAAGTGCTAGATTAAGTGGTATTACAATTGAACATAATTATATCCTCATGTGTGTGTATAAATTAAAATGGCTCAAATAGATGTAATGCAAATTCCTTATTCTATTGATATAAATGTTAATAAAGAACACAAATAAATAAGGGAAAATATTGTTAATGATGACATGAATAAAATTTAAATTATTTATGAAGAAAACAATAAACATAATAATGAATATCATGATAAAATACATCCCAATGACTTTAATGGTGTAGATCCTAAACAAGTTGCAACTCTTTATCAATTTTGGAAATGAATCTACATGCAACCAAATGATGTAGATAAGTATTGAACCTAATCCTATAGGCTAATAATGATAATAATTCTAAGGTTGTCATATATAAGGATCCCTTAAATGATTCTAATGTATATTTTAGAGATATTGACTTTACAATATGTGTCCACAACACAATAACTACATTTACTATCTCTATGTATACACATATTGTTACACTTATGATGCCTATTAATGGTGTGGGGGAACACAAGTTTTTACTTAGATTTATATGCCTACCACTATATATCATAATTTTTGCCTCTTAAAATGGTTATTAATATGAAACCACTAATTGTTACACTATTTTATATGCATAATGTTTAAATCCTTATGCAAATGATCCTTGATCTTATAATAAGTTTCCCAATTGCAAGAAGGTTCTTCTAGAGTGGGAAATTCAACTTATTCCCATACATTACTACATAATCCATTAGCCTTACAAGGATCTCAGCTTATCCCTTACCTGCATGATTTATTGCTTTTAAGATTAAACTATATTATGGTAAAGGTGATTTGGAATAACAACTTCAAGAATTTCACATAACATGTTTGGATTATGTGTCCAATGAAAATTTATTGCCTAAGTTGTTTCCATGGAGTCTTAACATCTACACTTTGTGATGGTTATATGATCTCTAATTTTAGTTGGTACTTAAATTCAATGCTTTGTCTAATTGATCATTATCACACTTTTTAAACAACATAGCTAGGAAGATGTTTTATTCTTAAATTCTAAAACTTAAGCAAGGATCAAATGAACCCATTAGTACTTATGTTCTTTTTTAATGTATGATAATTAGTTTCAATATTCAATTAATGTTTTCTTTACCCATTACATGCATCCACTATAATTAAATTATTTGAATACTTTGATGAATTATGTTCTATAATCAATAATCATGAAGTTAAGTTCCTTGTGATTAAGATAAAGTATGGATCCAATCCTCTAATAAACTTTGGTGTGAAGTTTGAAAATAAACTATTTTACCCTAATTTGGTTTTAAAAACCCTAATAAGATAGAGACTTTAAATGTAAATTATCTTGATAGATATGGAATTCAAGCATACATTTGAATTATAAAACACTAAAATTAATTATAGTGGAATATGCTTAATATAGTGTATATATTAAAATTGAATTTATATGGCATCTTAGTATTGTATACTTGACAAATAACTATCAAGGCTCTACCTTTTGGTCCTAGAACTTCATGTTGTCTAAAGGCTCACATTTTACATCTCACTATGCCTAAATGTTTATATTACAATCCAAAAATATAATTTTTTAAGAACCAGATCTCCTATATTTAGAAAAATATTAAAACCTAATATATATCCTTCAGTATCAGTTTTAGATCCTCAACAACTTCCTATCCTGCTAGACACTTGCATCTCACATAGGGATACTTACATTGATGCAAGTATCTAGATTATTATTAAGAGTTTAGTCCTCAAAATTAATATTATTTTAGAATATTTTAAATCTTATAGGTTGGTCCATTTTTATTATTTAACCCTTCTATGAGATGTTTCCAAAAGGTGTGGTATAAATACAAATCTAAGCCTACTAATTATCCATTTAGAAAATACCAAGCAAACACTTAATAAAACTCATTGAATTAATTAAATAAATAAGTTATATTGCCTTATTATTCCCTATTTTCATATCATTCAATAGATTTGTCATATTACATGTCTAAATCACTCAAATACCAACCCATGAATAGTGTATATTCCACCCTTGTGTACACATAAAAAAAACACGGAGGGGAGTACTACATATGTCTGAGAACCTTTTAAGAGTATTAGATATGTAGGAAATAACCATTGATAGAGAGGTCAATGGTGTTATTTTTGTAGACACCCCAATTCTTGCCACAATTGGCTTCTAACCAAACTTTAGATTGTTTTCTACCAAACAACACAAATTAAGCCTAGGAATCATTGAATATCCCAATTTTGTCCACACATTAGACATTAGTACTCATAATTATGTTTATGCATCCATTTTTTGGGTATTATCATGTACGTAATGGTAACCTCTCATAGATTCATCCTCAATCACCTTGTGACCTAACAACTAGTAGTTTGGCCTTTGGACCCATTTAGTTGGGCACTTGAACAATTCCTAAAGTGCTAAAATGTTAAGCATAATGAATCAATTAATTAAACCAAATTAAAATATTAAGAGAATTTTCCATGTGAAATTAGTGAAAATAATTTTTTAAAAAAATAAAATTCAATAATATGAGGTCATGATGACATCATCATCCTCAAAGTCAAAGAATTCAAAATATCTTCCTAAATGCAATAAATTCAGAAATGGAGAGACATGCTTAATAAATGGGATCTCTATCCCAAATATTAATTACATGTGCCATCTTTAACTTAACTAGGGTTATCTTTAACTCACCTAAGGTTAGTTTGAACTCAACCATGATTAATTCTAACCTAACTACACTTGGGTTAGAGTTAGCTTTGGATGTTATAAATATAAGGCCTCACCCATTGGAAAACAAACTCTCTTGGTGTAAATTTATTATGCTCAAATACATATAAAAGGTTTTATGTGAAATGTTATTATGCTAAAATACCTTCAAAAAAATTAATTATAGTGTTACCATGCCTATTTACTAAGCCAAGCCAAGACAAAGCCAACCAACATTACCAAGTGCCAATGAGAAGTAGAGCAATGAAGCTTCTTTGACAAAGATTTCTTAAGCACATAGATAGGCACAACATTCCATGGAAAACTTGCAATACTTTCTCTCATGGAAGGTAATATCACTTGTTTTAATTTCATTTTATTAGTTAATTATGTAGTTCTCTATCTCCTTGAGTGTCAAGGCTAGAGTTGTTAGTTTTAATGTGTTTGTTTTGATTTCTTGACTAACACTATAATCATCTCCCCTCTACATTAAATTAATTATTTCATATAATGGCATGCTCAGTGGGACTGCACACCCCACAAGCATGAATGGATTATATTGGGAGCCTTTTATGAATTTGGAAAAGTAAACCATGAAATCATTGGGCAAATCTATGAATTCATCTCAAAAAATACTGAAATTGCTCTAATTTAACCTCAAACCTAAAAAACTATGAAATAAAGATAAAAAATGGTGAAATCATCAAGCAAACAATGAAATCATTATATAGGAAAAGGGATCTTTTCCTTTACCTTTTTTAACTAGCTACAAAATTGTTTCATATTTGTGAATTTGTTAATTATAATATCTAATTTGTGGTTTTTAGTAGAAAAATAATATTATAGGGGGTGAAATCATATTTTGAGGCAAAAAATTCATTTTTCCTACCTGTGAATTCATCTTGAAGAGTGGCAAAATCATTTTGATAACTGTGAAATTACCACAAATCTGAGAAATCATTCCTGTGTGTTTATGTGTTTTGTTGTAGGTTTTCTATAATCATGAAATTATCACCTAAAGTGTGATTTTATCTACCTAAACTATAAATTCATCTGTTGGAGTCACAAAATTGTCAAATCAAGCCGTAAAATCATTTAAGAACCATAAATTTGCCCACTATGAGTTTAAACATTTGAGTTTTTGATTGTGTTTTTACAACATAATAATTTCATAGTTTGCAGTTTATTGTGTAACTATGAAATCATTCCAAAGAGGTGATTTGGTTTTTTTTTGAGATAATTTACAAGGAAATCACTTTTGCCAAGAAACAAAAAAACCCACTAACACTCTTTGTAGGACCTAAAGGCCAAGGAAATAACTTTTTAACACTTTATGTCATTAAATCACATTTACATTTGGTGCTTAAAAATAATTTTAGTCACTTTATTTTTGTTTTTCAAAATTCAAAAATCAACAAACAAAGCCAAAGGGATTAATTTCACATCACATTCCACTTGGGTTTTTAAATGAAAACAAACTTAGACTATATGGTCTTAAGAGATTAATTGTTTATTATTTTACTTGTTATTTGTGTTTTTTAAAAATAGACCTAATGTGTATGCTCTCCCCCCATCCCCTTTAGGGAACTTGAGTGACCAAAAGCACTTTGTCCATTGATTTTTTTCACTTAGTCTAAGCATAAAATAAATATTTCAAAGGCACTCCCTAAAATCAGATCGACTTGGGTGATATTAAAATAACCTTAAGGTCCTTCTATAGTTATTTCTTGTATCTTGGCTTATGGGTAAGATTTCATCACCTCTCCATAAGTTTTGTAAGGAAATATTAACCTAATATTTCATCTCTAGGAATTATTTCAACCCTACTCCATGACATGGTATATAAATTAGGGCATAAGATATTGTGATTTCTAGGGGGCTAAGTTACTAGCCTCTTTGATTGTAATGAAAACTCGAGTCAGGTTTAGCTAACTAGGGGACCCCACTATGAAGTACACAAATGGAGTCTCTATGCAAAGGAATAGACCCTTGCCTAGTAAGTTATCTAGTATGAACTTAATTGATGTGATTTAATCTCTAGTGTTGACCAAACTTGGGACCGTATAAAATCTGAGAAACTTATAGTTTTAAATAAACACGAATTGCCACATAAATATTGTCAATGTAGGGTGAGTATCCTAAAGTTCCATGTCACCGTATGAACTCTTGAGAGAAGAGGAGGCCTAAAAACCCTAATTTTCATGCACATATAAATTTTTTTATTAACAAATTATTTCCTCTTAAGAAGGAGTATATAGACATAATTTAATGATACAAATCCACCTTATAAGTTTTTAGAAATAGGATGTTAAACTCAGGTGTTTTTGTGTCTTTTCCTTTTACTTGCATTGTTTTCGATTCAAAAACTATCTTTCTTTATCAAAACACACATCCAAATCACATCCAAACCAAGTCATTTTCATACACCCCTTTTAGCCTAAAAGAGTGTTATGCCATCTGTTTGATTCCACACTTTGCCTTAGTCATTTTTAAAACTTTTATGTGTGTGTGTCACTTGTTTGAAAGGGGTATCATTACACTGCCCATTTTGTTCCAAGTCTTTGCCTTAGATTTTTTGAAATAAGGACATTGTCATATCTTTTGAGTGAGATAACATCATTATGTTTATCATTTTGTTTTAAAACATTTTCCTTGTATTAAATTGAGTTCATAACTATGCATGACTTTTGGTCTATGTTTGGTATCGTTATGTCACCCATTTTGGCCTAGGATATTATTTACTTGAGAAAACCAAGTATTATAAACCAAGTTAAAAATTGGTTTTATGAAGTTCAAATTAAAACATTGATTGGTTTATGCCTATGCCTTATTTAATTTTGGCTTAGACATTTACCTCTCACTTTAGATTGTGCATCTTAGAATAATTCTTTGCTTGGTTTGAAGATATTTTATACCTAGGTTTTAAAAGTGGTCTCTTTTATGTGTGCCTCGTGTCTCTTTTGTTGTTTATAACTAAGGTCAAAATGTTCTCTCCAAGTACAACCTTAAGCATAGTTAGTTTACATTTGAGTCTTGCTCATCACTTGGGCTTGAATGTTTTACTCTTCTTATTTTTTCCTAATTGGAATTGATTTTCCCAATTAGTTTTGTGCATATGCCTAAAGTCCAATGTATTTTATCCATGGTTAAGTTTGTGTTTAAATCCATATGCCTATTTTGATTCCATGTGTTTCAAATTATTAGATTAATTATCTTTCCATTTTTACCTTGACCAAGTTTGTTCCACATCTAGCTTTATGTCATGTCTCTAAAGACATAGAATTTACCATAGTTTTTAGATTTCATTCATGTGTTTCAAGTCTATCTTTGTGCCTTTTCCCCAAAGTCCTCATGTTTTACCTTTCATTTTAGACCTAGTTATTTTGAGCCTAGATTTGTGCCTTGTTTATAAAGACCTATCAATAGTTTTCATTTTTAGACCTAGATTAGAGTTGTTTGATTCACTTTACTAAGATTGGAATTTGGATTTTCCTTTCACTTGACCATTTGTATGAAAGATATTTGACATTAAACCTTGAGGAAATTTTAGGCTGAGCTTATAATTTCCAATTTTGGAGAAGATCTCCATTCTAGGCCAAGGTTAAATCATTTACAACAATAGACCAAGTACCTATTCTTATACCAATGTCGATTTTAAACCTATACCTAGACCCAGACCATTTTTATAGACCAAGACTACTTTTTGGGTTAATTTCTAAACCTATCCATGCCAATTATCATATGCCAAAATCATCCTTATTTGGGCCAATTAAAGTACCAAGTTCACCCTTTCAATGATAATGGTACTCAATCTAATACCTATGCCAATAATCCTCCTTTGGCCTATATTAACAACCCAAATTTGCAATGCCCATTCATTACAATTATAGGCCCTCATCCTTTAGCCTATGTTAGTAGCCAAAATTTAGAGTGCTCATTCATTACTATTTTAGTCCCTCATCCTTTGGCATACATTAGTAACCAAGCTTCACAACACCTATTTATTACCATTCTAGACCCTCATCCTTTGTCTTGCACTAACAACCAAGCTTCATAGTGGCCATTCATTACCATTCCAAGCCCTTCCAAATTTGGTAGTGCATTATCCAAACAAGGTTACACAAGTGTGACTATATGAATTATAGTTACCATCTTAGACCTATATCTAGCCTTTATTAAGCCCATCTTTGGTGAAACTATTTACAAATATCTCATTATTGAACCACAAATCATTATTCATCTATTACCACTTTCCCCCACTTTAGAAAATCTAAGACAATCTTCAAGCCACAACAAATCTAGTCATTACCTGCCCAAGAGACATCCTTCAAAGACCAAGAAGTGTCGAAATATGATATTTTGTAACCAACTATAAACCAAGGTCAATAGAACCAAGCAATTCATGATGTTTTTATTGAAACACCTATTTATGATGAGTTAACCTATGTTAAATCATCCTTTGACCATTACCCTATTTTTAATGAGCCTCATTTTGATGAGCCAGTCTCTATGGAGTTAATTGTTAACCCTTTTGCTTTAGTGGAGGAGTCTCACTTTGACAAGCCACTATTTATTGAGTCACTTCTTAATGATTATAACTGCCTTTGGGAAAATCATGACCATGACCATTTCCCTATTTTTAAGGAGCCTCACTTTGACAAGATAATCTCTATGGAATTACCTATTAAACATTTCCATTTTTATTGAGAAGTTTCACTTTGACAAGCTAGTCTCTATGGAGTCCTTCTCAACTAAGCCTATTTTAGAAGAGCTAATTGTTCAACTCTAGGCCATTACTTATCCAATACCAATCATTAAACATAACATCTTTACCACAACACCAGATGAGTAATCAAAATTAAATTTAGGTTCTATTTTTGAATCAATGTCAGATTTAACATCAAAAGAAGAATCAACATTAGTCTCAACATCTGATTTAGAGTCCCTTAAGTTAGACTCAACTTTAAAATTAGAATTTATTCATTATTTTTACAACATTAGTTACACATTACTTATAGATCAATTTGAATACATTTATGATCCTTCCATAATTTTTGAGGATGATTACTTCATCTTTGACTCAAATTTTCCTAATATCTTCTATGAGGATTGTATTGCCTCTTCCCATTCCATTATCATTCCACATGGTGTTATCACCACCCAACATATACATTGTATTAACATTCCACCTCCCACATCGATTAAGACTAATAAAATCACACCTTGTTGAACTATATCCATAGAAACATATCAGTTGTAGAATATTAGGGGGACGAAGAACACATTCATGTAGAAGAAGAAAAAATTTCCTAGTGAAACCTTTTCGGAGGTGCTATGGGTAAATCAAAGTCCAAACTCAACATTTTATAGTGAAAACTTGTTTGAGGTGCTAGAAGATAATCAAAGTCAAAAGTCAACATTTCTTAGTGAAACCTTCTCAGAGGTGCTATGGGATAATTAAGACAATTTTATTGGTGAAAACCTATTTAAGGAACCAATAACTAAGCACAAAAATTCTCCATTATTTGATGAAGACATTATTAAAAATAACATTATTAAAAATTACAATCTATAAAATAATTAGACGGGAGCTACTCTCAAGCCCAAACAACAAGAAAATATGGTGGTCCTATCAAGAAAATATTCAAGTCTTTGGCCTTGCCACAACTAAAATTATGTCAAATCTAGAATCAAAAACATTGTGTTTCCCTAAAAATCTGTGTCTTCATTTGTTACCCAACCATTATACATTTCATTATGATCCACCTCTCCATCACCAAATTAGACCTTTTATCCACTATTTATCCTTATTTACCATCCTTGGATATACTTTCCTTTGTAGAGGTTACAAATACATCTTGTCTTGAAGTATGAAGGAAACAAAATCAATGACCAATAAATATCATAACAAAATTATTAGATTCCAAACTTGCAGAAGGTTCTTGATAGAGAAATTATTTAAAAGAGGTGTGGGCTAAAAATTTAAATGTTTGAATATTCTAATTATATCATATGCTGATCAAGATGTGCATATCCACATCAATAAGAATAATAAAAACATTTAACTTGTCAGAACTATTTACCTTTCCTTTTCCATTTGTCATTCAACTTGCCATTGTTTCATGTCTGTTATTTACCTTACTTTATCATTTGGGGACAACTCTATTACCATTGTAGCCAATTATCATAACATCACCTTGAATTGACCTTATATCATACTATATATTGATCTACCATACCTTTCATATTGACCAAAGTTGTTTTACCCTCCCCAACCCACCCTTTTTGACCTTGGTTCTAATCCATTGGTTCTTAAATCACCTTTAGCAAGGGGATTCAAATCATGTATCAATATTTAATTTAGTATTCTAGATAGAGGTTGTATCTTGGACCCATATGATAATGGTTTGGTACTTACATTCTTTATTATTGACAAATTCTACCTCATTTTTGGTGCTACTCATTATAACCACCTTTGGAAAAATTAGTATCATTAACTCATGTTATTGTTCCTTAATTATAACTGCCTATGGGACAATTAGGAGCAACAAATTTACCATGCCTTGACACATCACCTCACCATTCCTATTATATACTGTGTCATTTACCTAATTCATGAACTTGTTACTACCTTATTAGATTCCTCCACTGTAAGGTGGAACTATAGTGACTTAAGGTCACATTTTGGGACTATTTAGGTAGTGCTCAATTTACGTTGAGGTTAGCTTAGTCACTTTTTTTACATTCTCTCTCCATTTTGTGAGATTTTTAAGTTTTAATGGTCTTGCCTTTTTGTGAGCAACCTAAGCCACACTCTCACCATTTTATGATTTAGACCATTTAGTCTCTCATAATTTTCAATCGAGTTGAGACACTTATAAAATTATAGAAACATTTGTAAAAGACTTAGACAATCCTAAAAATCACAAAAGCATGAAAATTGGCTTAGAATCTCCATGCCAGATATAACACAACCAAATTTTTTTGGGATGGGCCATCTTATTTGTTTAGTTTATTTCTAGACCACCTTGGTCTCTTTTCCTCCCATTTCGGTAGAACTACATTATTTTTAGCTTGATTTATTTCTAGATTGATCATTGTTTATGTTTGTTTGCTTTTGTTTTAATTATTTTGTTCACTTTTTTTATTGGTGTTTTGTTGTGTTTCTATTTATTTATTTATTTATTAGCTTATTTGATTTTTTTATTGTGCATTGAGTTAGTATGTATGCGTTCATTAGGTGATTCCTTATGCATTATACTTAAGTCCATCCATATTCATACGTCAACATTGTCATTTTTTTAATCATTGGTGTATTATTTTCACTTATTTATCATGGTATTTGATATCATGATGCATAATGTTATGTGTTGTTCTACTGATTGATCTTACAAGAAATCATGTCATGATACTTCTCCTTTTTCATCTAATTTTTTTTCAACATATCTAAACATTAACCAAATGTAGAGTAATTAAATCACAAATAAAATCTAATCCTTTCTAGTTAGGATGTGCATCTCCATACTAGTAGGTAGCTCACATTCATGCCTATCCTTTGTATTGGATTAATCTTACTCTATGAATATAGATTCAATATGTAATCCTACTTTTCTATTTTTCCATATTTTTCCAAAATGTAAGGCCAATGATTATAACTACCTTTAGGTAAATTATTGTGTTTCGATCTATCTAGATGTTAATGATTATAACCACCTTTGGGAAAATCATTATCCTTACCCTCCCCTATTGGGTCATGTTTTTATTTTGCTAATGATTATAATCACCTTTGGGTAAATAAATATCCCTATCTACTCTAAAAGGTTCCTCTTCATTATGCTAATAATTATAATCACATTTGGGCAAATCATTATTTTTTACCTCATTATGCTGATGATTATAACCACCTTTAGGCAAATCATCCTTGTTATCTACCTGACTAGGACATGTCAATGTGCCACTAATTATAAATGACTTTGGGCTAATTAGTCTTTTCAACCTCCTTTACCTTTTAGTTGCATTGTTTCTTTATTTTTGAGGGAATAATCATTGAACTTATTTGCTATCTCCTCTCTCGAGGAGGCATCTAGGGCTCTTCCATTATATTTTGGGGCATTAGGAATTAATAATTATTTTATTATTTAAGAAGACCTTAATATTAATATATCTTGAAACACCTTTCAAAACATGGGAAAACTATAGACACCCCATTCTAGCCACAACTAGCTTCCAATCAAACTTTATATTGATTTTTATCAAATAATGCAAATTAACCTAAAAATCATTGAATGTCCTAATTTTTCCACACATTAGAAATTAGTGCTTAAAATCATGTTGAGGAATTCATATTTGGGGTATTACCATGTACTCATTAGTAACCTCTCATGGAGTCATCTCCAATCACCTTACAACCTAATAACTGATAGTTTGGCCTTTGGACCCATTAAGTGAGGCACTTAAACAATTTCTAATGTGCTAAAATGTTTTATATTAAGGTAAAAATAGGTTTTTAAGGGACCCCAAAACCCTAAAACAAAGGACAAAGGATATAACAATAATGTCCACAGGTGAAACCTATCACCTACATGCTAAGCAGTATCAAAAATGGGTTTTACAGGGACCTGAAACCACAATACAAAATCATCAAAAGATAGACCCCAGGTTTTATAGAGACCTAGAAACTCCAGTGTGAAAAGAAAATAAAGAACCAGATAACAGAACCAGATATAACATCCAACTTAAGGGACCAAGACTATAAGAACTCAAAGATCTTATTCTTCTAATTCCAAAATCATCTTCATCACTTCCTTTCCAATCACAGTAATGTCTTGTATAGATATAGCCACCGACGTAGCAACCTCTTGCATTGCTTTCTTCCTTGAGCTCTATCTGGTTCTCTTGCTAGGCCCCTCCAAGTATTTAATTTCCTCATTTGCTCATTTTCCAATGTTCACAGCGGCTGGACATATGCTAGAAGTTACCTCCTCCATCTTCATTCTAATTTCCTTAATGAGCCCCCTTAGATTGTTCTCATAGTCTTTAAGTTTGATAGGTATATCCCTCATCTGCATTTCCAGATTATTGTTTTTATTCCAATCTACTTCCTGATTACGTTCCAATATTTCCATTTTCTTCTTGAGGCCCATTATCTCCTTGTATATCCACGAGTCAACTTGAAGGATAGCTTCTGCTTTGCATTTGGCCAAATTCATAAAGGGATGCCTCCTACCATCCTCCCCTACATCACTTAAATCTTCTGCATTCTCTTTTGGATTGTCTTCATCCTTTTCCATATAATCCTCCCTTTCCATTCTTTTCTATTCCTTAGTTTCAACAGGGCTTTTGTTGTGGATAAAATCATTCTTTACTTGTTCTCTAGTTTTCATTGCATGATAGGCATCTTGAACTAGATGTTCCTTCTCTATTTTCGAAGCAGGATCCTCAAATAAAACATCCATATCTTTTTTAGTTTCCTCTGGCACTTACCGATTTTCCTCAAGATCATAGTTATTCTTTTCAGTTTTTTCCTCTACAGTGTCCCCTTCTTTCTCATTCTTACTTTTATCTTCTCCTTCTTTGTTAGAGCTGTAATCCCCACTCTCTATTCCTTCCTCTTCCTCCATAATCTCCTCCTTAGAACTTTCAGTGCTTTCCCACTCTGTTTCCTCATCATCAATCTATTTTTTGAAGCTGGATGATTTGGGTTTAACTTTTTCTTTCCCTTTTACTGTTTCATTCTTCTTACTCTGTGAGTCCTTATTTTTGTCTGAATAAGGATTTAGAACAATGGCCTTATTTTTGTAGAAACCTTCTATTATTAGGATTAATCCCTCATGCAATATAGGACGAGACTCCTTTTTTCTATGAGTGAACAAACTTTGGAGCAGCGAGAAGCGTAAATAGAAAGGAAAGGAAATTCTAACTTTGTGCCTAAAATCATTAAGAAAGACAAAATGAAATTTATGGACTCTTTTGCTTCTTCCATCAAGTATGAAATAATCATGGATGCAACATAAGACATCTCTCCAGATTCCTTTAATCTACTCCAGGTCGAAGAAATCCCCACTCTTTTCCAACTGCTGCTCCTCAGCATCCGTCTTTGGGAATTTGCTAAATGCCTCATTAGATATGCTGGTCTGCTTAGAGAATTTTATACCCTCCATTGGAAGCCTCGTGACCTCCACTAAGAATTCCTCGATAAGCTTCACCATGATGCCATGGAGGGTTACCCTGTCATCGACCCAATTTTTGAAAAAAGCCATTGTTATATGGGGTTTTAAACCATGTAGCCGTTCCAAGTAGCTCACAACCTTTCCTCTCTGAAGGATCTTCTAGACATCTTATTTTTCCTTCCAATCTTTTCAACTTTTAGGTTCCTGCTTCCTTGGTTCACCTTTCATTTTGCAAGCCATACAGTTATCCAGTAACAACCAAACACTGATTACTGAGCAATGAGATCAACTAATATCAACTTGTAATGAAACTCACCTATTTTATGGCACATACAAAACCCACTTCACGTTCTCTAGAATATTTCTATTCAATGAATGTAATCCTTCCTCCGTGAGGCCACTCTACCAAATCATTAATTTTCTATTCCAAATAGATCTTTCCCTCCTTTGAATGAATTGCGTCATAATTAATGAGCGCTCTAAGATCCACATTCTTATTTAATGTATCTTGCCACCTCACCTTGTGTCCTATTTGAACTGCATGATTTGCTATCCAATCAACAACTCCATTGGATTCACGATAAGTATGGGTTATGGTTACTTTCTCAAATTTTTGAATTAAGTCTTTCATTTCCATCACCATTGCCTCTATAGACCATGAAACTAAATTTTTGTTATTTAAGCATAATGAATCAACTAATTAAAAAAAATTAAATGTTTAAGTGAATTTTACATGTGCATTTAGTGAATTTTTTAATACATATGAGGTCATGATGACATCATCATTCTCAAATTTAAGGAATTTAAAATATCTCCCTAATGCAATAAATTTAGAAATGAAGAGCCATGTTTAATAAATGAGATCTTTATCCCAAATATTAATTACATGCCCCCTCCTTAACTCAACTAGGGTTAGCCTTAACTCACCTAGGGTTAGTTTAAACTCAACCATGATTAATTTAACCTAACTACACTTGGGTTAGAGTTAACTTTTGAGGTTATAAAGATAAAACCTCACCCATTGAAAAATAAGTTCTCTTAGTTTAAGTTATTAAGCTAAAATACATATAAAAGCTTTTATGTTTAATGATATTATACAAAAATACCTCCAAAAATATTTATTTTATTGTTACCATGTCTATTTACTAAGCCAAGCCAAGCCAAAGCCAACCAACATTACCAAGGTGCCAATGGGAAGTGGAGCAATGGAGCTTCATTGAAAAAGATTTCTTAATCACATAGTTGAGCACTTCATTCCATGTCGAACTCACAACACTTTCTCTCATAAAAGGTAAGATCACTTATTTTACTTTCATTTTGTTACTTAATTGTGTAGTTATCTAGCTCCTTGAGTGTCAAGGCTAGAGGTTTTAGTTTTAGCATGTTTGTTTTGATTTCTTGACTAACACCATACTAATTTCCCCTCTACGTCAAATTCCTTATTTAATAAGTTTGATCCCATGAGCCAACTAAGTCATTATTTTCAAGGTAAAAATAACCATAAACACTTAAATTTCACCATTTAGTGTCAAAATTCAATATGACACA
Source organism: Torreya grandis (assembly GCA_037957365.1). Lineage (NCBI taxonomy): Eukaryota > Viridiplantae > Streptophyta > Pinopsida > Cupressales > Taxaceae > Torreya > Torreya grandis. The sequence goes on along the minus strand of JARHVA010003455.1, from coordinate 489,000 downwards.
CTAACCCATCACCTTATTTAATTAAAGTTTAAATTAACATTATTTCCTTCTAAATTTAAAATAATTGATTAATTCTTAATTAATGAATTATGCACACCTATTTTCTCCTAAAATTCATTAAATATAATTTTTTCACCTCACCCAAACATCATCTACATCTGTCTCAACCATGTGTTGAATCATTTAACCACCTTCCTCAACTTCCTCAAACATCTTGTGAGTTACCTTAGAACATTTCAACCTATCTGATTAATCAAGTAATTAACTTGACCCATTTTTATTGAATCAACCAACTCCTCTTTCCTCTCAACCAATGAAATTAGTCATCATCCTCATAAATGAGGACTAATTCCTAACCACTGATTATTTTAATAATTCAACAAATTCAAATAATCCTCAACCATCTGATCAACCTCATGTAAGCCCATAAATTGACATGCAATCTATAATTTTCAATCATTAATATTTATGATAATGAAGTGATATTAAATTATCAAGTGAATCTAAGCCATCAATTATCTATTTTGCATACCAAAACACTACCCAATTCCCTTTGATTTGAATAAGAGTTGAGCAAATCACATTTAATAATAATGGAAGAGGCTTATTCAACTTCAATTTTATAAGTGTGTGTTTAGTTTGCTTGTTTCAATTGCCAATCTATCATTGAAGTCTAGGTTTCTAGTTTAGATTTTATTTTATTTTAGTTTGATTGTTTAGTTTGCATTCTATAATTAGAATTTATATATTTTGACATGCCTAGTGGGACCTTATCCCTCATATATTTTTTATCATAGGTGCATTTAGGAAGTCTTTTCAGTTATTTTTGATTGATATTTTTTTGTGTATATACAATTAACACTTATTTTGGAATTTTTTGTTTTCTATTTCAAGTTAAGTTTCTAAGTTTTTGAGCTTGTTGTTCATATACTTGCAGAACAAAGAATTTCCTGTAGAACAACAAATTCATCTTGTAGGATAATAAATTCATTCCGTAGAATTATGAATTTATAAAAAATAGTGAATTCGTTTCTGTTATTTTTCTATACTTTTTTTATAATATCTGGGTTTTCTAGTAGTTTTTGAATGTTTTTAGTTTGTTTAACCTCTTATTGTTTCAACCCTACTTCCTTTTTTACATTCTATTTTCTATTTTAACCTTTTTTGAAGAACAATAAAATAATTCTAAAGTCTAGAAAATCATTCTAAAGTCCATTTAAATCATTCGAAAGTCCTACTAAATCATTTAAAAGTCCAATGAAATCATTCTAAAGTTTAGCTAATTCATTTCAAATTGAAATGAGATTGTTCTAAAGTTTAGTAAAATTTTTATAAATAGTGAACTCATTCTGTAAGTCTTTGTTTTCTATTTTTTGTTTTTATAGTTTTACTGAATGTTAACAAATGCATTGTTATCTCTAACTGTGTAATGACAAAATCATTTAAGAGGCTTAATTTTATAATTAATTTTGTTAGATTATTTGTAGGTTACCTTGATTTCCAACCATACATAAAACTTCTAACAATTTATTTGTAGGTTGCAAGTAAAAAACAAACCAATGAAAATTAGACAAATCAAATTTCAACTTGTTTTTAATATTTTTGTTATTTTCTAAGTTTTCTAATTTTTTTAAAAAATTTAAGTGTTTTTAATTTCAATAATAATTAACAAATATTTCATTTTTGGAGTTAATTAATCTTTATTTTAAGCAATTTGTGTGTCTTGATTTTGTTACGTATACTCTATTCTATGGATTACAATGGTGATGACACTAAATAATCATAAACAACATTTTCAAATTTTGTTACCCAATTACATGTATGTTATTCTCATGGCATCATATTGGTTGGAATTTATGAGAATAAAAGACAAGTTTCAGTATTTTTTAAATTTATATTAGGGGCTCTATCGACCATGAATTTCATCACCATGTGGTAGACCAAACCTTGTGTACCAATGAGGTATATAAATTAAGTTAGAGTTATCATTTTTGAATAAGTGGTTTATTGTTTTAAGAATGTCATGAAGTGAGGGGTTTCCATTCTCTAATACCTAAGCCTTAGACAACATGACTCAAAGTTTAGTTTTTTTGATGTTAACACACTAAAATCTTATGGTTGTGTTGTGCACATTGGGATTAAACCCATTTGTGTGTTTCTATTAAATCAACTTATTCCATAGTTTTAGGCCTCATCGTATCAAAATATATATAGAGATGATTCCCCTAGATAAGGTTGTTTATACCTTAGGCATAGGAAATCCATTCTTAACATTTAATTTGTAGTGAATTAGTTAGTAGTTAACACCAAAAAGCTACTTTCCTTGCACCCTTGAAACTGAAATTAGTGGGCCATGGAAATGATATGATCCTCAATGGTTAGTGCCTTGAAATATTATTTTAGAGCTAATGCAATGTACAAGTAAGTGACAGGGAAAGCCTATGGGTTATTCAAGTTCCTTTGCCAAGATTTTATCCTTTTTGTGTAATGCTTTTGTGTTTAGAATATAATTTATTTTTTTATTTCCTTATGATATACCATGTGTTGAAATATTTGATTGAAAAATAAACTATTTTTAGTCATAAACTATGTCATAATAAAAAATCTTTAAATCACAAGTTCCAATTAAAACTCAAAAGAACCTTATTGTTAATCAAATTTTAGTCACTTTGGTCTTTTAATTTCTAGTATCATGTATTGCTTTACCTTTGTTGAGTTAAGTGTTTCCATTATCAATATCACCTACCAAAAGGAACATGGATATGCTAAATAATCCTAGGGTGAGGGATGAGCCTTTTAAAAATGACCCCTTCCAATTTGGTAGTCAATAAAACTAAGGTCACCATGTTTAGTGTTATAACTCCATTGGGATAAATAAAAGTTACCCAATTTTTTATTAAAACAAATTCATATAGATTAATTATAAAATCATCAATAATAATTTGTATAATTACATTATTTGAATAATAAATGAATATGAAGTAATAAATGCAAAAATATATTAACTCACTAGTTAAAATATGATCTAGTTATTTTTCAAATGGTTTTTAAGAGAATATTAGATGAATATTTCTCATGAAATTAATAGTATAAAGAGACAAGTACATCAGTACACTATAATTATTATCAAATACAACTATAAATAATCATACAACCATTATTGTTATAGTTTTAAAAACTATTTACATGTCTCACATCCACTGCTATATTGAATATGCATTAATAATAATGTACTACATATTAAATTTCAATACAAAGTCAATTATACAAGATAGAATGTACATAAATACAAATAATCATAATAAAAAACTCAATGATCCATATCAATAGCCATGCGTATGATTTCCAAATGGTTGAATATTTGAAGAGAGGAAGAGCATCATCAGAGTGATTTTTATCCAACCACACACTGTCAGTATCCCACACATCTCCCCACTAGGAGTGTCACTTCCCTTCATGGAAGGAAAGATAAAACAAGTGTAAATATTGAGAAATCCACTAGAACCTATGTGTGTACAATCACAAGTACATGCAATAGTCATATAGACCATGGAAAATAGTCATATAGACCATCACACATACATATGTAAACTAGAAAGTATAGTGGAATGGAAATGTCTCAGCTATAACATTAATTTGGCCAAATTTTTCATTATAGAAATAAAATATCTCATAGATTTGAGTCAATTCCACTCACACAAACTCTTTTTTATTGAATCAAAATCTATCATATGATATTAGTGGGTAGATATATGCATTGCATGACAACACCCTCATATATATAACATCTGATATCTAATGAAACATGCCTAATGATTTATCATAAAAAAATCAAGGCATATTTAATATAGATTACAACATACTATCAAATCTAATAATTTATTAAATTCTATATATAATACAAGATAAAATCAATCATCTTTCTCAAAAAATTACATTGTTTCCAATAACTCAAATACAATGTCATATATAGGTTATTCTCAATGATTTACATGCAAAACATAGATATGCTTTTATGTTTAGAAGAAAAAAATCTAAGAATATATACACTATATCAAATTCACAAACTCATCTCTTTTCCTTAACACAAAACCACATAAGATCTAATGGAATACTAACTATTTTATTAATATAAATCAGATAGAGTTTCAAGGTATCTCATAAATATAAGTTAAATCTCCTAGGACTCTTTTAAAATTCTTTAACAAAATTCAACTTTTAATGCTTATTTATTCATTTCTTTAATTCATAAAAATATCATATTTTATCTAATATTGTTAGTGCATTTATTTGTTTCATTGAATTTACTTGTATTTATTATTTATTATTTTGGTGCACTAATTACTTATTGCAATTAGTTTATTAATAATTTGTAGTAGATAGGATAAGCTTGCTTAGCTAGTAGTTAACTTAGACACTTATTTTATTACAGTGGAGCTCCACTTCACTATTCAGGGTAAGATGGGATAAGATTGTTTAACTAATAGTCAACTTGTGTTGATCATTTACACAAGTTAGACACGTATCTTGTTAGTGTGGAGTTGCACTCTACTATTCATGTAGACAAATATTAGTTGAACTACACATGTTGTGTGAGTTCCCTAATCTTTATCATGCACACCTTGATCTATATAAGCAATGGTTATTTATGTATTCCATATCAAATTAATATTGAATTATTAGAGAAATTTATTATATTTGATTTATTTATTCATTTTTGTTATTATCTTAGATATATAGTTATTATTTATTACTATTATTAATTTATCTCTTATTTATGCTTTCTATTAGATTCATTAGATCCTGTAGCTAATTCTAACATGGTACTAGAGCTATCTTGAATCTATAAATTGCTAAATATTTAAGAGAAAAATATCTAGATATAGGATTGGTTTTTTGATTTTGTATACAGATATTCATTGGAGCTTTATAGAGAATTTTTGAGCTCACCATTGAGTTCAAAGTGCTTGAGATAGTAAAAATTATCTATAATTTTGTCCAAATGGGGCACAGAAGGAAAAATTAGTAAGGGTTTGATCTAGAAGCACCGTGCCCAAATCTGGTAGGTACCTAAAAATTGAAGCATTTCTAAGCAAAATAGACCTTATGTTTATGTTCAAAAGACATCAAAACCTATGGATCCATATAAAATTTGTCTAATTTGGACATGTCACCCTAGAAGACAATTTTTTTTGCTCTTAGGTACAACCATACGGACTGTGCAGATGATTTTTTTTTGGCAGGCCTCCTGGATTAGTAGGTAGATTTGAAAAGGAAACTTTAGAAGCCAACCATTTAAACATCAAGAGGTATTTTTGAGTGAATTTTTTTTTGAAATAGGTTAAAATTTTTTGCTCTTCGCTATTGTACTTTCATTTTTTTCCAAAATTTTCCATATTTTTCTAGAATTTAGATTTTTATATAGCAACTCTTGCCCATCCTCATTTTTGTAAATTTAGAGGCTCATAAATTTCACATATGACCTCGAATTGAGGTCCCATTTTTTTTTGAAAGTTAATATTTTCTCGAGCGCAACATATTGGCATAGAAATTTTTGTAATAAAGTGCATATTTTTTATACTTTTAGACTAGAGGGCCTAAATGAGATTTTTGTAAACTGGAAAAATTATAATCCAACCTTTTAATTACACTAAATTATAAAGTGCCAAAAATAATTTTTGAGTGGGATAAAACTATGTAATTTATAGAGGTTTTGTGATGTGTTTTGTACTTTGATTTTTGCTTTGTGATAGTTTATTTTCAATTACATCATAGGGAATCCTAAGTTTCCACTATTAAAAACATAAAACTATAATACATAGAAATGGAATATTTGTAATGCATTACTGATGCTAAGATATACAACTTATATAATAAATCTTCTTACTCTACTTATTGATGTAAAAGAGTTACACCACTTTCTCTTTAAACTACTAAAGTAATTGGATGCATTCGGTCTTACATGTCTTTAGATTTGAATTTCCATCTTGATAAAAGTATAAATCCAAGAGAGGTTTGGGATAAATTAACATCATTGTTTGGAAAAATAGATGAGGTTCATGGTTACCAAATTGAAAACAAACTTATTAGTTTGGATCCTAAAAATTATGCTACAATACAAGACAACATCACTAAAGTCATAGATCTTAGAGCACAAATTTTTGAATGTAAAATTGATAAAAAAGATATTCAATTGATTTTCAGTGCCTTACATAAATTAGGTCCTGAATATTCATCCTTTGTCTCTAGCTTTCAGACTCATCGGCTCACATTGGGCACATCTTATCTAATGCCCACCTTTGAGGTATTTTTTGAGATTCTAATGGCTGAAGAAGAAAAGTTAATAGTTATGGGTCTAATCAAGTCATCCAAATCTCAAGCTCTAGTTATAAGTCAACCTCAACATAATTAAGTCTCAACATCAACATCAAATACATATTCAAGTAAAAAGAAACAAAATAATAATAATAATAAGTCATAGAAAGATAAGAATAAAAGACAACAATTTGCCTCACAAGGAGATTATAAATCCACTAATAAGAAAGAGGATTAAAAAATAAGGACTGGCATTCCTTGCCCTTATTGAAAAAAGGGGTTTCATAGTGAACAAGATTGTTGGAAGAAAGAGATTGATGAACTTAAGGTTCTTCTAAAAAAGAATAACATCAATCAATCCTCTTCAAAAGATTCTTCCACTCCTTCAAATTTAGGGAAAGGGAAATATATGACACTAGTTGCACTGGCAAATTCTCCCAATTCATGGGTCATTGACTTAGGTGCTTCACAACATATTGGTTCTAATCAAGAATAATTTTCTATATTAGCACCAAGTTCCTTGCCTCATATTCTCATAGGTGGTGATTCTAAGTTAGATGTTATAGAGAAAGGTATAGTTGATATTGATATTGGTATATTTGATGATGTCCTCTATGTGCCATAGTTATAAACTAACCTTCTTTCTATCTACCAAATCACTCACTTTAATACTAATAGGAAAGTTGAGTTCACACCTGATTCTGTATCAATCAAAAAATTTAAGGATAATGTCTTAGTTATAGTGGGAAAAGTTGACATTAATACTCAACTTTATTCATTCTCTCACTTTGTGCCTTAGTCTTCCTCTATAGCTTTGCTCTCACACTAATTTAGTGAGCAAGGTATGGCATGAGCAGTTTGGTCATCTGAACTACCGCTATTTATAGTAGTTTAGTCAGCAAGAGATGGTTATAAGAATTTCATAGATTCAATTTTTAGGGGGTTTATTTCATGGTTGTGCCTTAAGAAAACATCCAAAGGATAAGTTTGATAAAGGGAAGGCTTGAAGGGCTACACAAGTCCTCATACTTGTTCATAGTGATTTAGTGGGTCCATTACCTACTTTGTCTTTTAGTAAAACCTGCTATGTTCTCACATTTATTGATGACTATTCTAGATATATTTGGGTTTATTTTTTACAACTCAAGAGTGAAGTATTTGATAGATTTATAGAGTTCAAATCTCTAGTATAGAAACAATATAGGAAGTATGTTAAGATTCTCTACATAGATAATGGGAGACTATATGTGAAAAATAAGTTTGAATAATTCTGTGCTCTTGAAGGAATTGATCTTCAACATTTAGTTACATACACACCTTAGCAGAATGGTGTATTAGAGAGGAAGAACATATTCTTAAAAGAGATGGAAAGTTGTATGATTTATGCAAAATCATTAGTACCTAAGTACTATGTATAACTGATTAATTATGCTACATATATATAGAATAGAGTCCCTCACAAAGCTTTCAAGGGGATAACACCACTTGAAGCTTGGTGTAATATAAATCTAGATGTGCACCATTTTAGAGTCTTTGACAGTCCAACATGGGCTCACATACCTTTAGACAAGTGTCATGCTTTAGAACAACAAAGCCAAACTTGTATATTTGTGGGATATCTTGATGGTGTTAAGGCATATTAGCTCATTGATCTAGATTCACATGAGCTTACCATAGTAATAAGTGTTTACTTTGAAGAAAGCCCTTCAGAATTATCTTCTAACCTTTCTCATTCTTCTTCCTTAAAAGAATTAGATATCAGTAATGATGATACTCTTGATTCATCTACTCATAAGGATGATGAGGTAATACCTCCACAACAGGGTTTAACAAGACATGTTCCTCATCCTCCTCCTCAAGATCCTCACCCATTGATTCCTTTATGGGCTAGACAAACTTTGGCATATGTAGACCTTATTGTTAGGGATCCATTAGATAGAAGGAGAACGTGGTCACAACATGATCTTCCACATTCCTACATTGCCACAACTTCTAATCTACAATCATTTCAAGAAGCCACATAGACAGTTGAGTGAGATTTAATGATGGAAGAAGAGTATGACTCATTGATTAGGAACAACACTTGGAATCTTGTTCCTCTTCCTAAGGGAAGATAATTAGTATGATGTAGGTGGATATATCAGACTAATTTTTTAGCAAATGGAAATATTGATAAGTATAAAACATGATTAGTGGCTAAAGGTTTTTCCTAAGTAGAAGGCATTGACTATACAAAAACCTTTGCACCTATTGCTAAGATGAATTATATTCACTTGATACTAGCTATTGGTGTAGCTCATGGATGGGTTGTACATTAGATGGATGTAAAGAGTGCATTTCTTCATGAGGATCTTCATGAGAAGATTTATATGGAGCAGCCACACCGGTTCATTTAGGATTCTTCACTGGTATGCTACTTGAAGAAGTCTCTCTATGGTCTAAAACAAGCCTCTAAGGCTTGGTATTCTAAGATGGACATATTTATTCTCTCAGTTGGGTTATTGAGATGTCACTCAAATTTGAATGTCTACATTCTATGATAGGAGGATTCACTATTGTACTTGGTACTCTATGTTGATGATCTCATTATTAAGACTACACTTCATGACATATTTTCTATGACAGACATGGGATTATTGCATTATTTTCTTGGGATTCAGATAACATAGTCTTTTTCCAAGATTACACTTTCACAACCCAAGTATGTCATAGACTTGTTAGCTTAGTTTCACATGGTTGATTATAGGCCTACACCGACTCCTTTATTATCTAGAATTAGACTTGAGGTTCATTGTTCCACTCCCTTGGTTAATGCCACATTATATCACTAGCTTATAAGCAACCTCATCTATCTGACTCATACATGACCAAACATTTCATATGCAGTTGACATGGTTTCATTATTTATGCAGACACCACATGAGCTTCATTAGAGAGCTACCCAGCACATTTTGAGCTACATTCAGGGCACTATCAGATACAATATTCACCATATAGTAGGTATAGGTTTAGACTTGGTGGGATACATATATTTTGATTGGGCTAGTGATTATGATGAGTATAAGTCCACTTCTAGTTATAGATTTCACTTTGGATCCAACCCTATTTGTTGGAAGAGTATGCAACATAATGTTATTGCTCTTTCATCTACAGAGGCTAAGTATCATGGTGCTATTAATGCCACTACTGAGGCTATTTGACTTTAGAATATTATCACTGAGCTTGGTGTTCCATTTTAGAATCCATCAATCATCTACTATGACAACCAGAGCACTATTTAGATCTTAAAGAATCCAGTTCATTATCAAAGAACCAAACATATAGAGATCCATATGTACTTTATCAAGGAGCTAATTTAGGTAGAGATCATTGATCTTCAATATTGTCTTATAAAGGATTAGATTGTAGATATTTTCACCAAACCTTTTATTGAGAGAAAGTATATTCACTTACGATCTCTTTTGGGGGTACGAGATATTAGTTATTTAGGGGACATTATTTATTTAGGGGGGTCTCCTAGAGCTTCATTTTGAGGAGTTTTTTTTCCTTTGGGTTTTCTCTTTTCCTCATCTATTTTTATAGAGTACCTAATATGGATACACATTATTAGGACTCTTATTTGCATATCCCTACCTAAGCTTCACTTATGGGGGGTGTTGGTGAATTTATTTGATTTATTGCATTTACTTGTATTTATTATTTTGGTGTACTAATTACTTATTGTAATTAGTTTATTATGTTTATTAATAATTTGCATAAAATAGGATAAGATTGCTTAGCTAGTAGTTAACTTAGACACTTATCTTGTTATAGTGGAGTTCTACTCCACTATTCAGGGTAAGATAGGATAAGATTGTTTAAATAATAGTCAACTTGTGTTGATCATTTACTCAAGTTAAACACCTATCTTGTTAGTGTGGAGTTGCCCTCCATTATTCATATAGATACATATCAGTTGAACTACATGTGTCGTGTGAGTTCCCTAATCTTTATCATGCATGCCTTGATCTATATAAGCAATGGCTATTTATGTATTCCATATTAGATTAATGTTGAATTATTAGAGTAATTCATCATATTTGAGTTATTTATTTATTTCTATTATTATCTTAGATATACAGTTATTATTTATTACTATTACTATTTTATCTCTTATTTATGCTTTCTATTAGATTCATTAAATCTTGTAGCTAATTCTAACAAATATAATTACACAATCTAATACATATTACATACATGTACAACCATACTAGTTTATAGTTTTTAAAGAATAATCACTAAATGATATAACGTCTGAAAATATATTTTTAGCATATACAAACTCTTCATACATTCTCTTTATTCAAGTTCATTTAAACTAAAATCATATTCAATGAACAATTATCTATTTCAAATGTATACAATGACCTAAATAACTCTCCTCATAAATTTATACCATACTTCTATAACTGTGTGTTTATTTCCCCATGGAAATATATCTATACTTAGCTTGTATCATAGGGTGGTCCATTATACTCAAGTATTTACACAGGTCAATTAGACACACACACACACATATGTATATACATATATATTTTCACTTATATATATATATATATATATATATATATATTCATTTACACTTATAAATCTAGCTCAATATAATAACTCAAATATAACCTACCATGAGTTTGAATACCTCGACATGAGGCTATATAATAAAATAAAATAAGATGTAGCTATAGGTTTTAAACATCCTAGAATAATTTTAACATAGATTTAATGATTATTATTATGTATATTCCTTAAAAATCCATGTTATTTTATTGCTTTATAAAACTTCATGATAACTAACGAAAGTACTAAGGTAGTCACTATTGAAAACAAACTTAGAGCATGTTTACTATAGCTTAGAATAATTATACACAACCTATGAAGTATTTTATCAAAGAATGTATACAATTAAAGTTTCTAGGTGAAGCATATTATTTCAGTTAGTAACTTAAGAAGAAATTCCAAAGTCTTAACCAATTTTTATAATCCAAACAAGGAACATGCCCAACCTCTATATAGTCTAGGTTTTAAATTGATGAAGGAAACTTGCCCATATTTTCATTTGATAAGGACAAACCAAGGGCACAAAGTTTACTTGTAACAACCCCACTAGGTTATACCTATAAATACATGATTTTTTAATTAAACACATACATTATAAATAAATTAAATCATGATAATCTAAGCAGTGATCATACACAATACTCTAAGTGTGATAAGCATGTGACATCTAACAGTCACTGATCACTATCAACATATGAAACATCTCATAATACATGTATAAATTAAATTTAGATATGAAAATAAAGTAAGATAATCCTAATCTAAGCTAAAATTTAACTAAGATAGAGCAACAAATAAATAAAACAATAATCAAAACTTCACACTTTGAATACAAAATTTCTCCATTGTGATGTGTATCCGATTTGCTCTTTCAATTATGTGGTACTCACTCCTCCAATACAAAGAGAGAATGGATATTGTTTTTGTGGAAAAGGATGATTTTTATTTACTTGATTTGCTTGTGTGAAAGATCTCAATATCTTGTAATTCTAAAAATATATGATTATGATTGTGATTTCAAGATTTGAGATCTCTAGAATTTATGATTTACAAGCTTATTTAGAGAAGCTTGGAAAAGGATCCAATAGTGGAGGATCATTTGGATTTTTTTAATGCTCCAAATGATCAATGATGGAGGATGAGTCCTCATCCATGAGGATGAAGATCTTTTTAACCTGGTTAAAAAAAGAGTAGGGTTGGTTAGCTGACTCAACAAGACTTAGTCAATTTTTTTGACAACTCAAGATAGGAGTCATAAGAGGTGGAATTTTTTTTGGATTTGGTTGGGATGAGAGAAAAAAAGGTGTGATAGGTTTAAATAAGTGGAAAATCTAAATTTTAATATTTGAAATAAGAATTTAATGGTGCAAAATTAACTTATTCAATATGTTGAATTATTCAATAGTTTAATTTTGGGAGGAAATGTTATTTATTAATTTAAAAAGAATTATTAAATAGATTAAGTGCATTTTGACACTAAATGAAATTTAGGTGTCTATATTCATCCCTCTTTGAAATAGTGTTTACAAAGCAATACTATTTCGAATAATAGTAGAAGTAGAGTGTTGATGATAGAAAAGCAAAAATTTGCTCAAATGAATGAAAATAAGTGTGATAATGCCCTCTCGAGGGTTTGTGTGATAAATAGACAAATTCTCAAAATTGATGAAAAGAGGAAATGGTTAAAATGATGTGAATGAATGATAAATCAATTTACATCTGAATTGAATTCAAATTTTTAAGATGTTGGTTGCGTAAAAAGGTTTCCCCTAGTTAATTAAAACTAGAGTATAGATTTTAAAAACAATAGTTTAAACATTCTTATATTGCATGCTTATTATTGTTGATAATGATGTAGGGGTCAATTGATTAGGCATGGAAATGATATATCCCAAAAATAATAAATTATGGATCTATAAATCAAAAAATATATTGATTTTACAAATGATTTGTAGATTTTACATCAACAGTTTGGTGCAAGATTTTGAATACAAATTTGGATTAACTTGATTTAATGTTTATAAAAATTGAAAAAAAAATGGATGAAGAATGATTTGAGTGAGGGATGAAAATGATATAACTATCATCAATAATATAAATACTTGTCTCAATAATAATGTTTGCAAATTGTAGAGGGTACATGTAAAACTATTTTCCCCTATTTGTTAAATACTAGAGATAACATTAGAAAAAGTATATTTCACACTTTATAGACTGCATGATTGGATTGGGATCAAACTCAGGGGTATTATGAGTAGATGTGGGAATGATATATCCCAATGATGGTAAGTCATAGGCTAGAAAATGAAAAATATAGATTATCTAATTTGAAATAAAGATTTACAAAATTGATATTTACAAGCATTAATAAGGAAATATAACACTTTGATTAAATGACATTAGAAAATCCTAATGAAATTAATTGAATGGATGATGGTGGCTGAATTGACCCTAGAGATTCCATGTATCTAAGTATTACCTACATAATCTAGCATTGACAAATTTTGAGTGGAGATATCTAGATGTAATTCTCCTAATATGAGAAGAGAAGTGATGATGTAATGTAAGATTGACCCATGAATGCTATTAACATACTTAAGTTAATGATTTCACATTATGATTTGATGATGTAGAAAGGATGGAAATTATGATTTACTCAGTTCTAATTGAAAATTGTAGAAGATTGAATAGAAATATTAAGAAATGATTGTTGATGATTAATATGAAAACATTAACAAATAAATGAAGCAACTACATGGATTAATGATGATGGATAAATTACTCAACATGGATAAGATAAAGATTAATAAAAGAGAGAGATGACACATAGATGCTTCATTTGAGAATGTGAGATGGTTGATAACTACCTTGTGTTTATTTTGTTCTTTGCATTGGATTTTCAATAAATTTTAGATTATTTTGAGCAACCTAGTTTTTGATATTGTACATGACAATATGCACCAATAGTATAGAAAAACCATGATGACTATTGTGTGATACACGTAAGGACTAATAGATTCACAAGGACAAAACTTAGTGCATCATGATATGGAAGATCATAATTGATGGGTGTCATTTTTACCCCTTCATTTAACCAACTTATGTTGGTGTCAGTTCTTATCATGGTAGTGTCTAAAGCTATTTTCAGTAAGGTACTTATTGATTTTAGGTTAACAATACTATTTTTTGGGGAGGTTTTTGATGTTATGCTAATCTATGTCTATTTCTAACTCATAAACTAATACTAAAAGGAAATAATCTTCTAGAAAATATTAAAAAACCAAACTAAACTAAATTGAAGAATTTGGAAATGATCACACACTACTACAAAGTAAATTCACCTAAATTAGCTTTAAAATCACACTTGCAAAATAAAAACAATCTCAAATCCACACTTGCAAAATTAAAGTTATAGGAATGGAAATAATTAAATGCTTATGCTAAAAGTAACACATCAATTATCCAATCTATCCTATAAGTTATCAATCTTAATTATATAAATATATATGTTAATATTAATTAAAATAAATATGAAATAAATTTATAAATACCAAAATAAATATCCTATCTCCTTGGGTAGTGGGCCCTTGCTTACCCTTAGATTCAGGTTTTAATCAACTCAGCTCTAAGATGTTACTTCAACACATGAATTGAGAATGAAAACTACTGCAATGTTCTTGTATTTCATAAAATAACCAAAATTACAATACCTATATGTATGCATATATCTTACAAATCCAATCATGGACCTATCTATTTATTCTATTTAAATAAACTATTTATCCCTACATTCTAGGTAACAACTTGACTAATTTGAAACATGAAGATATTCTAGACAGATTGGGTGATATAGTTAAAATAGAAGAACATTGTAATGAGATCTTCAAGGAATCAAAATATCCATATCAGATAATAACTACCATGCCTAACTATATCTAGTGACCAAATCTATATAAATATGACATTCATATCTTCTATCTTTAGTATTACAACCTAGAATAATAATTTCCAAAAATGAAAGACTAAATAGAAATAGAAAACTATTTATATACATGCAAAAAAATAGAAATGTTAAAATGAGTCTTCCAGATTGTCATGAAGAAGGTGGAGAAGTTATCTGAACCCTTTGAGACATGCTATGATAAATTCTAGAGCAAATTAAGTCAATCTGTAGTAAAATTGGTGAAATCTATAGCTTATTGTTGAAATCTATAACTGATTGGTGAAATATGTAGTTGACTAATGAATTATGTAGCAAGCTTCAAAATCCATAGCTAAGACTTAAATGATTTAGCTTTTTGTCTTAGATTATCCTTATCTTCATGAAATCTTGTCAAAACTCATATTAATATTACTATTGCATGTACATATCAAAATGTGAAGCCTAAAACATGTAAATGGTTGGAACATAATGCAAATAAGATAGACTTAGACTTGACATGGATTTATATAGATAAAATATATTAACTACCTTATGCTAGTTTTAAATATCAAGATTACATATAAAGCTCAACCATTTGATATATTTAAAGCCATAAACTATATAAATAATGAGTCATTTTATGGACTCATCATCTCCCCCACACCTTACCTTTTGTAAGTCCTTTTTGTAAACTAGTATCCTCAGTTTTCATAAGTAAGAACTATTTGTTCCAACTTAAGACTCAAGTCATAGATGGAATACAAATCTTGAAATATCCTTTGATGATGAAGAGTGAAGCCCATATCCCTTTACAGAAAGTGGAGCTAAATTTCAAACTATTCCTCAGATCAAGGTCTTATATTAAACCATGGGGACATAGGATAGAGTAGTAAGGGAGGTTTGAACCTCATCCATATCCATGGTTTTTATCCATCCCCTTGAATAACATTTAAAATTATATGCACAATGACTTTAGAGCTTTTAAGGGACCACTGAATAGTAGTGGGTGACAACACTCATTTTATTCTCAAAATAATTAGTAACATATGCCAATGTTGTCTACAAGCAACCAATACATCATCAAAATTATGTTGAACAACTAACTCAAAGTTGAAGATGCTATCCTATAAGGTATAAAGATAATGATCATGAACTTTGGGCTATTGATAAAAACTCTAAAATTTCTCTAATATATACTATGCATCAATAAATTGAGCCTTGATGTATAAACCAACATTCTTTGTAATATTAGTGTGATCATCATATCGGTATTGCCAAGATATGTAGAAAGAAGGGATCTTAATTAAATATATCCTACAAACAGGTTCACCAGGAAAGTGTTTGTACTGCCTAAAATAATGTCACACAGGTAGAAATCACAAAGCATATCATGTCTATCATGAGTACTATTTTTAAAAACCATCATGAATTCATCATTGATATTTATTTCATGTGGTAAATCATAATATACCTACAATATTTTCCTTTCTGAAGCATTGTTCATGTAAAAATAAACTATATGTAGAAGAAGGGACTCTATAAGATAACTATTTTTCACTTAGCTAACATGTAAATTGAAGAGTTTGTTTAACCTAATCTTCATTTTTTTGGGATTGTGTCAACTCCTCCTGCACTTGCTATTTTTCCTTTTTAATAAGGTGATTTTTCTTTCTAAGCAGGTGATTTTATCTCTTCATTTCTTCAAGTTTTGATCAAACTTTCTCCCATTGATTTTTTACATCTAGAATAGACAAAATAGTTTGATAGTCTTGTTTTACCATGACCTTAGGAGGAACATTAAAAGAGCTAAAACCTATTTGAGTCCTTAATCTAGTATTTTTTATTTCATATTTGAGAAGATTTGTCCTTAAATAAATATTATCTTCCTCATGTGATTTGGTATGCTCCATACATCAAAATTTTCATCTTCTACATCATCCATTTTATTTAAAGATTATATTTCCATGTTTTCAATCTATTTCATCAAAAGGGTAATCATAAAATATTTATTTTGAGAAATAGTAATTAATTCAACAATATCTTCTGCATTCTATTTAATAGTGGATTCTAGCTGGGACAATGCTAGAGCATGTTGTAGTTACACATCATCTGCCTCATTTGAAGGTTGTCCTTCCTTTTCATTCATTAGGGCTATTCTTTCATCCCTTATTTTCTATGTAGAAAAAGTAAGAATGTCATCAGGGATGGTTTCAATAAAGTCATCAGCAAAGTCTTCTTGTGGGAGGGGGGTTTCCTCTTCTTATCTATTATGGGATTCACTAGTGGTAGTAGTGGTGTTTTGTCTTAAGTTGTCTAGGGTTTTGTAGCAATGGTATCATCACTATCAATAGCTAAGATTAATTTCCTTCTCGTAGGAGGAGGAAGGGTTTCTGTATGTGAGGTTTCTAGAGGTTTTAGATGGGAGGTATGGTTTATAGAGGATTCATCTTCAACAATATAAATGGGTTATTGAATAGGATAAGATTGAGGAATACACTGATGGCTTTTGGTAGAAGGTCCTAGTCTCAATTTTCTATTTGTTGGCTCAGGGGGTGAGACTATGCGAGGAAGACTTGGGGTTTGTAATGGAATAGTTATGATCAAGGATATTGTGTTGTGAATAGATTTACAGATAATTTATTTGAGATAAATTATAGGTGGGGTTTTAGAAATTGAAGCATGAATGTGTAAAGGAATGGCTGGCAGGCTTAAGGGTTTTTATTTATTTTTCCTTCATAGAAGGTAGCCCAAGCTTCGTAACCATCTTCCTACTATAAAAAATGGTGCTAAATGATGAGTTGGATTAACCCATGATGGTATATGGTAGAGAGATTTTTTTAATATGTCATGGATAAAAATTTAATAGATCCTATGAGGAATGAAGGAAAATTAATTATGTGCTAGGGTTACTGAGCACCATATCTCATTTGGATTAACATCTTCAACACCATAAAACTTAACACACTACATTTACCTTCACATGTTAAATATTTTATGAGCTAAAAGGAAACTAACCTTCATGGTTTAGGTAAAGATTCTATACTGACTCTCTTGATTCTTCCTTTGACATCTTCCACATAGACTAGTATTGATTCTCCCTCACTACTGAAAATTTAGATGAGACCACTAAATGAATATCTTCTTACTATTCATGCACTTTCATATTAAATTCTTGATAGTTTGTTGAGGTTATGCATGAAAAAGGGTATTTGAACACCTCAAACTATGGAGAAGTTAGGTTTCAAATAGAAGATGAATTTAGTTATGCATGTCTCATCACATCCTTATAATTTGAGAAAGAACCCGAGCCATCTAGTTACTGCTAGTATCTCCTTTATAGGTTCATCCTTAAATATCTTGCTTTCATTTTTTGGTTCAAATTTCTTCTTTAGCACCATTTCAAATTCTAAACTTGCACATGACATAGTCAATCCTTTACTCTGCAAAATGAGTAGATGACAATAATATATCCTTAGGGTTTAAACTATGGACAACACTTGAAGCATGTTAATCAATGATGACAACATCAATTTAAAGTAATGATGACATACTTTTTATACTTTTTATTGCTTTTGAAATCATTCTACCATCAAATATTTTAAATCCTCTACTTTTTATTTTTAATAAATGAAATATGACTATAGTGACATGTCATCATGAAGTACTTTATAGGTGGAAGGGATATTATCCATAGCACATGTTTTGAGGTTCCAAAATATATCTTTTTAAAATGATCTTAGGTTAAAATCAGAGAATGTTCTTCATATATCTCCTTATGGAAATTTTTATGCCAATAGGTTTGAGAAAATGCATGCAACTTAGACATCTAAAACTAACACTTAGTATAAAAATAAATACTCTACCTTACAAATCATGATATTGTCCTTATCAGTCTTTGTTACTTATTCTTACACAAAAAACTACATAAATTAGTCATAAAAAATAGTACAATAGATAATAACATTAAATTTATTACTTTGAAACCAACTAATTTTTTGAACTCACTTTTTTTGATTTTTCTTATATATATATATATTTTTATTTTTGGTTTTTTGCCCTTGACCAACCATTTTCTAGTTTTCTTGTTAGGGATCATTATTCAGTGCATGAACAACCAACAAGATGTTTTTCTGAACATGACTATCAATAATGTTCTGAAAGATTTTCATTATTAATTTTTTTTTTTTTTTTGGAATTTTTAGAGAAGAGGGGAATCCTCTCCCTTTATTCAAGCCAACTTTGTCTTCAAAAAATCAATTACCATGGAAGATTTGAGTTCTTCCATGGTACCAAAATCATTTTGAACTAATTGAATGAATTCCTCTTTATTAGAAGGCTTTTGATATAGCTTCAAGTGATGTCTATTAAAAATAAGTGTTTTCAAATTTTCATCTATAGACAATAATTGTAATAAACCATTATAAAAAATCTTTGCTATCTAAAATGGTCCTAACCATCTAGTTCAAAGCTTACCTTTAAAATGTTGATATTTGGAATCATATAGGAGTGTCTAATCTCATTATCTAAATTACCTTTCTTTGATATGTAAGTCATGTCATTGCTTCCTCTAATACTATTTCATTTCTATCTACTACAAAGATTTTATCCTCATCTCATTCAACTCATTTAACTATAACATTTTTTCTATTTATGCTTCATCCAAATCAATTCCTACTTCTAATGTAGTCCTCAAAATTTGCATTTCAAATTCAATTGAAATGAAATGTTTCTTATCATAGACCAATTCATATGGTGAAAAACTAGTAGTGATCTTCCACATGGTATTGTATGCTTAAACAACTTTTGGAAGTTTGGCTGCCCAATTCTTTCAGTAGTTATTGACTATCTTGGTAAGGATATTCTCTAATTCTCTATTAGTAACTTTTAATTTTCCATTTACTTGAGGATGGTATGGATAATATTTCTTATGATTGACTTGGTAGATCTCCATGAATGCTTAGATCAGATTGGACATGAGCTGTGGCCTTTGATTAGAACTATCTACCTTGGTACTCCAAAATGCTACATAATCTTGGAATAGAGGAAGTTTTCTACTACCTCTTCTCTTACAGAGGAGATATCTTGTACTTCAACCCATTTGGTTACATAATCTATGCAAACCAACAAGTATTATTTACCTTGTGAAGGTGGATCTATGGTCCCAATAAAGTCCATACCACACTTCTCAAAAGGTTCCAAAACTACCTATGGATGAAGAGGTATCTCAGAGGTTAGTATAGGTTTCCCCATTCTTTGACATGAATCACATTGTAAAACATATGTTTTTACTTGATTTTGAATATTTGGCTAGAAATATTTAGCTCTAAGGATTTTATGCATCATTCTTTTCAATGAATAGTGTCATCCTCCAAGTTCATCACGATATACAAAAATGATATCATACATTTCATTCTCCTTTACACACCTACATAAAACATGATTAGGTTTAAGTTTAAATAATATACCATTAATTCATTTATAAGAAGAATAAATTTTAATTAAACATTTCTTTTCTTTTTTATTATATTGAAAAGGAAACTTCCCTATAGCTAGAAAGTTTGCTATGTTAGTAAACCAAGGTGATTATGCTGAAATAGAAAATAATTATTCATCTAAAAAGTTATATTCTACAGGTTCTTATTCATCTACATTTTTCAATCTAGAAATAAAATCAACAACCACATTGAATTTTCCTAGTTTATCAACAATTATTATGTCAAATTCTTACAACAATAACAACCACTTGATAATTCTTCCTCCTACTAATAACTTATTCATTAAATACCTAATAGCTGCATGATAAATATATACGAAGAATTTATAACCATTAATATAGTGTTTAAATTTATTTATAACATAAATCATAGCAAGGAATTCCTTCTCAGTGGTTGCATAATTTATTTTAGTTGATGTTAAGTTCTTTCTTATGTAGTATATGACATACATATACCCATTTTCATATTTTTGTCTCAAAACAAATCCCATAACATGATTAGATGCATCAATATAAATATGAAAGGGTTGTGACTAGCTAGGTCCTCTTAAGACTGGTGTAGTACTAATCTTCTTTTTGATGGTCTCAAATGCTTGTTGGTAGGTTGAATTCTAGACAAATTCACTCTCCTTTGTGAGAAAAACAAATATTGGAGCAATAATCTTGCTGAAGTGTTATATGAACCTTTTGTAGTACCCTACATGGCTTAAAAAACTTTTAATGTTAGTCTGATTTTGAAGAATAGGCAAGTTTGAAATAACTTCAATTTTCTTTGGGTCTACCTGGATCCCTTTTATAGAAATATGATATTCTAAAACTATGCCTTCTACCATAATCAAACACTTTTCATGACTTAGAGATAAATGGTGATCCTTAAATATTTGTATTAATTTTTTAAGATTTCTCAGAATTTCATCAAAGTATTCTCCATGAATAGTAAAATCATCCACATAAACCTCTACATAGTCATTGGTCAAGTATAGAAATATGGTTAGGACTGCTCTTTGGAAAGTGGCAGGTGCATTGCATAAAGCAAAGGGTAAGAATCTATAGGCAAATGTCCCCCATGGATATGTGAAGGTTATTTTGTATTGATTCTCATGTGCCACTTGCATTTAGTTATATCCACTAAATCCATCTAAGAAAGAAAATATCTTTTTGCAACTAAATTATCGAGTACTTGATCAATGAAGGGTAGAGGGAAGTAATCTCTCATTATTGACTTGTTTAACTCCCTACAATCTACACATACCCTCCATTTACAATTTTTATTAATAAAAATGACCAAGGAAGAGACCCATTGGCTATCAAAAATAATATAAATGAATTCTACCTCTAACAACTTTTTAATTTCAATTTTCACAATGTCTCTCAAGGCAAGATTAATTCTTCTTTGAGGTTGCCTTATTGTATTAATATTATCTATGTAAGTGTGGTGTGTACATAAAATTATATGGATTCCATTCATGTCTTGATATTCCCAATAAAAATCTTGAGTATGATCTCTGAGTACATCACAAACTTTCATTCCTTGATCATCTATCAATTAACTATTTATGTTGAGTGTCTTCCTTGGTGCTATTATGATTTGTTTAGTGCCTAGATGGGAAGAGTCTATTTTTTTTAGCTCACTAATCAATGAGTTGAGAAGAAAAGGATGTGGTGTCAATTTATGAAATGTAATAGCATATTTGACAAACTTATCTCCTATGAGAATAACTCTAGCTACAAGACAACAAAAGACTATTAGGAATGAGTTTTGGCCTTCATATGCCCATTTAATTACATTATTTTAAATGTATTCATGGTAATAAAACATGTTTAAAGAGGTGCAAGAGGATGAGTGATTAAAATAATAGGAAGTGCTAACTTGAAAGGGTCTTTTTTTCAAATCCATAGCTTGTTTATTGCAATTCGTAGCTAGACTATCAAGATTTATAGTTAGACTATCAAGATCCATAGCTAGACTATCAAGATCTATAAATATTCCAATACTTTTTAATAACTCATATTCTAATTCCTCAACATGATTAGTGATTATAATAATAGATATAGAAGATATGCTATCACATTTTTCATTAGGTTGGTCAATCCAAACTATTTGATAGTATTGATTGATGGTTGAGCTGGTAGATATAAAGAAATATGTTTTGCTTTAAGACCATTTGAGATGGTCATATCTCTTGATCTAAAATCAATCAATGCTACTACAGTTTCTAACCATGGTCTTTCTATAATTAATGGGTATCCAATCTATTTTTTCTTAGGCTAGAGATTAATAAAGTCAATAAGATATTCCCATGACTCTATAGTCAATGTTATATCTTCAATGACACCTTATAGTTTGGTAGTTGAATGATCTACCATCTGTAGGATTGTGGTAGTTGGTTTCATATATTTTAAAGAGATATTTTTCATGGTGTATATAGTCATTACAATAATATCATATCCTAAATCTACCAATACATTTGGTATCCTTCTTCTATCCAATTTTTACAAAAATGATAAGGCTTCTTGGGTCTCCATATTTAGACAAAAATAACTTACCTATCAATAAATAAATAAGCTTGCCATCAATATATATGGTCTTAGGATATTGTATTTTTTTTCTAGGTATCTTGATACTCGAACTTTTGATTACTGTATTTAATTTTGGGATGTCTCTAATGGCTTGTAATAATGAAATCTCTATGCTTAATTTTTTGAGTTCTTGGATCAATTTAGATTATTTGTTATTTTCCACTTCCTTTACTATTTTTGGAAAAGTAATAGATGGAGGAGTTATGAATTCCTCTATTTTTCCAATTTCCTCTTTGGACTCTTCTTCTTTTTCTAGTTGGGTCTGTGGACTTGTTTTCTCTTATGACACTTTTGTGATAATGATCCGAGGTTCTTGCAATGTTCTTCCTAATCTAATATGAATGTCTACACATTCAATAAATCTTACCCCTATTGTTTCACCATGTTCATCCAAAAAATCCTGTCTATTTTTTGGATTTATTACTAGATAATTAGGTAGCTAAGGTTGGTTTACTTATTATGTAGAGGTTACTTGATTTCATTGGGGAGACATTAATGCTTGTTGTTATTGTTGAGGATACCTTTTTTTGTTACTATTGATCAAGTTTAGACTAGAATTCAAGTGTATATTTTTCCATGGCTGCTAATGAACTTGGGGTATCCATGTTTATGGAAAAGGCTAGGGTATCATCCACTATTTTGGAATCCATTCTTGGGTACCCCATGGTGGTAGGTGCATACCATTATGGAAAAAGAATTCTTAAGCCAAACTATTGATTTTGTTGAAAGGTATTTCTTTATCTCTGAACATAGTTGATTTATTCTATGGTTTATGCATTTTGTTTGCACTAATTCTTGAGACTAGAGAAGTGAATACAATTCTTTGTGTCATGATCTTTAACATCACATATTCTATAGATTTTAGTTTTACCTAGAGGACAGTCCCTAAATGTATTTTTAAATCTACATTTTGGGTAATAAATCTCCAATGGTTTAGTATTTTATTTAGACTTATCTTTTAAATCCATTCAATGTTAAATTTAGTTGAACTAGTATGTTTATTTAAAAGTTTACTAGTTCTTCCATGAGTTGGCTCACATCACTATATTTCCCTAGTTCCCCTTTTCTACTGCTAGGTTTTATTCTAGAGTAGTTGGTACATTATTGTGTAATTTCTTGGAAATCCAATTTAGTAATATCTCCTTTCCTTATAAGATTTAAAAAATCCCTAGAAGAGTCATCCAATCCTTTAAGGAAAATAATGATCACTTCTTTAGGTAGATCATAACCACATTTGTTGAGGGCAAAAACAAACTGATCTAAGTAATCTCAAGGTTTTCATTTTTATTTTGTCTGATCTTGAAAAATTCTTCTTTCATATCTTTGACCCTAAAGTAATCTTAATATTTATTCAAGAATACTATTTCTATTTCTCTCCAAGTGCGAATAGAGTTCCTTCCTAGTCCCATGAACCACCTCATTGCTCTTTCCTTAAGAGTAGAAAGAAAGAGCTTCATATTTTGGCTATTTGAAGTGTATTCATAAGTCTGATAGAGGACCTTAAACTCAAAAAGAAATTGATTTGGGTCTTCAGTGGATAGACTTATTAAGGTAGGTAAATTGGATGGAGAAATATTTTCATTATTGGTCGTTCATCATATTCAAAGATAATAGGATAAGATAAAGTCCTCTTAATAGCATTCTTTCAAAGATTTTCCACATGGCCTACATTTTATCTCATGTCAAATAGAGTTATATTAAGAGGGGATTTTGGTTGTTCAGTATCTAAAATTTCAACTTTTATAGAGAGGATTCTTTTGGTCCTCTCAAGATATTTTTGAAAGATTTACTTATCTCTTTTTGTAAATAGTCTATTTTGTCTAAAGAAAACTTGATTATTTCTTGTAAAGGATCAAAATATTTTGAACAAACCTACCTTATGAATCTCACGGCCTACTCATATACTTAATTTTGACAAGAGAGTGATTTTATTCTATTTTTGGTTTTTTATGTGGAATATTAGCCTAAGTGTTTACCTTACTAACACTTGAAAGGTTTCCTAGACAACAATGACAAAATTGATGAGAGTCATTATTACCCCTTAATTTACAAAAATATGTTCATGTCAGTTCTTACCAGGTAGTATCCAAAGATATTTGTAGTAAGGCACTTATTGATTTTAGGTTAACAATATTGTTTTTGGGTTTTTTTTGATGTTATGCCGATCTATGTCTATTTATAACTCCTAAACTAATGCTGAAAAGAAATAATTTTATAGAAAATATAAGCAAACCAAACTAAATTAAATTAAATAATATGGAAGTGATCACACACTGTTGAATAATAAATTCACCTAAACTAGGTTTCAAATGACACTTACAAAATAAAAGTAATCTCGAATCCACACTTGCAAAATTAAAGTTGTAGGAATAGAAATGATTAAATGCTTATGTTGAAAGTAACACATCAACTATCCAATCTATCATGCAAGTTATCAATCTTAATTATGCAAATATATATTAATCTTAATTAAAATAAATAAAAAATAACTTTATAAATACTAAAATAAATCTCCTGTCTCCTTAGGGAGTGTGCCCTTGCTCACCCTTAGATTCAGGGTTGAATCAACTCAGATCTAAGATGTTACTTCAACACATGAATTGAGAAATAAAACTGCTATAATATTATTGTATTTTAGAAAATAACCAAAATTACAATATCTATATGTATGCATATATCTTATAGATCCAATCATAGATCTATTTATTTATTCTATGCAAATAAATTGTTTATCTCTACATTTCAGGTAACAACTTAACACATTTAAAATAAGAAGATATTCTAGATAGATTGAATGATAGTGTTAAAATAGAAGAACATTGCAATGAGATCTTCAAAGAATAAAAATATCTATATCAAATAACAACTACCATGCCTAATTATATCTAGTTTCCAAATCTATATAAATATGACATTCATATATTCTATCTTTAGTTTTACAACCTAGAATAATAGCTTCCAAAAATGAAAGACTAAACATAAATAGAAAACTATTCATATACATGCAAAAAAATAGAAATGTCAAAAGGAGCCTTACAAATTATCATGAAAAAGGTGGATAAGCTATCTAAACCCTTTGGAACGTGCTATGATCAATTTTGGAGCAAATTGGATCAATATGTAACAAAATTAGTGAAATTTGTAGCCTATAGGTGAAATTCATAGCTGACTAGTAAAATTTGTAGTTGACTAATGAAATCTATAGCTAACTGGTGAAATTTGTAGTTGACTAATGAAATCTATATCAAGTTTAAAAATCCATAGCTAAGCCTTAGATTATTTAGTTCTTTGTCTTGGATCATCCTTATCTTCATAAAATCTTGTCAAAATTCATATTAATTCTACTATTGCTTGTACATATTAAAATGTGAAGCCTAAAATATGCAAATGGTTAGAACATAATAAAAATATGATAGACTTAGACTTTACATAAATTTATATAGATAAAATCATCTATTTTCTACCTTCTACTAGTTTTAAATGTCAAGATTACATACAAAGCTCAACCATTTGGCATATTTAAAGCAATAAACTATAACAATAATGAGTCATTTTATGGACTCATCAATAATAACACTATTAGTAATAAATGTAGTGATCTACACATAAGAAAAAATAATAAAAGTAAGATAAAAATAGGTATTTGTAACAATGAAAATGATGTAACTAAAGCAAACACAGAAGTAAACAAATACTGTAGAAGCAAGTAAACACCCATGATGTAAAAGAAAGTAAATGACTGTACAAACAGGTAAGTAAATGACTAAAATAAGTAAGAAAATGACTAAAACAAGTAAGAAAATGACTAAAACAAGTAAGAAAATGACTTTTTTAGATGTCCTTATCTAGATCAAAACCTTTTGGTATATGCAATTTTTGATAGTGTTGAACTATCCGATGAGTAATCTGAATAAGGGATGACTAGGGTACGCAACTAAGAATAAGAGATTTTTTGATTATTTTTTTCATTTTTTTTGGATCTTCTAATATTTTGGTTTTTGATTGATTTTATAATGGTTTTATTTTGGATTTTTTAATGTTTTGATTTTTGTTTTTGGATTTATAGGTGTATATACAAGGAATACCAACAAAGGGAAAACCATATTCTAGAACCAAAGAGTGAGTGGTAGGGGATAGAAGGAATACATTATAAATGGAGTATCGATGAGTAGGAGTGAATCAGAATTAAAATGATAACTCTAGAGAACACATGAGGTAAGAATCAAGTGTATAGTCATCAAAATAACATTACAAGGATACACCAATATGTTTCTAAGAACATGTCTCAAGACATTTCCACTTCCTTATCATGGTCAAAATGAGAATAAGGATGGTTTTCAAATGGTAAGGATTGGATGGGTTTCGATGTGTTTGAAGTTAAATGGATAAGGATGGGTTTGGATAGATAAGGGTATTAAAGGATTGTATATGATGGTTGATGATGAATTTAGGATGGATTAAATAGGTGTAGGATAGGAAATTATGGTTTAGGATAATTTAGGATAAGTAAAGATGGTTTAGGGTAAGCTTATAATGGTAAAGGATGGGATTAAAAAAGTTGTAGGATGGGTAAGGATGGAGGGATGATTTAAAATGCATAGGATTGAAATGGAATGAGCTTACCCCTAAGTGTAGGGTAATTGGAGACAACTGCTTATTTTATGCATGAGGAAAAAAATGATTTTTCATCATAGTACTTGCCTAAGGTGCCATATAAATGGTTTTCACTTGTGGATGAATTTAGTTCTCTTTATTTTTTTGATTTTTTTTCTTGTTTTTGGCATCTCAATTATAAAAGGGTTCAAGATGAATGATGCTTACTACTATTGATATTTGAGGTATGCACTCCATATATGTCTTTAGTAACTTAATTGATTTCTAAGTTGGCCTCTTCAAAATTTACTAGAATATAGTTAGTCCCTACGATAGAGGGTGATGTCATACAAGGTGAAGTAGAAAATATGTTGGATGAAGGATGTGTAATGAGTACATAAAAGATTTATAGGGATGAAATTTTATTAGGAATAAGTATATGGGTCATGATGTAAAGGGTGAATGGGACTAATAATCTTACATTCAACAAGACTAGGAGTAACTGCAAGTTGGATGATTTGAGAATTTAATGCTTCTTCAATGATATTTTTAATTTGTGATGGGGATCCATCTTATAAATGTGATAATTTAGAGGATATATTAATTTTATCATCCATTGGTGCCAAATAAAAGTTTTCACCAAAGGATTATAACTGATTATTTTGATTGGGATTGTCTAATAGCGCCTCGAAGAGGTTTTCACTAAGGGATTCATATTTTTGATTTTTTATATTTTGATTTGGATTTTGACTACAATTTGTATTTTGATCATATGATAGTGCCTCAAAAAGTTTTTAAATATGGGGTGGGGATATTATATTTAGACTATATTGTTGTTCCCAAAATCTGTCACTTTTTTTTGTGGACAACATGTTGACCATTTTGGTCCTGCAGACCAAAATGCTCTCTTTATTTCTCAAAAAATGTTCTGAATAGTTAAGTTTTTTAAATACTCAAGCCTTTTCAGCTAAGGAAATCATAGGTTTAATAGGTGGGCTTTTTCAAAGGGAGGTTCAAAACACTCAAGGCATTTCCCAAGTGTTTTGAGGATGGTTCAACGCTAAGGTTCAATCAAAAGCATTCAACGATGGGGTTAAAAGAATTGGAATGAACCATTGAACTATTGAACCATTGAACCCCACCTCTAAAAGGTTTAAAGGTTCAATGAGTTCAAAGGTTTAATGACTTTGACAGAATCAAAGAATAAAAGGATTTAAAGAATTAGAATGAACCGTTGAACTGTTGAAACTTGAACTGAAAGGGTTCAAAGGTTCAAAGGTTCAACGAGTTCAAAGGATTTAAAATTCAAAGATCAAAGCTTTGAGTGAATGGTTCAAGAGGAAGATTCCAAAAAAAGGTTCAACTAAATGGTTCAACCAAATGGTTTAATGATGCCTTGTGTGCACAAAAGAAAACTAAGTGAATGTGGCCCTTTACAAAACATTAAATCACTGAACCATTGAACCATTGAACCGAAAGAGTTCAAGGTTCAAGGTTCAAATTGGTTTAAGTGACCAATGATGTCCCTAAAAATGTCAAATTCAAGGTGATGGAATAACTATTGATTTTCAAAAGAGTGTAGACCCGAGAACAAACTCAACGACTAGCCAAGAAAGGAGCTGAAGGAGCCAGTTGAAAGTGAGAAGATAGCCTTGAGAGCTCAGATCACTAGGAAGAGACAAAATATAGCAAGGAAAGATGGAAAGACTACAAAAAATCTAGAAATATCTATAGAAGAGTTATTCTAGTAGGTGGAACAGTCCACCAGGTGGACCTCAGAGAACATAAACATTCAATGGTGCAACCTATTTTTCTTCATTAAGTAAAGGTGAATGGACAGTCGTGTAAGCATCATAAAGAAGACCAAGAAACCCATGCTTAAGAGGAGACATTTGAGATAATTTAGAATGCCAAAGTTAAGGCTGATGACCTGTTCCAACATGGCCCCCTCACAAAATTTCTAATGCATTCAATGTAACATGGGCTATTTTTATAAAAATAATTGCCCAAGTCTTTCTTTGGATGCTATATATTGTAATCTCTCATTTTGAAGGAGAGAGATCTCTCTATTATTAGAAGTGAAGATCTACCCAAATTGAAAGGCATTCTTGAGACTTTGAGCTCAGACTCTTAATCATATTTAATCAAGTGAATGAGAAAGTAAGTGACCTTTTACACTTTATGTTGAAATAACTTATGCTATCTAGAAAATCATTCTTATATCTTTTTCCTAAATATAGTCTTGTCCATTTAATCAAATAAGTAGAACAAATGGAAATAAGCTAGAAAATGTCTTGAAGTCGACTGTGAGAGACTTTGTGCTATCATAATTATCTTTTGTCTATGTTTTGTGTAAAGGATATTGGAGAGACTTTAAGCTCCCCTTATCTTTTGTAATCTCACTCAGTTGTAGTTTTAGGTGGAGACTTTGGGATGTGCTTAATCCTACTATGTTACTTTGTCCTTAATCAGTAGGAGAAACAACAAAAGACTTTGTGCTTTCATGGGCTTGTTGTGGATCCAGTTACTACCCTGAAAGGATTCTTGCTATTTATTGAACATCATTTCTGAAAGAAGAGAAATGTCTTCAGTAATTACACTAGAATTCTCCTTTGTTTTGTGAACATCATCTCTAAAAAGAGAAAGATGGATGGTATGATTTCACTCCTAAGTCTATTTTCAGCTTATATTAGTATACTATAGTTTATAGGGAACCTCCCCTTGTTGAGAGGAGATATTTGTCTCATTTTGGCTGTGGTCACTACATCCATTTTACCATATAAATCCCCTTATGCTGTGGTTGATATAACCATTTTGATGTTAGTTAGTTGATGAAAAAATATTCACCCAACAGTTTTTGGTAACTCCACTAGGGAAGAATGTGTAGTTTGAAGCCTCAAGCTTCAAATTGAAGCATTTCCAATTCTTTTCCATTTCCATTCCACACTCTAGCAGATCCATAGTATAAGCAAAGCCAGAGAGCTCAAGGTATTGTTGACCCTATATTTGAGTTGGTGAAACTAAGTAATTTTGATCTTTTTCCTCCACCATCTCACCTCTAGCAAACTAGAAGTTTTCCTCCTACAAACATCAGGTCTCTAGTACCAAGAAAATCTTCTCTTTCCTCTACTAGCAGAGCTTTGTTTGTACATATCCCTTAATGATTTTTTGTCCCTCATTTCAATAGCCATATCATGGTAGCTCAAGGCCCCTGGGGTAATACTTTTGGTCCTCTGAATCTAACCCCACCTTTACATGAACTACCCCATAGTTCAAGAAAGAATTTTACTAAATTCTATGGTGATGGGAAGGTTCATCTTGATGAACATATTATAGCCTTTTGCATAGCATATGGTGTGATAGGTGTTGAATATGAAGACATTGTAGTTAGAATGTTTGTAAAAACATTGTAAGGTGCTGTTACATACTAGTTTTATCATCTATAATCACAAATAGTGACTGACTAGAACACTCTCAAGGCCAAGTTCGAGGCCAGGTTCAAACCTATAGAAGATGCACATGCCCTGTTAGCTTAGCTTATGCAAATGAAGAAGGAGCCTCATGAACCTATGCAAGACTTCATTTCTAAATTTGATAAGTTGAGGAATAGGATTCCTATAATTGCTCAGCTGACACCTAAAAATATTAGCTTCTTCATCAATTCTCAGCTTCTTGAAGTGAGTTTCTTGTTGAGGTGGGCTGGCCACATAAATCTTGTTGCAGCTCAAATTTTGGCCACTGAGGTTGAATATGATCTTATCTTGGCAGGAAATATAAGAAGAGACCCTAACAAAAATAAATCTTCTTCATCTTCTAAATTTTTTTCTACATGCACCACTGATCCTATGGTGCAAAAGCTAGCAAATGAATTGCTAGCTCTAAAAAATCAAATGACACAAGCAATGTCTGCTCCTTGTTATTATCAAGATATACCAAGGAGGACATTTCCCAACCAATCATATCAAGGCAATGCTGCCAAGAATCAAGTACAACCAAATCATCTTCCTCCCCCACAGGGGAAGCTTGCCATTGAAGTAGCACCACTAACTCAGCATTTAGTTTTCATGAAGCTAAACATGATTTCTCTTTCCAACCTAAGTTGGACCAAGAAGATGAAGCTAATCTCTTTGTAGAAGGTGAAGAATAATTAGCTGGTGACTCCAACATTGGTTTCCTAAATTACCAAGATGAAGCTAGAAATAAGGGAGAAGTGTTTGATGGATCATACGTTGTATTTACCAGGTCCCAAAACCAGTCAAATAAATAAGATGATAAAGAAAAAATAGGGGAAGAATCTTGACCAATAATTTTAATTTCTAAATGAGGGACTTCTTTACCTTTCCAATCAAAGGACCTAGTGATCAATAAAAAAATAAGTACCTCAAACAACCCTGCACCTTCTGTTTCAAATTATCATACTAGTACCACACCTCATAAAACTTAGAATGATGAACTTCCTTCCTCTATTTCTAGTTCATTTTAGTCATTTGATATAATTGATCATACTAGGAAGATCAATATCTAAATGTTTGAGTTTGAATACTTACAAGCCAACCCTGAGCAGTTGGATAGGTTAGTTGAATGCATCAAGAACAAAACTGTCCCTACAGGACAAAATGTTTCAAAGGTAACTCATGATCCCCCAAAGAACATATCTACCTAAAACAATCTTATCATTACTCCTCTTGGGAAGATAGAACCTTTCTACATTTCCCTACTAACAAATGGTCATAAGCTGAACAACTGCATTATATATTTTAGTGCCTCTGACAATGTGATGCCTGCCAGGGTGGCAGAATCTCTTAGTCTCACTCTGACTAAAACCTTTGGGAGATGTTTCTCCATGGAAAAAAAATAAGTGCCACTTTTGGGACAAATCAAAGATGCCTAATTTTCATTTGCAGCCTTCCCAGATAAGAGGATTAAAATGACAGTCTTGGTGGCCGACATTCTAGCTTCTTATGGCATTCTGCTTGGGCAAAATTTTTGGAAGGATGTTGGTGGAGAATTGAGTATGGACCTATTTGAGGTGAGGATACCTATCAAGGGTGTCATGCAAAGGATTATTCTTAATAAGGAGTTGAAATACATTGCCACCTAAATATCAGCCCCTAAAGCCCAAATTCTATTTGAATTTTTAGGAATGGGTAACTAGTTTCTATCTACTGAAGATGTTTCTGTTTCATCATATGAAAGTTTACTAGGTGACAATCCAAAAAATTTACACAAGACATCAAAAGAATTGGTAGGGTGTAGTAAAGGATGAAAAAGGATCTTCCCTCCCTAGCAAAGAAAAATCTAAAAGAAGATCAAATTCTAATGATGTCTAGATTCTAGAATTTGATGGCAGTAATTCTTCTACTAGTTTTAGAGCCAGAGTTGTTTTGATATCTCCTCAAGGAGATATTTTTCCCTACTCATATAAGTTTCAGTTTAACAACACCAAAAACACCACTGAGTATGAATCTTTGCTATTCAAATTGAAGGCTACTCAAGATAAAGATGTCAAACTTCTTTACGCCTGAGGAGATGCTGAGCTAGTGGTTTGTCAGGTGAGGAACCTGTATCAAACCAAGAATGAAAGATTGCGACATTATCACAATCTGGTGTGGGACTGCCTTGAAATTTTTGATGCTTTCAATATTTTTGTGGTGCTTAGATAATTTAATGATCAAGTATATTCCTTGGCCATCTCTACAACTCTCATGGTTCCTCACCAAGATTTTAAAGAGCACAAGTACACTATTGAGCTGGTCTTTCAACCAAGCATACATGATAATGCCAACCATTGGTAGGTGTTCAATGGTGACAATAAAATCATGTGATGGAATAAAAGAAAAGAGTAATAAATTATGGTAGTGGATCATATTGCTACATATAAATTAAAGAAACTCTTCAACAAGAGAGCAAAGATTTGTGGTTTTTAGATTGGAGATCAAGTCTTGTTAAGGGGCAATAAGAGAGAACCAAAAGAATGCACAAAAAAATGGATTCTTGGTGGAGAAGTCCAATCACCAATCACTGATTCTAGGGTGAAAATAGTTTCTTACTGATATATTAAGATAGAACACCATTTTCATTGCCTCACAGTGGGCAGCATCTGAAGCACTTCAATCCTTGAAGTATTAGATAAGTCCAATTGTATATTTGTATAGTCTTTTTTTGTTTTATTTTGTTCATTTATTTTTTGCACCTTTCTTTTTGGGTGGCATGACTCTATAGCCTAATGGCATAGATGAGGGCACTTAGAGTCTAGATTCTACTCCCTTCAATTACTTCAAATTTTAATTGATGAAAGTTCCCCAACTAGAGCTAGCTATTGTTCCCAAAATTAGTCACTTATTTTTGTGGACAACATGTCAACCATTTTGGTCTTGCAAACCAAAATGCTCTCTTTCTTTCTCAAAAAATGTTTTGAATAGTTATGTTTTTCAAATACTCAATCCTTTTCAGCTAAGGAAATCATAGGTTCAACAGGCAGGCTTTCTCAAAGGGAAGTTCAAAACAATTAAGGCATTTCCTAAGTGTTTTGAGGATGGTTCAACACTGAGGTTCAATCAAAAGCATTCATTGGCAGGGTTCAAAGAATTGGAATGAACCATTGAACTGTTGAACCCCACCTCTAAAAGGTTCAAAGGTTCAATGAGTTCAAAGGTTTAATGACTTCGATAGACTCAAAGAATAAAAGGATTCAAAGAATTAGAATGAACCATTGAACCGAAAGGGTTCAAAGGTTCAATGAGTTCAACAAGTTCAAAGGGTTCAAAATTCAAAGATCAAAGCTTTGAGTGAATGGTTTAAGAGGAAGATTCTAAAAAAAGGTTCAACCAAATGGTTCAAAGAATTAGTTCAATAATGCCTTAAGCACACAAAAGAAAACTAAGTGAATGTGGCCCTTTACAAAACATTGAATCGCTAAACTATTGAACCATTGAACCATTAACCTAAAAGAGTTCAAGGTTCAAGGTTTAAAGTGGTTCAAGCGATTGATGACATCCCCATGGATGTCAAATTTAGGGTGATGGAATTACTATTGATTTTCAAAAGAGCATAGACTTGAGAAAAAACTCAGTGACTAGCCAAAAAAGGAGCTAAAGGAGCCAACTAAAAGTGAAAAGATAGCCCTGAGAGCTTAGATCACCAGGAAGAGACAAAATGTAGCAAGGAAAGAGGGAATGACTATAGAAAATCTAGAAATATCTATAGAAGAGTTATTCCAGTAAGTGGAATAGTCTACCAGGTGGACCTCAGAGAACATAAACATTCAATGGTGTGGCCTATTTTTCTTCATTAAGTAAAGGTGAATAAATAACTGTGTAAGCATCATAAAGAAGACCATGCAACCCATGCTTAGGAGGAGACATTTAAGATGATTTATAATGCCAAAGTTAAGGCTGATGACCTATTCTAGCATGGCCCCTTCACATAATTTCTAATGCATTCAATGCAACATGGTTCATTTTCATGAAAACAAGCACCCAAGTCTTTCTTTGGATGCTATATATTGTAATCTCTCATTTTGAAGGAGAGAGATATCTCTGTTATTAGAAGTGAAGCTCTACCCAAATTGAAAGGCATTCTTAAGACTTTGAGCTCAGACTATTAATCTTATTTAATAAAGTGAATGAGAAAGCAAGTGACCTTTCAGACTTTGTGTTGAAATAGCTTGTGTTATCTAGGAAATCATTATTATGTCATTTTCTTAAGTACAATCTTGTCCATTTAATCAAATAAGTAGAATAAGTGGAAATAAGCTAGAAGATGTCTTGAAGCTGACTATGAGAGACTTTGTGTTGTCATAATTGTCTTTAGTCTATGTTTTGTGTAAAGGATATTGGAGAGACTTTGAGCTCCCCTTATCCTTCATAATATTTCACTCTGTTGTAGTTTTAGGTGGAGAATTTGGGCTGCACTTAATCCTAATATGTTACTTTATCCTTAATTAGTAGGAGAAACAATGAAAGACTTTGTGCTTTCATGGGTTTCTTGTGGATCCAGTTACTACCCTGAAAGGATTCCTACTATTTACTGAACATCATTTTTGAAAGAAGAGAAATGCCTTCAACAATTACACTAGAATTATCCTTTGTTTTGTGAACATCATCTTTGAAAAAAGAGAGATGGATGGTATGATTTCACCCTTGAGTCTATTTTTATCTTATATTAGTAGACTATAGTTTATAGGGAACCTCCCCTTACTGAGAGGAGATATTTGTCTCATTCTGGCTATGGTCACTACATCTATTTTGCCGTATAAATCTCCTTATGCCATGGTTGATATAACCATTTTTCCATCAGTCAGTTGATGACAAAATATTCACCCAACATGTATAATTTATTTTTATTGAGGTATACTTGTTTTTCCTTAGGATATGCAGATGTTTCTTGATTCTCTTCTAGTAGGAGACTAGCTAGGAAGTCTATAATTATTTTATTATTATGGAATTTAACTGTAAGTAAGATCATTGGTCCCAATCAAAAGGTGTAGGATACTATATTTCAAGATGGAAGGTAGGATTGGTGAGGTTTAGAAAAGGGGTGATGGTAGCACAGTCCATAGAGAGACTATAAATAGGTCTTATTTCATTATGGATGAAGTTACCTTAGAAACCATAAAAGTATAACTAACATCTTTACATTAAATTTCAAATGGTTTGTATCTGATGCTATGCAGTCTATCATTTAATTAAAAATGGATGGGTTAAATAATCCCTTGCTCATGGATTGTTTTATCTATAAATACATTTATCACTTGGGGTGCATGTTATGAGATGATGAGAGATTTAATAGGTGATAAGGATTTAGGTGTTTGGACAATGCGTGATAGGATATGTTGGTTGAAGGAGGTTTTGTCCAAGATAAGATCTTGGTCATAAATTAAATCTTTGTAAAAAATGGGATCTTTATCAAAGAAGATCTTGATCAAAGATAGGTTTTTTGTTGAAGATCGTCTCTTCAATAAAGGTGGCTCTTCATAAAAAATGGATGGTAAGCCATTGTTATCAAAGGTAGGTTGATCAACTATGGATTGATTGAAATAGATTTGTCGAAAAATGGGATCTTGAGAAATGGATGGAAGGTTATGACCTTGACTTGGAAGTGGTGTGGCTTGAATAGGCTTAGGAAAGACATCTTGGCATATCTCTAAGCTATGATTTTTAGATGTGGATACACTTGGATCTACCTTGATGTACCCTTTACTAATCAAATCTTGGATATAATGATTTAGTCTCATACAACAATTTATAAAATAACCTTCAATTTTATGATAATCAAAATATTCGTTAGGTCTATACCACTCAAGTATTAGGACATTTGGCTCAAAGTATTTGGTGTTTAGAATTATGAATAAGTTTACAACAACTAATTTTTGAAAGAATATATCATAATGTTCCCCTAAAAGAGTGAATTTTTTCTTAATAGGCATGATAATGGTTTTGATAGGTTGGAAATTTTGAAGTTATTATAACTCTGGGGGTGGAATGACACTAGATGGTAGAGGTGAGATAATTGGATTCCATTTGTTAGTGTGATAGGGGATGTTAGAATCAAGACTATAACTAGTGGAGGGAAAACTTGGTTGATTTTGTAAAATATGTTTACTAGCGGTAAGGTGATGTTGATGTGGAATGTTTTGGGATTCCCTAGTAATGAAGTGGAATGGAGAGGTATCTTGATCTTGGAAGGATGGATTTATTTGATTTGTGTTGAAGGTGAAATTATTTAGATTTTGTGGATTTTTTAAGGTTGATGGAATTGAATCTATTGGGTTTGTGAAAAAATGTGAATTTGATGTAGTTTGGTTCAAGTTTAGGAATGGGTTAGATGTAGAAAAAAATGGTTGATTTTGATGAACATGGGAAGGTTAGATTTGAAGTGTGTAGGAGTTGACAAGTTGATTTGGATCAAATATAGTTGGATTTTACTCAATTAGAGTTTTATTTGTGAATGTATTTTTATTCAAATATAGATTTTAAAGTGACATAAGGTGAACCAAAGGTTTGATTGATGCTAAGGTTAGAACTAGATGGATTGGTGAATGTATTATGATTTGTGATTGGTGGCATTTGATTTGTGGATGGGGTGGAATTTGTATAATAATTCAAAGAAATTTGACTATCAAAGTTGAAAAAATGATTTGATGTTGTCCCTAAAGGAAAATTTGGATGTTGATTTATGGGTAAACATGAATGAGCATTCAAGTTTGAAACTGATTGGTTATGGTTTGGGTTGAATTGGTTAGTTAGGAAACTTGAATGATTATTCAAGTTTGTATTTGATTGATTGATGGATGAGGATGAATACATATTCAAATTCAGATTTGGATTTGTTAGATGATTGATTTGAGTATGTGTTCTAATCAAAATTGGTTGGGTAGAACCCTCAGTTATAACATGGATTATTTGGATTTAGATTGTGAACTAAATTGATAGAGTTACTACTCCACATAGACATGCTTCTTTCAATGGATGACACTACTAGGGAAAGACTTGACTAAAAAAAAAAGACTTGAAATTAGACTTTATTAAAGTAAAATACCAAAGTGATTAAAAGTTTGATTGGTAACTGAATACTTTTGAGATTTTAGAGAGAAAGTTATGATTTTTAGGATAAATTTTAAACTCAAAATAATTTATTTGAAAACAAGGATTTGTAGCATGTGGTAGACACATAGAATCAACAAATAAAATTCTATTGTAAATAATCAAGAAAATTTGCACATAAAGGGTTAAAACTAGGATGAAGGATTGTGAATAACTATTGGGATTTCCATTATCACTTACTCATCCATGTTCTTAGTTTTATCCTAATATTTCAAGGCACTAATCATGGAAGATCTTGCCATTCCCATGGCCCATTTAGTTTAGTTTTGATGGTGTGTGTAAAGTTACTTCTCGACCTTAACTTTTAATTTATGCACTAAAGTTGAATGGAAATAGGGTTATCCTAGGCTTAAGCTTTATACAAGCTTATCTAGGAGGAAAAACCATGGAAGAAATCAATAAAGTGGATGCACACTATTGGGTCTTGTCTTAAAGTGCCCAACGTAGTCATAGGGGTCTTAGTGTGTTGGCAATCGATAATACTAGATTTTGATTCATCTATTAAAACCCTAGGTATTGGAGTATGAAATATCCTCATATAATGGTGTGCTTAAAACACACAACTTCTTAGGCAATTGAAATAACTAGGTCTTGATTTTTATACCTCATCAATAAATGGGGTTTGGTGTACTGCATGGTGGTAAAATTCATGATTAATAAAGTCCTTAAAAAAATAAAAATAAAAGTAGATACCCATTTTTGATTTCCAAGTTTCATCACCAATGTAATGCTAATGAAAAAACATATACAGATATTACTTAGGTAACACAAATAATTGTGAAAACATATTTGATTTTCAGTTATCATTACCAATGTAATGCAAAAGAAAGAACATATGTGAATTTCATAACTAAAAATAAAATATTGAAATAAAAGTGATGCAATTACTAATCATTTTTGAAAAATAAAAACAATAAACATTAACAAGAAAAATTAGCTTTTTATTGATTCTTTTGTTGATCTTCTTTAGCAAACATCCTGCAAACAAGGTGTTAAAATGTTTGATTTAGCAATAAATAAGATAACCTATAATGAATAATTGAAAAAACACAAAAAATAATAAAAAAACAAGTCTCTATTACAAAAAATATTGTTACACAATCAAGTCAAAAAAGCAAAATTAAAATAAGACCATACAAGAAAAACACATAAAAAAATAGAAAATAGAAAAAACACATATTTATGAAATGATTTCACTGCATAGAGTAATAATTTTGTTACAATAAACAATGAATTTGATACTAACAGGAAAGAATTCACTATGAGAAAATATGAAATCATTACAAACACAAGTGATTTCACTATAGACTCTAATAATTTTGTTACAAAGAATTGCAATTTTGTTACAGAGAATTGTAATTTTGTTGGAAGCTGGAATGATTTGGCTATTTGCTAATAAAAATGTTGTTGATGTTGACAAAATTATTGTTTTCAGTCAAAATCACTGTTAATTTGAAAATAATATAAAAAACATAGAAAATGCAAGAAAAAACAATTTTTTTTTAAGTCCCATAATTTTGCTGCTAAAGACTCTGAATTTCCTATTACATAGAGAAACATACACAACCAAACATAAAACTAGTGATAACAACCTATAGTCCATACTAGCACTAAAATAAGTAAGATTAAACATAAAATGCAATCATAAATTACAAAAAAAGGAAAATGCTATCTAAATGTAAAAGATGATGATAAAAAGATGCGGGAAATGTCCCACTTGATGTGCTAGAAATGTATGAACTAAATTTAGATATGCAAATAAAGTAAACTAATAATAATCTAGACTAAAATTTAACAAAGCTAGAGAAAAAAATAAATAAAATAAAAAATTCACACTTTGAATACAATATTTTTCCATTGCAATGTGTATTTGATTTGCTCTTTCAAGTATGTGGAGCTCACTCCTCCAATGCAAAGAGAGAACGTGCAGTGTTTTGGTGAAAAAAGATGAATTTTATTCACTTTAATTTTCTTTGTGTGTAAGATCTCATGATCTTATGATTCTAAAAATATATGATTATGATTATGAGTATGAATGTGATTTCAAGATTTGTGATCTATAGAATTTGTGATTTGTAAGGCTATTTATAGAAGCTTGGAAAAGGATCCAATGGTGGATGATCATTTGGACCTTTTCAATGTTCTAAATTATCAATGGTGGAGGATGAGTTCTCATCCATGAGGATGGATACCTTTTCAACTTGGTTGAGAAAAAAGTGGGGTTGATAAGCTGACTCAATAAGACTTAGTCAATTTTATTGATAACTCAGGGGAGGAGTCATAAAAGGTGGAAAAATTTATGAATTTAGTTGGGATGAGGGAGAAAAATGTGGGAGAGGTTTGAATAGATGGAAAATAGAGATTTTAATATTTAAAATAAGAATTTAAAGGTGAATAATTAACTTATTCAATATGTTAAAAAATTCAATTATTTAATTTTGGGAAGAAATGTTATTTATTAATTTAATAAGAATTATTATATAGATTAGGTGCATTTTGACATTAAATGAAATTTAGGTGTCTACAATACAAACATAGAAAGTAATTACAATTAGCCATCTACTACTGGTACAATATACAACCACTTATGTCAATCCACAATAAATAGATAATTAGAACTTTTCATGATGATGTTTCCAATAATAAATACAATATAATACATTGTATATAAACAAGATACATGGCTCCCTAGAGCATGAGTTTCCTCAAACTCTCTAGTATCTATGACAATCTCAAGTGTCATCTCCAAGTAAGTACTGTTATGGGAAGGGAGAGAATCATTCAAACACTTTTCCACACCAATAAAGGACTAATGATCCCCTACATTAATCCCATCAAGAAATGGCCCTCCCTTCATGGATGAGTACATAATGATGGCATGGGAATCTAGAGAGACAAGTTAGTACTCGTGTGTTGCATGATTTCTAAAACTAAACATGCAGTGTATCATATAAAACTCATTCTATTTCAAGATATCACACAAACATGTAAATCATACTCATGAAATGAAAATATCTCACTAAACATACTTTAACCAAAGTTTTTAATAATAATAAATAATAATGATTTATAGATCAGTCAAAATTTATACACACCACTTGATTGGATTTTCTTCATCTGGCATTGTGATGCTAGTAAGCTAGTGAAGTCCATCTCTCTCTTTACTCAATATTAATAATAATAGATTGGTTAACATAATATAACCAAAAAATTCATATAATTTACATCCTACTAGCAATCATATCACATAACATGCTAAACATAAAAGTAATCAACAAGCATACATTTATTCTATCAAATATATGAATGAATCTCACATTATTATGTATTCCATACTAAAATAATGATTACAATTTATATCATTTGGGTAAAATATATTTTTAACTACATATTCTAATTACCATAACTAGTTTCTAAACATACTACATCTTATGATAACCCATATTATCATAGTCTAGTGTTCTAAGACATTACTAATAATTTTACACAAACATTCATAATGAAGTAATCTTAAATACATGCAAACATAAGATTCTATTCAAGTATTTAAATATCATAAATCAAGCCATAGTTCTGACAAAACATAGAGTAATCCATTTTAGCATTTGTTATATTATCATGGGTTTTATGCATGCATTCATAAATTTCTACTAACTGGCATAAAATATGTTATTCAAATTAATAACCAACATGAATAAATTTAATCCATCACACGCATGTATGAATATAAACATAACAATTACAAATTTGTACCACCTAAGTATAACATACATTTAGACTATAATGAAAAACACTTTATGATATCTCATAAAACCAGATATCATTGTGCATTATCACCCTGCTTAAACATGAACTAGTCTCACAATCATAAATAATAACCAATCAAGTACAAGTTATACCACCAATTAAGCCCTACATTTAAACTACATAATAGCATTCAAAAGAAACATAACTTATAGGCAAACATCATGATGCACTATTATATGCTCACAATATGTATTTCACATGATTTTTTATTACTTTATGCAAATATATATCAATAGTTCAGTCATGCCGTTCTCAAAGAGTCAGATAGCTCAAAACTAAGTTATTTAATAATATTTAATTTAAATACTTAGTTCTATTACTAGGAAATATTTTCATATGGATGCTTAAGTCCATGAAGAAATATTATTCCATAATATATACTATATTTAAACACACAAATGATATATAAACACTATATCAATGGTCAACTATATTTCTAATTCAAGTACTCTATATGATTTTAAAAATCATTATATTTTTCTGTTCACAAATAATATTGATGATATTTATAAGATAAGGA
This sequence comes from Torreya grandis, assembly GCA_037957365.1. Taxonomy (NCBI): domain Eukaryota; kingdom Viridiplantae; phylum Streptophyta; class Pinopsida; order Cupressales; family Taxaceae; genus Torreya; species Torreya grandis. The sequence continues at coordinate 446,569 of JARHVA010003455.1, read as the reverse complement.
ATTTAATAATGAAATACTCTTTCGTAGTTTTTATCCCTATCTTACTAAATTTTCACCCAGATATGTTCAAGTCGTGTATAACTCCTCATCCCCTAATCCTATTAATACAAATAGGCTATATTTGGTTATGATGCCACATCAATATTTTACTTTAATACCATACCCTAAAGATCATTTTAACACACTAAAGTAATAACATAATGACATTTTAACCCTGATGCCTCATAGAATAATGATTGTGATATGTATTTCATAATATAGCCTATGATAAAGGTATAATTCACATATTAGATACCACTACATGTATAAATTACATTCAACATGTAACAATCCCATATATGTATTAATGGGTATAATATATAATTTTCTTACATAAACTACTCTATATATATATATATATATATATATATATATATATATATATATATATATATATATATATATATATATATGGTAATCGTGATATTATTTTCATATATACTATTTATTATACACTATATATACTATTAATTATCAATATATAATATAATATTATGACATAATATGTTAAAGTTAATTAACAATATATAATATTTTATACAATATATCACATGTTTATAATAGGGAATTATATATATTCATATCCACAATGTATAATATATGAAAATTTATATATTGATATTATACTGAGTATTTCTATGATAATGGTAATCGAATCATTAACCATAACAATGTGATTCACATTGTTATATAAACTAACTTTGAACTATGCATAGATTATTTCATATACCCAACATGAAAAAATTCTGAGTCAGACAACATGCATTGATTATCGGGTATGAATATTTATCCTAGTATATGTTTACTATATGTAGAGATATTAGCGTATAATAGAGCTATATCAAGTTTATTTAGCTATGACACTATATATATATTATGATGATCTGATTCACAATAGTATATTGTGTTAATATTACAAGGACATAATTGCTACATGCATGAATAAAATTGACCAAACAAATTGACAAATAATATAATCATTGCATGCATGATATCAATTATATTTCATGCATAATAATCACTACATAATGAACTAAGTCATGATATCAGTTATCTTTCTGTTATGATCCTGATGGGCAGATTTCACTAATACCTCAAGGTTTTGGTGTAGCAACTTGTTACATGTGGTATCAAAGCCTCCACTCAGGTTCAAGTCACAGAGCAGGTGGCTACACCGGCATGGCAGTGTTCACCCGAGGCTCATACACGCAGGGGACACTAGTGGTATGAGCACAAATCTAGCCCAGAGTCTGGGCTTCAGAAGCGTGGTGGGATGTTATGATCTTGATGGGCAGATTTCACTAACACCTCGAGGTTTTGGTGTAGCAGTTTTTTACACTTGCACACATAATAATCTATAGATTTTTTAATGGTTAGGTTATCTTTTATGCATAATAATTGCTGCATGCATGAATGTGCTAAGTCATAGTTCACTGCTTACTTATCAGTTAGTAATAAATAAAACTTATCAGTTATAATTTTTCAATGTATAATGGATGCATAAATAAAACTTAGACATTGTTATATATTTACTATAACTAGTTATCATTTTATCATCAAATTTATTTCAGATCACCGATTTTTCAGTTATCAAGATGATTTCTATATTTACTACTGATCTAATTACCTTAATAAAATTAGTTTGACAACTTAACAAGTCATGATTTTATGATCAAAGACGTCTCTTTCTTTTATTCAAGTTCACTATAATAAATAGGTTAATCTCTTTATGGATATAAAATATATTTTAGACCAATGTAAATGGCCATATTATTTTTTTCCACTCTAAGTAAGTCACTACACTTTAGTCATGAATTGTTGCCTTCTTAGTTACAAAAATTATGCTATCCTAATTTATAAATCAGTATCAAATTTACATTATATGTGATATTCTAGTTATAATGTCATTATACTAATTTATAAAATATACATAAATGTTATAAATCACACTATTCTAGTATATAAATTTTCCATAAATAATGTCAAGTTTATAAATCTAGTATACAACATCTTGGAACTATTTTGAGTTAGCTCAGTTAATTACATGAAAACAATTCTTGAATTATCTACATAGATTGCTAAGTTTATACCTTTTATTTTTAACTGAAGACTATCTCTTAAGGAATACAAGGATATGGGAGAAAACTTAGAGATGAAATGCTCAAGAAAAATATTAGTTTTCTTACACAAGTTCAGTATTTTGTGTATTCAATTTCACCTAGTTTATAGTGAAATTTCTAGATTACTACACTAATTCAACATAAATAAATACACAAAATCAAATACATCACCAACCTAGACCTTGTTCAATTATTTAAAAATTTGAAAATATGCCTTTTACTTCCATGCTCCACTCTGAATTTCCTTCTTCTCCATAGAAATTATGCCTCCCCCCTTTCTCCTCTGGCTATCTCCATAAATATATTCTTTCTTATTCCCTTATATGAGGAAGGCATAGATTTTTCATCTTCTAAAATTTTTATCTTTTTTTTATTATTATTTTATTTATTTATTTATTTTAGTTTTATTTATTTTTTTTATCCCCCTTTCTAAAAAATCATGAGATTTACTTAAAACTTGTTTCTTTTTTTTAACTTACTATTTTTTCTTTTTCCACTTTTCACTTATTTCAAGAATTTATTCTCTTTTTATTATTTTTCCCTCATATTTTACTCATTTACCTCAATTTAAATAACTAATTAAATTAGTACCAAGTAAATTTCAAAATGGTTTAATGATAAATTCTCAAATCACTAAATCTAAACTTAATCTAATTACGCTAATCTCCAAAACATTAATATGCAAATTCTATGCAAGATGTTTTTTGAATAATTATTTAAACTATGATAAAAAATCATGAGTAAATAACTATTTAATTTAATTGAAAATAAACATAATGTGATAAACATTTTATTATGCATTTTAACATGTGCTAACTAATGTGGTGTGTGCAAGTTTCCAGCTAGTTTCTCTCTCATCCTCCAACATCTTGATCTATTTCAACCTCTCTAATGATGCTCTCCCTCCATCATGCTTTGAGGGATGATTTATCCTACGTCAACCCCATAATAAATAGGTAGTTAGATAATAACAACATGATAAATTTACATCATAAAATATAGTTAAAATAATAAATTAATATGTTCATAATGTAAACATATACACTAAAACTAACTCATAACAATATAAATATGTAATATAAATGATATCCTACTATCCCATAATAGTATATATCTTAAATATTGGTTAAAAATAACCAAATACAAATTTGTCAACTATTATTATCCATAGATAATCAGATAGTTTGCTTGGTGAGGAATCGAGATGTAACATTCTTTCCCCCTAAAGTTAGTCATTGTCTTAGATGAATCTTATTCAAACATAAATTTTGAATTAAAAACATTATTCAATAGAAAAATAACATAGTATAAAGTATCAAATCAAGCAAATAAATACAAAATTCACCTATATATCTCATCATAGTTCTCCCAAATAACACTATTCATAGAATATTAGTTTCACAAGACTCTGGATCGTGACATCTCCTTGATATAAAAATAAAGTTTGTGAATGTCACTTACTCTGATTGATTATATCATGACCACTTCAGGGTCCAAAACTAAAAAGACAAGCCTATATACTACATGAATATCCATTTTTAATACATTTAAGGGTCCCACATATCTTAGTGAAAGTTTCACTGACTTCTCTAAAGTACATGAAATCATCTTAAAAGATAAAAATAATAGATAGGGAGAGTTACATAAAACCTTCTAGTTGCTCTATATATCTCTCTCTAATCTAGAGAGTGTTTTTCTCATTCTAGAGAAAAGTATTTAGGGAACCTGGCAAAAATGATGTGTATAAGTTAATACAATCACTATTCTACATAGATCAAGATAAGTATAACATGTCAATACTGTCACTACTCTAGGGTGTTCTTGATAAGTATGATGATGAATAAGAACTGGAAATACTAAATTTATAATATATACAAAATTAAGAAATAATAATTTCATAGTATATATGTATATGGACATATGACTAAATTTGAAAAATTTATCTATCAAATCTTAGATTTGACAAGTCCATCTATCAGATCTAAACTCAATAGATACTGAGTCAATGTGAGACTAAGTAGGATCCACTCCTATCACTTAGTACTCAAGTTCCTAATTCACCACTCATCCCTTAGGTCTCCAAGACTTAATGATCTCCAAAATGTGTGCAAGGTTCAATGAAAGACAATTCTATACTAACAAATTTTTAGGAAACAATAATAAATGCTAAATAATTCTAGATATACCAACATAGATACAATAAAAATCATATAATAATTCCTTAATTATATTAAGTTTCCACTAGCCAAACATATTTCACAGCATAATCTATAGGGTTATATTCATAGTTAACAATATATAATGTTAAAATTATCATAACATAGAAAGGGCAAGGATCACACCATCCTTAAAACCTTATAAAAGAAAAAAATGAGACATTGTCTCCTTACTTTCTTGGCTAGTACACAACAAGTTAAAAGTTTATCTCAACCCTTTTATACTAAAAAGATTTTTCATGCATCCTATACCCTACTCGTTCCTGGTGAAAGGTACATAAATAACTCCTCGAAACAACTTGCTTTAAGGGACTATTTCAGATAATTTGGGCTTATTTATAGTCCAAATAAAAAAGAAATATCAATAATATGCCTAAATTATTTAAAATTTTATAATTTTAAATTTTCTCCAATATAATAAATGGGGAATAGATCTAAATTATTACCATACTCATAGATCTAAATTATTACCATACTCTCCATGTTCAAGTTGCACAAAACTCAAAAAATGTTCATTTTCAAAGATTATCTCCCATCCAATTTATGGACATAAGTCTAGATTATCTAAAATTGTCCATTTTAAGTAAGAAGAGAATAATATCAATCAAACCAAAGGTATATAATAATATAATAATTATAACCAACTTATAATTCTTAATCTATAATTAATATAAAATATAGGTTCGCCAGTCCACGTGGTTGAAGTTCACAAGTAGTACTAAGAAGTGTGAATCTAAAAAGTCACAAGTGGAAAGTAGGGAAATAAAATGTCATAAAAAAATATAAAATATCCTCACATGGTATGAAAAAAAACACCACAACCCAATTTGCCATAATCACTACCTACTTAAAAAACTTGTAATAGTAGTATCATAACCTGTTTCCACAATTGGAAGGAAAATATTAACCATAAAGATGTATCAACCCATCCAATTATACAATTTATAGCTCAATAAGAAGTAAAAGACACTATCCCATAAACTAAATGGAATAAGGTCAAAATAACATTTTATAATAAGTTTCCTTTTTTAAGGAAACATTATATCAACATCATAAAAATATGAATCCTCTGAGTGGGCTTATAATGATGTCAAAAGAAGGTGGGAGAACAATAACTCACCTCTATATTAACTAACACATCTTCCTAATCCACATAAACATATGGGCTATTAAATCATGAGCCAAATCATAACACATTGGAGTCCTCAACAAAGATAACTACACTCTCTACTACAATAAAAATTCCCACCACACTAGGTGGTGCCAATTTAAAAGTCTTATAGGATTCCTACTCCTAGGATTAGTGAATATAAGACACAAAAATAATGCACATATACTTAATTGAGGATCATCCCATGATTTTTAAACATTCAAAGCATAAAACACCAATGACAAAGGTGACTCTATTACCAATAAAGATATAATAATCTTTGTTGTGTTCGATCTAAGTGATCAAACTATGGTAAGAATCTCTTGTTCACAACTCATAAACTATGCTATGTACTCACCAACTCAAACCTCATATACAACCATCACCATTGAGACACTCAAAAAACCAACCCTTTAGCAACTCTAAGAGGGTACAAATGCTCCTAAGAATATACACTCAATGTACCACACATATTCACAATTTTATTTTTTACTAATAAAAGGATGTAAAAATGCTAATGAAATTATTAGGTCCTAGAATTAGAGCCACAAATATGATACCACATGTAACAACCCCATTGGATTCTACCTAGAAATACATAGTTTTTTTAATTAAACACATACACTATAAATAGATTACACCATGTGAATCTAAGTAGTGATCATACAAAATACTCTAAATGTGATAACTATAAGTAATCATGTGACATCTAACAGTCACTTATTACTATCAACATATGAAACACCTCATAATACAAACATAGAAAATAATTATAAATATCCAGCCACTTATGGTATAATATACAACCAGTTCTATCAATCCATAGTAAATGGATAATTACAACTCTTCACAATAATGTTTCCACTAAAAAATATAATATAATACAATGTATATATATAAGATACATGGCTCTTGAGAGCATGAATTTTCTCAAAATCTCTAGTATCTATGAAATTATCAAGTGTTGTCTCCAAGTAAGTACTATTGTGGGGAGTGAGAGCATCATATGAGCACTTTTCCACATCAACCATAGACCAATGATTCTTTTCACTAATCCCATCAATAAATGGCCCTCCTTTCATGAATGAGTAGATAGGTATGGCATGAAAATATAGAGAGATAAGCTAGTACTTGTGTGTTATATGATTTCTAAAAATAAACATGTGGTGTATCTTAGAAAACATATTCTATTTCAATATATTAGATAAACATGTAAATCATACTCATAAAATTATAATTTTTCACTAAACATACTTTGACTGAAGTTTTCAAGAATAATAAATAATAATGATTTATAAATTAGTTAAAGTTCATACACACCACTTGATCAAATTACCTTCATCTAGAATTATGATGCTAGGAAGCCAGTGAATTTCATCTCATTTTTTACTCAGTATCAACAATGTGAGATTTTTAATATAATATAACCAAAAGATTCATATAATTTACATTCTACTAAAAATCATATCACATAACATGCTAAGCATAAGAATAATCAACAAGCATACATTTATTCCATCAAATGTATGAATGAATATCACATTATTATCTATCCAATACTATAAATAATGACTACAATTTATACCACCTAGGTAAAATACATTTTTAACTATAGGATGTAATTACCATAACTAGTTTCCAACCATACTACACCTTATGATAACCAATATTATCATAGTCTAGTGTTCTAAGACAACTACTAATTTTCCACAAACAATTATAATAAAGTAGTCTTAAATACATGGAAACATAAGATTCTATTCAAGTAACTAAATATAACAAAACAATCCACAATTCCCACAAAAATATAATACTCCATTTTAACATTTGTTATATTCTTAGGGGTTATATGTACGCATTCATAAAGTTCTACTAACTGGCATAAAATATGCTATTAAAATTAATAACCAACATGCATTTATTTAATCCATCACACATATGTTTGTACCACTCAAGTAAAACATACATTTAGATTATAATGAAACACTCTATGACATGCCATAATATCAAATATCATTATGCATGAGCACCCTAATCAAACATGAACAACTAGTCTCACAATCATAAACAATAAACAAAAAAATACAAGTTATACCATTGGTTATATCCTATGTTTAAACTACATACTAGCATTCAAAAGAAACATAATTTATAGGCATGCATCATAATGTACAATTATATGATCACAGTATATATTGCATATAATTTCTTATTACTATATATATATATATATATATATATATATATATATATATATATATATATATATATTACATGCACAAATTACCCTATATATATTGGTCAATTTACTATATGTAGGGAGGCTAGCATTTATTGGGGCTATATCAATTTTATTTAACTATGACAAAGTATACATATTATGATGGTCTGATTCTCAATAGTATACTAAGTTAATATTACAAGGACATAATTATTGCATGCATGAATAAAGATGACCAAAAAATTGATAGATAATATAATCATTGCATGCATGATATCAATTATCTTTCACACATAATAATCACTACATAATGAGCTAAGTCATGATATCAATTACCTTTCATGCTTAATAATTGTGAGAATTTTTAATGGTTAAGTTATCTTTCAGTTATCTTTCATGCATAATAATCATTACATGCATGAATGTGCTAAGTAATAGTTCACTGCTTGTCTATCAATTAGTAATAAATAAAACTTATCAGTTATCATTTTTCAATGTATAATTATTGCATAAATAAAACTTAGCCACTGCTATATATTTACTATAATTAATTATCATTTTATCATCTAAATTATTTTAGATCACCTATTTTTAGTTATCAAGATGATTTCTATATTTAATAATAATCCAATTACCTCAATAAAATTGGTTTGGTGATTTAACAAATCATGATTTTATGGTCAAAGATGTCTCTTTATTTTATTCAAGTTCACTCTTATAAATAGGCTAATCTATGTATAGATGGAAAATATGTTTTAGACCAATGTAAATAACCATATTATTTTTTTTCCACTCTAAGAAAGTTGCTACATTTTAATCTTGAATTGATGCCTTCTTAGTTACAAAAATCATGTTATGCTAATTTATAATTCAGTATCAAATTTATAGTATATGTGTTATGCTAGTTAGAATATCATTATACTAATTTATAATCTATGTATAAATGTTATAAATCATGCTATTCTAATATATAAAATTTCCATGCATAATATCAAGTTTATAAATCTAGTATACAGTATCTTGAAACTATTTTGAGTTGGGTTGGTTAGTTACAAGGCAATGATTCCTAAATTATCTACAAAAATTGCTAAGTTTATACCTTTTATTTTTAACTAAAGGCTATCTCTTAAGGAATCCAAGGATGTGGGAGAAAACTTAGAGATGAAACGTTCAGTAAAATTTTAATTTTCTTACACAAGTTCAATATTTTGTGCATGCAATTTCACCTAAATTATAGTAAAATTTCCATATTGCTACATTAATTCAACATGAATACATATACAAAATCAAATACATCATCAACCTGGACCTTGTTTAGTTATTCACAAATCTAAAAATTTGCCTTTTGCTTCCACACTCTACTCCAAATTTCCTTCTCCTCCATAGAAATTGTGCTTTCCCCCCTTTCTCCTCTAGCTATCTCCATAAATATATTCTTTCTTATTCCATTCTATGAGGAAAGTGTAGCTTTTCTATCTTTTTGGATTTTTCTCTTTGTTTTTTTATTATTTTATGCATTTTTTTTAGTTTTTTAATTTATTTTATCCCCTTTTCTAAAAAATCATGAGATTTAATTTAAACTTGCCTCTTCTATTTAACTTATCATTTTTATATTTTTTTGGTTTTTGCTTATTTTGAAAATTGCTTTTATTTTTATTTTTAATTTTTATTTACCCCAATTTCAATAACTAATAAATTCATTAATTAAATTAGTACCAAGAAAATGTCAAAATATTTTATTGATGAATTCTCAAATCACTAAATCCAAAGTGAATCTAATTACACTAATCTCTAAAAAATTAATACATAAATGCCACGCAAGATGTTTTCTAAATAACTATTTAAACTATGCTAGCAAATAATGAGAAAACAACTATTTAATGTAAGCAAAAATAAACATAATGTGTTAATCTTTTTATTATTTATTTTAACATGTGCTAACTAATGTGGCATGTTCAAGGTGCCAACCAGTTTATCTATCATCCTCTGACATCTTGATCCATGTCACCTTCTTTGATGATATTTTCCACTCATCATGTTCTAAGGGATGATTTCTCTTACATCAACCTCACAACAAGAAAGAAGTTAGACCATGACAATATGATAAACATACATCATAAAATACAACTAAAATAACAAACTAACATGTTTGTAATGTAAACATATATATTATAGCTAACTCATAACAATGTAAACATGTAATGTAAGTGATATCCAATTGTCTCATAACAATATATATCTCAAAGCTTATTTACAAATAACTAAATCCAAATTTGTCAAATATTAATATCGATAGATAATGAGATAGTTTGATTTATGAGGTATTGAGATGTAATATTACCCTAATAATTTAAATCATGTTATATACTATACAATAATACAGATCCATTTATCTACCTATGAAATAGGCTTGAATATCTTGAAAACATTTAGTTTTGCTTTAAAAAAAGGCTCAACATAATTTATATAGGCACGTGGATGGATATGTGTTCCATCCCTAGGTCTATAGACATGAAACCCTAGGTTTTTATTAAAAAAATCTACCATTTTTTATATTCAAGTAGGATACATTCCTAAACCCATATGAAGGAAATATTTAGTATTTTTCTCTCTATTAAAAATTAGGTCTGAAAATAAAACACAATTACACAAACTCAAAAATTAACCAACTTGGTTCTATAATGGCTATAGCTTTAATGTCTTCAACGGTAGCTATTATCCCTTCTAGCTAAGTTTCATTCTTCATTTTACATGTCCTTTATTCTCATCTTTTTTTATTCATCTTATTCCTTTTTCCATTCCTCTTCCACATTTTTCAAGGACATTCCACACTCATACTAGTCTAAAAGTTATCAATTGTGAACTTTCCTTCATTTATGCCTAATTTGATTATTTCACTTATTCATTCATAGTCCATTACCGTAGTTTCAAACATGGCTGCCAAATGCAAACTTTATCATCATATAAAATGGACAAGTCAACCATAAATATATTAATTAAAAACTAAATTTCATTATGTCCTAATTTATTCTCATTTCAAAGTACATGGTAATTTGTTATTAAAACCTTTACAAATTTAAAAACCCATTTAATATCATTTCCTTGGGTGTTTTTTAACCTTATTTATCCCTAAGTCATGAAAATGGGCATAAATGTATATTGCTTACACAAGATCCACCAAAACACCCAACACTCTCCTAAGAGTTAAAATGCATAAATGATTTACCTCCATATAGTTTATTTTATATTGAGATTTTAAGGAAAAATAAATAATAAATACATAAACTTAACACATTATGTAATTTAAAAACATCAAGACAAGTAATGAACTAAAAAACAATACAAATACAATTTACTAAATACTAGGATAGACAATGTAAATCAACACTCTTTTTTTTACAAAATACTTATTGTCATTTGTTTCATCTAAGCAAATAACAGTGTAGTGTGTGTGTATGTAGGTTCAATTCTGTTCTCTCTATACCCAATGCTGATATCTACATCCTCCTACCCTATGGTACTATCCCTATGTACCAATTTGTGAGGGTAAAATATTCCTATAACCACCTTAGTTAAACATGAATATAGTTAATTTGAGCTCACAATAAAATAATCAATTACTCAAAATATATAAATATATCAATGAACTACTGAAATGCAATTCAAATCTGAAAATGAAATCACAATCAAATATGATCATATAATATAGTACATCCATAAGCATATGGAAATGCCATATGACATCACTAATAATTAAAATAAATAATATAGTTATCAACCATACATAATAAATATCCAGATATACTATGAAGATCAGAAACTAAAAATCAATAGTTTTGCATCCCTTATTAATACTAATGTAGTTTTTGAAGAGTGGGACATGTTGTGATATCCTTCCTCCTTTAAATATGATATCATCATAATCCTCCCATGTAGTATTGTCTTCATAATATTTGTCCCATTAGACCTTGTATTATGATACTTCCTTGTTATGTAAGCTAAGATTGTGACTATGAATTATTTTAATTGATTCTACTATGACCACCCCTATATCTATAACCTATAATGCATTCTAATCTAAAACATGTGAAGGATCAGTTATACTTCTTGAGATAAGATACATAAAAAATATTATGCATTTGAGCTAAATATAGTGGCAAAACAAGTCTATATGATACAATATTGATCAATTCTATAATATTGAATGGTCCCATATAACTCGGTGATAATTTTTTTGATTTATCAAAATTAATAACACTCTTTTAGGGTTTGACGTGTAGAAAAACATTATCTTCAATTGAGAATTACCTTGATGTTTTTTTAGATCAACATAAATTTTATGCCTATCATTATCTTCAACCAATATTTGCCTTATTAATTTTAATTTTTCCTCTATTTTAAAAAGCATATCAAGTCTAAAGACCATCATATCTTCCAGTGTATCCTATTTGATTGGTTTTTTACACCTCCTACCATATAATGCCTTAGAAGGAGCCATTTTCAATGTTGATTAGAATGAGTTGTAAGTAAACTCAACCAATTTTAGGTATTCCTCCCATTTGTATTAATGGTGTATAAAATAAATCCTCAAGAGATCCTCCAAAACCTAATTCACTCTTTTTATTTGTCCATCTATTTCTATATGGTAAGCTATATTGAAGTTCAGCTATGTACCCAATATTGAATTGAGAGTTTGCCAGAACCTTGAGGTCATTCTAGGGTCCCTATCTGAAATGATATTTTTTGGAAACACATGTAATTTATATACATCTCTTATTAACCTTTTAGTAAGTATTGGTGCATAATCTATTAGATTACCTAGAATAAAATAAGCTACTTTGGTGAGTTTATCAACAACTACTGATATCATGTCATGATGATTACATAAGCAATCCTTAGATAAATTCCATGCTAATAACTTACCACTTCCATTTTGGTATGGAGTTTGGGTACAAGAACGTAGTAGGATGCATATGTTTAGCCTTAATTAATTGATATTCTAAGCATCTCAACACAAAGTCTACCACATCCTTTGTGTTTCCCTTATAAAAATACAATGGACTCAATTATGATAAGAGCTTAGTTATTCCAAGATGTCTTTAATATGGAGTATTGTGAAATAATTTTAGCATAATAATTCTTGAATTTTTCTTGTCAGTAACATAAATTCTATCATTATATCCCAAAATCCCATCATTTTCAAAATAAAATCCTATGTATCCATGATCATTTGAATCCTTAGAAAATGCTTTCTTTACCTGCTTTTAGAATTCATATTTGGGTATGAATTTTACTACCTGATCTAATAAAGTACTCCTTATAGTGGCTAATGTTTCAATGCACCTTCTATGACTAAGGACATATACAACTCTAGTTTCTTTGCTCTTAATGTAGTTAATGTTGATATCATAGCGTGATAATAATTTTAACCATCTCCTTTGAAGATAATTAAGGTTAGATTGGGTAATGATATACTTGATTCCCAAATTATTAGTTTTAAGTTCAAAATGCTTTCCCAAAAAATAATGCCTCCAAACTTGCAAAGCATGCACTATGGCATCTAATTCTAAGTCATGTGGAGCAAATTTTCCTCATAAGGCTTCAACTTCCTTGATTCATAAGCTACAACTAAATCATTTTGCATAATAAATCCTCTTAGACCATCTCTTAAAGCATCTGTTATAATTGTTAAATGACCATTTGGATCTAGAATCTACAACATTAGTGTTGAATTATGCCTCATTTTTAGAACTTGAAAGACTTCTTTGCACTTATGGAACACAAAAAATGCCAATTTTTCTTCTAACGGGAGGTGATCAAATTTGTTATCTTATATGATTTTGACACAAAATTTCTATGACACCCTAATAAACTTGTAAAACTACACACCTCATGCTCATTTTTGGGTGCTAGTTACTCCATAATGGCTCTAATTTTGGATGGATTTACATAAATTTCTTTTGAAAATATAATACTATGTATTGTACTCTTCTTTGGAAGAAGGCACACTTAGACAATTTTTCCAAATATTTTATGATTTAATAACCACTATAAAACTAGATGTAAATGATCCATATTATCTTATCCACTTTTTTAATAAATAAGGATATCATCGAGGAATACTAACACAAAATGATCAAGGTAATCTCTGAACACACTGTTTCATGAGATTCATGAATGTTGTAGGTGCATTCATTAATCCAAAAAGAAACATTGTAAACTCATAATGCCCATATTAGTCTTGAACACTATTTTTGGAACATATTCCTCTCTAATTCTCAATTGATGATACCCAATATGAAGATCAATCTTTTAAAAGACTATAACTACATGTATCTGATAAAAAGATCATAAATGTAGGGTAAAGGATACCTTTTCTTAATCACTACCTTATTTATAATTCAATAATCTATGCACAAGAAAAAGGTTATATAATTTTTAAAAAAGGCTATAGGTTCACCCCAAGGTGAAAAACTTGGCCAAATCAACCCTTTGGACAACATATCTTAAAGTTGGGCCTTTAACTCGACTAATTCAATTGTTGTCATTTTGTAGAGAACCTTATATTATGGTTCTGATCCTAGAATGATATCAATAGTAAATTAAATTATATCTTAGAAGGTATATCCAATAATTTTTTTATAAAAACATCCTAAAATTATTGTAAGAAATGATAATTTTCTATCAAGGGTTCCTTGGTTTCTCCAATTTCATCCATTTTGACTAGGAACACTTGACAACCCTTTCACTAAGCCATTTTCAATTGAATGGCTGAAATTTTTCTTAGTTTTGGCTCTCTCTTTTCTCCTTGAATTTGGGTTTGATTTCCAAAATCATATAAACATTCAAATTTATAAATAAAATATTCAACTTTGGCTATGTGCTTAGAGAGCCAATTCACTCATAGAATCACATCATATGATCTTAGTGGTACTAGATATAGATAAATAATTATAGTGAATTTTAGAAAATCTACCTCAACTTATACAAGACATCTCTCAACCTTGAACTTGGATTCATTCCCATATTGAATTAACCAAGCATTTGCCATACAACTAGTTTTCATAGATAATTTACTTAACATTCTAGGAGGGATAAAATATTTAGTGGCTCATGTATCTATCAAAATGAAATTAGGATGCCCAAAAAAAGTACCTATTAGTTCAATGGGAAAGATTTGAAATTAAACTTAATATTTTTCAACTTCTACATGAATATGCTACTGAAAGGTTCCTTGTTACAATGTATAGGTGGATGAATTCTTATTTCAACCATATCTCTTTCTGAGGAAAATCGTTAGCATAATGGTCTCCTCCACATGTAAAACATCTTCTAGGTGGTCCCTTCCTCTCAAATTTATTAACTCCCTTGAATCCTTCTTTAAAAACACTTATAGGTTTACTATTACCTATTGCATTATTGGATATTACATTCTAGCTATTGAATTGGTTCTTGGAATTCCTATTCTATTTCTAGTTATTTTTCCTGAAAGTTATCTCTGAGATTTCAAACTGCTTTTTGAAATTTTATTTGACTCTAGAAACTAATTTCAACTTTTGTTCTCACTTAACTAATTTATCAAAGACTTGGTCCATGGGAACATCCACTTCACACCCAATTTGAGAGTTTAAACCCATGATGAGCTTGTTGATCTGAAAATGTTTATCTTTTTGATACAGAACATACTTCAAGAGCCATGTGAATTGATCCTAGTATTCATTTACTGATAGCTCCACTTATTTTATATTTTGGATGTTAGTGGTCATATTTACATGGCTAATAATAATTGGATTTTGATGGTTTTGAAGCATCATAACCCCTCTTGTAAGGAGCTCTTAATAACTCCCCAAGGTTTATTCTACCTAGTCTAGGTGTATTGATCTTCATATGATGACTCATTATGAACATTCCAATTTAATGGGCCTTTTCTAGTTAAGTTGGAGCATTTCACATAAGTCTATATACATTAAATTTGGAGCTAATGCCTACAAAATCAACATATAGAGAATTAACCATGGATATAAATAACTGATTCAAATAAACATATTTATTGCATAGATTCAAGGGTGCTCAATTAATAATAGATAGAGTGAATAATCAAGATAACATTAAAACAAAATTATATAGATTCTAAACTAAAAAAGTTGATCAAATAAAAGTAAAAGAGAAAAGGGTAGGAGAAAAGAACAGATCCTACTTTCTAATGGAGTTGGTTAGTTCTTC
Source organism: Torreya grandis (assembly GCA_037957365.1). Classification (NCBI taxonomy): domain Eukaryota; kingdom Viridiplantae; phylum Streptophyta; class Pinopsida; order Cupressales; family Taxaceae; genus Torreya; species Torreya grandis. Next base: position 430,600 of record JARHVA010003455.1, on the reverse strand, counting down.
TTGAGTAGACAAATATTTAAAGAAACCACTCTTTAGCCAAGCTAGACCTAGCAAAACTCTAGCTAAAGGATAGTGCAAGAGTCTGAGGGAAGTATAAATAATGTAAATGAATAAAATAAGGTCACCATATAAATGCACATACCAAGTATATCAAATGGAAAATATTTAAGATAAAGATATTTCCATGAAAGATCATTTGGTATTCATCAATACTCATTTGGATTAAAGACTCAGCCTCAAACAACCTCAAATCAATAAACTAATATAGAAAATAAGATGATACATGAAATTAAAATGACTGATCCACTACTCTAATGCTAAGACTAAACTGAGCTAGCTAGGTTTAGCCTTTTCTTATCATAAAAAGATCAAATTTTACTACAACATAGGACCTAATCTTATATGTATTTCCAAGTCCATTAAGTTTTAAATTCATTCCACTATTGGGGTAGTTATAAGAAATCATAAATGTGATTGGAAAGTGTAGTTGAGGCTCTGATAGACATGTTATCTCAATCATGATATTGTAGATACTAAATTGAAATATGGTAGTAGAGGGTCATTGGGATTACTTTGGGATTTCCATTTAGATGTGTTCTATTTAGTTAGGTGCCATGCTTCTTCAAGGATAAATTTATCTTATGCTCTTCACTTGATCCTAATGTGCACTCCATACCCATGATTTATGTCTTATTCATGATTTTAGTTAAACCCACCTCATTTTGATAATTGTACCAATTTCAATGCCTTAAATTTCATCATATATCATCACGTTACTAATTTAAAACTTGATTTTACTATTGAATTGAACATATAGTCTCATTTCAGCTTTTGATAGTTTTGAAATCCATACATTCCATTAATATTAGTCTCTTCATCTTCTAACATCACCACTACCACATGGTACTTTCTTGGCTTCTTCCTCCATTCCCATTGCTAGGATTTTAGCTTTACTCAATGGATCCCACTTTTCTGCTTGGCAGTCTATCGGCATCCCTAAGCTTTACTTTGATGTTTTCTTTTGTCATTGTCATGGCCACATGGCTTCTTCCTTTCCTCCTTGAATCTTTATGCCTTGGGATAATGTTTCCAATGCCCTGAGCTCCTTGTATTTTGATAGGGAACTACGTGGCATCTTCTTAGGGCCTTGGGGCCACTGCTATTTAGCAATGCCAATCAACTCTTGGGATTCTAGGTTAATGCCTTAATGCCCCTAAAGTTATGATATTCTAAGGTTATAAGCCTTTGTTAATGGATTCAATCCATTGTACTCTTGGGATTTTGAGATGGTGCCATATGGTATACTCTGAATCCATGCATCGATGAGATTTTGTTGAATGGAAGAATTGCAGGGGTACAAGGAATCTTTTAAAAATTTACAAGAAAACAAGAAAATACATTAAGTAATTGAAAAAACAAAGTTTTGGAAAATGAATTTTATGCAAGAAATAATTATTTAATGTAGGAATTAAAATCAATGATTCACATAAATTTAAGTTTTAAGCCCAAACATCCAAATGGGTGATTACTAAAGTATTTTATTAAGGAATAAGAATTAATAGGCTTAAAATAAACCCACAAGTTAGACATGAATGTTCATAGATGAAATCTTAGACTGAATTTATCAAAATACAAAGGCATTAGAAATGAACATGAATAATTATTTAAAACTTAATATCTAGTATATTAATAATAAATAAGAGTTAAATTAGATAGACCATCATAACCCCATATAAAAATATCAGATAAGAAAAGAGGGTCCCCATTTTTAGTTTAAAAATTAGTCATGTTGATGAAGGCAATAAAATTAGAAATCTATTAATTTATGATCAAAATATAGATGGGGTACCCACCATGCTCTAAAAAGAGTTACAAACTACTCCCAAGTAGTGATAGTGAAGTCAATGCTCATCTCAAGCTTCTTATTAGCCCACTAATTTACTACTTCACTAGCTAGTTGTTAGGCTCCCCAAATGGCCTTGGTTACCTTATAATAATTCTAAATCTCAAAATATTTTTCTATTTATATAAGCCAAACTTTAGTTCCATCACCCATCACAATTCCATAAAATTTGGGTAGATTCACTTTCTTCATATCTCATGCAAGCTTAACTATGTGAGATCTTGCTACTTACCATTCTTCATCATGCCCATGATCTTGAGGCTCTTCCTAACCAATTGATTGTTCCTCTATAATCTCATGTTTATTTTCATCCTCTGGTCCATTAACTTCTCATTCTAGGATTGATATTTTATCTTTAGTCTCATTCATGATAATTAGTATTTGATCAAGTTTTACACCTTATTCAGCTTCTATCTAATTAAAATCAAATTGAGGGTTCACATTTGAATTCTCCTCTACACTTGATTTACCTCATGCCATTCTCCTTACTAAAAATAAGAGAATTAATTTAATGTTAGTGGGCTCATTAGGTCAGAGCATTAAAACTTCACTTTGATACCAAAATGTTGTAACCCCATTGGGATACATAAAAGTTACTAAAAAATCCATATAAATTATTTATAACATCATTAATAATCATCTATATAATTCAACTATTTGAATAATAAATGAATTTAAAGTAATAAATGAATAAATATATTAACACACTATTTAAAATATGATCCATTTAGTTTTCAAATAGTCTCTAACAATTTATTAGATGAATATTTATCATGAAATGAATAGTATAAAGAGACAATTGCATTAGTATAGTAGAATAATATTCAAATATATTTATAAATAAACATACAACAACTAATATTATAGTATCCCTATTTATTTACAAGTCTTACAACCACTACTATGTTGAATAGTCATCAATAATAATGTACTATTTATTACATTTCAGTACAAAGTCAAATATACAAGATAGAATGTACATTAGTATAAATAAACCTCATAAATAACTCAATGATCCATATAAATAACCATGATTATGATTCCCAAATGGTTGAATAACTAAAGAGATAGAGAGCATCATTGAGGTGTTTTTCAACCAACTATAGACTGTTGGTCTCCTGTACACCTCCTCACTAGGAGTGGCCCTTCCATTCATAGAGGGGCATATAAAAGTAGTGTAGATATCATGAACTCAACTAAAACCTATGTGTGTATAATCACTAATACATGCAATAGTCACATAGACCATGGAAATAATCCTCTATCTAATATGACATCATGCATATACATGTAAACTAGAAAGTACATTGGAATGATAATGTCTTAGGTATAACATTACTTTGTCCAAATTTTTCATTATATAAATCATATATCTCATGGATCTGAGTCAATTCCACTCACATAAACTCTCTGCTAATGAATCACAAGTTATCAGATGGTATCAAGGGATAAACATATACTTTGGATGATAGCTACCTAATATTTTCATTGCATGATAGCACCCTTATATATCAAATGAAACATGCCTAACAATTTCTCATAAATAAATCAAGGCATAATTAGTATAGATTATAACATACTATCAAATCTAACAATTTATTACATGCTCTATGTAATATAAGATAAAAATAATCATCTTTCTCAACAAATCACATTGTTTCCAATAACTCAAATACAATGTCATATATAGGTTCTTCTCAATGAATTCAATTCAAAATCCAAATATGCTTATATGTCTAGAAGACAAAAATCCAAGAATATATACACTATATCAATTTCACAAACTCATCTCTTTTTCCTAACACAAAACCACATAAGATCTAATATAATATTGACTATTTTATTAAAATAAATCAAATAGGGTTTTAGGGTAGATAATAAACACAAGTAAAATATCTTAAGGATCTGGTCTACTTCTGTAATAACTTTCAACTTTTAATGATTAGTTCCTCTTTTCCTTATTTCATAAAAATCTCATATTTTATCTAATATAATTTCACACTCCAATACATATTATTTGTATAGGGAAATGTAATTGATTTATAAATCAATCCTAGCTCAGAGAAGATAAATCCTAGTTACACTTTATATTGTTGATACGTTATATATTCGAGGTCATGACCAAGATGGATCCTTAGACCTAGCCAAGGGATATTTTACCATAATAATATCACTGAGGGTTCCAAAGTTTCCAGTCAAATAAAACTATGTAATAACCCTAACTAGGTCCTATGTTTTCATATTCACTAAACTAATAATAAATAAAGTAAAGTCTAATCTAGTGCTCACCAAATATTGTGGTAAAAAGTGGGGGTAATAACCATTAAAATTAAACATGCATAGAAGACATATAATCATATCAATGTAAAGAGAATCCTAACACATGGAAGAGAAGTAAAAATGCATATTTATCTACTCTTACAAAGGAGGGAAAATGTTAGGAATACTTATCTTTAAAGACAAACCCATTGAGCCTCAATCTCTACCTTAGCCAAGGTACTTCAAAAGAGGTTGTTATGGTATATAAGGATGACAAGGATAAATTAGCTCTAGGATATATAACCTATCAATGCATCTAAAAGACTTCTCCATAAGACAAGATCCATATCTCCAAAGAAAGTATGAAACCCTAAGCTATGATCCGCAAGTAGAATGGTGGATAATTTAATGTGTAATGTATATTTATTATTCTTCTTTTCTCTTAGAACTAAGGAAATGGATGCGTTTATATAAATGGATCTATCCTTAGTTATTTACAAAAGTTGAGGCTGATAAGGTTAACCCAATCAACATTGTATCATTATTGATAAAAAAAATAGGTCTTGGTCTATGTCAGATAGGGGTTAACCTAGACCCTAAATAATTTTTATCAATTAGAGTATAAGGTCGATGGGGTTGACAATGTAACATAAGTTATTAAAAAATATTTTAGGCTAGGGAAGGGCTATTGATGATAGAAAATGAATAGAGGAGGGTGAAAAATAGAAGGAAAAGCTTAGGGGAATGTTTTTAAGAGATGGATCTATAGATAATAAGTGGTAGTATAAGGACAAAAATCCTATAAAACACCAATGGTCTACCCACTCCTTTCTTGGTCCACTCATTAAGACATAGACTCAGAGAAATTAAGAGTTGATGGGTTCCTACAAGATCTAAAGCATTAGTAATTGATGAAGTTTGAAAATATTATGTGTATAATTATGTCCCATTCAAATATCATCACATGTAATGTAGGTGGAACATGGCATGGTGCTTTGGGAAAATAACCTAGTAACACATAATGCTGAAGTTGAATAAATTGTAGTAAGGAGAAAATAAGATAAATGAAAGGACAAAATTAAAAAACAAATACCTTTACTTACATTAGTATTTTAGAAGGATATGTAAGAAATTTGAAGGTGTCTAATGTAGATAGTATTAGGTGAACTCGTAGAGATTAGTGAAAAAGAGAAAAATAATTTTTTTTTGCAACATAAACATAGAATAAGTGAAAAGATTCTCTATGATGTCAGGATTCTAGAAAATTTTATGGTTTGGAAAAAGAGATAATAGAGATAAATATATGATCAAAATATGAAATATAATAGTAAATATTTAAAAGGTAAATAATTTTGAATAGCAAATATAAATAGGGTGAAAAATAATTGATTTGTTATTTTTACTATTCTAAGAAAATAGAGCTCTAAGAGACCTAGTTGGAGACCAGAGAGCCATCATGGTGCGGAGACAATAGTTGAGTTAGGGAGGATGAATAGTAGCCAAAATGAGTGTAGTATAGAGGAATTAGAAATTTCAAATTTTTGAATATTTTGATTTGAAATTGAGCTAAAAATGGAAAAATGATTGGTAGGAAAAATATAGGCACCAAAATGAATCCTAAAGTTTTTAAGGTAAATTAGGGGTATAATGGGTACTAGGTAGAAAGAAGTTAGACTAATAAATACCTAAATAATTAATGTAAATGGGAAAAAAGTTACTAATATGGATGAATAGATTTGACCTAGTTGACTTACTCTATAAGGCAAGGGATAGTGGTGATAATTTTGATTGTATAAATGTGGGATGACTTAGTATGCTAATATGAGGTTGAATGCATAGAAATGGGATAACTTAGTTGGTAAGAGAGACAAGACCAACTTTTAGATCATGGTTGACATAATTTTCTTGATAGGGCTGATGTAGATTGCTAACAGGGGTTGACTATGTATAATAGGGCTGATATAGTATCATAAGGAACAAAGGTAGATAATTTAGTATTTATGTGGCCAGTTGAGCAAGAATTTGAAAGTGTTGATCTAGTATCATAAAGAAAGCATAGGGATGATTTAGTATTAAATAGGTTGATTCTATAAAAAATGGAGAAACTAGATCAAACCATCTGAGTGTTTTTGAAAATTAAATAATGTATTTTGATTATTTATGACATGGATATCTAATACATCCTTTATTTTTCAATATTTTTTAGAGACATTAGAGTTATTGGTGACTTATAGATGCACAATGACTATCAAATCTACTAGAGTGATTGATTGACATGGATAGAGCATGACTAGTTACATTGGGCTTTGAAGGTATCATAGAGATGAGGTGCATCCCATTGAGTGTTGATCTTGTTATCATGTTCCTTGAAAGGTGAGAATGATTGACCAACACTTTTTGATGGGTGGTGGATGGGGATACCATAAAGGTGGGTATCATGATAGAGGATGTCCATACTTTGCTGGAACTTCTGATAGGAGGGATACCAATGATCACATGGATATCAGATGATCTAGAGGAGAGGCAAGCATTAGCTAGGTGGGTGATGCTTAGATAAGATATACGTAGGTTTACATGTCAATATTTTTGATGTATATATTACACATATTTCATATATCTAGATTATCATGATCAAAATTATGATAGCATGAGTGCTATTTCATAAGTTAGATGGCAAGGTACTATTATACATGATAGCCTTATGTCAATCCATTTTGGATCAAGGAAAAATATATGATTTTTTAGATATCATCTGGGTTTAGCTCATGCATGATATATATGGGATGCTATATAGAGGGGAAAAGACCATGGGGCTAATTTTTTTATTGAGTGTTTGGATATAAGATAGGTTACCTATGTATCAACCAATTGGGTTGCCTCACATGGTAGATGATAGGTTAACTTAGGTGATGAGATGACAAAAGGACCAAATAGTATAGGCCATAGCCCATGTGTCAAATTTTTAGATGATCACATGAGGGGAGATCATGTGGCATCTTACACATACATTACTACTATTTGGCCTAGTTTGTCGATCATGGTGATAGTGTTGGTTTAGGTGCAGATCATGGGCCACTATACTTGGTGGGTAGAGCCACAACTGGTAGCATGATTACTATGGAAGTTTAGACTCCTTCACCTAATGTAACCTTTAGTGGTGCCCACTTTTTGGGCATGACATGTTAGAGAGATGAGGGGGAGAGGAGGAGGAGTACCACTAGAGAGACCCAAGATCAAGCCATAGTGTGTGAGACCATAGACTAGTTGAACATGACAATAGGCATTCAAAGGAGGAGATGACATGGATATAGATGTAGGGATTTGGTAGGCACCACAATAGGTACCATAGTAGGATTATCAATGACCACCTCTACCATATCATATATGGAAGCACCTCTAATGAGAGTGGGCATAGGGAAGGTTGACAACATAGGATGACCCATTATTCATTTGAGGATAGAGCTAGTTGATAAAGGCACATCTCAAGAGAGGTTAATGGAATTCAAAAGTGGTGACTCTTTGATTTGCACTAGTAGGGAGGCAATATGCATAGGAGGTGCTTAGGGGATGAGTAGATAGAGAGATGGTGGTTGGTAACACTAGGATTGATGAGAAATGTTGTAATCTTAAGCTTTGATAAAGAATACTAGTTGTATGTGATTATAGTAGATAGATAGATTTTGAGATATATACATGATCTAATATATATCTAGTTTTTTTAGCAGACTTGATGATAGAGGAGGTCAGATGGGGATCCCTAGTTATGGATACATACCACAACATTTTGGATGGGGTGCTAACACCATATGACCCCACCATATTGGATGATCCTATGGTACTATCTGCCCCAACACAAGTAGGCTAGTTTAGACTAATGGGGGAGGCTACAAGGAAGTTATAGACACATAGGGATGGATTACATACACTAATAGGTGTGGGAGTGGTAGAGGCATAGGCCTGGTAGGCCTTGGCTCAAGAGAGAGTAATGCATATGGCTACCATGGTCTAGCTTGGATAGATACAAGCTTAGGTGGCCAATTTATAGGGATAGGTAATAGGATTGAGATCCAAAACTATCTCATTCTAGTGTACCATTCATAGTGGATAGTCCCATGCATCTATGGCAAGTGTAGCTAGGCCATAGGATAGGCATGATAGATCCCAACCATAAAGCTATATCTATGTATTTTTTATTTTATACCTTGTATTGTAAAAAAAACATGATATATATATATATATATATATATATATATATTGATTTTAACAGTTGGATTTCATCTCATGAGTTGTAAATGGTTATGGATGTCAATGCATGGATATATTTATTTCTAGCACATGTATTTAGCTTTTGTTGTATATGCTATGAGAAATATATGTGGAGTGTTTTATTTTCTATCATTATGTGATACACATGTATGGTTTGTTAGGTGAATATTTTGTCACTGATAAAATGGTAACATAATGGAACTTTCAACCACAGTGTGATGAGATAAAATCTCTCCTTGAGGAAAGGGAAGGCTCCCTTCTTATTGTTGACTAAAACAATAAGTAACTAATTACACTAATTTTATCAAAGTGGGTTTTATCATATCATCCAATTCTCATTTTTTAGAATTGATTGTTCACTAGAAAATTTATACTATAAGTCCTTTTTTCCCTTACAATGTATCATGAAACCATAAAATTATTTATTGGAGCAATAATAACTGATATTTAGTTTAGTTAGATGTAAGAATAACTAGAATAATACCAAAAATGTAACATGAATAGGTAGAACAAAGTACAACCCAAAGTCTCTACCTTATTTCCAATAAATATTAAATCACCAAAGAAAATAAATTATGGCCCTAAGTCTCCATAGTAAGTCACTTTCAATAATGAAAACAAACCCAACAATGATATTACAACTCAAAAGACTTGAAAATAAGCTTCCTGACACCTTCCAATTTATATAAATTCACAACATAATCCAGTAAAAAACATAAGAAAATGTAATGGAAAAGACATAAGAACATTTCCAATACACCACAAGTTTATTCCAACACAAAGATTGAAAGATCACTTGATTTTGTTATATTGATGGAATTCAAGATTTACAATTTGAATACAAAGTTTAAAAAATTGCTTCTTAAATCAACAACATTTCTCTTCTATAGCCCTAGTGATCATATATTTACAAAAGAACATCCACTTATTTATAGAGAGGATCTATGAATAAAAATAGGGAAAACATAAATACTTTGATTTTTTTTGATAGAGTCCAATTTTACTTAGGATTGTGTACTTTTCATATGTGTAAATTACACATAACAAAATTACATACAAAAAACTATGAAAATAAACTAAGTTTCCATAGACATAGGAATTTATTAATTTTTATTCTTTTCCAAATATGCTTCGTATCTATTTAGGGCTGCTTGAACCTCATTTTTATCTAGCCTAGATGTATTTTTTGAGATGGTGAGGACACTTATAATGGAGTCCACTATGTTGATTGGTAAGTCCTTGTTCTTATCCAAAATTCTTTGTAATTTATCCATTATTACTTGGAGTTCAATTAGTTTGTCAATGGATTCCAATGTGAATGTTCCTATCTTGAATTCTATGCAAACCAAGGAAGTGAACTCTTGAACAAATATTTTAGTAGGAAGGATTTTTTGAGAATCATCTTTTACCTGGCAAGGGAATGATCCAATCTTGTCTACAAGGTCTAGCCCCTTGTCAATGCACATGTTTTGGGCTTCCTCAATATCCTTAATTAGATTATGGAGGAATTCTTTCTTATTATTCATTTCATCTCTATATTCTATAAACATCTTCCTGTTAGGAATCACTTTTTTCTCAACCAAAATTTGTAACTTGAACTAGCATAATTGGGTCCATGTGTGAATATCATTATCTGTTAACCATAAGTCTTGAGAGAGTGTGTCAAGTGTTTACTGCATTTTTATTTTTACTTCACTCAAGCTATTCAAAAATTTAATGACAAAATATAACCATTGAAAACCTTACATTAATAATCTCTTTATCCAAGAACTAACTGCCCGACCTTATGACCCAATCTTTTCTACCTATTGAATTGCTTTTTTAGTGGTCTTACTCCCAATAGTTTCTAATGGCTCAAAAGATTGAGTGATATTTAGTAGAACTAGGTTAGTTGTTCTACTTGTGCTTTGAGTTGATCCTTGATCACCTTAGCTTTGTCATATCTCTCAAGTAAAGATGCCATCATTGCCTATAGATCTTCTTTTACACTTTCATGCATTTGCTTACCAAGATCTATCTATCTTATTGCATAGTCAGATGCTTGGATATCTATAATGCTTTTACCTTTTAGAGGAAACACAACTTTGGCATACTTGTTACTAGAATAAAAAATCACTCTTGATATTGTCTTGGCCTTTTTTGTTGTCTTTAGCTTTACTAGCATAAGTTGACTAAAGTCAAAATCATTTGGTGATACAACTTATTCCTTCTTATTTGGTGTTTGAGACATTAGCCAAGGGGGAAGGGTTGATGAATCTTATTATGTAGATGATGTCAAGGATTTTGATGTTGGGGGAGGATAAATGGTTTGTGAGGTAAGTGGAATGGAAGGTGGAATGAAGGTATCTGTTAATGAAATGGATACTAATGGAGTAGTGGTTATGATAGGTGGAGTTTGGGTTGGTATGACAAAAAATTTGGTTCCTATTGGCACATTTGACACAGGAGTGGATGAGACTTGAGTTATCAATTTATAAGATGAGGTAGACATGAACTTATCAATGTCTTTCTAGGTAAAATATAGATTGGTGTGTGATTCTAATGACTTTAAAGGACTAGGTAAATTAGAAAGGGAGACAAATACCTGGTCTAATGTGTTATGAGAAGGAACTTAGAAAAGGATGTCACTAGTGGGTGAAGAAGGGGATGAAATAATAGTGTGAAGAGGTACTATAGGAGAAATTGATGTAGTAAGAGTGATAAGGGGAAGAGTAGAAGACATTACCTAAGAGAACTCTATTTGAAAATTCATTAGCTACACTAATGCTTCACTTGCGATAGGATTTTATTCTATACTTAAACATTTTTATCTATATAAGTGGCCTTGCCCTTACCTTTACCTTAGATTTTGAAAACAAACTTTACATTTTGTGTAGAGTTTGGGGAATCTTACTTATTATTTGTCCTTAGCTCTTCTCACTTTTAGAAATATCTTCATCATATTCTTCCTCTAATCTAGTTTTGAATGGTTTCAATTTGATATCCTTCCCTTCCAACCAAGCATTGGTTTTTGCAAGAATGAGTTGGAATATATCCCTTATGGAATTAGATTCATTTATTGATCATTGAATTTGGGGAAGAGGAATATAATTAATTTTATTACTCTCATAAAGAGAGTCCAATGTGTTCCCATCATCTATCATTCCTTTAGGAATGTCAGCCACTTTCAAATTAATAAATTGAACTATAGTGAGATGGATGTATTCAATATTTCTCACATCTTCCTCTATTCTACACTCAACCCAAATATCCTCTATTCTATGCATGTGAGTGTAGTTCCCTTTGAGCTTTTATTTCATCTTTCTATAGTCAAAGTCTTCCCTACTCTTAAACCTTTTGGGAGTAATCCATTGTAATTCAATTTCCATTGTCTTGGCCTTTAGAGTGGTAAAAACTGTATACCGACTAATGTTGATTGGAAACTTGAAACTAGGCTTATATGCATCTGATTATTTATTATGCATGCTCATCATCTACCGACACATCTCCATGATAATAAACTTGTCACTTGGATATCTGGGTAGCATATAAGGTTGTTCATCACACCCTCCTACTCTGATGTAGGTGAAGTTTGGGAATTTCAAGAAAATACAACCAACCTTATTTACTTTCTTCTAAGCTACATTTAAAACTCTCTTCTTAAGGTTTGTGTCAAAAATAAAAATGAACTTGTAAAATAAGGCATCATTGTCCCTTCTATAGTGTTTTATGCTCTCTTTTAAAGTCAATTGTGGATAGTATTCATACACAAGAACTTAATTTCTATCACCAACCCCAGTTAAACCTAGAAAGGATTTCATACTAGCTACAACATATACTAGATAAAAGGTCATGAAGAACTTGAGGTAAGAAGTCATCTCAGAGAGTTAGTGACATGGCATCACTGATCTATTTCCCCTAGAAGATATTTTGCTTACCCTTCTTGATAACCTATATGTAATGATATATCCACTCTTGAAAAATGTTTGATATGGGCAGCCCCTTAAATTTACTCATATGTGTAATTGAATCCCTCACTTCCTCTAATAATTCACTATGATAAATTTTTATATGCCATCTAGCAATGGAATCTTGAGGAGTCCTAAGCCAGTGGGAGTTAATGTGCCTCTTGCATTTGTTAGAATTATTATCATAATGCTCCTGAGCTAAGTTCATGGTTATATCTAAATAATATTCAATGTCAGGGAGATGAAATATCTTTTCAAAATAATCCTCATCAACTTGGATGACAACTTTTCTATCTGCATCCTTAACTATTCTAGTTTGCTTGTCAAAATGGGTAGCAACTATTAAGATAAACTTTGAATCTTGTGTTAAAACTAGGAATGCTACCACCAAATGAATTCCACTATCTAGGACTAATTTCATGTGTGGTGTAATGGGATCCTTATTTAGCCTCTATAACAATTTTGTCATATCCATCTAACAAATTTATGTGTCCCTGATCTGGTCCACATTAGACTCAATCATAGATATCAAGATTGATTGAAAATTTTACTTCATGGTTTTATTGGTAGGAGAATCTTCTAACATTGGTTAAATAATTGCAAGAGAGAATTCTAATCCTATAGAGTTAACATTTTTCATCTAACAGGAAGATATGTAGGAGTGAAAAATATACATCACTGCATGGAGTAGTAAATTACTTCATGTAGTTAAAATAATTTTCTTTGAACTACATGAAATTTGAATGGTTTGGGTGGTCTTTCATACAATCTAGAGAAAATTCTTTAGATGACACAAGATGAGAAGGTTGTAGGCTGGAAAATTTTATCTAGCCTACATTGGGTCAAGGCTTAAGGTAGTGGGTAAGGTTGGGTGTAGGTCAAAGAATTTTATTTGACCTTCACCATTACTTTGGGGATTTGGTGTGTTTCAAATAAAATTCTACAAATTACACCATTTGGAAAGAATTGATGAAGGGTGCACTTCAAAGAAATTCTCCAACATGCACCTGGGCTAGGTATCAAGTAAAATAGAGAACTTCAAATAATTTTCTCTAAGGTACACCCATGGGGAGAAGGGTCTTTTTACAACCAACACATGGGTTCTAAAATTAAATTAAGCATGGTTTTTAGTAGGGTAGAGAGATTCATGAGACAACATACATAGAATGAGATATGTACAAGGTTGTAAATAACATGAAATGACACACGAGAATTAGTTGATAATACAAATATAGGTTAAAATTAAAGGTGAGAAAAAGAAACCTAGGTTAAGAAAATAACAGGTGAGGAGGTGCACTAGAGATAAAAAATAGTGGGGGAAAGGAGTAAAATAAGAAGGTTAAAATTAAATTACATGGGTTATATATATATATATATATATATATATATATATATATATATATATATATATATAAGATCAATAATTAATGCCTATTTATGACCCCATTGATGGTGGGCTCACATGTAGGATTAGAAAATTTCTTTGATCCTGCATGTGCAGAAGCAGAGAAAATCTCTGCTCTTGCACACTAGGGTGCAGTCTAGAGAAAATTCTCTGATTTCAAGATTTTAATCTTTGTATAGTCTGGAGAAAATTCTTCGGACTACAAAGAGTGAAAAAATCTCACAAAGAGACAAACTTTTTTGAGGTGAAAATCATGCATGAGGACAATTGATTTACCTTGTTTTACATGCTTAAAGCTCATGGGATATGAAATAAATAAATTTTATAGGGTTTATCCCATGAATTAAGCCTACTAAATTCAAGGATAATAGATGGCTCTGACTCAAGAATTTACTTCAAGCTTTATTTGAAACGCTTGAGGGAAAAAGAATCATATAACTCTAAGTGCCTTTCTCCATTGGGCCATGGATTTAGGTGATAGAATAGACTAACAACAAAACAAAAAGATTATACATACATACATACATACATACATACATACATACATACATACATACATACATACATACATACATACATACATACATACATACATACATACATACATACATACATACATACATACATACATATATATATATATATATATATATATATATATATATATATATATATATATATATATATATATATATATATATATATATATATATATATATAAGTGCTTTTCTCCATTGGGCCATGGATTTAGGTGATAGAATAGACTAAAAACAAAACAAAAAGACCATACATACATACATACATACATACATATATATATATACATAAATATATATATATATATAATTTACAAACTTATTTAGAACCTTACTGATTGAAAAGTTTCAGATGTTGTCTATTGTATGCCAAAAGGAAACTTTGCTCTCCACAAAGTTGATGAATGAGGAAAGGGCCTCTCCAAAATGAATCAAAATTTCCATGCATTCCTTTCAAATCTCTTCTTTTGTCCCATAAAATAACTAGATCCCTGATTTGGAAATCTCATGGCTTGGATTTATTTTCAAAAAGTTTCTTAACTTGGCTTTGATGTTCAACAATGCGGTCCACCACATTTATACATTGCTCTTCTAGTGTAGTAATGAACATAATATTATTGTCTATGGAACTTTCAAACATTTCATCCTCAATTTATTTATCCAATTTGAGAGTGGGAAACTCTAATGTGATAGGTATTCCTACATTCAAACCATATAGAGGTTAAAAAGGGGACATACCAATCACTCTCTTGAGAGTGATGCGATCAGCCCACAATACATCATATAATATTTTATACCAGGATCTCTAATTTTCCTCTACCAACTTCCTAATAATAGTAACCAATTTCTTATTAGTCAAATCAACCTAACCATTTTATTGAGGTAAATAGTCTGAGGAGTATGATAGAATGATCCCATATTTAAAATAGAACTTAGTTATCTCTTGGGATGAGAAACAAGCAACATTGTTGGTTGGTATCTTGTTAGGTACTCCAAACCTTGTGATTATGTTTTCTTTGAGGAAGTTGAAAACAACATTTGAAGTGGCATGTTTAGTTGGGATTGCCTTCACCTACTTGGTAAAGTAATCAGTAGCCATGAGAGCGTAACTATGACCTACACTTGAAATTAGGTTCACTATACCAATCAAGTCAATGCCCCATTGTTGAAAAGGTTCTTTAATAACTATTGACTTGAGGGGTAGGGTTACTAACTCAGGTTTTTCCATAAATTTTTGGCACTTCTTAAATTTACACACCCATGAGTATGAATCCTAAAAAAGTGTTGGATAGTAGTACCTTGCCTACAAAATCTTGTGAGCTAAATCAAATCTAAGAAATGTCCTCCACGTGTCAAATTATGAAAGGATTCTAAAAAATTGCCTTGTTGTGCTTTATCTACACACCATAGAAAAATTCCATCAATGCTCTATTTGTACAAACCATTATCCCAAAGAATGAAGTTTTCAAATCTAATCTTGATTGTCATCTTGTTTTTTTAAGACAAATGCTCTGGACATTCTCCATATGTGAGGAAATGAGCAATGTCAGAGTACCACTCATTCGTTATGCTTGAAAATAAGACTATGGAAGCTCTTCCTCTATATCTCTTTCATTTATAGATACTTTTTTTGGTTTGTTTTTTATAATGAGATAACACAAACCTTTTCTATGAACTATTTTTGTAGGTTTGATTTCCATATCATACTCTTGAATCTTAGCAACCTAGTTACCTCCTTTGCTTCCAAATTCTTACTAAGTCAAGATAAACTTGACTATAGAATCTAGGACCAGTGTGATAATGTGAGAATTGAGGATATAATACCTAAAATGCTTAACCATTTTTACCATAACATAAGCATGTTTCTCCATGGGTGAGTACTTGAGCTCATGAGCTTTTAGAGGATAGCTCATGAAAGCTATAAGAGATTCAATCCCCTGTTCATTCGACTGTACCAAGATGGCAGATAAAGTATGATCAAAAGCATAATTATACATGATAAATTTCTTGGTATAGTTAGGGTAGACTAAGAGAAAAGCATGAGCAATTTTTCCCTTTATTTCATGAAAGGTAGCTCTCCCTTATACATTTAAACAAAATTTTTATTTCCCTTTGATCATATCAATAATATGATTTGTATTCTCAATAAATTAAGTAAAAACTTTCATAAGTGTTAGGAACCCATGCCTTACCCTTCTCTTTGTAGTATTAGTGTAATGATTGCTATGGACACATATGCTTTGTAAGTCATCCCTTAGAGCATATTTGAATTATCCCACATACAAGGGAAGTAGTAGTTATTATAATAGAGTTAGTATATAAGTGTTGAGGCCCAATGAAGGCATCCATGAATTTATTGTATTGAGCTTGCTCAAAGGAGGTTGCCCCCTCGAAGTGGCCTGCGATCAATATAAGATTTTTGTGTTTTTTTTATTTGTAAGAGTTGTTGGAGATCAACCAACAATGTTGATTACAATATGAAAGCAATTAAATGTAGAATTAAACCAGAAAGATAAGTAACTAGAATCAGATAATAGCAAACAATAAGAGATACAAGAAACCACCCTGAAAACTTATATTAAACTCTTTACAGAAGGAATACAATTAAAGAAACTTCTTTTCTTCCACACCTCTCTCAGATGTACAAATCTCTCTCTAGATCTCTTTCCCTCAAGAGCTCTCTCTCTCAATTACAATCAATTCTAACAACCTAGAATGATTCACATATACAATTCTGTACTGTTCTTTCAACACTCTACACTACAATAAGCCAAGAAGATCTATCCTATTATATAATAATTAGGAAACATGAGCATACAACTATAGCCATTAGATGCACCTCCTAATCAAGGGCTCTAAATAGTCTTACTAATAATAGAGATGCAAACTTAAGACTATCACTTAATCCTAACATGCAAACATTCTATTCTATCCATGGAAATAGCTTTCTGGATGCACAGGTAACCGACATCAGTTCCTACCTATTTGCCTATGACCGACATCGGCTGATCCCTGACCAACGCTGACATCTCTTGATCTACTCCTGGCCAATGTCGATCACTCCTGACTGAAGCCGATGACTGTGTAAACTTGCAACTTTCAAACTCACTCATTTGGGGAAGCTTTTAGCTCCACACCTTAACAATCTCCCACTTGGAGATAAACAGCTGCACTAGTACCTGTACAGCAACATCTTCTAGCTCCTCCATCTTTAACTCAATCATGAAGACCAACAAAAGTTGAATGAAGATTCAACTTCTCCTTTGTTATCAGCTTGGTTAACATATCAGTAGGGTTCTTATCTATATGGATCTTCTCCAACTTCAACTCACCATCCTCCAATACCTATCTTATGAAGTGGTACCTAAGCTGTATATGCTTTGTTCTTGAATGAAAGGCTAAATTCTTAGCCAAATGAATTACACTCTGACTATCACTGTATAATCTGCAACTCTCTTGCTCCTTTCCTAGCTCTTCCATGAACTGTGTCATCCATATCATCTCTTTGCTAGCCTTTGTGACTACAATAACTCTACTTTTCTAGTTGACAAGGCAACAACCTTCTACAACTTTGATATCTAGCTAACTGCCATTTCACCAACAGTGAAAATATCCTGTGGTGTTTCTCCTGCCATCCAAATCACCTGCCATATCTAAATCTACATAACCATGTAGAGAAGTATCTGAAACTCCATATCACAAATGCCTACTGCTGGTCCCTCTCAGATATATAAGGATCCACTGAACTGCTTTCCAGTGCTCCTTCCCTAGATTGGCCATATACTTACTTACAACTCCCACTACTTGGGCAATATCTGGTCTAGTACAAACCATTGCATACATTAAGCTCCCTACTGTGGAAGCATATGGAACTCTACTCATGTACTCTACCTCATCATATGAATTAGGACATTGGTCTTTACTCAACTTAAAATGTCCAGCCAAAGGTGTGCTTACCAGTTTTGCATCCTGCATATTGAACCATTTCAACACCTTGTTCACATAATCCTCTTGAAACAAAATCAACCTGTGATTTTTACTGTCTCTCTTAATGCTCATGCCAAGGATTTTGTTTGTTGCTCCCAAATATTTCATGGCAAATGTGTGAGCTAATTTCACCTTAAGCTCAGAGATATCCTGCATGTGTGATCCTGTAACCAACATATCATCTACATACAACAAAAAAATAATATATCTACCATTATCCAATCTCTTAAAATACACACAATGGTCAGATTGACACCTACTGTAGCCATGCTTAGTCATAAACCTGTCAAATCTCAAATACCACTGTCTAATTACCTATCCATGCCTCTTCTAGAATTCCACCATCTAGAGCTATAGAGGGTCCTTTGTTAATCAGGTACACTACAGTGTCCACAGCTTCTACCCAAAACTCTAAGGGCAAACCAACATGCAATCTCATACACCTTGCATGCTTCATTATTATTCTGTTCATCCTTTCAACAACTCCATTTTGTTGAGGTGTCTTTGGAACCATCTTTTGCCTATGTATTCCATGCATATAACAATACCAGTTGAACTTGTAGCTGTAAAACTCACCACCATTGTTAGATCTCAGACACTTTAATCTCCTGTCTGTTTCATTCTCAACCATAGCTTTCCAAATCTTAAAAGTCTCAAATACATTAGATTTCTTCTTAATACAATAGACCCATACCTTTCTTGTAGCATCATTTATAAACAAAACATAGTACTGTGATCCTCCAATAGAAACAACCTGAGCCGGTCCCCACAGGTCTGTGTGAACAAGCTGCAACTTATGATTCTTCTTTGTTGACCCAGTCTTGAGAAAACTCACTCTCTTCTGTTTCCCAAAAACATAGTGCTCAAAAAAATCTAGATCTATGCTTTTCAAATTTGAAAGCTTACCTTTTGACTTAAGAATGGACATTCCCTTCTCACTCATGTGGCCGAGCCTAGAGTGCCACAACTTTGCATCCACATCTGAAGTAGATAATACAAAAGGAGAATTATTAGTAACACAATTACATAAATAGAGAGTACCTACTCTCTTACCTCTGGCCAATACAAGTGCACCCTTGGTCACCTTCCAAGATTCAGCTGTGAGAGTTACTATACAACCCTCATCCCCTAACTTTCCTGCAGAGATCAAATTCCTCTTCAAGCTGGGAACATGCATGACATCTCTCAACACCGATGTGTTGCCATTCTACATTTTCAGCTACACTTTTCCTTTGCCAACAATTTTACAAGGCTCATCATCTCCTAAATACACTATTCCAAAATCTCCATGGACATAGTCACTAAAATATTCTCTATTAGGGGTAGCATGAAAAGATGCACCAAAATCTAAAACCCAAGATTCTATATTATTATGCAAAGAGAATATAATAGCATCTTGTGCAATACCTATAACCTTTGCTTCTTCTTTACCTTCATGTTGATTGTCCTCTTTAGGTTTTGACCAACAATCTTTGCTTATGTGCCCTATCTTTCCATAATTCTAGCATTATGGCTTCTTACCATTTCTGGATTTGGATCTACCTCTCACCTTTGACTTAGACCTTGATCTCCCTTTCTTGATCTTATCTTTTTGCCTTCCCCTACTCTCAAAACTTAAAGCATTCCCAGATGTTTCCTCTGTGCTTTTCCTACAAATTTCTTCATTCAAGATTTCACTAACAACATCCTCTACTTTTAAAATATTTGAAGCAGATGTAGTATTACTAACTACCATTACCAAGCTATGCCAACTTTTAGGCAAAGAACATAATATTAAAAGAGCTTTAATTTCATCATCAAACACCATTTTGACTGAACTTAATTGATTTACAATTCCATGGAAATCATTTAGATGATTAGATACAGATCCACCTTCCCGTATTCGCAAATTAAATAACTGCTTCATAAGATATACCTTATTTGAAGCTGAGGGTTTTTCATATAAATTTGATAAAGTAGTCATCAACTCTACCGTTGTCTTTACTTGTGATAAATTAGATATCATAGTAGATGCCAGACTCAATCTTATAGATCCAAGAGCCTTTCTATCAAGAACTTCCCATTCTTCATCATCCATGTCTGTGGGCTTCTTTGCAATCCCACCTAATGGTAAGTATAGATATTTTTGATACAGATAATCCTCTATCTACATTCTCTAATGTTGATAATTTTTGCCATTAAACTTCTCCATTCTCAGTTTACTTTCTTCTACCATTGCTTCTCCCACTCAAATAGAAATCCCTGTGAGTAACCTATAATCAATACACACTAACCAGATCTGAAACACCTGTTAGTCAATCTAAGCTCTGACACCACTTGTTGGGGATTAACCAACAATTTTTATTGCAATATGAAAGTAATTAAATGCAGAATTAAACCAAAAAGATAAGTAACTAGAATCAGATAATAGCAAACAATAAGAGATACAAGAAACCACCCTAAAAACTTGTATTAAACTCTTTACAGAAGGAATACAATTGAAGAAACTTCTTTTCTTCCACACCTCTCTCAGATGTATAGATCTCTCTCTAGATCTCTTTTCCTCAAGATATCTCTCTCTCAATTACAATCAATTCCAACAACCTGGAATGATTCACATATACAATTTTGTACTGTTCTTTCAACACTCTACACTACAGTAAACTAAGAAGATCTATCCTATTATATAATAATTAGGAAACATGAGCATACAACTACAGCCATTAGATGCACCTCCTAATCAAGGGCTCTAAATAGTCTTACTAATAATAGAGATGCAGACTTAAGACTATCACTTAATCCTAACATGCAAACATTTTGTTCTGTCCACAAAAATAGATTTCTAGATGCACAGGTAACCGACATCAGTTCCTACTTGTTTGCCTGTGATCGATGTCGGCCGATCCCTGACTGACATCGACATCTCCTGGTCTACTCCTGACCGATGTCGATCTCTCCTAATCGACCTCGGTGACTGTGTAAACTTGCAACTTTGAAACTCGCTCATTTGGGAAAGCTTTTAGCTCCACACCTTAACAAGAGTTGTTTTATTTTTGCATATTTTGATTAAATCTATTATAGGAGGTAATCTGCTATAGCAAGTTCTCATCTGGTATCAGAGCACTTTCTTGGCTTTGTGGGTAGATTTAGAGCAATTTTTTTTGAAGCAAGGCTTTTTAAGAGCTATTCCATTTCTAGCAAGAATTTTTTTCATTACAGGTTCTATCATTTTAGATTGGGTTAATACCCATCCACTTAACTATGGGAAGTGTTTGGGTATAAGCCCTAAAAATCATTGTGAAGAGTACCACAGGAACCCTAAAGTAGCTAGCCCATTGAGAGGACCTGCTAGCAAAAAGGGCAATGGCCCCATCCTAATTGACTAGTTCCCACCTGTGAGGTAAACCAAAATCTATCGTTAAGTGGTAAACCGATGGCCAAAATTTTTTGGAGATTGGTACTTGATCAGATAGCTTTTGTGGCTAGAGAGAATTTTAAAAAATCCTTTAGGTAGCCAAACAAACTTGGGGTCCATATCCAACTTATCAAGTTCAGAGAGCAAACAACAACATATCCATAGTTGAGGATATTTCTAACCACATAGTTGCAAACAATCTATTTTTGAAGCAGTAGTAAAAAAAATAGTAGCAAAAAAAAACAACAGCAAAAAAAAAATAGAGCCTCAAAAAAAAAAAATTTCAGGGCGCTGCCCCGAACCCCACCCTACCTCACAGTAGGGAACATGAAGGGTCCCTGGTTGTTAAAATTTAGTTATGGTCACCACTTGTGTAGGCACAGAAATCATGGAGGAATATATTGCCACATTGAAATCTCAGGTTACAAAGTTAACCGATATGATGCGTGGCTTGAATCAATAGAATAACATCTTGCTCAATAGAGTGCAAAAGGAGGAGTCTTCTTCAGATCATCGCTCCTTTGCTTCCAAATTCTCATGTGGACCTAAGTTATACGTTTCATAGTTTAATGGTATAGATCCTACATGATGGATATATTGAGCTAAACAATTCTTCAACCTCCACAATACTTATTCTGCAAACAACGTCCCAATTGCTTCTTTTAATCTGGAACAAGAAGTACTTCAGTGGTACCATTGGTATCTCAAGTCAAATGATGAACCCAATTGTTCAAAATTTTCATCCTTAATTTTGGGCAGGTTTAGTCCCTCAACATTCAAGGATTTCACAGGAGCTCTCACCAAACTCTGTCAAATAGGTACTGTTCGTGAATATCAGATTGAATTTGAAAAACTCGCTAATCACACTGAAGGTTTGTTAGATGAATTATTCAAAAGCTACTTTGTTAGTGGCATTAGAGATCTGATCTACTCAGAGGTAAAAATGTTTTAACCTAAAAATATGATGGACACTTTGGGTCTGGCTAAGTTAGCAGAAGATAAACTCTCCACACAACATCGACCTCCCACCTTTTCACCAGCAAAGAACACAGTGAATCAATGGACAACCATAACCACACCAATCAAGTGCCTGACTGAGGTAGAGATGTGGGCTCATAAAGAGAATAGATTATGTTACAACTATGATGACAAATGGGTTAGGGGTCATAGGTGTGTCTAACAAAAACTTTACTTGCTAGATGTGGAGTCACCACCAAAGCAGGACAACGAGCCTGATATTCTAGAGTTTCAAGATGCTCAAGAAGAACCTAGCACTGAAGAGGACCCAGTGGTTTAAGAGACTCAACCTGAGATCTTAGTGCATGCACTAGCTAGTGTCACCAATCCCCAAACCATGAAGGTCAAAGGGTGCTTCAAAAAGATCCCTCTCACAATCCTCATTGGCTCAGGCAGTACTCATAATTTCATCGATCCTCGCATTGCTAAGGCAGTAGATTGCTTTGTATACCCTTGTTCTAGCTTTGAAGTCATGATTGCTAATGGGGGCACATTACCACGTAAAGGGAAGTGTCAAAATATGCATATTATAATGGGTGATTATAATTTTTGCTCTGATATGTTTGCCCTACCTTTAAGAGGGTGTGATGTGCTTTTAGGGGCACAGTGGCTTCGCACATTAAGACCTCTTTTATGGGACTTCTTTGAGCTTTGGATGTAGTTCATAGATAATGGTTAGAAGCACACCTTAAAAGGGTTATTTCTAGGATCTACTAGCATCATTAGTTCTCATTACATGGAAAAACTTTTGAAGAAAGCCTCACATGGGGTCATTGCACAACTGCATTCCATTCAACTCCAGCCCCCTGCTACTACTAACCACCCTACAAATTTACCAGCCATACTCAATAAGCCTGTAGCCATTTTTTTAAAACTAGTAGGTTACCCCCTTCACACCCTAAAGATCACCACATTCCTCTCCTTTCAGGAAGCATCCCACCCAACATCTGGCCATACCGTTACCCCCATATGCAAAAGACTAAAATTGAGAACTTAGTCTGTGAACCCCATATACTAAAATAACGTGCCCCAGATAGTAAATTTCCTCTTGACCAAATGAACACTTGGATTGCTTGGCACATAATTGATTGTTTGCTAACAATTGTAATGCCCTGTCAATATGTTGTAGATGTTCGGCCCATGTACGGATGTAGATCAAAGTGTCATTAAAGAAAACTAAAATAAATTAATAGAGAAAAGGTCGAAAGATTTTATTCATGAGTACTTGAAAAGTGGAAGGGGCATTTGTAAGGCCAAATGGCATGATAAGGAACTCATAGTGACCTTCATGCGTATGGAAGGCTATCTTGGGAATGTCATCAGGATGCACTCGGATTTGATGATAGCCAGAATGCAAATCCAACTTAGAGAAGAATTTGGCCCCATGGAGCTCATCAAGAAGCTCATCGATGATAGGAATTGGGAATTTATCCTTGATAGTGAGGTGGTTAAGGGCTCAAAAGTTAATGCAAAGGTGCCACGACCCATCTTTTTTGTGGACAAGAAGCACTGGGGAGGAATATGGGTTGGTACTGGGGCGAATAACTTTAGACTTGATGGACCCAAAAAAAATTAGTGCTATGCAAAATTGGCCTCGACCAACCACCCTCAAGAGCCTTCATGGTTTCTTAGGCCTGACAAGATACTATCACAAGTTCAACAAAGGTTATGGAAAGATCATAGCTCCTTTGACTTCTTTATTGAAGAAGGATGCTTTCACTTGGGGTGTAATAACTGATCAAACATTTGTCAAACTCAAACAGGCTATGTGTAGCACACCAATTTTGGCACTGCCAAACTTCACCAAAACTTT
This sequence comes from Torreya grandis, assembly GCA_037957365.1. Lineage (NCBI taxonomy): Eukaryota > Viridiplantae > Streptophyta > Pinopsida > Cupressales > Taxaceae > Torreya > Torreya grandis. The sequence goes on along the minus strand of JARHVA010003455.1, from coordinate 406,073 downwards.
CACCATCAAAAGTGATGCTAGTGGCATCAACTTGGGTGCTATTTTTCTCTAAGAGGGCTGACCAATTGCCTTCACTAGCAAATCCCTTTTTGGTCATAATTTAGCTTTGTCTACATATGAAAAGGAAATGATGGTAATTTTACATGCAGTATAAAAATGGAGACCCTAATTACTGGGAAATCATTTTTACATCAAAATTGATCATCAGAGTTTGAAATATTTCTTGGAATAGTGGGTCTCATCCCCATCTTAGTTGAAGTAGGTTAGCAAACTCATGGGTTATGATTATGAGGTCACCTATAAGAAGGGAAAAGACAATGTTGTGGCTGATGCTCTCTAAAGAACCTTCGAGGACCAGGCTTCCCTCTCTACCATCTCCATGCCCATTCTAAACTAGTTGGAATCTATCCAATAAGGGTATGCAAATGATCCCTCCTTATGCCACCTCATTCATCAATTGGCCACTAACCCCTCTGCAATACCACATTATTCATGGGACGGTGCTTCTCTGCAATACAAGGGTCAATTGGTGCTTTCCCAAAGTAAAGACCTACATCAGGTCATCTTCTATTAGATCCATGTTTTCCCCTTAGCAGGGCACTCAAGATTTCTCAAAACCTATGAGTGGGCACGTCGACACTTCTTTTAGAAAGGCATGAGAGCTGAAATTAAACAAATGGTGGCCAAATGTGATTCCTACCAATGAAACAAAGGTGAAACCACATTGACTCTTGATTTGCTCGAACCTTTGCCCATTCCTACTAGGATCTGGATAAATATTTCCATGGATTTCATTAAGGGCCACCATAAATCTGGGGGAAAGATAGTGATCCTAGTCATATTCGACTGCCTCTCCAAATATAGTCATTTTATACACTCAGCCACCCATACACAGCCTCCACAGTCACACAAGTTTTCTTGGATCAGATCTTTCATCTTCATGGAATTCCTTCTTCAATTGTCTCAGATCGTGATGCCACTTTCACCAGCCATTTTTGGATAGAACTATTTCATTGCATAGGCACACAGTTGAGAATGAGCTTTTGGTACAACCCACAAATAGATGGCCAGACATAAATAGTCAACAAATTCTTAGAGACCTTCCTTCATTGCTTTGCTTCAGAACAACAACATCAATGGGCCAAGTGGCTTACCCTAGCTGAATGGTGGTGCAATACCTCATACCACACTTCCACCAAAATGACTCCCTATGAAGCAATTTATGGTTAAGCATCACCACCACTTCTTCCATATAATCTTGGTAGCTCACCAGTTCAGGTAGTTGACACTACTCTCTAAAATTGGGATCAGATTCTCCACACCTTGCAAGACAATCTCCACATGGCATAGAACCGAATGAAGCAATAGGCTGATCAACACTACTCTAAGCATACCTTTCAACTTGGTGATATGGTCTTTCTTCATCTGCAGCCATACAAGCAATCATCATTAAAACTAAAAGGGCACTAAAATCTTGCTCCAAAGTTTTATGGGCTATATAAGGTTCTCCAAAAGATTGGGTCAGTTTCTTACAAATTAGAGCTTCCACCTTCCTCCCAAGTTCATCCCATCTTTCATGTCTCCTATTTGAAGTAATTTCTTAAATCCAACATCTTAGTGTATATAGTTTTACCAGAACTTGATAATGAAGGCTCCATCCTTCTCAATCCAGAAGCAATCTTGGATAGGCACACTTGCCAAATTTGATCCAGCTCCATCACAGAGGTCTTAATCTAATGGCATGACATGCAACTAGAAGATGCAACATGGGAACCACTCTTCCAGATTCAACAACAATTCCCACATCTGAAGCTTTGAGGGCAAAGATTTTTCTAAGGGGGAGGGGATGTTAGGAACCCGTGCCTTACACTTCTCTTTACAGTATTAGTGTAATTATTGCTATGGATGCATATGTTTTGTAAGTCATCCCTTAGAGCATATTTGAATTATCCCACATACAAGGGAAGTAGTAGTTGTTAGAATAGAGTTAGTATATAAGTAAGCATTGAGGCCCAATGAAGGTATCCATGAATTTATTATATTGAGCTTGCTCAAAGGAGGTTGCCCCCTTGAGTGGCCTGCGATCAATATAAGCTTTCTATGTTTCTATTATTCATAAGAGTTATTTTATTTTCACATATTTTGATTAAATTTGTTGTAGGAGGTAATCTGCTGCAGGAGGTTCTTCTAAATAAGAAATTAACCTTCCCAAAGAAGGAATGCACTCTTTTCTTACTTGATGGCAAAGTAAGATTCTAGATAGAATTAACCCATTTGGGATCAATCTTGATTCCTTTTTTGGACATAATGTGTCCAAGGAGATTACCTTTAGTAATCACAAAATGGATTTCTTGGGATTGAGGGATATCCCATGTTGTCTGCACCTTTGAATTACTTGTTGTAAATGATCACAATGATCTTGATGCTTTTTTGAGAAAATAGTTAAATCATCAAGGTAGACCACAATGAAATTACCAATAATATCTCAAAAATCTAGGTCCATAGCCCTCTGCAAGGTAGCACTAACATTAATCAACCCAAAAGGCATTTTTCAATATGCAAAGGTACCCCATGGAGTAGTAAAGGCCATCTTGTGTTGATCTTCATCATGCACCTCCAATTGGTTGTATTTTGAGAAGCCATCTAGCATAGACAACATCTTTGAACCCATTACTATTTGTAGTACTTGATCCATTACCGGTAATGGGTAATTATCATTAAGTGATAATTGGTTCGGATTATAAAATTCAACATAGATGTAGATTTCTCCATTTTTTTCTCATAGGAATAATATTAGCTATCCACATTGAGTGATGTATAGGAAAGATGATTTTAGCATTTAGCATCTTCTAGATCTTGGCAAAGATGGTACCTTTGATTTTGGGATTGTACTGTTGTTGTTTCTATTTATGATGCTGGGATCTAGATTTGAGAGGAATGTCATACTGCACTTCCTTGGGTTGAAAAGATTTTATATCAGTATATGAATATGCAAATACATCAATATACTAACATAAAAGTGTTACCAACTTCTCTCTTTCCTCTAATGAGAAACATTTCCCAATATTTATCATTTTGGGAGCATCCTCTATTCCTAAATTAACCTGCTCAATTTTTTTTGATTATTTTGATTTAGACTATTAACTTTTGATAAAACAATCATGTTTATCAAATAGTCTCTCTAGAGAAACTAGTCCTTTGGCAATCCTATTCCCTTTCAGCTACAGAATATCTTCACCAGTTTCCTCATATATATTGGAGATTTATTCTTGAGGAGTAGAATCACTCCCCTAAAGTATAACTCACTAAAATTTTATACCTTTAACAAAAAGGTGATGTCTTGTTCATCATTGTTAAAAACTTGCTAATGATTGACATTATCAGGAATACTGGGTCAGCAGACCAACTCAATGGTATACTCATTTTCTTGGAAATATTTATGAGGAATCAGGAGGGTGGATAAAATGGCCAATGAATCTACCTTATCATTGTATTCTCTTAGAATTTCTAATATATTAAAAGCATCAAAATCTTCCATGTAATCCCAAACATGATTGTGATAATGCCTTAGCCTTTTATTCTTTGTTTGATACAAATTGTTAATGTGACAAATGACTAATTAGGCATCACCTTGAGAATAGGAGATTTTTAATTTCTTTCTTTTATGTAACATCTATCCCTAACATCAAGGCTTCATATTTAGTAGTATTTTTAGTATTATCAAATTTCAACTTGAAAGAAATAGGGAAGATCTTTCCTTTCGGATAAATGAAGGCTATCCTAGCTTTAGATCTAGTTGAAGAGAAACTACCATCAAATTCTAAAGTCCAAACAACATTTGAACTTTCCACTTTGATAGTTTCAAAATATAAAATGTCTTCATCTAAAGAGGGTGATTCATCTATTTCCTAACTATCTAAAATATCATTTGATGATACTGGATCTTCATTTGTAGTAAAGAAATAAGTGCCCATTCTAGAGGTTTTAAAGAGAATCTAGGCTTTTAGATCCTTAGTATTTGTCATAGTATACTTTGCTTTCTTCTCTAGATGAAGCTTCCACATAACACCTTTGATATGTATTTTAGACTCAAACCAATCCATATTGATTTCACCACCAACATATTTGCAAAAGTTCCATCCCAATAAAACTCCATATGAAGCTAGAACATCAACCACAAGAACCATCATATTTATATTTTTCTTTGAAAAAGAAATAAATGCAAATTTCACATCCTTGATTTAAATTTTGAGGGGCACTTGCTTAGTTTACATTGAAAAATAATGGCCAAAAGTCTTTGTTAGAGTTAACCCCAAGGTAGTAGCTACTTTAGATGACATCACATTGTTGGAGGCACACAAATCAATGACATCATTACTGAGCTTGTAACCATTGACAAATAGGGAAATATAGAAGGGATCTATTTTTTTAGTGATGGATAAGGGAGGTACAACCAAGTTATTTTTCTTTGGCTTTGGTTTAGGGTCAACAGGTTCACTCTTAAATGAGATTTGATCATAATTGGTTTCCTTACTTTTTACAAACTTAGCCAATCTCTCGAATTGATCAGGTTTATAGTGGAGGTATTCAAAAACAAACATTTGAATTTTTGTCTTCTTAACATGGTCTATGATATCAAAATCTAGGTATAGGGTAGTCAATGAAGATGAGGAGTTTTTATTTTTAGGTTTTGGGCACTGGATTTAGATGTAGAAGGAGAAGAAGTAGAATGATGAGATGTACTTACTTGTTTATCCATCACTATATCCTTCTGTTGAATTGGCAAAGGAGTTCTTATTTTGTCAATCATAACCTCCTTACATGGTTCATACTTGGACTTAGCTTTATCAACCTTATATTATTGATTTGAATAATTTTGAGAATGGGTGAAGATAACATAAGACTCACCATGTGTATCTTCCTCTTGTTTAGCTTCTTCTTCGAAGTTTAGAATTAGAGTCATCAACTTCTCTTTATTCATCTCATATGAAGGGATTAAAATCATATTTTGGAACATATACTGTCTCTAAAACATCATCATTTATAGATTCTAATTGGTTAACTATTACATTATTTAGTGGTGCCTCCAATGCAAGCCTTGCTTACAGTGGAGTAAGCTTATTTTGATTTTGATTCCTCACAGCATTTTTAGAATAATTAGAAGCATTTGGGTATGTTCTTCTTGGAGAATCCTTGTATGAATAAAAGGATATACCTTGGGACAATTACTTCTTGAGTGCTAATAATTCAGTTTCTAGCTTCTACACCATAAGATCCATGGTGATAGTACAAGGTGAAGTTGAAGAGGATTGCCCTTTAGGCTTAATTGAATTATTTCTCACTTTACCCACAAAGATCAAATCATATTATACTTTAGTGGTTAAGCTTTAAGCATCATAAATATTAGTTAGGGCTTCTCTTCATAAAAGAAAAATAACCTCCAATAAATGAGAATTGATGAAGAATAATTTCAAATTCTCAGGTGTGGGTTAAGCAACCACTAGGATCCTATTCCTCAACTTATTGAACTTTGCCATGAACTCACACATGGGATCATGTGTTTATTTATTCATTTGTGTATGTTGAGCCAACAAGGCATGAAAATATTCCTATGGATTGAACCTTGCCTCAAACTTAGCCTTAAGTATTGCCTAACTTGTGATGGTTCTTGTTACAAGATGATAAAATCAATTAGCAGTAACACCTTAGAACATTTATATGAACAACCTTATAGAGAATTCTTCATGTTCCATTCTAATAACTCCACATGAAATGTAGAATGCATCAATATGTTCATCCAAATGTTAGTTTCCATCATCATAGAACTTGGGGAAATGTTTTTTTAAACCATGAGGTAGTTCATGAGATGGTGGTGTTAGGTTCAATGAACCAAAAGTGGTTCCCTATGAACTTTGGGTAGCCATTCTATGTGGATTTTATAGAGGAATAAAAATATTTACAAAGGAAAAATAGGCAAGACACTATGAATATTGGAAGCTTCCCCTGGTATAGAATATTTTGTATTGGTAGGAGGAAAACTTATTATACATTGAAAAGGTGACCATGTATGTGCTGGTAAAATATCAAAGTTATGCTCTATAACAACTCAAATGTAGGATCAATGTACCCCACTTCCCTTATACTATGAGTGTAACCTTGTTCTACTAAATTGTGAATATATCTAGAAAAGTAAAGAGATTAGTAACAATAAAAAAACAACAAACAATAAGGTGATGGTCTTATTTCAATCGAATAAGTGTATCTCTTAATTGCATGTTCATTTCCCTAGTGGAGTCACCAAAAAATGTTGGATGAATATTTTGTCATCAAAAAAATGGTAATAGAATGGAACTTTCAACCACAATGTGATGAGATAAAATATCTCCTTGAGGAAAGGGGAGTCTCCCTTCTTATTTATAACTAAAACAACAAGTAACTAATTACACTTATTTATACTAATTTTATCAAAGTGGGTGTTATCATATCATCCAATTATCTTTTTTTACAATTGATTGTTCACTAGAAAACTTATACTATAAGTCCTTTCATTCCATATAATGTATTATGAAAATATAAAATTACTTGTTGGAGCAATAGTAACTAATATTCAAATTAGTTAGATGTAAGAATAATTAGAATAATACCAACAATGTAACGTGAATAAGTAGAACAAAGTGTAGCCCAAAGTCTTCACTTTATTTCCAATAAAGATTAAATCACCAAACAAAATAAATTTCAGCGCAAAGTCTCCACAATAAGTCACTTCTAATAATGAATAAAAACCCATTAACTATATTGTAGCTCAAAAGACTTCAAAATCAACTTCTTAACACATTTTGATTTATAGAAATTCACACCACAATCCAATCAAAAGCATAAGAAAATGTAATGGAAAAGACGTAAGAACATTTCCAATAAACCACAAGTTTATTCAAACATAAATATTGAAATATCACTTGATTTTATTATATTGATGGAATTCAAGATTTAGAATTTGAATACAAAGTTTAAAAAATTGCTTTTCAATTCATCATCATTTCTCTTTTATATCCCTAGTGATCTTATATTTACAAAAGAACATCCTCTTATTTATAGATAGGATCTATGAATAAAAATAGGGAAAAAATAACTATTGTCGCTTGAACTTTCACCCTTTGAACAGATGATAAGTCTCTCCTTGTTCAAGTGGCACAATGGAACCACCTCAGGGCTGTGGGTGACCCAAAGTTGAAGTGGATCTATAGATTAGGGCTAGTTCCCTTGATGTATCACTATAGTTCAAACCTATTACTAAATTTTGGGGGGATGAAAAGGGAGAAGGATAATTGAAACAAATCTAATTTAGGGGAGCAATACACCAAATAGTTTCTCTACCCACACCACTTACAATGCACTTGGAACCAAAGAGAAACCTATATATACACTTCATCCAATGGAATAATTCTCTTCTACATCAATATTTCAAGCATGGATTCTTGAAGAAAGCTTAGGCTAGGAGGAATTATACAATAGGCCTTCTATAAACACTATTGAATGGACTACTTACTATACCTACAATCCACATTAGACACTTCTTTTTAACCTCCATTACACTTGTTAAGGTAAGCCAAATTACACTTGTATAAGACCAAAAACCATAGTATTCACTTCATTAAATCTTGAATGAGGTAAAAAATAGCTTATTTATTAGTTCAAGGTAAAATTTTGGTAGGGATTTGCCATACCGAGGTGGAGAGATGGATACAATAGCCAAAAAGACTAGAATTTTTAGCAATTATGAGAGGAGAGAGAGAAAGGGAAGCTCAAGAGTCACCAAGACACTTATCAAGAAATGAGGAGTTACATTGGCATATAATCTATGATGAGATAGGTCCTAAAATAAATCAAGGACAAATATTCCTCAAACTTGTTTAACTCCTCCATATGTGGCATAGATTCCCTTGTGCTTATATAAGAAACTACCCTCACGATTTTCCTTCAAAACACTGCCTCACCACTACATAGGGTTAGGTCTAATGATTAATATGAAATAAATGGGTTACTAATAAGCCCATACATTCATTGGAATGGTTCATAATAATCCACATTATTCTATCTATGAGCAAACAATTACAAATGACTCCTTCTCATGCAACTCTCACACTTGGCACTTAAAACCTTTTCAATTCTACAATCTAATACATGCACAAGGAGGGATGATACATGTAAAGAGTGTCCAAATCATCAGGTTCATCAATCAATCCTTAAAAGGCTTCATAATTAGAGTTTCACCATTATTTTACCAAGTATTTAGTATCTTCCCACTACACTGGCTAAGGTGAAATAGGTAAAAAACACACTTAAGATATTGGATGGTTAAATATATGGACATGAGGAATTATAAAAAGTCTTAATATCTCTCCTAAAATTGATTTCATCCTTTGAAACTTCTCCATACCTACAAAACACAAAAAAATGTCAAAATAACCCTATTAGACCCCATTCGTATAGGTAGGGTACACCTTAATTACATGGAATAGTTACCTGGGGAGTCTTATATAGCTCCAAGTTGGTTTCATGACATTTACATCCCATGTAGATAATTTAATTTACTTCTTTCCCCAATTGGGTCCTTAATGAGGGTTTGGGGTAGTTTTAGGTCTTAACATTTGTTTATAGAGTCCAGATGTTGAAGTCCTATCTAAATGTCATTGAGGGATTCTCAGGGACTCTCCCTAACTCCCTTGATCATGCTGAGGTCCCATGCAAAGTATTGGAGAATTTCCAAGCGTCTCAAGATGACATTCATGTCCTTTTCCATGCATTCTATGAGGTCTGAGCTCATTTCAAGCCAAAAATAGATTATTGGAGACCTCCCATACATAATAAAAGCTCAAGCACTTCTATACACACCCAAAAAACATGTTTCCATGACTAGAATATATCCCTAAGAGATATAAATAAAAAGACCTACTTTGGCATTAGGCCTAGACTTTGTTTAATAGGTCTATATTTAATTTGGTGGTTCAAACCATTATATTGGCATTCCATACATTTGAGATAGCTCAAAAACATCATATTTACCTCCGTGAAGATGATACAAATCATTATAATGCTTTCCAAAAGCTAAAAATGGAATTAGGCCTACACCTTGCCTAACTAGGTTTGCTTGTAGGTCTTGTTGTATATGGCACAGTATTTGGCCTTATATATTCTAGATAAGTTTTAGATGTTTAAATGGATTTTATATAGCTTAAAACACCTTATTGAAAGGTACCCCTAATTTTTGATCACTAATTTAGTCCATACTCCAAAGTTACAAGTTTTGGTGCAAGTGAAAAGTGCCCCTTGTCTAAGATAAAATAAGGGTACTTCCCTTATCTAATTCAAAAAAAAAACTATTAGAGAGGCTCATATGGATATCAAGGATGATCTGTACCAAATTTTAGTTTTTGGATCCATGTTTTATATTGCTAACTTTCTCGATTTCCTAGGCAGACTTTCAACAAGGTAGACTGTGTAGAGGCATTGAATGTTGGCTATGTTTTATGAAAAATATAGGTTCTTACCTTGACATATACTCATATAAATGAATAATATAATTTTAAATATCATATATAATGCCTCTAAAGGCTCTCTCCAACACCCTAACCTCCAAAACCACCTTTAAACTCTTGGATTCACAAGACTTGGTCTACAAAACCCTGATTGTATATTGCATTAACAGACCCTTATAAGTGGCCATTTATCATGGTTAGTCCTCAAGTATAATGAAGTATTATTAATTTTAAATATTACATTTTAATCATTCTATTATACAAGTTACCCATATTTTTTATGCCCGATGATGTACTTTAGTTTCAAACATGAATTCATCCTTATTAATTGGGATAACCCTGTATATTCCCTACCTATAGGTGTTAATATGTGAATCAAGCTTGGAGAATAAGGATACAACCCAATTATAACTCTTGAGGTCACAATATTTTCATTGGACTTGGTTCATGCCTTTAAATTCCCTTCAAAACCCCATCAAGACCTCCAAAGCTCATTGTCTACTTGTCTGGCTGTAGATGGATTGAGAAACTTTAGTTCACTAGCCTGTAGGTGAAGATATCTATGTTTAAGCCCTTATTTATGATGTTTTTATTCTAATTTAAGTCTCATAATCACAAAATCAATTTTTATGTCTTTTAGTCACCTTGAATGCTCAAAACAATGTCAAAACATTAATTGTTGACTCACTATCAGATAACCCTACTATAGGTTGTAATTTTGCCCTGTGTACAAACAAAAGATGAGCTTGGGAGTCAAAATAGGGATTTATCCTTATTATAGGGTCATTATAAAATGGAAAACTCATTTTAATACATCATGAATCATCTCAATGCATTGACAAGGTCTTATTTGCAATCTAGTGGAGAAGGAGGCACTTTTAGGCTCAGGCCTGTAAACACTACTAAAGCTTTTTAGTGTGTTTGATAGCACTTTTAAACCTATAGAATACCTCTCTCCACTTGACATAACCCCTTAAAAATTGGTACATTAATTCTCTATGCCAAAGCCTACAAGGCAAAATAATTGAGAACATCAAAGGGATCTTGAGATTGTGGTATATGTTACTCACAAAAACAACAGGTCCTTTGTTTTAGCCTTTTTGGGACAATAGGCTTGAAATCATAGTCAACACTCTTTTGATCATGGTTTTCCTCTTTAAATTCTCATTATATTGGAACCAGGTTTGTCAAGATGAAATTCAATGCATAGACTTTGAGGGTGGCTTCCTTAAGACTTGAATCCTTCACATAAGGGTCTCCAAACTCTGTAATACCACCTATAGGTGGAAGTCTTCTACACCACAATGAGATAATCAAAATGAAATCCTTATAAATGTAAAATTTATATACTTTTCTTGGGAATATCTTTCCATGTCTCATATGTCACCATGATGTCATTAAGGGCATAAAGGTTACTATTTTGACTATTTTATACAGGTAAAGGCATAAAAGGAGCAATATATGCAAGGGTAAGGATCTCAAACCACTTCAAATGCAATTTTTAACCCTTAAATGGATAAAATCCATTAATAAAACTTTGAAGACAACCTAAAACCACCTTCCTCTATTTGGAAACCACCTTAAAAGCACTTGTAGATGAAAAGAGTAGACAATGTCAAACCCAAACAATCCTAAAAGAGGCTTATTGAGTTCTTGAGGTCTCCAAAACTGAGAAGATGATGGAAAAATGTATGGGGAGGTCTTAAGAAACATATGAAACCATCAAAATTGTCAAAACAAAGCAAATAATTTTAAAACTATCTCAAATAGTGAGCCCTATTAGATGGAGAGGCATAAAAAGCTACCTAGTTTCTTAGTGATGGTTCATAAATGAGGAAGTATGAAACTAAAAAATCTTGTCATGTATTTGAAGCTAACTCAGATTTATTTCAACCCCCAAGAGTATTCCTCCTAACTCCACTTGTACGACTCACACCAAGCATGCAAAGTTGACCTTTCTTGGCTTGTGAAAGCAAGAAAGATAAAATAGAATAAAAAACTAAATTTTTTGACATTTTACTAGCACACTAGGCATTAAGATGACTTTAGGGAGTTAAAGAGACACTAACCCACATTTTTTGCTAAAGATGGACTTCCCAAGTCCATACAAGTGCCATTAATGGCCTATTTTCAAGGAGAAACTACCTCTTTCTACATGAAAATGATTCCTAAACTAACTCTAACCACTTCCTAACATCTCCTAACATTCTCCACATTTAAAAACAACTTGGTGATAAATATGTTTCCTTGAAAGTCTGTACAAGTAATTTAATGAGCTAGAAATATGACCAAAAGGCCCCTCTTGTATATGAAACATGGTAAAGGATAGATTTATAACTTATAAACACCTTATAACACCTAAATGACCACATTATCACCTTTTAAAGATAATTTGGATCTTTGACCATGTTTTACCAAGGTTGACTAGAGTTGACTTTAGTTGACTAGACTAGTACAAGGAAGCTAGGATTAGACCAAGGATAGAGCAGGGATGGGTGAAATGTTTAGACCAACATGAGACATATAAGAACCTTTGAAATAGTTTAAATATGTAGGGGTTGACCCAATTTGACTAAAATTTAAATTTTGTCAATAATAACTACTTTGACTTATTCTTAACAGAATCTAATTTTACTTAGGACTGTGTACTTTTCCTCACATAACAAAACTACATATATAAAACTATGAAAATAAACTAAGTGTTCATAGATACAAAAATTTATTCCTTTTTATTCTTCTCTAGATATGCTTTGTATCTCTTCAGGGCTGCTTGAACCTCTTTGTCATCTGGCCCTAGTGAGGACTCTTGTAATGGAGTCCACTATGTTGACTCACAAGTCCTTGTTCTTATCCAAAATTATTTTTAATTTATCCATTATTATTTGGAATTCAAATAGTTTGTTGATGGAGTCTAGAATGAATGTTGTTGTTTAATTTTTATGAGAACCAAGGAAGTGAAATCTTGAACAATTATTTCAACTAGAAGGATTTTTTGAGAATCATCTTTTTCCTGTCAATGAACTTCTCCAATCTTGTCTGTAAGGTCTAGCCCCTTATTAATGCATATGTCCTGGTATTCCTTAATATAATTAATTAGATTATAGAGGAATTCTTTCTTATTATTCATTTCCCTTTTATATTATATAAAAATCTTCCTCTTAGGAATCACTTTTTTCTCAACCAAAAGTTCTAACTTGAACTGGCATAACTGGGTCTATGTGCAAATATCATTATCTATTAACCGCAAGTCTTGAGAGAGTGTGTCGAGTGTTTGATAAATTTATATTTTTAATTCAACAAATTTATTCAAAAATTCAATAGTATAACATAACCATTGAGCATGTTGCATTAACAATCTCTCTATCTAGGCACTAACTTCTAGATCTTATGACCTAATCTTTTCTACTTGTTGAATTGCTTTTTCAATGGCCTCACTCCCAATAGGCTCTACTAGCTTAGAATATTGAGTGATTTTTAGTATAAATTAGGTCATTTATTCTAATTATTCTTTGATTTGATCCTTTATTACCTTATCTTTATCATATCTCTCAAGCAAAGATGCCATCATTGCCTGCAAATATTCTTTTTCACTTTCATGCATTTACTTACCAAGATCTATCCATCTTATTGCATAGTTAGATGCTTGGATTTATTTAATGATTTTACCTTTTAGAGAAACCATAAATGTTACATACTTTTTACCAAAATAAAAAATCACTCTTGATATTGTTTTGGCCTTTTTTGCTATCTTTAGCTTTACTAGCACAAGTTGACTGAAGTCAAAATCATCTGGTGATATAGCTTATTCCTTCCTCTTGGGTGTTTGAGACATTATCCAAGGGAGAAGGGTTGATGAATCTTATTGTGAAGATGATGGAAATATTTATGATGTTCGGGGAAGATCAGTGGTCTATGATGTGAGTGGAATGGAAGGTGGAATAGAGGTATCCAGTAATGAAATGGATACTGATGGAATAGTGGTTATGATAGGTGGAGTTTGGGTTATGGAAGAAACTTTGGTTCTCATTAGAACATTTGACATAGGAGTGGATGGGACTTGAGTTACCAATTTGGAAGATGAGGTAGACATGAACTTATCAATGTCTTTTTGGGTAAAATATAGATTGGAGGGTGAATCTAATGACTTTGAAGGACTAGGTAAATTAGAAAGGGAGTCAAATACCTAGTCCAATATGCTATGAAAAGGAACTTGGAAAAGTGTGGCACTAGTGGATGAAAGAATAGTATGAAGTGGTGATGTAAGAGTTATTGATGTAGTAGGAGTGATGGGGGGAAGAGTGGAAGACACTACCTGAGAGACCTCTATTTGAGAAGTCACTGGCTGCATTGATGCTTCACTTGTGATGGGATTTTATTCTACACTTGCTTGAACATTTTTATATGTATTAGTGTCCTTTCCCTTACCTTTAAATTTGATTTTGAAAACAAACTTTACCTTTTATGTAGAGGTGGGGTCATATTCTTTATTCTTTTTCCTTACCTCTTCTCTCTTTTAAGAAGTCTCTTCATCATATTCTTCCTCTGAGCCAGTCTTAAATGGTTTCAATATGATATCCTTCCCTTCCAACCAAGCATTGGTTTTTGAAATAATGAGTTGGAATCTATCTCTTATGGAAATATATTCCTTTATTGACTATTGACTTAGGGGAAGATGAGTAGAAGCAATTTGATTACTCTCATAAAGAGGGTCCAATATGTTCCCATCATCTATCATTCCTTCAGGAATGTCGACCACTTTCAAATTAATAATTTGATTTATAATGAGATGGATGTAGTCAAAATTTCTTGCATCTTCCTTTATTCTACACTCAGTCCAAATGTCCTCTATTCTATGCATGTGAGTATAGTTCCCTTTGAGCTTTTCTTTCATCTTTTTATAGTCAAAGTCTTCTGTACTCTTGAACCTTTTGAGAATAATCTATTGTAATTTAGTTTCCATTGTCTTGGCCTTTGGAGTGGTAGAGAGTGTATACCAACCAATGCTAATTAGAAACTTGAAACAAGTTTTATGTGCATCTAATTATTTATTATGCATGCTTATCATCTACCAACACATCGCCATTAGAATTAGCTTGTCATTCAAATATCTAGGAAACATATAAGGTTGTTAATCAAACCTTCCTACTCTGATGTAGGTAAAGTTTGGGAATTACAAGAAAATACAACTAACCTTATTTACTTACTCCTATGATACATATGAAACTCTCTTATTCTCAAGGTCTTTGTCAAAAATACAAATTTACTTGTAAAAGAAGGCATCATTGACCCTTCTGTAGTGTTTTATTCTCTCCTTTAGATTTAATTATGGATAGTACTCATACAAAGGAACTTGATTTATATCACTAACCCCAGTTAAAATTGGAAAGGATTTCATGATAGCTTTAGCATATACTAGATAAGAGGTCATGACTAACTTGAAAGAAGAATTCACCTCAGAGAGTTGGTTACATATGGCATCATTGATCTATTTTCCCCATAAGATCTTTTGCTTACCCCTCTTGATAATCCAGATGTAATGATACGTCCAATATTGAAATTTTTTTGATGTGGGTAGATGCTTAAATATACTCAAAAGAGTGATTAAATCCCCTACTTCCTCATTTTTAGGCCATCTAGCAATAGCATATCAAGGAGTCCTAAGCTAGTGGGAATTAATTTGCCTCTTGCATTTATCAGAATTATTATCATAATGCTCCTAAGCTAAGTTGATGGTTATATTTAAATACTCTTTAATGTCAGAGAGATGAAATATATTTTCAAATAATCCTCATCAAGATGGATGACAACTTTTCCATATGCTTCCTTAACTATTCTAGTTTTTTTGTCAAAATGGGCAAACACTATTAAGATAAACTTTGAATCTTGTGCTAAAATTGGGAATGCTGCCTCCAAGTGAATTCCACTATCTAGGACTAATTTCATGTGTAGTGAAATAGGATCCTTATCCTCTGTAAGAACTCTATCATATCTACGTGACCAATTTCTTTGTCCCTGATCTCGTCCACATTAGATTCAATCATAGACATTAGGACTACTTCAAATTTTTACTTCATGGTTCTTTTGGTAGAATAATATTCTAAAATTGGTTAAGAAACTACGAGAGATAATTCTAATCCTCTAGAGTCAACACATTTCATCTAATGGGTAGATATACAGGAGTAGAGAAAATCTATGTCACTACATGGGGTAGTAAAGCACTTCATGTAGTTCAAATAATTTTCTCTGAACTACATGAAGTTTGAATGGTTTGGGTGGTCTCTTGTGCAATATAGAGAAAATTATTTGGATGGAATGAGATGAGAAGGGTGTAGGCCAAATAATTTTCTCTAGCTTGCATTGGGTCAAGGCCTAAGGTGGTGGGTAAGGTTGGGTGTAGGTCAAAGAATTTTCTTTGACCTTCACCATTAATTTGTAGATTTGGTGAGTTTCAAAGGAAATTATTTGAAGTAAACCATTTATAAATACTTGGTGAAGGGTGCACTTCAAAAAAAATTCTCTAATGTGCACCCAAGCTAGGTATCAGGTAAAACAAAACACTTTAGAGAATTTTCTCTAAGGTGCATTCACAAGGAGAAGGATTTTTTGAGAACCAACACATGGGTTCCAAAATGAAATGAAACATGGTTCAAAATAGGGTACAGGGATTTGTGAGATAAAATACATAGAATAGGACATGTATAAGGTTACAGATAATATGAAATGATGCACAAGAATTAGATGGTAATGCAAAAAGAGGTTAAAATGAAAGGCAAGAAAAAGAAACCTAGGTAAATAAAATAAAATAAAAGATAACCTAGTAAATAGGATGAATTATTAAAAACTTACCTGAAATCCCCAAAAGAAGACAAAAATCCATGAGTGAGATGAAAGAAATGAGCGTGGAAATGATGAGCGAGGAGGTGCACTAGAGCTTGAAAATGACAAGGGAAAGGAGTAAAAACAAATGGTTAAAATGAAATTACATAGGTTAAAAATATATATAAGCTTGGTAATTAATGCCTATTAATAACCCCCTAATGGTAGGCCTACATGTAGGAGTAGAGAATTTATCTGGTCCTGCATGTGTAACTATGGTGTAGTCTAGAGAAAATTCTTTGGACTACAAGATTTCAAGCTTGGTATAGTCTGGAGAAAATTATCTAGACTGCAAGGAGTTCAAAACTCTCACAAAGAGAATAATTTTTTTGAGGTGAAAATCATGCATGAGGACAATTGATTTGTCTTATTTTTCATGCTTAGAGATCATGGTCTATGAAATAGACAAGTTTCATAGGAGTTATCCCATGAATTGGGCTTGCTAAATTCAAGGATAATAGGGTTAAAAATAAAAATAAAAAACTAACTTAGAAGAGTATAAGTAATAAAAACAAATGTACTACACACTATATCACAATGAGAAATATGTAATAACAAAAGATGACTAAATATAGTAAACCAAAGATGGTAAAATGGATAAAAAAATGATTTTAAACCATGAAAAGATTTTTACCAAATTAAAACAAGTAAAATCACATTAAATCACATTAGGAAGTATGAAAATAATGTAATAAAATAGAAGGCATAATAAAACCAAATGGTATAAATACATAACAATTAAGTCAATCAATCATACTAAATCATATTGGGAAGTATAAAAGAGAAACAAAAGTGGAATAATGAAATTAAATTGATCACATTAATTCAAGCTACGAGGTATGAAAAACATAATAAAAATGGTTGTATTCTTACATGCAATCATAATATAAGAAGATAAAAATGAAAGATCAATAAATTAAGCATAAAACATACTATATTAAGATGGGAAGCATGTTAATTATGTGTAACTCATGATCAATCATGACTTATCTCAAATTCGACACATGTAATTTCATTGTGACATGGGTTGGAGAATTTTGTGAGGAAGGCTTCATCCTATCCATGGTCTTACACTTAAACTCATAAAGAGAACACCAATGAGGTGAAAAACTAGAAACATATGTTAAAATTAATGTTTGAAATAGTAATTTGTGAATTTATGAGGAAACTTTGGTCTTATCCAAGGTGTTACACTTCAACTCACAAATGGAATCCCTAGGGGGTGATCAGTGAACAAAACAATATTTATTAAGGGGAAATATTAGGATTATGGGAAATAAAATAGGGTATGTAAAAATCACAACATATGCATCTATGATAATACCTTAAGAAACATTAAGCACACTAAGGACATCAAAAGACACTAAGTGACTAGTGACCATCAATATACAAAGGATACCCATTCAAAGTAAGCACAAAGTTGTATATGCAAATAAATGAGATAATAATATTGACTCATATTAGTTATTTGAACAAAGAAATTAAAATGGACCTACCTTCCCATAACATGTTCCTTGTTCTTTAGGACCTCTTATAGAGCTGCCAATCAACTGCAAAGATTGGGTACTTGTGTGAGAAAGTAGGTAGCACTTAAAGATTTTTTTATTCTCCTTTTCCAATATACTAGCCTACCAGACCCCAATGTACCTTGACTCTATTGTGAGTCCAAATGTGGAGTTTGATATTTTATTAGATAAAGGATATGTGCTTTGAATCATGTCTTTTAGTGTGATTTGACTTTTGAAATATTGAATGTTGCCTTTTATATCATTACCTTTTATTAAAATGATTTGGATTTTAAATTTTTATGGATTTTAAGATTCCTCCTCCATATTTATTTTGAATGATTGATCATAAGAGACAAAGTGATACACACAAATTAGCTTTATACTTTGGTTAAAGGAAGATAAGTATCCAAGTACATGAATGATTAAAACACTTTGCCTTACCTATGAACCAAAATGTTATCTCAAGTTTCAACCATGTGTATGCTTATTTATTGAAAGGAAATAATGGGAACAAAAAAATATCCAAAATGGACTAGTAAAATGAGATTATAATGGGATGAATTATTTTCTAACTAATCATATGGTAAATAGGGACTAAAGGGAGCAAGGTTTGTATAACCAAGTCACATAATGATTATTCGTGTTATGGAGACAAGGTAGTACATAATCATGAGAAAAGAATAATATATCCATGGAAATAAATGAATGCATAGAGAAAAAACATGTATTCATGAGAAAAAATCCATAAAATATCATAAGGAAAGAAAATTACACCATAGACAACATATAATGTGAATATCCATACAAGATAGATAAGTAAATGAAAATTTGACACAGTGTCAAATGATCTAAATTAGATAACTATAAAATTAGAGCACACATCCAGTCAAAAATTAAGAAAAAAGTGAAGGAACACCATATTTTGTTCATAATTATTGATAAATTTATCCATAAACATTATCCATAACATCTGATAGATCTCTATGAAGCTGGACTCTAACTACGATGAGGGTCTTATCAATCTTTAGAGAAAGATGGGAGAATACCTCTTATTAAATATCCTTAAAAAAATGTAGGAATTAATAAATGATAATGATCATGAGGGCCATAATTTATATGATACTTAAGAGAAAGAATAGGAATGGAATCTATGGGACATGAAGGAGTCACCAGTGGATAAGGGATTATAGGTGAAGTAGGATACATAAGTGGAGAAATCACTGGTAAAAGGATAACAGGTGGAAAGGGGCCACAAGAGAAGGAACTAAGGGGGAATAAAGGGGAATTATTGCATGGGATGCCTATGGGAGGAGGGATAGTAGGCACATGAATGGTTATAAGGTGATCTTAGAGATGTTGTTGGAGGATGTAGTAATGATCGATGTGATGGGTATCACATTAGTGTCATAGACAATATACCTCTCCATATTTGGGAATATATTTAGGTAATAATTTGGGTGGAGGTATAGCCTTTTCTATATTCTGAGGAAGAGTAGGGTGCAATGTGTCTATATATTGTCAAAGCTTTTGACAATGAGTGGAGGAATGATTGTTTATGTCATGAAATCAACATATATGTTTGTTAGTATATTTTATGGATATAATAATAACAAGAGTGGAAGTAGAAGTTGGGGAAGGTTGGGATGATTTACAATCTCTAGTATAATGACCAAAAACTCTATGAATGTCATAGTATAGTTGATCATCCCATTGGGTAGGCAAAGGAGTAAGCTGCATTAAAGGAAGTAGGCCATCACTAAGGGGAGGTAGGGCTGGTGGAGAGAATTTATAAGGCTCAACTAAAGGGGACATAGAATTATAATTAGGAAGCGACTTAATGAAAGTGGGAATAAGATCCAAACTAGGCTCAGTGGAGGGAGGAGTAGGATACACATACTATTTAAGGCTATTGGAAAGTATCTTAGGGTCAAGCTGAATATAGGGATCTTGGTATTTGGTGAAGTGATAGGGACCAGTCATAACATGATCCATAAGCATGATATTAAGAGGTTATTCAAAAACTAAAGGTGTGCCATGAGAACCCACCATCTCTTCCCTACGAACAAGATGAATAATGTTAAAATTAGGAACTATATAAGATGGAAGGCAATAAGATAAACAAAAAGACTGGAATAAAGAAGAATGATAATGAATGATCTCAACATCTCAAGCTTGAATAAGACCTCCTAGAAATAGGTCATCTAATTTATAACCATCATCATAGTTGGGTGTATGAATATAAATTATACAAGTAGGTATGACCTTCTCATCAGAGGTGGCATGATGAATAGAGTGTTGAGTCTTAGTTAATATGATGGGTATATCATCACTAGGTGGTTGACAGGAATCCAACTTCAGAGAGTGTGGAAGCTAAGAAATGAGATGAGAATAAATATCATAAGTTTTAATATTGAGGTTGATCTCATCAAGATCATCATCATCTAGATCTAATAGGTTAGGTGGTATATTATTGATGAGTTTAGGGTGACCATAGTAACCTCACGTAGAGATGATAGAGAAATTAAAATGTTGAGATTCTCAGAATAGAACACTTGGCAAGGGTTTAAATTTTGAATATACCATGGTCTTATAATTGTTCAAAATTCAAAGGGTTAGTGTCACCTTGAATCTTATAGATTGCACCATTATGAGGGAACTTTCCACATTGGTAGGTAGAAGAGGTGATAACCCTCTTATAATAAGTCCATGGCCTACCAAGCAAGATATTATAAGAGAGAGGAAAATTGAAGATCATAACCTTGACTCAAATAGTGACAAGTGGGATAGTAATAGGGGGATATGCACAACCTAAGTGAGGCATTTACCTTTGGTCATAGCCTTGACACATGCTGTGTATGGACTTAATATTACATTTGAAGTATCTAAGGGCTTTAGTGAAGTTGATGGTGGTAACACAATTACTCAAACCCTCATAAATCAAGGCACACTTGACTTGGATGTCACCAATTTGGATTATTATAAAGAGGGGAGGATCATCTACATGGAGAAAAATCTCATCTAGAATCATAGAAGCAATAGGGAATTTGAGGGTGAGAGAAGTTTCCATTATTTCATCAACATGTATAGACTCATCAACATGTATAGAAATCTCTTCACATTATTGTAAGATGCTATCTTCTGACCCAAATAAGGTAGTTTCACAACCTACTAGGGGAGGATGGGGGATGCTTATTTTGAAGAGGAGTTTCATAAAGTGGTTATGATGATACAAATAATTCTGCATGATTCAGAGAAAGGGGATTTGAGATGGGAGATTAGTAAGCTTGTGATAAGATCCCATTCATCATAACCCATGAGGAGACTATTGGATAGAGGGGTATAGTGTTGGAGGATTTATTTGGAAGGAGGATTAGAAGTGTATGTAAATTTATGTTGATATGATATGGGAGGTTTAATTAGGGGATAAATTGGTTGATTATCATAAGAGGATGAGGTAGTTAATGTAGGTTTATGTTATGATAGATTTGAATGTGGTATTAGAAGGTTGAATATTATTAGAGAGGGGTAAAGAGGTTGGAAAAATTATAGAAATGGTATGAGAGGTGTTATATATTGGAGGTGTTGGAATTGGTTCATCGAAAGAAATAAGGTCCTCTTACCCCAAATCTATTAGGTGAATTGGGGAAGAACCTTGGATAACACAATAATTTTGAGATGATTGGTGTGTGTGGGTAGGGTGATAATAAATCAAGGCAACTACCCTTCACATATTAGTCATTTTCACCACATTCTCTCTAAGAGTTGGGTCTATAAGACTATCAATGTTATTGGTGGAAGGAGAAAGTTTATCATTATTGTCTTGGTGGTTTGGAAGAGGTTCTTTGTAAATGGTCCAAATATTGATTTTTAATTTGTGTTTCATGAGATTTGAAGGCACTATCATATGCTTGTTGATGTTTATGAATGAGGGAATCATGGTCAAAGTTTGGAGCAAGGAGGAAATCCATATCTAAGTTATGAAATTTCCTACAAATATCATGAGAGTGACCCTAACAAGCATGAAACCAATGAAATTTATTTGGACTATACCATGATTTCATAGTGTGATTGGGATCAAGCTCTCATGGGATAGGCCTTGGTAGATACTTTTGGAGTTCTGCTAAGGATAATGGTTTATAAAAATCAATGTTGCTTATTAGAGAAAAGTGAGGATTAGGGATGTGGTTTATACGTGGAGATTGTTTTAAAGTAAGGTAAAGAGCAATAGCTTGAATATTATGAATGGTATCATAGGAATCACTGATACCATCATTAATATCATGGAAATTTTTATTTTTGATGAGCATGCAAGTACCCATATGATGTTGGGATGGTTTAAACTAATGTATGAGAATATCTTAGCACTTGGCTTAGTCAAAGGCCTCTTATAAAATGAATAGAGAGAGTTTAGACCTGATACTACAACTTAGGATAGAGAGCATTGGTTAATAGATGAAAGAGGTTATCATCCATCATGTTGTGTTCACATTTTTTAGACAATGTCTTCCACCATTTGATGAAATCTTGTGTGGTTTCTGTCTCAAGTTGCTTGTAATTAATAAAATGAGCCATGATATTTTTAGGGAGGTCACTATCTTGAAATTATTGTACTATAACATTAACTATATCTTCTAAATAGTGATGGAATGATATTTGACTTAGTTATACCAATATAAAACATCTCTAGATAGGGCTTTTGCTAAGATCTTAGTAGTGGTAAATGTATTTAACTTAACCTAATATTTATATAGATTTTTGAATGTTTTTAAGTTGAAGGTAGGATCAATTGACCCATTTTAATTAATGATAGGGGTGATACATGTATGCAATGAGAAATGCATTAGATCTATAAATCAATCCTAGCTCAAAGAAGATAGATTCTACTTACACTTCCAATTGGGAATATATTAGATAATCAAGGTCATGACCAATATGAATACACTAGACCTAATTAAGGGATCTCTTACCATGATAATATCACTAGGGAGGGTTCCAAATCCTCCAGTCAAGCAAAACTATGCAATAACCCTAACTAAGTCCTATGTTTTTATATTCACTAAACTAATAACAAGTAAAGTAAAAATCTAATCTAGTGATCACTAAAGCTTGTGGCACAAAGTGGGGGTAATAAATATTAAAATTAAACATGCATATAAGACATATACTTATGCAAATGTATACAAAATTATATTTCATGGAAGATAAGTGCAAATGAATATCTATCTAATCTTACAAAGGAGGAACAAAGTTAGGAATACTTAATTTTGAAGATAAACCCACCAAACCTCAATCTCTCCCTTGGCCAAAGTGTTTTGCAAGAGGTTGTTATGGTTTGTAAGGATGAAAAGGATAAATCATCTCTAGGATACACAACCTATCAATACATCCAAAAGACTTATCCACAAGACAAGATCTGTATCTCCAAATAAAGTATGAAACCTTAAGCTTGCTCCTCAAATAAAATGGTGGATAAATAGATGCACAATATATATTCTTCTTATATTCTCTAAAAAATGGAAAAATGATTGTGTTTATATAGGTAGATCTATCCCTAAACCCTTCCAAAAGTTTTGGCAGATAAGGTCAACCTAGTAGACCTAGTATTGTAATTGACAAAAATTCACTAGTTCATAGACTAGGTCAGCTAGGGGCCAACTTAGACCCTTAATAAGTTTTGTTAATAAGAATATAAGGTTGACATAGTTGACATAGTCATGCAAATGGTCAAAAAGGGTTTTAGGTTAAGAAAAGGGTTAATAAAGTTGGTAAAAGACTATAAGAGTGTGAAAAATAGGAGGCAAAGCTTAGGGGAATGGTTTTTAGGAGACAAGTGTGTAGATATTAAGTGGTAAAAGGGACAATAGTCCTGTGAAGCACCAATGCTCTACCCACCCCTTTCTTGATGCACCCCTTATGGTATGAATTTAGAGATATTGAGACTTGATGGGTTATTGAAAGATAAATAACATTAGTAATTGATAAAAGTTTGAAAATATTATGTGTATACATATTCCCCACTTAGGAAAAGAACATGATGACACATAATGATGATGCTAAATAAAGTGTAATAAGGAGAAAATAAGATAAATAAAAAGATATAATTAAATAACACATACCTTTACTTACCTTAGTGATGTAGATAAACAAGGATATGTGAGAGATGTGAAGGCATCCAATGTGATGAACTAATAGGTGAACCTATACATATTAGCTAAAAAGAGAAAAAAATCAATTTTTTTTGAAACATAGGCATATAATAGTTAGAAATATTTCTATGACATCAAGATTATAGAATTTTTTATAGCTTAGAAAATGAGTGAGTACAAATAAATATATGTTCAAAACAAGAAATATGATGGTATATATAAATGGGAAAAAGATCATGGGACCAATGGTATTGTCAAGTGCATAGATATATGAGAGGTTCTTGATATATCATCCAACTTGGTTTCCCCATACGATTAGTGATTGGTTACCTCAAGTAGTGAGGTAGAGATAAGATTAGGTGGTGTGGACCATGCCCCACATGCTAATGTTGTAGGATATCACATGAGAAGAGATCATGTGACATCCCTATATACACATTTTTACTAATTGGTTGAGTTGGGTGATTATGGTGCCAAGGTTAGCATGGGTATAGATCATGGGCTACTACACCTAGTGGGTAGAGTTGTATTTGGTGGCATGCTTACTAGGATAGTTTAGACTCCCACACTTAGTATATCTTATAGTGGTTCCCACATTTTGGGCATGGCATGTGATAGAGTTAAAGGGGGTGAGGAGGAAGAGGAACATTGGTCAAGAGACTAGAGATTAGATTGTGGCTTGTGAAACCATAGACTAGTTGAGTATGATAGCTAGTAGCTAGAGAGGGAATTGAACATGGATAGAAGGGTGATATAAGTACCATAAATAGTATCATAATAGGAGGATAAATAACCACCTCAGTCACACCATTGATAGAGATGTCAATGATTAGATAGACCATAAAGGGTGGTCATCTAAGATGACCCATCAATCGACCCAGGGCAAAGCTGGCCTATAGAGGCACCACTAAAGAGAGGCCTAAGATGTGCATGGGTATGACTCTAGGGTTTAATTTGATTAAGAGGAATCTCATGGATGAGGTGCTTGAGTGATGAGTTGATGGAAAGACTGTGCTCAGTAGATGAGTAGATAGGGAGATGGTGATTGGTGACATTAGGACAGGTAATAAATGTTTTAATTTTTAGTTTGTGAGATTAAATACTAGGTGTAGATGATTGTAGATAGATAGATTTTGAGATGTATATATGATCTAATATCTATCTAGTTTGAATTTTATAGATCCTATAGATGAGGAGGTTAGATGGGGATCCCTAGTGATGGGAGCACACCATGATATTCTAAATGGGGTGATAGCACCATACAACTGCACCACATTGGATGATCCTATGGTAGCATCTATCCTAGCTCAGGTAGGATAGTTTATACTAGTGGGGGAGGTCATAAGGCAAATACAATCATGAAAATATGGGTTACAACTACTAATAGGGGTGGGAGGAAGATAGACATAGTTTTTGTAAGCCCTAGCTCAAGAGAGAGCCACACATATGGATACCAATATCAAGTTGGGATATGTATAAGCCTAGGTGGCTAACCTAAAGGGATAGGTAGTAGGATTGAGATCTTAGACAACCTCTTTATAATGCACTATTCATAGGGGACACTCTGAGGCATCTGTGGGTAGTGTCGATAGGCCATGAGATAGACATGATGGATTCCAACCATAGAGCTGGAGTGATGTATTTTTATAATTTATATTAAAGCACACAATATATATAGAGATATTTTATTTGAAAGTTGGAAGTTGATTTCATGAGTTATATTTTGGTTTTGGTTGTGGATGCATGGATATATTTATTTCTAGCACATGTATTTTGATTTTGTTGTATATGTGATGGGAAATATATGTGTGGTGTTTTGTTTTCTAATATTATGTAGTACACATGCATGGTTTAAAAAAATAGGAAAAAAAGAATCAGAAAAGTATAATTAATTAAAAAAAATGCACTACACACTATATCACATGTTATAATAATTAATTTATCCTAGCTATTTGTAATAAATGTCTCAAGGTGATTTACACCTTTTATTGACATAGGTTAGTTAAATGGGGTATTTCCTATGTGTGATTATTTAGTGTGAGTCATAATATTGTATAGATTAGGAGATCCAATCTCACTTAGTATTGTATAAATAAGCACCTCTTGTAGTGCTTTTGATAGTGCAATTTCATTCCAGCTTTCATTTGGTATTAGAGAAGGAAATCCCAAGGAGTTTTTTTGAAGCATTAGAGATTTGCTGGAGATCAAGAGCCAAGTGTGTGCAATCCTTGGATGCATCACATTTATATAATTTTAGCCATCCCAAGCTAAAACACTATTGGAATTCTATCCAATTTTGTGGAAAGAGATAGTTGTCTTGTAGGCAATTTTTTTTATTTTTCAAAATTTTGACAATTTATACATTAATTTAGGCTAAAAAGATTCATATTCAGTCATTTATTGACATTTTTTAATGAGGGTTTGAAATCATTATTTGTATTTAGGCTATAGAAGAGGGTTTAATTTTGCAATTTTAGATCTGAAATCTATATTTGATATTGATCAATTAATCAAATTGACAATATTAATTTTTTTTATTAAAACCCTTTTTATATCAATTTGAAATCAGATCTGAGTTTTTTAGATGATTTTATTCAATTTAATTTTATTTAAATTGCCCAGATCTAAAGAGCCTCTAGACTGTATATACTACAATTAGTAGGTCATATATTTTAAGAGATTATTATTATTATTATTATTATAGCCAACAATATTTTTGGCATCAGCCAACTAGTCTAAGAGACCCACTATGGCAAGAATGGAATTGGATAACACAAGAGAATTGATGACATTGAAAGAAATTAGAATGCTAGTTATCAGAGATTAGCCAAACATTTTTCTAGGTAAATTGACTACCTCAGAGCTCTCTATGCTTCCTAAAATTAGATTTACCAAGCAAGACATCCTCCTTTATATTATATTTAATTTTTAGACCTACATCGACCCTATTTAGATAATAAAATCCATGTTGGACACCACTATTTTGACACAGACCCCAAAGTGTCACACAACCTCCTTCTAGGTTATCCAGGCTCAATTCTTAGACCCTAATACTTCCACAACCTCCTCGATTCATATACGACTTTATACAATTTTATTACATTGCTCCAAAGCTTTAAATCGACCTTCAAGACCTAAAAATTACAATCACCACAAAGTGACTCATAAGAAACAAACAAAAAAAAGGGTTGATTCATTCATTTATTTTAGGGTTTATTAATATCATACTGATATTTGATAATTTTCTATGACATTCATTTAGTAGAGGGGAACATAACAATCATCCACCTAGGCTATATTTATAGTGGTGTATTTTTATTAATAGTGGTATAAAATTCAAGGCCGTGGGAGTTATATTCAATAGTGGTCATTTTTCAATTATAGCCAATCTTAGTAAATTGAGCATGAGTATTGTCTTGACATAGGAGGTTATAACAATCAATTGGTGTAAAAATTTGTTAGAGTCATCAGACATTATAGATTTTACAGCATCAATACATTTTGTAGTATAAATGGTGAAGTGACAAGCCTAATAAGATATTTTATTCTGCTTGTAAATCTTTAAAATGAGTTATTTTCTTGCAATTGCAAAGACTAAAACAAGAGGGGGGAAATTTTATTACCCTCACCTAAAATATCTTGTAATGGAAAAATTATAAATCTCCTCAAATGCATTTTTGGTTGAAACCAACATCCAATTACCTTAGTTTTTCATTACTTTTTTGGATGCATTTTTGGTAGAGTTTGACATCCATAGTGTGCTTGAATTTAATTGTGTATGCATTTTTAGTCACTTTACATTTTACAAATATTGATTTCATTTTCACACTTAATAACACACTTGTAATTTTTCATACGTAGCTTGTAAAATATCTAGTTTAGGACATAGATTTATCCTTCTCGAAACACAATTACTTCACAATGATAATTACATAGTATGGAAAACAAAATTACAAACATATCTTTATTTTTAAGATATTTGGTTTGTTGTAGAAGGCACATGGGTCTAACATGCAACAAATTTTGGTCAACAATGAAAATATGACAAATCTAATAAAAATGCTAAGTTAATAATCATGTTTGGAGTTTCAAATGAGGTATAACCTCATATATATAGTGCTACAACTAGAAAATATACTTGGGATAAGCTTAAAACTATATATGAATCTAAGAATCAAAATCAAATCCTATATCCTCAAACTCAATTTCACACTCTCAAGCTCAAATTAGATGAAAAAGTAGAAACATTCTTTAGAAGGGTTACAACTTTGTGGGATCACTTCAATTTTGGATAAAATAATGACATATGATTCTTTGGTCCTTATAGTACTTAGAGCACTACCCCCCATGTATAGGATATTTGTGACCACATTGAATGTCACAAGATGAAAACCAACCTTTGATATGTTGGTAAATTTGTTACAACAAGAGGAAGCTATGCATATTTAAAAGGAAGAAAATGATGAGCATGCACTCACATCAAATCAAAAGGGGAAGAAACCCATGAAGTATCCAAATTAATCTCTAAAGCAAAATAATCAACAAAACTAACAAGGGAACAATTCACATTATTTTAAAGCATGTCAAATTTGTGAAAGATAGGGACATGACTTGAAACATTGTTAGTATAACACATTTCAAAAGGGATCATCATATAAGAACCCCTCTTTCAATAATTCACCACAAATAGAAAAGAAGTAAACATAACAATAAAACAAGTGGAAATAAAAAAATTACAAATACTAAACAACATGGAAATATTACTAAAGATAATGATTTTTTAAATGAGGAATATGGTTTAGCTACTCAAACACATGAGTCTACTAATCATCCAAGTGTAGTTTGGTATGTTGATTCAGGGGAAATTAGACACATGAGATGAAGAAAGGAATGGTTTTAGACATTGACCAAAATAGAATCAAAGGGCAATGTATCACTTAGAGATGATACCTCATATACAATACAAGGTAGTGGTGACATCAAACTTCAACAGGGAAATAAAAATTGCAACATTTCAAATGTTCTCTATATTCTAGGACATATAAAAAATCTATTATCTATTAATCAACTATTTGACCACAACCTCATGGTTGAATTTGATCACCAAAATGGTCACAATTTTTACCACATCAAAGAAAAGTCTAGGAATTTCAAAGTGATTTCTAAGGCTTTCAACATTGGAAAAATGTTTCATCTTAATTTTGTTCAAAATGATCATCAAGAAATTGTGGTCAAATATATAGAACCATGAAATTTATGACATAGAAGATATGGTCACTTGAGTTATGGTTATTTGGTACAATTGAGAAAATGGGATATAGTTTTTGGTCTTCCCAAACTCAAGTAATATTTTGATATATGTACCATTTGCTTAGTAGGAAAACAAAGAAGATCTTGCTTTGGAAAGACTGAGTATCAATCACTTGGTAAGTTGGACTTGGTGGACACAGATCTTTGTGGAAATTTTATTCCCAGTCTTAGAGGGTAAAAATACTTTTAGATTTTTTTTTATGATTACTCATAAAAAATGTGGGTATATTTATTAAAGACTAAGGATCAAGCTTTAAAGTTCTTCAAATAATTCAAGGGCACAAATGAAAATGAAATTGGTAGGAAAATCAAGACCCTCTACTCAAATCTTGGGGGGGAATACACCAGTAAAGAATTCTCAACCTATCTCAATGAGAATGGAATTAGTCAGTAACTGATAGCTCCATATTAATCTTAGTATAATGGAGTTATATAACAACATAAAATAGTTATTATGGAAATGTTTTGTAACATGGTTGAAGATGTAAAATTGCCTAATGCATATTGGGTAGAAGCTTGTCACACTACTATATATTAGTTGAATAGGTCACCCAACAAAGCTCTTGATGGAATAACACCACATGAAGCTTGTAAATGGAATAAACCAAAGGTAACTCACCTTTGAGTTTTTAGTTGTAAGGCATATATGCATGTTCTTAAGAAGAAAAGAAGTTAGATAAGAAAATAAATGAATTTATTTTTGTGGGACATAGTGCACAATCAAAGGCATACAAGCTACTTGATCTATAAATAAATAAGGTGCTAATTAAATGCAATGAAAAATACATCATGTCTATAAATCAATCCTAACTCATATAAGATAGATCATACCATACACTTTTAATTGGGGATACATCTGTTAAGTGGGAACATGACCAATATGGGGATTTGTTAGACCCGATTAAAGGATATATTATCATAATACATGGTGATATGGAGGGTTACAAAGCTTCAAATATAACACAATCATGTAATAACCCTAAGGGGGTCCCAAGTTTTGATATTTCACCTAAACTAGTAACAAGTAAAACAAATCTAATCTAGTTCTCACCAAAGCTTTTGGTACAATATGAGGGGTTAAAAATAATCAAACCATGTATAAGAGAATCTCAATTAAGCTATGTATGAGTAATAACCTAATACATAGAATATGAAGAGTAATATTATTTTAAGTCAATATTTATGCTACTTCTATCTACTAAAGAGAAATAAAATTAGAGAATACTTATCTGAATGATGAACCCATCGAGACTCAATCTCTCCCTTGGTGAAAGGGGATTTGTAATAGGTTGTTTTTGTTTTTAAGGATCACTATGAAAGGCCAAATAATTCAATAATTATACAAAAAACTATATTTTCCAAGTAGAAACCCTAAGCTAAGACTCCTCAAGTAGAATTATGAAAGAGTAGATTGTAAAGAAGCATGAGCGAATAATCATTCTTAATATCATATTGAAATAATGACAAAATTATATTTTATATATAGGTGTATTTGACCATAAAACCTTCCAAAAATCATGGCTGACATGGTCAACCCAGTTGACCTAGCATAATTTTAGATAATTATTCACTAGGTCATGAGCTAGGTTAGTCGAAGGCTAACTAGTTCTTAAGTAAAAATCACCCTAAACTGTACAGGGTCAACCCAATCAACCTAGTATAGCCAAATAAAAAAAGGGGATTAAGGTGATTAAAAGAGGGATAGCAAGTGGGAAAAGATTGGAGGAGTGTGCAAAGGAGGAGTAATAGCTTAGAGAATGATTTTCAAGATCTGGTTGGATTAGCAATAAGTGGGGATAAGGGATAACAATTCTATAAAGCACAAATGGTCTACCCACCCCTTTCTTGATGTACCCCTTAGGGTGTACACTTAGAGAGATTGAGTTTTAATGGGTTTTTGTAAGATGTAAAACATTAGTATTTGATAAAAGTTAAAAATTTTATGTGTATATATATGCCCCACTTGAATTTCATCATGTGTCAGTAAGGTAAAATAGGGGATGGTGCTTTAAGAAAGAACATGTGAACACATAATGTTGATGCTAAAAAAAAATTTGTAGTATTTTGAAGAAAAATAAATGAAAGTAAATGACTAAAAGAGAAATAATTGAAAAAATAAATGTGATGATTAATTTGACTTACCTTAATCGTTGGATGGTTATCTATTGTGTTTTTAGTTTTAATTGTGGAAGGCACAAAGACTTATTTTGACAAACCCAAGAATACAAAACTAAAGATAAAAATCAAACAAATATAAGAAAGACAAGATAACTGGTGTTATGAGGATAGAACATAGAAATTTGGCAAATTGGGGTGACAAGAGCTATGTTAGACCAAATGACCAAGTCAAAAATAAGAGTAAATTATGTAATAAAAAAGCCAAGGCTACTAATGATCAAAAAACTTAAACAAGTAAACCTTAAGTAAGAAAGGCAAACTCACCAAGTCAAACCAAGGACACATGTCAAAAAGGATGGTAATCAAACAACAAATGTAAAATAAGAAACAAAATGGTAAAATAATATTGATGAGTGAGCATTAACAATCCTTATCTCACATAAAAATGGAAAAAGGTGCATAGAAAGGTAAAACAACATTACTAAGTGAGAATTAACAAGTCAACCTCACTCAATAATGGAAAAAAGTATGAATTTAGGTGCCCATAAAAAAGGGTAGTACAAAAAATAATAAATGGTAAAATGAAGAAAAACAATTCTAGGAATGTAGTTCGATGGTATAAAAAAAGTAATCCATAGTTTCTCAAACATGTTTCACTTTTACGGATAGATGAAACTAAAACAAAGTAGTGATAGAATATTTTTAAGATGTGAAAAAAAGGGAAACAAAGAAGAAGGGAAAATAGATTTGGAATCACAATTTGTCTGTCAATGGGGGAAATGAAATGGGTGAAGGGGAGAATAAAGGAAAAACCAAGGTAGAGGAACCCTTTATCGAAATGAAGACACTCAAATTAGGTTTGTCAAAATAAGTGGACTTTTGACCTTAAGGACTCTGAAGAACTTCTCTTAACCACACAAGTCTTAGATCAATAAATGTATTATATAGATCATCCCATGAAGGCTATATGCATGAAAATTAAAATGGACCTACCTTCTCACAATGTGTTTCCCATTACTTAGGACCCCTTATAGAGTCATTAGTATACTAAAAATATTGGTTACTTGTGTGAGAAAGTAGGTAGCACCATAGATTTTGTTGAATTCTCCTATTCCAATCTACTATCCTACTGCACACCAATGGACCTCAGCTCTATGTGAAGCCAACTATTAAGTTTGAGATTTGATTAGAGATAAGAGATGTGATTATAATCACATATTTTGGTGTGATTTTGACTTTTGAAATTTGTATGTTTCCTTTTGTATATCATTGCCTTGTGTTTTAAATGATTTGAGTTTTAACTTTCTTGATGGATTTTTTTATTCCTCTTCCATATGGATTTGAAAAACCAAACATGGGTGATAAAGATGACTTTCATTTGAATACTTGGGACTTTGTTACTAAGAGAAAAAACTTTATAGAGCATGGTGTCTAAGAGTCTCATAAATCTAGGTAAAATAAAAGTGCTATCTTGATATCGACCTTATTTTATCTAATGTGGAATGAAAGGATAAGAAATCAAGAGGAAGGGCACATGGAATAATTTGAATTAATTCAAACAAAAAAAATGTGACAAAGGGAGAAAGAGGAATACAATGATAGTAAAGTGTGATTCCTTATCATAAGAATTAGGGAAATGGATGAAAACATGCTGACATAAATTATTATGTAAATTCCATCTACCAAAAGAAGTAAAAGCTAAAGTTGAGAATAAGGAAAAAACATATTTTTAGAAAAATAATAACATGATGGTAATTTTATGAGGAAGGATAGGTCCTATCCATGGTCTTACACAACAATTCATAAAAGAGAAACCCATGAGGGCACCAAAAAACATGTGAAAAATAAATAATAAGAAAAATATGGTATTTTGTGAGGAAGACTAGGTCCTATCCATGGTTTTACAATGAAAATCATAAAAAGAAAAACCCAGGGGGTGCCAAAAAGTGTGTAAAAAGAATACAAAAAATAAAGAAGACTATGGTACATCATGAGGAAAATTGGGTCCCATCTATGGTTGTACAATTCAACTCATGAGATAAAGGGGAAACTAAAAGACCAAAAAATAAAGACTAAAGGTTTGTAAAAAGGGATAACTACTATAGAGGGAGAGACTTATGTAAGTAACCTAAAAAAAGTGTTAGATAGATGTAGATAGAAACATGAAAATAAGGAAATGTTTAGGAAAATTAATTTTTAAGGAATTGTGCATTGGTGGGCTCTTTGAAAACATGGCCTTCATTAGTTTGAAGGCAATAAATGCTTGGACCAAGAATATCTTTGACTAAATAGGGACCCCACCATTTTAAATCATTTTTTGCTTCTTTATCATGGGTGTAATCTAATTTAAGGACAAGAACACCAAAATTAAATGTGTGTATTTTAACATGTTTGTTATGTTGTTTGGCAATACGAGCCTTATATTGGTGATTATGTTGCAAGGAAGAAAGATGATATTCATCTAGGAGATCAAGATCATAAAAGTGATAATTATGTAATTCTTCATTTATAATGATATCATGAATATATATACAAAGAGAGGGAAGCTCAACTTCCAATGGGAGAATTGACTCAGAACCATAGACTAGAGAGAACAACATTTCCCCAGTGGTAGTATATATGCTAGTTTGATAGGTCTAAAGAGAAAGATAAAGATAAATGTGATAATCTATGTGGGTTTCATGACTTATCTTTTGGAGAATTTTTTAGTGGCCTCAGATTGACCAATTATGTTATGGATGATAAGGTGTAGAAAATTTGTGATTAATCTTGAATTTAACACAAAGCTATTGATGTCCTTGTTTTTGAAATTACCACCATTATCTAAAATGATAACATGAAGAACATTGAAGTAACAAATGATTTAATCAAGAATAAATTTGGAAATGGTATTATAGGTGACATTTACAAGGGGCATGGCTTCAACCCATTTGGTAGCAGTGGTGATAAAAACATGCTCATATTGGGAGCAAGGTAATTTGTCGATGAGATCTAATCCCCACATGAAGAATGGTTAAGGAGATTTGATAGTTTGAATCTCAGTTGGAGGTGAATGAATTAGATCATCATGAAGTTGTCAAGGAGCACATTTTTTAGCAAATTAATTTTCATCCTTTTCAAGAGTAGGATAAAAGTATCTTGTACATATGCATGTGCGAATTGTAGCATATCCCCTACAGTGGCCACCATAAATTCCCCCATGTGACTTTTTATGAAGAAGAGGGACCTCATCTTACATAACACAATATAGAAAGGTACCTTCAACAATATGATAATAAAGGATGTTATATTGAAATACATATTTAAAATCTTGTTTATGAATACATGTCTTTTTTCAAGAGTCTAAGTTATGAGGATAAGTTTGATGTTCTAAAAATTGAATGATGTCTTTATACCATGGAATTTGTTGAATTGTGATAGCTTTGATGTGGTAGATATGTGAATTTGGTGGTTGAGTAGAGGATGGAGATTTTATTATTTTTATAATAAAAGTAGGATCAAAATAACTTGGTGGGGATGAAAGAAAGAAGATAAAGAAGCAAGGTAATTAGTAATGAAATTTTGATCTTGAGGGATAAGTTCAATAGTGAAGGAGATGAAATACTTAACAAGATTGGTTGTAATTTCATGATAGGTAATGAGATTTTCACTTTTGTATTGGTAATCACCATTGACTTGGTGGTAAATAAATTGAGAGTCATCTAAATCATGTAGGTATTAGATGTTTAAATCAAGAGCAACTATCGTGCCTAATATTAGGGCTTCATATTTGGCCATATTGTTGGTGACATCAAAAGTGAAGTGAAAAGATAAAGATATGATTTTTCCAAGAGGACTGGGAAGAAAAGGCATTTATCACCATCAAATTGAAGGGTCTATGTATACTCATGTAAGTCTACATTAATTTTAGGAATATCTTCGATAATAAATTTAGGTTTAGTAGTATCGAGGGAAATATTAGATTCATTTAGATTATTTTCTTCAATATTGGTGGTAATGTTATGAAAATAATCTTTGAGAGAGATAGATTGATTGAGACCTTTAACATAGAGGATATTGTCATTAGGAAGACTATATTGAAGGTGAGTGATAGATGTGATAGGAGCTTACAAGTTGATCATCTATGACCTATCCTTTAACAATTTTTTGAGTAAAAATGTGAAGATCAAATTCCATAAGAAGGACCATCCATTTGTTAAATCTATCTCTAGGAAGAAAGGCTTTGGATAAGAAATAATAAAGGGAGTCAGAATGAATGATTACATAAGTGGCCTAGTATAGCATGTAGTGTCAAATATTTTTAGCTATGAAATAAATGGTGAGGTAATCATGTTTGAATTTGGTATAATATGTCTCATAATTGATGAGGACTCAGATCATGTAATAAATGGCATACTCTCTTCCTATATCATCTTTTTGTGTAAGCATTACCATAATTATTATAGGTGTGGAAGAAGTATATAGGATAAATGGTCAATCGTTAGAAGGAGGATGAAGTTTAGGTGGTTAAAGCATTGACTCTTTCATGTTATCAAAGGATTTTTGATAAGGATCCATCCATTCTAAGTAATTACCTTTCTTAAGAAGAGAATTTATAGAGTGGATTTAATAAGCCATTTTGAGGATGAGTTGTCTAATTTCACCAAGTTTGCCTAAGTAAGTATGAATGCCAGGAATGGATTGAGGAATGGGTATATTGATGTAACACTAATATTGGATGGGTCAACATTGATGCCATGGAGAGAGAATAAGAATCCTAACAATTTTCTATATGTGACACGAAAGACACATTTGTAACGATTGAGTCTAACTCGATATTTAAGAAGATGATTAAAGATGATATCAAGATTTGAGATATGAGTTTTAAGAATTTTGGATATAACAATGAGGTCATCCACATAGGTTTCAATTTTTTTTTGGATAAGATAATGAAATATGTGAGTCATTGATTATTGGTAAGTGGCTCTAGAATTTTTGAGAATGAAGGGCATTTTGACATAGCAATAGGTGCCTTATTATGTGGCTAAAGTTGTCTTATGTTGGTCTTTGGGGGTAATGTGAATCTAATTGTAGCTTGATAATCCATCCATAAGATATAACATTTTATAACCAATTATGGAATCAATGATGGCATCTATCAAAGGCAAAGGGAAGTTGTCCTTGGGATAAGCAAGGTTAAGATTACAGAAATAAATATAAATGTGAATGACCATAGTGACATTTTTTTGAATGAGAATAATGTTAGAAACCCATTTAGAATAGTCCACTAGTTTGATAAATTTAGCATCAAGTAATTTGATGATTTCTTTGTGACATAAGGTGGAAACCTCAAGTGGAAATTTCCTTTGCTTTTGTTGCATAGGTTTATCATCAAGATAAGTAATAATGTTATGCACCATAATTATAGGGTCAATACCAGGTATTTCCTCATAGGACCAGGTGAAAATATCATGATACTTATCAAATAATAAGATTAAATTATCATGTTTGATAGATGAGAGTTCATGAGATACTATAATTGGTTGAGGATAAGATGGAGTACCATACTCAATACAAGTGGTTTCTTTGATAAGAATAACATTTCCATCTTGGAAATAGTATGGTGCATTAGGTAAAGAATAGATTGGATTAGTTTTAGGATCAATGCTAATAATGAAGTTGTTGAAACAAGGGATTTTAGTTTTAAAATTCATAAGTTTATGATGTTGCTGATGAAGTTGAGGTTCTCAAGCATGAAGTATTTCAATAATAAATTCATCACTAAGCAAGGTGGGAAGAGGACCAAAATACTTAACATATAATTTAAGATCAAGAATTTTTTTAACATGGTGATCATACTTAGAATGTATTTGATGGACATTGGTTTCTTTAGCATATAGTTTCATCTTGAGAGTAGGAGAAGTACATGGATCAAAAGGGATTGGAGTGTTGGTGGGTTCAGTGATGAGAAAAGGATTAGAGTTAATTATTAAATCCAAATGTGGTAAAGGAGATGCAAGAATTTCTAGAGATTTAGAAGGTATAATTTGCTCTACTACCTAATGGGTATCAAGAAGTGGAGAATTGATAGGAGGCACATAACCTTTAGGATATAAGTAGTGATATATACAAATGGTATGGACATCTTGAATAAAAACATGAATTTTATCTAAGGTTTTTTGATAATGTTGGACATCCAAGTATTGAGATTGATCTTGGGACATTATGTAATTATCATCAATACATGCTTAAGAGTCAAGAGGAGTTTTAGAAGGTGAAATACCCATATTACTAAAGATATGAGAACACATGATGAGATGATCTTGAAATAATTTGGCCACTTCAAAATCATTACAAGTGAAGTCATATTGAAGTAAAAAAAGACCATGAGCATTAAATGGAGGGGGAAGGTCAATAATCTCATCAATAAGAGGAATAATAAGGTCCTTAGGTAATAAAGAAGAAGGAAGCCAATATGAAATGTATGGAGGTAGATTGGTAGTATTGTAAGTATGTTGCAAATCATTAGGTTCATCATCATCAAAATTTGTAAGAGTGACTTGTAAATTAGGATTCATGTTGATAAAATTAGGTAAAGGATCACTATTAATCTTAAGAATGGTAGGAATATAATACTAAGATGTAGGATTAGGAAGTTGAATACTCCATGGGTTGGGATCAGCTTCATGCTTGTATCATTTCCCATTATGTAATAATTTAATGTACTAGATACTGAAAGAAGAAATGGCCCTCATTCTATGAGTACAAGGGTGAGCAAGGAGTATATTATAAGACAAGGGTAAGTTAAGGACCATAAACTTAGTTAGAATGGTCTTAGGTCTAATGGTTAATGAAATTCAAATGAAACCAAGTGGTTGTTGATTATTCTTATCAAAACCATTATAGGTAAGATGGGTTTGCTTGAGATGATCCTTGTTATAACCAAATTGTTGGATAAGCCACAAATATGTCACATTAATACCAAAGCCTTCATTAGTTAGAAATTTATTAATGAGGGTGGTATTAATGGCTATTTTAATAAAAATTGGTGAATCATCAACACAAAAAAAATACCATCATTGATCATGTCCTCTTCAAGAAATTCGATGGAAGGCTTGGAAGAAAGACACATAGTTTCAATGGTTTTTACATTTGTAGGTTCAGATTCAATAGAAGGTGGTTCTTAATATATAAAGGATAGATCATCAATTTCTTGTAATCACTACATAAATAACTTTCAATGATAGGTAAAAGTACAAACTAACCCCATAAGTGGAATCTTACAAGGCATAGAGTTGAGTTATTCAAGAAAATTATAATGAGATTTAAAAGAATTAGCATGAGGTTTAGGAGGTAAAGTAGCTTTTGAAGGAATGGATGTGGTTAGAGGTTCAAAAGGAAGAAGTGGTTCCTCATGTACTTTTGAATCTATATTAGTGGTTGTAGTGTCTTTGAGAATTTGTTCTTCTAAATATGGCTTCTTAGGTTTGGTAACAGGATATTTGTGAGCTGACTTACGATGATAATTGACCTTAATAGTGTTAAAATATCAAGAATTATTATACTATTAGTCATAATTAGCATAAATGGCATAAAAATACTTGGTATTTTGTTAATTATTAGTGATAGAAAAAGATTTTTGGTTATTAGAGATAGAATCTTTAGAAACCTATCACTTTTGAGAAGTGATGGTGTACTCTTGACGATGAAGGTTGATCATAGATTCATGATTAAATGAATCACCAAGCATATAGAAGACAAAAAACTTAGTGAGACCTATACAAGATTCATGGGAGTGACCAATGTCTTCATGAAACAAACAAAATTGATTAGGGTCATATAACTTAGGAGGATTGTTAGGATAGGTGAAAGGTCTAGAGGGTGGTAAAAGTTGTTTCATTTATTACACAAAAAGTGGTGTGAGAGAAGATGAAGGGCTATCAAATTTGGTAACTCCAAATTTTATTTGTGGAGTGTTACTAGTGATAGCATTGGTAGATATTTGAAAATATCCTTATAGGAGTTTAGGATTAGGTTCAGATTGCTTCATGAGAAAGTGTTAACATTTATCTTGATCAAGATCTTCATTAATTTGTTGGGGATTAAAGGTTCAAACCTTATATTGAAGAGAAGGGGCCAAATTATTGATAAAGATTTTAAATAAGTTATCATTATTCATGTTACATTTAGCTTTATAGGCAATTGGTTTCCATCATTTGATAAATTCATGAGATGATTTAGTGGGAGATTGCTTAGTATTGATAAAGTGGCTAAGGATTTTTTTGGGAAATCATTGTGTTGAACCTCTTTAACTAAGGGATTAACCAAATCTTCAAGTTAAAAAAAAGAATTTTGGGGTAATTGGTTGTACCATTGTAATACATCCCCAGTGAAGGTTTTTACTAAGAGTTTAGTAGTGGAAAAGGTATTAGTTTGTATCCACTCTTTGTAAAGGTTGCCAAAGGCTTTGAGAAATGAGGCAAGGCCTTTAGTCCCATCATACTTGATAATTGGAGATATGTTACCAATATAAATAGACATAATGAAGGGAGCTAAAGGCTCATTTTGAATAGTTTGAAGCATCTTGTTATTCATTATGGGTTGAGGAATAACATTTCCTAAGGCATATATAAGAGGTGGAGGAATGTAATTGGGATTGGCTTGAGGATGAATAGTCAGAGGCTGATTAGCCATGTAAATAAAATGATGTTGAAGTTTCATCATTTGGTTGGTGTTAGAGTTTTACATTACGTTCATTTATTGGATAACTTGAGTTCTATCAAGAGGTGTGTTGGTGTTGGTAGGAGTACTCCCCAAATTGGTGTTAGAGGGAGGGTTATTATAAGATGGATTATTAGTGGTATTATTGATTAAACTTGTGTCAATTGCTCCCACATTATTTTGAAGGTTTTGAAGATGAGAAGTATCTTGATAAGTATATAAAGGATCAAACCCATCAAATTCATCTTGAGGTGTGATTTTCACCATGTTACAAGTGATGGAAGGAGGGGAATAAGTACCCCAAGAGTGATGGTGCTCTTGGGAGGAAAAGAGAGGAAGAAATGAACATCCCATATAGTATCTAAATGGATTCAAGCTATTCAAGAATATTCTAATAGGATAATTCATGATAAATTTAAGAAAAATGAACAAAATGATAAGAATGATAAATAGGAAAGGTAGAAAACTATACAAAGTTGATAGGGTCAACCTAACACAACAAATAGGGGATAAAAAGTGTACAAGGTTAATTGGGTCAATCTAACATAATGATTAGGGAAAAATAGATAGTCTGTAAGAGACCGTGTTGACATAAATGACTATGTACTGAGACAAGATTTTTTTTTAAGTACTTAAGAAATCAAGAAATGAAAGGAAACACACAATGAATTAGATCAATGAGGTTGATCCAATTGAGGCACATAAGACAAAACCTTGCACCAATGTTGGATAATGCAAACTATACAACATATAATTGAGCAAAGAACAAGCAATAAAATTAGAAATTAAAATCTACGTGGTCAACTTGAATGTTGTTAGATTATTATATTATAGTTTTAAGTGTGATAGGAAGTTCGCTGTAAGCAAGGATGGTTTTAGGATGTTTGGGTTGAAAGGGATATGTATTAGCAATGGTACATGCTTGGTATTAGGTCCTACCTCCTCACTTCATACCATAGTGATAAGGGTGTCAGGTGCTTAGCCAAAATATACCATTAACCACATATTTATACTTGTCTAAAAAACCAAGTTGGCTTCCCCCTTGGTGATGAAATCCAAGTAGGTAGGCCTTGGGTAGACAACTGTTAAAATGTTTTTTAAGATTTTGTGATTTGGTAGTGTGTACATAAAATATAAAATAGTGACAATAAATGGTATATTTAGAATCACATAATTAGACTGTGCGATCTATTCTAAGCATGCAAACAACAAAAAATGAAAGTGTGAGTTAATTACTAGCATATAAGGGTTAATTCCAAATTTGAAACATAGTACAATGTCAATTTAGTCAATAATGTATGTAGATAATAAATAGTAGGGTTGATAGGGCCACCTCTATACTATGAAATCAAAAAGTCTAAAATTAAACTACGTCAACAAAGTTGACCTATCTTTCCAAACCGCACACATAATATAAAACTAAATCAACAAGGTTAACCTAGTTGACTATATAGGGGAAATTTTAAAGATTGAAAAATATGAAAAATTGAATTGTAAAAAATGCTAGAAATGACAAATAAATATATAAAGGAACCTTGATGGGTTGGAGGGTGTAAAAAAGTGAGATTGATGTTGAAGAACCTTGATTTATACTTTCAAATTTTGATACCTTTGTTGACTGGGTCAACCAAGCTTTGTAAAAACCTATTGCTGACATCTTGAAAATGTACAAGGTCAACTATGTTGACCTAGTATGTTGAATATGACATCTAAAAGTGTACTAGGTCAACTAGGTCAACCTATTAGTCTAAACTAGAAGTTTGGAAAACTCACACAAATAGAACATAGTCATTTTGATGTGACTATGTGTCAAACATGTGTACTGTGTCGATACAGTTGACCAAACATTGAAAATATATGAAAAATAAGATGATAAAATAAGTGAATAAAAACCTATAATGGTTAGGTTAACGTTGGGTTCACCAGAATGTATGTATTAAAAAATGTATCATGTCTATAAATCAATCCTAACTTGGAGAATATAGATCATACCATACACTTCCAATTGGGGATACATTTGTTAAGTAGGAACATGACCAATATGGGGATCTTATAGACCTAATTAGAAGATTTATTATCATAATACATAGTTATAGGGAGGGTTCCAAAGCCTCCAGTCTAACACAATCATGCAATAACCCTAAGGGGGTCCTGAGTTTTGATATTTCACCTAAACTAATAACAAGTAAAACAAATCTAATCTAGTGCTCACCAAATCTTGTGGCACAATATGAGGGGTTAGAAACAATCAAAACATATATAAAAGAATCTCAATTAATCTATGTATGAGTAATACCCTAATATATGGAATATGAAGAGTAATATTATTCGAAGCCAATACTTATGCTACTTCTATATACTAAAGAGAGAAACAAAGTTAGAGAATACTTACTTGAATGATGAACCCATAAAGACCTAATCTCTCCATTAGCCAAAGGGGATTTGTAAGAGGTTGTTTTGGTTTTTAAGGATCACTAAAAAAGGCCACAACATCTAAGACTTATCCATAAGACTATATTTTACAAGTAAAAACCCTAAGCTAAGACTCCTCAAGTAGAATGGTAGAAGAGTAGATTATAAATAAGCACGACCAAATAATAAATCTTGATTGCATATTGAAATAAAGATGAAATTATATTGTATATATAGATGGATTTGGCCCTAAACCCTTTTGAAAATCTTGGCTAATAGGGTTAACCCAGTCGACCTAGCCCAATTTTAGATAATTATTCACTAGGTCATGAACTAGTTTAGAAGAAGGCCAAAATAGTTCTTAAGTGAAAATCACCAAAAATTGTACAGGGTTGACCCAATCAACCTAGTGAATCCAAATAATAAAAGGTGATTAAGGTAAGGAAAAGAGGGATGGAAAATGGGAAAAGACTAGAGTGTGAAAAGGAGGAGTAATAACTTAGGGAATGGTTTTTAGGAGTTGGGTGGATTGGTAATAAGTGGAAATAAGTGACAACAATCCTATGAAGCATAAATGGTCTACCCACTGATTTCTTGGTGCACCCTTTAGGGCCTACACTCAGAGAGATTGAGTCTTAATGGGTTCTTACGAGATGTAAAGCTTTATTATTTGATTAAAGTTGAAAATATTATGTGTATACATTAATTAGTAGAGATGTAGTGTTTGTTGAAAAGAGTGGAATCAATCCACCTTCTACATAGGTAAATGATACAAGCAAAAGTCCTATATTTTTTTAGATAGTGATGGTGAAAGTTAAAAGGAATATAGTAAAATAAGACCTCTATCACTACCATCTATAGTTCAGTGTATGCCTAAGTGGTATACAAGTGCTATACGAGATGCTAACTTGAATAGAGTACTAGATACATCCACTTTAAGACCAAGGACTTGAAGCATGAATCAAGAAGAGATTAATATGGGCCTTATGAGTATTGTGCAAGAAACATATGATCCCTCTATAGTAACAAAATCCCTATAGTCTAGACCTTGGAAAGATGTCATAGATGTAGAATATTAGTCACTGATGAAGAATAACACTTGGTAGCTTCTTGATTTCCCACTAGGGAATAATCTTATTAGATGTAAATTGGTCTTTAAGACTAAATAAAAAGAAAATGGAAGTATTGATAAGTACAAGGCAAGGCTTGTTACAAAAGGGTATGCTTAGAAAGAAGGCATTGACTATGATGAGAATTTTGCTCCCATAGCTAAGATAAACACTATCATAATGGTTTTTGTGATGGCTACACAGTTTGGATGGAAAGTCCATCTAATGGAAATAAAAAGTGTATTTCTCAATGGATATTTAAAAGAGGAAGTATACATGACTCAACCTAAAGGATTTGTGGCACCTAATTAGGAACAAAAAGTGTGTAGGCTTATTAAGTCTCTTTATGGGATAAAACAGGATCCCCAATCCTAGTACATCAAGATTGATGAGCATCTCATACAACATGGATTAATTAAGAGTCCATATGATCTTAACTTCTACCTCAAAAAAATGGGGTGAGGTTGTTATAGTGATTGTTTATGTTGATGATCTAGTCATCATTGACAACACAATAAAGATGATTGATGTAACTAAGAATGATCTCAAATGATCATTTGACATGATATATCTCAAGATGCTACATTATTGTCTTGGTTTGGAGTTAAGGTATAAGGAAAATTACATTTTAGTTTCATAGATGAAGTATACCAAGACATTTATTGAGAAATTTAGGATGATGGACTATAAGCCTATTGTAACACCTATATAGACAAGACTTTAGTTTTCTTGTACAGATCCATCACTAGAAGTAAAGGCAACTCTCTATCGGTAGTTGATTGGGAGTTAAATTTACTTGACATATACTTGGACAAATATTAGCTATGCTATCATCTATCTTTCTTGATTCATGCAAGAACCAAAGGTGACACATTGGAAAGTAACAAAGTGGGTATTGAGATACACCATATATGTAATCAGAAATGCATCATGTCTATAAATCAATCTTAGCTCGAAGAAGATAGAGCATACCTGCACTTCTAATTTGGAATATATTTTTTAAGAAAGAGCATGACCAAGATGGGGATCCACTAGACCCTATTAGGGGATCTCTTATCATAATACACTATGTTAAGGAG
Organism: Torreya grandis; assembly: GCA_037957365.1. Classification (NCBI taxonomy): domain Eukaryota; kingdom Viridiplantae; phylum Streptophyta; class Pinopsida; order Cupressales; family Taxaceae; genus Torreya; species Torreya grandis. The sequence continues at coordinate 361,279 of JARHVA010003455.1, read as the reverse complement.
GGTTACATAGCCTCCAGAATAACATAATCATGCAATAACCCCAAGGGGTTCCTAGGTTTTAATATTTCACTTATTCTAATAACAAGAAAGTAAATCTAATCTAGTGCTCACCTAATCTTGTGGTAAAAAGGTGGGGGTTAGAAACAAAACAAACTAAACTGAACATACATAGAAGAAAAATACTCATGTAAATGTATATAGAATCTTAATGCATGGAAGAGAAACACAACTGCATTATCTATCTACTCTTATAAAATAGAAATAAAGTTAGGAGTACTTACTTTTAAAGATGAACCCACTGAACCTCAATATCTCCCTTGGCCAAGGTTATTTTCAATAGATTATTGTGGTATGTAAGGGTAACAAAGATAAATCATATCTAGGCTACATAACCTATCTATGCATCTAAAAGACTTCTCCACAAGACAAGATCCATATCTCCAAAGAAAGTATGGAACCCTGAGATTTATTTCTCAAGTAGAATGGTCAATAAGTATATGTTCATTTTTAATTATTCTTCTTTGACTATCTATTCTTAAATGGTTGGAAATGAACTTGTATATATAGGTAGATCTTACCCTAAATTCTTCTAAATATGTTGACTATACAGGGTTGACCGAGTTGACCCTATATGTTTTTGTGAGAGAATTCAATAGGTCCCAAGCTATGTTAGCCAGAGGGATAACAAGTTATAAAGTGAAAAATACCCCAAAATATTATGAGGTCAAACCAATCAAACCTATATAGTAATTAGAGGCTAAAAATTATACAGGGTCAACTCAGTCAACCTAGTACAACCAACTGTCAAAAGGGGTATAAAGAAAGGAACAGGAGGATAAAGATGTGACAAATGATAGGAATGGGTATAACTAATAAGAATAATCTTAGGGTAAATGTTTTTAGGATAAAAATGTGTAGATGGCAAGGGGAAAAAGGGGCAACAATCTTATGAATCACTAATGGTCTATCCACCCCTTTCCTGGTGTACCCTTTAAGGCATGCACTAAGAGAGATTGAGACTTGATGGGTTCTTGTAAGATTCAAAGTGTTAGTAAGTGATAAAATCTTGAAAATATTATGTTTATATGTATTTCCCACTCAAAGCTCATCACATGTCATGTAAGTTCAACTCGAGATGGTGCTTCAGGAATAGAACATGATAACACATAATGTTGATGCTAAGTAAAGTGATGTAAGTAGAAAATAAGATAAAAGAAAGGACATAATTTTAAAAAAACATACATTTACTTACCTTAGTGTTGTAGATAAATAAGTAGACTACAAGAGAAAGTGAAGGCATCCCATGTGAAGAACACTAGGTGAACCTGTAGAAGTTAGTGCAAAAAAAATCAATTTTTTTAGAATATAGGCATATGATAGTGGAAATGATTCTCTATGTCATCGTAATTCCAATGAATTTTATGGTTAAAAAAATATATGAATATAAACAAATATATAATCAAAATAAGGAATCTACATGAAAATAATTGAAAATTTTGAATTACTAAAAAGTGTTTTTAAATAGGGAGAAAGAGAAGTCATTTGTTATTTTGACTTGTGAAAGATAGAAAAAAGAGCTTTGAGAGACCAAATGAGCTAGGATGGTGAGGAAACAATAGGATAGATGAGGAAGATCTCTAGGAGTGGCATCGGGTGTAGGATAGGTAGGCCACTATGAATCTTAAGCCAATTTTTGAGTATTTTATTTATTTTAGTGTATTTTTAGTTATTTTGAATTTTAAGCATATCTAAATGTCAAAAAGAAACCAATTTAGATTCTACAAGTAGGAAAAAGCAAGATGAGAAATGGGTTTGAAGGATTTAGAGATAAAACTACTAGAAGGCACATTTTTAAAGAAAATGCAAGGGGTCAGTAGTAAAAAACAATTGGGTCAACCTAGTTAACCTAGTAGGCTGAAAATGTTCAAAATCAACACTACTAACCTAGTAGGTATGTACTGACCTTGTATATTTTAAAGACTACCAACCTAGTATAGTTTTGCCAACTGATATAAAAAATATAGAATGACAATGCAGTACTAAGGAAGGGAAATTAGAGGGTTAACTTAGATTTTTAAGTTAACCAAGTCAAAAAATAGGGAAATTTTGGTCAACCTAGTTTGACCAAGAAACCAAAATAGTATGAAAAATCATGCAAATGGCCAAAATAAGGCTAGAATGGCCTAAAATGACCAAGTAAGCTAAAAATAGGTTCAAATGAATAAATTAAAATAATATTGGCTTGTTTTTTATTAAAATTATAGAAATTTTTTATTTTAATTATATATGGCATGGAGGATCTAATACATATTTTGTTTTTTCTTGATTATAGGGATGATAGAGGTTATGGAAATTGGTGTATGCATCATGTTTACCATATTTATTAGATCATTTATTGATTGGAGATTGGGCTAAACTAGTATCTATAGGCCTAGGTAGGATACCTAAAATTTGTAGGATTCCCTTGAGTGTTGATTTGTTAATCATGTTCTTGGGATGCTAGGAATGACTGATTAACACCTTTAGGTAGGAGGTGGATGGGGACACAATAGAGGTATCTATCAATCTATAAGATGTTCATGCCATCCCAGGGCTTTCGATAGTAGTATCACCTATGACTACAGGGATACCATATATCATTAAGGAAATGAGAGCCTTAACCATATAGGCTATAGGCTTGAAGATGATTCTAGAAGGGTGGAGAGTCATCATGTTTGACATATATACATAATAGGTTCTATATATTTATAAAGCTATGATAGTACTTGTGACATAGAAAGTGCTATGTGAGAAGTTAGATGACAAAGTACCATTATTTATGGTAGCCTTGAGTAGGATAATATTAGAGGAGAGAGTATTATATGATCTCAGGTTTGTAATTTAGGTCCAATTCATATATGCTATGTATGAAGTGTTGATTAGAGGGTAGAAGTCAATAAGATTGATCATATTACTGATGGCATGGACATATGAGAGGTTTACCATATATCAACCATTTGGGTTTCCCCATGTAGTCAATGATAGGTCACCTTAGGTACAAATATGGAGAGAGGACCAGGTAGAATAGGTCATGCCCTACATGATAAAACTATAGATGGTGAGATGCATAGACATAGTATTGTAGCCATATGAGCACATATAAACTACATGACCTAGATAGGACACAATTACACCAGCTATAAAAAGGATGGAGGTGATAGGGCACTAAACCTAGTGGATGGAGCCACATTTGGTGGCATAGGTACTAGGATAGATGGGCTTGCCTCATCTAGTGGCATCGATATTAATCCTTGAGCCTTGGGATTGGTATGTGAAAGAACTATAAAGGAAGAGAGGACTAGGGACACCAATGGTGAGGTTGATGCTTAGACCATGTCATGAGTGACCATGGAATGGTTAAGAATGACATGGAATAGAGTAGGAGGATATTAGTGTAGAGGTGGTAAATTTAGAGGTACCACCACTAGCTCTACAATGAGAGGAACAATGGCTACTGAGGACATGACATCGATGGAGGTAAAATGAGAAGGAGATAGATGAGACTATCACCATCTTAAATGACCCAATAGGTGAGTCAAGGGAGAGCTAAATGATTGAGAAGCCACTTAGGCATAGGCTGAGGTAGACTCAAGCTATGATGATAAGATTTGTATTTAGGAGATGACCTATAAAAGATGTGCTAGGAGGCTACACATATAGAAAGACTATGTTTGAAGGTCACATGGTTGGTGAGAACATAGTAGCCATACATAGATAGGTAAATTATTACTTAAGTTTTTATTATTTTGAAAATAGAGTAGAGATGGATAGATATTTTGAGATATAATAGTGACCTAATATTTATCTAGTGTGATTTTATAGGCATAATAGAGGATAATGAGGAGAGATGGGGGTCCCTTGTGAGGGGAGCACTCTATGATGTCCTAGATGAGGTCTTGATGTCGTTTGACCCTACTACATTAGAGGACCCTAGCATACCATTTGCCCCATCTTAGGTGAGCTGGTTCAGATTAACCAGAGAGGTAGTGAGGTAGATATGAGCATAAAGAGAAGATGTAACCACTAAAATAGATGGGTATAAGAGATATATAAGCATGTCAGGCCCTAATAAAGGAGAGAGTTGTCTATCTAGGCTAAAATGATGTAGATGACATAGGCACATACATTGACCCTGACCCATATGACATAGGTGTAGGAGTAAGAGAGAGTGACACACATGGTGACCTTATCCCAGTTGGTGCAAGTAAAAGAATAGGTGACACATCTAGAGGGATAGGTGGATGGATTGAGATATTGAACAACCTCATTACAACATTTTATGTAGAGGGGTTAGACTGAGGCATCAATAGGTAGTGTGTCTAGGCCATGAGATAAATGGGATAGGACCCAACCATAGAGTAGGAGTATTGTATATAGTTGTATTTTTTATGTCAGAACTCATGATATATGGTTGTATTTATGATGCGGATGACATAGGAATATTGATGTTTATTATGTATGTTATTATTATCATGGTTGTGATTGTGGATGGTTTGGATATATTTCTTTCTAGCCCATGTATTTAGTTGTTTGTTGTATATGATAAAGGAAATGTATGAGATGTGCTTTATTTTCTAGAATTATATAGAACACATGCATAGTTAAAAATAAATGGGTAAAAATTACTTGGTAAAGTATAATCAATCAAAAATGTAATACACACTATTTTAAGTTAGGGAATGTGTAATAACAAGAAATCATTAAGTATAAAGAACCAAAAGAATGGTAAAACAAAATGGTAAAAAGGGATTTGTTTTAAGACCAAGAAAAAGATTTTTGCACTGGATTAAAACAAGTAAAATCATGCTAAATCATGCTGGAAAATATGAAAATAATGTAATAAAATATAATGTATGTAAAAGAGAATAAATGGTATAAAAAAAAATCAATTAAGTCAATCAATCATACTATATCATGTTGGGAAGTTTAAGATTAAAAAAAAATTGGAAAAAGGTTTGGTTTGTAATTTGTCATACTAATTCAAGTTGGGAAGTATGAAAAATTCAAGAAATGGTTGGATTCTTACACGCACTCAAAAAATAAGAAGATAAAATAAAAAAAATTGAATTAAGCATAAAACATACTAAATCAAGCTGGGAAGCATGCCAATGATGTGTAACTTCATAATAGATCACATCTTATCTCATATTTAACACATGTAATTTTTTTATGACTTTTATTATTGGAAAAATTTGTGAGGAGGGCCAGTTCCTATCCATGGTCTTACATGACAACTCCAAAAAGAGAACACTACTGGGGTGGAATAATCAAGATAATTGGGTAAAAAAGGATATGAGAAATAGGAAGGTGCTATTATGGTAATTTGAGATGAACATTGGGTCCTATCCATAGTATTACAAAGCAAATAATAAATGAAATCCCAAGGGGAGTGATCATTAATCAAATCAATATTACTCAAGAGGAAATATGAGGGATACAAAGAATGTAAAAATCAAGACTTAGGCATCTTATGAGAAGACTTTAGGAAGCAAAAGGCATACTAAGGACATGAGAAGACATTAAGTTCCTAGTGACCATCAATGTACAAAGGAAACCTGTTCAATATAGACATAAAGATTTATAGGCAAATAAGTGTGTTACTAAGATCAACTCATGAAGGTATATTGGTACAAGGAAAAGTAAAATGAACCTCCCTTCCCATGACATGTTCCCTATTATTTAGGACCTCTTATAGAGCCGTTGGTCTACTACGAAGATTGGGTAGTTGTGTGAGAAATTAGGTAGCACTAAAATATTTTTTTATTCTCCTCTTTTAATATACTACATAACACACCCCAAAGGACCTTGACTCTATTGTGAGGCCAACTGTGGAGTTTGAGATTTGACTAGAAGAAGGATATGTGTTTTGAATCATGTCTTTTAGTGTGGTTTGACTTTTAAAAATATTTTTACCTTTTATATAATTAACTTTTTGTTTAAAATGATTTGGCTTTTAAATTTTTATGGATTTTGATGATTTCTCCTCCAGACGGATTTGGAATGACCAATCATGAGAGATGTAGTGATAAACATGAAATGAGCTTTAGGCTAAGGCTAAAGGAAGCTAAGTAACCAAAGACAAAGATGGACTAGAATACTTAGGCTTAACAATGAAACAACATGTGATATCAAGTGTCAACCATGTATATGCTTAGTTTATGGAAAGGAAATAAAGGGAAATAAGGAAATACAAAGTGGACTGGTATAAGGAAAGTATAATGAGATACATTATTTACTAATTGATCAGTTATTCAAATAACAAGAAGTAAATCTAATATAGTGCTCACCAAATATGGTGACCCAAAAGTGGGGTTTAGAAATAAAACAAACTAAACTAAACATACATAGAAGACAAATACTCATGTCAATGTATACAAAATCTTAATGCATGGAAGAGAAGCATAGTTGCATTATCTATCTACTCTTACAAAGGAGAAATAAAGTTAGGAATACTTACCTTTTCATGAACCCACTAAGACTCAATATCTCCCTTGGCCAAGGTGATTCAAAAGATATTGTTGTGGTATGCAAGGGTGAAAAAGACAAATCAGGTCTAGGCTACACAACCTATCTATGCATCCAAAAGATTTCTCTGTAAGACAAGATCCATATCTCTAAAGAAAGTATGGAATCCTAATATTTATTCCTCAAATATAATGGTCAATAATCAGATGTTCATTTGTACTTATTATGATTCTTCTTCTCTATTCTCAAATGGTTAGAAATGAACTTGTATATATAGGTAGATCTTACCCTAAATCCTTTTTAATATGTCGACTATATGGGGTTGACCCAATAGACCCTGTATGCTTTTAGGAGATAATTCACTAGGTCTTGAGTTAACATCAGCCAAAGGGATAACAAACTCCAAAGTGAAAAACACCCCAAAATAATATAAGGTCAAACTATTTAACCTTGTATAATAATCAAAGGCTAAAAACTATATAGGGTTGACCCAGTTGACTTAGTATAACCAACTGTCAAAAGGGGGATAAGGTAAGGAATATGATGATAAATATGTGACAAATGATTGGAATGGATGAAAATGAGAAGAATAAGATTATGGTAAATGGTTTTAAGAGATAAGTGTGTAGATGACAAGTGGAAAAAGGGACAACAATCTTGTGAAGCACTAATGGTCTACCCACCCCTTTCCCGGTATACCCCTTAAGGCATGCACTCAGAGAGATTAAGACTCGATAGGTTCCTATACGATACAAAGTGTTAGTAAGTGATAAAAGTTTGAAAATATTATATGTATACACATCATATGTATAGTTGAGTATGTCTTAGAGTACATGAAGAATGATAAGTTCTTCTTGATAGGATACATGGATGCAAATCATGTAACTTCAACTAATGATAGTGTTGGTTGAATATTTTGTCGATCAACATACTGATAAACAAAATAGGTCTGATCAGCCAAAGTAGGAAGATTGGTCATCCAAATGTGTAGATTTACCACATCAAAAGGGGACTAATCTCTCATCTCATCAAGGGGAGGTTCCCTATGGATTTGCTATATATATATATATATAGAAAATAATACTCAAGGGTAGGATAAACCATCCATCTCTCTTTTTTCAGAGATGATGTGTGTAGATCAAAGGAAAAACTCAAGGGAAATGACATAAAGCACTCCTCTTCTTTCAGAAGTACTATTCAACAAACCACAAGAATACTCCTAGTAGCAAATGCAAAAAGTAACCAAGGACATAATAACCAAAAAATTGAGATGTAGCACAAAGTCTCCACCTGAATTGCCCAAGAGTGAGATATAAAGGACAATGAGGGCACAAAAGTCATCCCAAGGTCCTTTACATAGAAATGAAAAGAAAACACACTGAAAGGCAATTATGGGGGCACAAAGTCTCTCCACAGTTGACTTCAGGACACCTTCTTGACTACTTTCACTAATTCTACTTGTTGAATTAAAGGAATAGAAAATATATTTAAGGAAAAAGACATAAGAACAGTTTCCCAAACAACAAAGATATCACAACACAAAGTCTGAAAAGTCACTTGCTTTCTTATTCCAATAACAAAATATGATCAATAATCTGAGCTCAAAGTCTTAGTAATGCCTTTCAATTTTGGTAGAGTTTCATTTTTGATTGTCAAATAGAGATTCCTTTACACTAACAGGAGAGTCCCTTATATAGCCTCTTTAAGATGGACTTGGGAATAGTAACACATCAGATTGCATCAAACTTTGTTAAGAAGACAGGCTGGAATTTAGGGGCATCTACCCATTTATTTTTCTTAATGCAAAGAAACAAGTCACGCTATTGAAAGTTTGCCGCTTTTAATGTCCACTTGGTGATCTGATCCTTCTTCAATATTCCTTCTTTTATGGTTAATTAAATTAGGTCTTGGATTCAATTTGATGCTCTATTCCTTAGTCTCTTCCTACTAGTCTTGGCCTTAAAACCTTTGAATGCATTTAGGTCTGTGCTTTACAAGGATCAACAGCTATTTCATTGTCACAACTTTGACATCCACAGGCACGTCACTACATTTTCAATGGCTAGTTCGCTATTCTTGAATTTGATGTCTTTAGGTGCATCACCCCTCTTTGAATTTCCTATTTTGCATCCTCCTGAAGTGAAGGTGACCCTTCAACTTTGAGGGAGTGTCCTTTAAGTTGGCAGTCAAGAGTCCCCTGCAAGGGAACCTACCCTTTGGGTTCCTTCAACGGCCTTTTCTTTGGAGTCTCTCACGGACATTTCCCACAGATATTTTCCTCGGACAATTCCTGTGGACAAAAAGTCCACGGACATTTTCCTACAGATAAAAGGTCTATGGAAATTTTCTCACAGACAAAAGGTCTACAAAAATTATTTTGATTGATTTGTCTTTGCCTTTGGAAATTCCTTCAGGCTTTTTCCACTCACGGCTTCTTTCCTAAATTCCTTCAGACTTTTAAGGAATTATGCCTTAGTCTTTTTTAACTACCTTAAACAAAAATATGAAAGAATTTACCTTTGCAGCTTCCTTGAAAATGACCCTTCTGAAGGGTGCTTTTGTCGACCAAGTGCCCTCCGTAAAGGCATTTGTCCTTTGGGTGGCTCTCTTGAACTTTTACATTGAATTGCTCCTTTGAACCAACCATTGGACCGAGATTTGAACCATGCTTTGAACCAAAATGATGATCCCTTTGATTGAACCAAGTGGATGAACCAAGCTTTGAACCAAGTGGATGAACCAAGCTTTGAACCAAAATGGTTCAAGCCAATGAACCAACTGAGTGAACTGACTGAATGAATTGACTGAATGAACTGAAGCATTGAACCAACCATTGATCCAAGCTTTGGTTCAATGGTTCAAACAAAGCCTTTGAACCAAACTGATGGTTTAAGCCAATTAAACTGATTGATGAACTTTGCTGATTGAACTTCACAGTTGTGTTGAGAACTTTTGAACCTATTGAGCCAAATGCGTTGAACCTATTGAACCTTGAACCTATTTGTAGAAGACTTTTGAACCTAAAAGTGGTTGATTTCTTACTGCTGATGCTTGTCAATGGACTCTTTTGATTGAACCAAGGTGCTGAAATAATCCCAAAAATGACTAAGTGTTGGAAACTGATTCTTTTGATTGAACCCACCTATAGAAGCCTTTAAACCTATAGAAATGAACCTGCTTGCAGAGTTCATAGAAACCAAGTCCGTAGTTTTCTCTAACCTTGAAAGAGTCTATAGAAATCAACCTATGAAGCCCATTGAACTTGGCATGTAGAGTCTGTAGATTTTCTTTTCCTGCAGAGTCTGTAGATTTTCTTTTCTTGCAGAGTCCATAGATTTCTCTTCCTATAGAGTCCATAAATTCAAGCCTACAGAGTCCATAGATTTTTAAGAAGCTTGAAAAATGAGGATTTTGAATACCCATGACAAATTTTGAAAAGGGAAGAGACAATTCTGGTCTGTAGGACCAAAATAGTTTAAATGTAGTCTCAAAAATGAGTGATATTTTTGGGGAACAACAGCTGGCTCCAGTTGGGGAACTTATATCAATTGTAAAAAAGGATTTAAGGGAGTAGAATCCAGAATCTCCAGTTCCTTGAAGTATGCCATTGGGCTATGGAGTCATGCTACCCAGAAATGGAAGGCATCAAAAAAGAAACAAACAAAATAAAATAGAATTAAAAACTATACAAATATACATATATACAGATGCAATAATCTGATACTTCAAGAGTTGAAGTGTTTCAGATGCTGCTTCTTGAGAAATAGTGAAAATAGTGCTCTATCTTAATAAACCAACAAGAAGACATTTTATCCCTAAAAACGATGAGGAGCGAATGGAACTCTCCACCAGGAAACCAATTTTTTACATCTTCCTCTTGGCCTTTTCTTCTTCTTGCTCCATGGTAGGATGTGGTCTTCAAACTAAAAACCATAACTCCTTGCTCTCTCTATGAGAGTTCCTTTTCCTAACTTTGAAATATAGTAGTATGGTCCAACACTATAGCTTGATGTTCTACTGGTCTAGTCTAGCACATGATTGGATTGTCCACATCAAACTCCTGACAAACCATCAGCTCAACATCTCCTTTAGTGTGAAGGAGTTTGATCTCTTCATCTTGAGCAGTCTTTAATTTGAGTAATAGAGATCCACATCTAGCTATGTTGTTGGTGTTGCTAACTTGCAAATTACATGAAGGAAAAATATATCCTTGAGGATATATCAACATAGTTTCGACTCCATCATTGGTGGAAGAATTGCTGCCATTGGATTTTAGGATCCCAGCATCATCAGAAGTTGATCTCCTATTAGATTTCTCTTCATTAGAGATGGAAGATCCTTCCTTATTTGTATTGTGCCCTACCAATTCTCCTAATGTCTTGTTTGGATCAATTCTTGGATTGTCAGCTATAAGACTTTCATCTGTGAAAACATGAACATCCTCTATGGTCAAGACATAATTACCCCTGCCTAAAGACTCAAATAGAATTTGTGCTGTAGGGGCTGATGTTTGGGTGACCACATATTTTGCCTCCTTTTTAGGGAGAAATCTCTTAATTATGCCTTGGACAGGGATCCTTGGTTCAGATAGGTCCATGCTTAGTTCTCCTCCCATGTCCTTACAAAAATTTCATCCAAGCAAAATACCATAGGATGCTGGGACATCAGCCACCAAGACAGTCATCTTGATTCTCTTGTCTGAAAAGGCTACAAATGCAAATTGGGCATCTTTGATTTTCCCCAGTAGTGGTACTTGCATGTTCTCCATGGAGAAACATCTCCCAAATGTCTTGGTCAATGTGAGGCCTAGATACTTAGCTACTTTATCAGGCATGACATTGTTAGATTCCCTAGAATTAATGATGCAATTGTTGAGCTGATAACCATTTATCAATAAGAAAACATAGAAAGGTTTTATTTTCCTAGGGGAAACTGGAGGAGTAATGACAAGATTATTTGGAATGGGCATGTTCTTTGGAGAATCAAGAATTATTTTCTTAACCTCTTGTCTTAAAGAGATGGTTTGGTTCTTGACACATTGGACCAACCTATCTAATTGATCAAGATTAGACTGCAAATATTCAAATTCAGACATTTGTATTTTTGTATTTTTGACATGATCGATTATGTCAAATGGCTAAATTGAGCTGGGTATAGAGGAAGGTATCTCAACCTTTTGAGTTTTAGGAGGGATGGGAGGAGGGCTAGTTTACAAAATTAAAGTAGAAGGTGAAGGTGAAATTGATGTACTTACATTTTGGGTGATCATCGAATCCTTTGACTGGAAAGGTAGAGTGGTTCCACGCTTAGCAATTGTAATTGCTAGTTGAGGTTTCTCCTCTATCTTCCCTTTATCAACTTATTGGACTGATTGGTTCTTGGACCTGGTAAACACTACATATGATCCATCAATAGGTTCTACTTTCCTTCTGGGTTCATCTTGGTAGTTCAGGAAACCAATGTGGGAGTCACCAACTGATTCTTCTTGATTTTCTATAAGGAGATCAGTGTCATTTTCTTGATTCAATTTAGGCTGGAAAGAGAACTCTGATTCTAGTTCAAGATATCTCATTGCTAAATTGGTTGGAGGAGCTTCTAGGGCAAGTTTCCCTTATGGAAGAGGAAGATGATTTTGTTGCCATTGATTCTTGGCAACATTGCCCTAATATGAATGATTTGGGAATGTCCTTCTTGGCATATCTCTATATGAAGGAGCAAAAGATATTCCTTGTGCCATTTTCTTTTTTAGAGCAAGTAACTCATTTGCCAACTTTTGTACCATTGGATCTATGGTGCTTGTAGATGCATATTCAGAAGATGATGAAGGTCTATTTGTATTTGGATCTCTTCTTATCTTCCTTACTAAGATGAGATCATCTTCTACCTCAATGGCCAAATGTTGAGCTATAACAAGATCTATTTGACCAACACGTCTCAAGAGAAAACTTACTTTAGGTAACTGAGAATTAATGAAGAAGCATTTGAGATTCTCAGTTGTAGGTTGAGCAATTACAGGAATTTTATTCCTTAGTTTGTCAAGTTTGGATATGAAATCCCTTATTGGTTCATGAGGCTATTTATTCATTTATATAAGTTGAGCTAGAAGTGCATGTGCATCTTCTGCAAGTTTGAATCTGGCTTCAAACTTATCTTTGAGGGTATTCCAATTAGTTACTGACTGAGCCTGTAGATGATAAAACTAATCTGTAGTAGCACCTTGTAATGTTTCTACAAATAGCCTGACTGCTACAACTTCAAATTCTACTCCAATTATGCCACAGGCTATGCTGAAGGCTGCAATGTGTTCATCAGGATGAACTTTCCCATCACCATAGAATTTGGGGAAATTCTTCCTTGAGCTACATGGAAGCTCATGTAGAGGTGGAGTAAGATTGAGAGGACCAAAAACATTAACCTAGGGGCCTTAAACTGCCATTATAGGATTATGAAAAGGAGGAATAAAAAATCTCAGAAGGGTAATTATTGGCAAAGCTTTATTAACAGTAGAAGTGGATCCTTCATCTGGAAATGGAGATCTGACCTTAGTAGGAGAAAAGCTCTTGGTTCGTTGGAGATGAGATGGTGAAGGAAACAAATCAAAATCACTTTATTGTACTAACTCAAATACAGGGTCAATGATACCTTTAGCCCTTTGGCTTTGTGTATACCTTGAATCTACTAGATTGTGAAACAAAAATGAAAAAGAATTGACCTTGCTTTAGTTTAAAGCTTGAGGCTTTAAACTGTGCACTCTTTCCCAACAGCTCTGGTTTTATAGACCAAATAAAATAATAGAGGTGGAGGAAGAAGGTAAGGCTATAAATGGATAATGGGTAAGATAAGTAACAGAGTCACCAAAGTCTATTATGGATAAGGGTTATAATGATAATGGGTTATATCCCTAGTAGATTCACCAAAAACTGTTGGTTAAATATTTTGTCAATCGGCATACTGATAAACAAAATAGGTTTGATCAGCCAAAGTAGGAAGATTGGTCATCCAAATGTGTAGGTTTACCACATCAAAAGGGGACTAATCTCTCCTCTCATTAAGGGGAGGTTCCCTATGGATATGTTATATATATATAAATAGAAAATAATAGTCAAGGGTAGGATAAACCATCCATCTCTCTTTTTCAGAGATGATGCGTGTAGATCAAAGGAAAAACTCAAGGGAAATGACATAAATCACTCCTCTTCTTTTAAATGTACTATTTAGAAAACCACAAGAATACTCTTGGTAGTAAATGTAAAAAGTAACCAAGGATGTAGTAACCAACAAATTGATATGTAGCATAAAGTCTCCACCTAAATTACCCAAGAGTGAGATACGAAGGACAATGAGGGCACAAAGTCATCCCAAGGTCCTTTACACAAAAATGAAAAAAACACACTGAAAGGCAATTATGGGGGCACAAAGTCTCTCCATAGTTAACTTTAGGACACCTTCCTGACTACTTTCACTAATTCTGCTGGTTGAATTAAAGGAACATAAAATATATTTAAGGAAAAAGACATAAGAAAAGTTTCCCCAACAACAAAGATATCACAGCACAAAGTCTAAAAAGTCACTTGCTTTCTTATTCCAATAACAAAATATGATCAACAATCTGAGCTCAAAGTCTTAGTAATGCCTTTCAATTTGGGTATATTTTCATTTCTGATTGTCAAAAAGAGATTCCTTTACACTAACAAGAGAGTCCCTTATATAGCATCTTCAAGACGGACTTGGGAATAGTAGCACATCAGATTGCATCAAACTTTGTTAAGAAGACATGCTAGAATTTAGGGGCATCTACCCATTTGTTTTTCTTAATGTAGTGAAACAAGTCATGCTATTGAAAGTTTTCCTCTTTTAATGTCCACCTGGCAATCTAATCCTTCTTCATCATTCTTTCTTTTATGGTTAATTAAATTGGGTCTTGGATTTAATTTGATGCTTTGTTCCTTAGTCACTTCTTGCTAGTCTTGGCCTTAAAACCTTTGAATGCATTTGGGTCTGCACTTTACAAGGATCAACGGATATTTCATTGTCACAACTTTAACGTCTATGGGCACGTCACTATGTTTTCAATGGCTAGTTTGCTATTTTTGAATTTGACGTCTTCGGGTGCGTCGCCCCTTGGTCCTCCTTTAGCTTTCCTATTTTGTGTCCTCCCAAAGGGAAGGTGACCCTTTAGTTTTGGGGCAGTGTCCTTTAAGTTGGTAGCTGAGAGTCCCCTGCAAGGGCACCTACCCTTCAGGGTCCTTTAGCGGCCTTTTCTTTGGAGTCTCTCATGGACATTTCCCACAGATATTTCCTGTAGACAATTCCCGTGAACAAAAAGTTTGTGGAAATTTTCCCATGGACAAAAAGTCCATGGAAATTTTCTCATGAACAAAAAGTTTGTAGAAATTATTCCGATCGATTTGTCTTTGCCTTTGGAAATTCCTTCAGGGTTTTTCTGCCCACGGCTTCTTTCCTGAATTCCTTCAGACTTTTTGTCTGAAGGAATTCCTTTAGATAAAAAGTCTAAAGGAATAATGCCTTCGTCTTTTTTAACTACCTTAAACAAAAATATGAAAGAATTTACCTTTGTGGCTTCCTTGAAAATGACCCTTCTGAAGGGTGCTTTTGTCAACCAAGTGCCCTCCACAAGGGCACTTGTCCTTTGAGAGGCTCTCTTGAACTTTTGTATTGAACTACTTCTTTGAACCAACCGTTGAACCTAGCTTTGAACTAAAATGATGATCCCTTTGATTGAACCAAGTAGATGAACCAAGCTTTGAACCAAGTGGATGAACCAAGCTTTGAACCAAAATGGTTCAAGCTGATGAACTGACTGAGTGAACTAACTAAATGAACCAAAACATTGAACCAATTGTTGAACCAAGCTTTGGTTCAATGGTTCAAATGAAGCCTTTGAACCAAGCTAATGGTTCAAGCTGATTGAATCGATTGATGAACTTTGCTGATTGAACTTCACAATTATGTTGAGAGCTTTTGAACCTATTGAGCCAAATGCATTGAACCTATTGAACCTTGACCCCATTTTTAGAAGACTTTTGAACCTAGAAGAAGTTGAACTCTTACTGCTGATGCTTGATGATGAACTCTTTTGATTGAACCAAGGCATTGAAACAATCCCAAAAATGACTAAGTGTTGGAAATTGATTCTTTTGATTAAACCCACCTGTAGAAGCCTTTGGACATGTAGAAATGAACTTTCTTGAAGATTTCATAGAAACCAAGTCCGTAGTTTTCTCTAACCTTGAAAGAGTCCATAGAAATCAACCTGTGAAGCCTGTTGAACTTGGCTTACAGAGTCTGTAGATTTTCTTTTCCTATAGAGTCTGTAGATTTCTCTTCCTGCAGAGTCCATAGATTCAAGCCTGCAGAGTTCGTAGATTTTTGAGAAGCTTGAAAAATGAAGAATTTGAATGCCCAGGACAAATTTCAAAAAGGGAAAAGACAATTTTGGTCTGTAGGACCAAAATAGTTCAAATGTTGTCCCAAAAATGAGTGATATTTTTGGGGAACAACAGACAGGAAATCCACTTTTGGATTTGTGTTCTTTCTAGGATTTGGTTTAATTTCATGGGGAAGTAAGAAGTAGAATTATGTTTGTATATATTTTAAAGATGCAAAATATCATGCTATAATAGGAGCTATCTATAAAGCAATATCGATATGTTATATTCTTTCAGGACCTAGAGTTCTATAAACTCAGCCTATAGTTTTGAATTGTGGAAATCAAGGTGTTTTACATCTTGTTCACAATCCAATATTTCATGAGATAACCAAGCACATAGAGTTTAAAATTCATTTTATACATGAATATGTTCAGTAGCATAACATACAGCTCTATTATTACTCCACTTAGGATCAGTGTGTAGATGTCTTCATGAAGTGACTCACACATGATAAGTTTGAGGCATTCAAAAATTCTCTCTTCTTGTCTTTAGGCTATGATCAATTAAGGGGGGAGTTTAGAATAATTAATTTATCATATATATTTATAATAAATGTCTCAAGGTGATTTACACCTTTGATTGACATAAGTTAGTTAGATGGAGTATTTATTATGTGTGATTTATTAGTGTGAGTCATAATATCTTATAGATTAGGAGATCTAATCTCAATTTGTATTGTATAAACAAGCACATCTTGTAGTGATTTTGATAATGCAATTCTATTTTGAATTTCATCACAATGGGAAATGTGTGATAAAAAAAGATGACTAAGTATAATAAACTAAAAATTGGTAAACAAGAGGACAAAAAGTCTTTACACCATGAAAAAATATTAGCACTAAATTAAAACAAGTAAAATCACACTAAATTACATTGAGAAGTATGAAAATAATGTAATAAAATTCAAATAATGTGAAATAACAATGATATTAAAACAAATCAATTAAGTCAATCAATCATACTAAATCATGTTGGGAAGTATAAAAGAGAATCAAAATTGGTGAAGATGGTTTTAAATTAATCACACTAAATCAAGTTGGGAAGTATGATAAACTTAAGAAAAATGGTTAGATTCTTACATGCAATTAGAAAATAAGAGGATGAAAGTCAATGATTAATTAATTAATCATAAAACATACTAAATAAAAATATGAATCATGTCAATGACATGTATCTCATAATCAATCACATCTTGTCTCATATTTGACATGTAATTTTATTGTGACTTGGATATTAGAAAATTTTGTGAGGAAGGCCATATCCTATCCATGGTCTTACACTACAACTCACAAAGGTAACACCAATGAGGTGGAAATAATGTTAAAATATGGTAAAAGTATCTATTTAAAATGGTAATGTGAAAATTTTGGTAATTGTGAGGAAGGCTAGGTCCTATCCATGGTCTTATACTATAACTCACAAATAGAATCCCTAGGGGGAGTGATCAATGAACAAAGTAATATTTATCAAGGGAAATCTTAGGGTTTTAGAGAGTGTAAAAGGGAATTTAGTAATCATAACTTAGTCATATTATGAGAAGACCTTAGGAAACATAAGGAACACTAAGGACATGAAAAGACACTAAGTGACTAGTAACCATCAATATACAAAGGATACATGTTTGCTATAGGTATAAAGTTGAGTAGGAAAATAAGAGTAGTATTAAGATCAACTCATGTTGGTAGTTTTGAATAATAAAATTAAAATATACCTACCTTCCCATGATGTGTTATTTATTCCTCAGTACCTCTTACAGAGTCATCAATCTACTGCAAAGATTGGGTTGCATGAAAAAGTAGGTAGAACTAAAATATATTTTTTATTATCCTTTTCTAATCTAATGGTATAACACACCCAAATGGACCTTGGATCTATTGTGAGGCAAGATATGGAGTTCTAGATTTGATTATAAAGATAATTTGTTCTTAGAATCACATCTTTTAGTGTGATTTGACTTTTGGAATTTTTGAATGTTGCCTTTTAGATCATTGCCTTCTGTTAAATGATTTAACTTTTGAATATGTTATGGATTTTAATATTCCTCCTCCATATGGAATTGGAATTAACAATCATGAAAGATAAAGTGATGCATATGAATTAACTTTTAGGCTTAGGCTAAAGAAATCTAAGTATCAAAAGATATGACTGACTAGAAAGCTTAGGCTTAACTATGGACCAACATGTTATCTCAAGTCTCAACCATGTGTATGCTTAGTTTGTAAAAGGAAATGAAGGGAAAGAATGGAGATCCAAAGTGTACCAATAAAAGGAGAGTATCATGAGATGACTTTTTTTCTAACTGATCATATGGTAAATGAGGAATGACTAAAGGGAACAAGGTTTGTATAACCAAGTCACAATGAGAATTATTTGTGTTTATAGAGATAAGATATCAAAAAATCATGAAAAAGAACAAGGTAGCCATAAGAAATGAACTCAAGAAGAAAAAGTATGTAATTATGAAAAATAATCCATAAAGATAATAATGACAACATAAATAACATGTAATGCAAAAAAAAAGTCACCATGTAAGATACATAAGAATTTGACACACTGTCAAATGATATAAAAATAGAGAAATGTAAAGCTGGAGAACATGTCCAATCCAAATGAAGAAATAAATGTAAAAAAACCATAATTATGTTCATAAGTATTATTATATTTATCCACACACATTATCCATAACATTTGATAAGTCTATATGATATTGAATACAAATTACAGCCAAAGTCTCATCAATTTTTAGAGAAAGTTGAGAAAATACTTCATGTCAAATCTCCTCGATAGAAAATATAGGAATGATGAAAGGATCATGCTAATGGGGGATATTATGTATGGGTTACTCAATAAAATATATGGGAGTGGATTCTATGGGAGATAAAGGGGTCACTAGTGGGTAAAGTTCCATTAGTGAAGGAGGCACTAGTGGAGAGGGATCCATAGGTGAGGGAAGGTCCATAGGTGAGGGACTCATAGGTAGAGATAGAACCATAGGAGGTGGGGCCATAGGGGAAGAAGGGTTAACCTTCTTGTCAAGGTGACCTATGGGAGGAAGGGTATAAATTATAAGAATGGTTATGAGGTGATCTTTGAGATGCTACTAAAGGATGTGGTAGTGTGAAGTGTACCACATTAGTGCTAGAGATAGTATATCTCTTGATATTTGTGAAGATAGTCAAGTAACACTTTTGGGGGAGGTATAGCCTTATCTATGGGATAAAAAGTGGTGAGATGTAAGGTGTTGATACATTTCCACAACTTATGGTAATGTGTGGATGAATGATCATTTATGCCATGGAAGCAAAAAATATGCTTATGGGTAGACTTGGTATGTGTACTCATAGGAGGAGTGGAAATAAAAGCTGAGGAAGATTGGTATAATGAATAGCCTTGAGTCTAATGACTGATAGATTTATGAATGTTACAATATGGATGATCAACCCATTTAGTGAAAAAGGATTATGATCCACATCCCTTCTCAGGGATACATCTCCCCACTAAGGTAATCATCACACGCCACGTGTTCGATTGGGAATCACCTCAGGTGCTTCATGGCTAGCCATATAGGGGTCTGAAATAGGACTGAGATCACTCTAAATCTTTTGGTGTGATAGCCAGTCCTTTTATTGGTATTAGAGCTAGGTCTGGAGGTTGAGACCCACAAAAGCTGGTGGGCATGATCCACATCCCTTCTCAGGTATATGTCTCCCCACTGAGGCAATCATTACATGCCATGTGTCTAACTGGGAATCACCTTGATTGCTTCATGGCTGGCCATATAGGGGTCTAAAAGAGGACCCAGATCACTCTAGAGATTTTGGCATGATGGCTAGTCCTTCTATTGGTATCAGAGCTAGGTCTCAAGGTTGAGACCCACAGAAGCTGGTGGGCATGATCCACATCCCTTCTCAAGGATACATCTCCCCACTAAGGCAATCATTTCATGCCACATGTTTGATTGGGAATTGCCTTAGGTGCTTCATGGCTGCCCATATAGGGGTCTAGAAGAGGACCTAGATCACTCTGGAGCTTTTAGCATGATAGTACCACTATTTACAATCATAACCTAAAATTTTAGAGCTAGATAAATGAAATAGTTTAAATGAGCAGCCAACTTACTTGAAGTTGTGTGTGCTCCCTGAATCAATCAAGATAGTGACTTTATATTTCTTAAGGAAACCCATCACCTTAAGAGTTTAGGGATTACTAATACTTGACAAGGCATGGCATGAAATAGTAAGCTGAGAGTCTTTAGATTCCTCCTCAACAACTGTTGTAACCACATCATGTACTTCAGCATCATCTTCATCATCATTGGCACCTTCAATGTAAAATAGCTCATTGTTAGCACAATGATGGTATTTGCTCCATTTGTTGTCACAACCATGACACAACCCTTTGGATCACTTCTCCTAAATTTATCATTGTGTTAATTTGATGGGTTATGGAAATGATGGTACTAGAAAGTTACTATCATAACTAGTAGTGAAAGTTTTCCTTTTGACCATCTCTTTTTCTTCTATCATGTGTGCCTTAGGGATAGCTTCTGATACAAATTTTGGGATAATCATTCAAACCTCATATTGGATACTATCTTTGAGGCCACCCAAAAATAGATCTATCAAATTTCTCTTAGTGATATTTTCTACTCATAAAGAGAGATTTCAAAATTGATGAATATAATCCTTCACAGGTCTTATTTGCCATAGCTTGATGAATAGGCTAAAATAGTTATCAGAAACATTATTCTAATAATGAGTTGTCAAATCCTTAGTAAAAATAGTTTATGTAACAAGAGCACCATTATTTTTTTTGAGCACATAACCAATGATACCAAATGAATTACTTAGGTTCCATATACAAGGATGCTATCATCACCCTCTAAGAACTAGGGATTTGATGTAGCTTAAATAAAATCTTAATTTGGTTAATTGAAGTGAGAGGATCCTTACCATCAAACTTACATATGTACACTTTTGGAAACACTAGTTTCATACCAACATGGGAGTTGTTGAGAGGAGGATTTGAATGCTAAAGTAGAGGGTTGTTAAGCTAAAACTGAGGTGTGAGGGTAGCCAATTGCATAGTGATATGATAAAATTCACTATGAACTCCATTAATCTCTCCATGCATCCATGAAACATTAGTTTAAACTGAAACAAAGTTATCATGCCTTACCAAGTTTTTTATGTCCTCTTGAAGTTGAGAAATCACTAAATTTGAAGTTTTAGATTTTATGTCATTGGTATAAGGAGTCTTAGGAGTTTTTGGTGCCCCTTTTCTTCCTTGAGTTGAAGGACCTACCATAAACAAACCATAAGAGGGTTTTGACCCCAAAAAAATGTACTAAGAAATGGTACCATTGTGATCACCATGTCAAGATGAATCCAATGATTACCTTTCTACACTAGAGTAAAATTTTTAGTACCAAAAAAGTGTACCAATGGAATATATCATTGTGATAGTCTCATCAAGATGAATCTAATGAATGTAAGTGTGCAAGGGATTTTTAAATATATTTAAAAAAAAGTGTTTCAAGCAATACGGTGTTGATGGAAAAAATTAATTCTTCCCAGATTGCAAGTTAGTTTTTTCATTTTCACTGCTCCCACAAGCCATGGCTTGCCAGATATGGAAAAAAAATACCATAAGAAACTTGCCCAAATCAAAGCTCTGATACCACTTGTAATGAAATTACTTAGATATTCACATAGAATAATTTTATATTGCATAAAATAAGAAAATATGAGAGATTACATAGTGATAATTGATAGTATAGTAGAATACTAGATAATATAACAAAGCCACTTCAAGGGGGAAACTTCCACAATAATGCACTAATAGCATAATAATTCACATGATGATTAAATACTAACCACTACCTCCTATATATAGTCTACTTAGCCAAAGTTATTCCATAGGCTGACCTATCTAAGAACATAGAGAAATGTAACAAGTAAATAAAAGAGGTATGGAAGCCACAAATAGGCCACACATATCCCTAGACACTCCCTTAACCCAATGGTTAAGGACATAACATGTTTTTTAGGGGATTTTTTTGGAATATGTATATACACTATATAAATGGGGTTATTAGCAAAGGGAATACTAAGCATAGCAACTAAGATGAGGATGAATGTAATGATGAATGGGATGAAAAAAGGATGAGGGTGATGTGGAAAAGGAGATGAGGACTAAGGAATAAGGGATTATGTATTGTCAATGACCACATCATGAAGGAACCATATGTTTAGTTGTCTGAGTGTCATTAGAGGATATGCCAAGATGATTTTGGATCACTTATCAAGACACCTTCCACTTCTTTATGAATGGTCAATATGGGAAGGTAAGTGATATAAATGGGAGATAATGGGCAGGAATAATGGACTAAGGGATGAGATGGATAAGGATCACATGGATGGGGTATATAAATAAAGTTGATGAGGTAAGGATTGATGAATTTTTCCCCAAGTGTTGAGGCACAATGTGGATAATTGATTATTTTACCATGATGTTGAAAACTAGTTTTCATCATGGTACTTGCCCAAGGTGATAGAAGATCAGTTTTCACCATTGGATGAATGATTTTTTTTGGAATATTTGATTGTTTGATTTTTGAACTTTGGATGGAATATCAATTTATTGAATAGGGGTTCAAGATGCAAGAAGATGGATGCTTGATGGATTTTTAAGCAACACCTATCATGGAGAAAGATGATACTAGGATCATGTCTTGGTAGCCTTTATTGATTCTTGATTTAGCATCCTTTGAATGTTTTGACTAGGTATCTTTGTAACCCCTATGAGTTATAATTTTCCTTAGGGATTTGAGATATGGTATGGATGGGATGATGTCATGATTTTTATGATGGGATATAGGATGGGAATGAGGAATATGATTAGGATGGATAATATGATGAGATGGGGAGTAGAAATAACATTTAATAGTTACATACACCATTAGATATGGTGGAGTGGATTATTTAGATTGGTGTCATGAGATTAATGGATGTAAGACATTTTGATTTTTTAATTCTTTGACCCAAGCATTAAGAGGATTATTGACTTTGTAATTATTATTTTTATCTTTATTTTGAATTGTTTATTGGATTTGAATTTGATTACCCCTGGTGCCTGATTTTGAGCTTCACTAGAGGAGATTGATTTTTGACTTGATATATGATTATTTTGACTTTGATATGCCCCTAGTTCTAGATTTTGGGATTTACTAGGGGAAGACATTTTTTTTATTAGGTCGATGATTTAATTTTGCTTGATTTTGATTGATAAGATCAAAGATAATTTGATCATGACTTATGATGGTTGGATGCTAGTCTTAATATTTGTATTTTTAGTAAATGATATGGAATGTAGAGGGGAATCCAACAATCCATGTTCTTATTCATTCCTATCATGCATTATGATGTATGGATTATGAGGGTGAGTTGGATGAGTAATGTTGGGGGATGGATTAAGGGGATAATGGGCATCATAGTCCTCATAAAAGTTACTAGGATACCTAGCCTTAACATCAAAAAAAGTGTCATAAATAATCTCAAAAGTATTATTAAGACACATATCTATGGTAGGATCAGATCCACTCTTGCAATATTTGATAAATAAAGCATTTAAGAATTCAATGATGACTTTATCATCCTAAGTGGGGTTAAAAGATATGCCTAGTGATTGTTTATCATCCAAATTGTGGGAATATTGAAAAGAGTAGGGATTATCATCATCCAATGTAATATCAATGATGGATGATGTTTTTGATGAGGGAGATGATGCATATGCTTGGTGCTACACATGATCCTTGTAGTAACTTTGATACTAATGTTGGTATACATGATGTTATGCTACTATTAGGTGAGTGATTATCTATGATTGACTTTTCAACATGGGTTATTTGATGTGATGAGTTAGAGGGAGATGATGGATGATTGATGAGATGGGTAAAGAGATGGGTAGGCATATGGGAAATAGAATTGTGATTAATGGAGGATTGGTCAATGATGGGAGGATCATGTAAGAGGGATAGGATGTCTTTACCCTAGCTTGGAAGGGTAAGGGATTGATCATGATTGGGAATGGAATATTAGAATTCCTCTCTTATTCACATAGGGATATATATTCATTTGATTCATCCTCAATTACTATATCACTAGGATTGATGAGGTCTTGGACATAATATCAAATATTTCAACATCATTTAAGGGAATTCCCACCTATTTGATGATATAAATAGTATTGATTTTATTTGTACTAGGAGGTTTGAGGTTTAGTGGGATGAAGATGTCAGATAGGTAGATAAACCATCATGTTAAAGGCAACAAGTTGGTTCAAGATGGTTTCCAATGACATAAGAAGGGGAGAATAAGGACCCATTTCAATTGTAACCTATATTTGGAAGCACTGGACTTGTAATAAGATGATTGTTGATGTGACTATGTGGATGGATTGGTAGTAGACAAAAAGGCCAAGATTGGATTCCCTTTCATAGTAAAAGAAGGGGTAGATGATGGACTATGACTAGTGGATGGGGGATGGGAAGGAGACTTACATGGATGGGTTAGGATAAAGGGTAAGATGAATTAGATGGGGTCAAAGTCTATGGGAAATTTGACACCCATATTAAGGAGTCATAAGAAAAGTACTTGTGGGTTTTCATCAAGGTATTTATGAAATGAGGAAATTTGTGAAGTGGATAGGCCATGGCTAGGATGAGGAATAGTAGATGGTGGGACTAAATGAGATGAGGATGAGGATTGAGGAGGGACATTATTGGGATATGAACATAGGATTTTGGGCTCAACATTATTAGGAAGGTAGGAACCCATATTTAGTAGCCATAGGAGGAATTCATTTTTATTCTCTATATTGATTGATTAGGGTGATTGCATCAAGGAATGTTGGTATTGATATCGATGGGCTAGGAGGTTGTAGATAGGGAAGGGTATGAGATGTTGGTTTGGGATGAATGGGGTTGAGATCATAAGGGAGGTGAACACCCATTTATATAGCTCTCAAAAGGACACCATATTTTTTGGCCAAGGATTATAGATGTTTTATTAAATAAATCAGGCTTGAATGACTGAGCTAGTACGATAGGTGATGATGGAAGGATGAATTAAAGAGTAAGATTAGACTTCATATCATAAATGTAATAGGTGTTAATGACATATCAACAATGCATAGTTTTCAAACTATCAAAAATATTGGGAGTTTGATGGGTGCCTAGATTTTAACTAGTAAAAGGATGATATGTTGTGTGTTATTTATGAATAGGCAATATGATTAGACTAGATTATATCGATGATTGATGGGTTGCTAGATTGAAATCATCAAAGTGATAATATGATATAAGAATATAAATTAGGTATGAGATTTAACCAAGTGATGAATTATTAATGGATTAAGATGATAAGAAAGGAGAATAAGAAGACTATATCAAGTCTTGGACTAATTTTCTCAAGATAGGATGCGGTGTGACTATGTGATGAAGATGATAGGATAATGTGATAAGAAAGAGTATAGATAATAGGTGATAATAAATTTCATTAGGTAATATAAATAAGATGGGGATATATCAAACCTGAGCATGATTGAAAGAGCCAACTAGGACAAGATAATATGAGGGTAAGCTATATGGGTATTGAAGGCAAGGCCATGACAAGTGATGGGGTATGGACTTAGGATAATATGCATGATGAGATAAGATGTGATTAGGATACATGGGTGGGATATGACTAATGATGAGTGAGATGAGAATATGATGAGACTAGGAGGATGTACAAGAGAAACTAAATATGTACAAGAGGGAGATGAGATAAAGATGGGTAAGACAAGATATAGATGATGGGGATGTGGTCAATGATGAGTGAGTAATGGTTAGACTAAGAGGAGATTAATACAAAGTGGTAAATAGATGTACAAAATATAATATGTCAAGGATGTAAGAGATACAAGGTATAGGCTGATGTGGGGTATGACCAATGATGAGTGGGTATAACTAGCCTAAGATGGGATGAAGACATATTGAGGGATGGTATACAGATACAAGAGGATTATATGTACAAGGGTGTATAAAATGAAAATGATGGGATAAGATGATGGATTTGACAAGGTGAAAACATACAAGTTAATGATGGTAGGAAATATAAGATGGGTTACATAGAGACCTAGATAGGTGTATATAGGTTTGGTGAAGGCTGACTAGGATCATAAACAATACAGGTTTACCATAAAACTCAAACAACACAAACAATCATGAATAATAAATTAGTCAACTAATAAGGGTGTGTAACCCAATTCCTACACCATCTAATGGATTTATAGGTGATACTATAGGTTGGTGACTTGTTATAGTATCTATTAAACCCTCTCAACCCCATTTACATTCAATGGATAATTTAGAGCTGATAATAACTCTTGTAGTGGTATACCTATTACGATTTAATGATCTTAATCTAGGTATACATAAAGGTTTTATGTACATCCCCTATATACACAAAGGTATGATAGGGCCCAAGTTTGTGTAGGATGTTGTCTAATCACCCTGCACCTTAGAGCTTAACCACCCCTCACTCCATGGAACCCTTTATGGGGAATTTTGATTAGGTGGATAATGATAACTCTCTTGATTATTATACTCCATTAGAACATGGAGTTTGGATTAGTGCATGGTGGTGAAATCCACAATCACTAGCCCCCTAGAAAAATAAAAAAGGAATGGGGTTTATATGTGGGTTTTTATCCTCTAGGAATCATTAAAAGGATGCAAGGAGGAGAGCATACACCAACCATAGCCCTGAAAGACAATCAAGCAATCCAAATGATTAATTAATTGATTAAGATTAAGTTTGATGTATCTATGAGATGAAAGACAATAATATATAAAAAAGGAGATATATAAAAAATGATATATATAATATAAGGTGATTGAAATTATTCAAAATGATTTTCAAAGTGCCTAATAGAGTCTTTGACTAATGGCCTACAATCACATGATTATTAGTTTGATTGGAACTTTTAAAGAGGTAACTTGTAAGATAATAATTAGTAGTTTTTTATAATAAATCTTGAGGGGAAACCTATAGGACAATGATGTTAGACTAAAATATTCCTTGCAAGATGCTACACGAAATAAAATAGCCTCTATACTTACCCTTGTAAGTAACAAAAAGTGTTAGTCTAACATGCCTTAATAAAACACCTTGAAAAAATCATGATTTAGCTCTATAATTCCTTTGGGGTGAGTGGGCCATAATTTAGGGGTCTGGGGGTAGTAGCCCCTAGTGGGGTCAAGGGGAAGTTCCCCTTGTAGTGTCTAGGGGTAATGCCCTAGGCATGCTCCCTATCATAGTATAGGGTGGGGTCGAGGGGTGGAACACCTGATGCCAAAGGAAATTTGGGAATTTAAGGAGGCCCGAAATGACTCAAAAATGTAATTAAAAAGACTAAATTTAAGGCAAAAATTAGTGCAAAATTACAACTACATAGTGCAAAGTTGTAACCAAAGAGTGAAAAACCACAACTCCAAGGCAAAACCATAGATTATGAGTTATGATTTTGTAGTAGTTAACTTAACCATGATGGTCAGTTATAAAACCATGACTATTTAGATAAAAATATAACTTAACATGATGAAATTGCTATCAGATAAAAATCAAGAGTTGTGGTTTTGTTATAAACTACAAAAACTTAATATTCTAATTAATTAATAGGAACAAATAACTAGATAGGTTAAGACTAGTTGCTTAGATACTAGAAAATTCTTATTTATAGATGATTAATGTCAGATTAAAAATTGATTACGACATATCCAAAAATAAATAAATGAAGATGTTTATGGATAAGATCTATGACTATAAAAGAGTACTTTCAGTTAGATTAAGTCTTAAATATGCCCTATAAGATTTCAAGTATGATAATTAGAAAATAAAATAGTAAAATATTAATAGAATTAAATTAAAATTACAAAATCATTATTGGGCCTACAATACCATGATTCATAGAGCAAAGTCAT
Organism: Torreya grandis; assembly: GCA_037957365.1. Classification (NCBI taxonomy): domain Eukaryota; kingdom Viridiplantae; phylum Streptophyta; class Pinopsida; order Cupressales; family Taxaceae; genus Torreya; species Torreya grandis. Next base: position 333,298 of record JARHVA010003455.1, on the reverse strand, counting down.
GACTCCAAATTTTTTTTGATCTACAGTTTTGTGGAAAGATGAAAAAAGGCTAAGCGCTATGTGTTTGTTTTGCCTGTAGATGGTCTCCTAGACTGGCCTCCTCCTTATTGTACCCTACTAATTCAACAGATCACACTAATACAAAAAGTCCCTTTATATAATGGGGTTAGAAAAAATTATGGATTTAGATCAAAACCCTCTTAAGAATGCAAATACAAAGGTATTATATTGAAAAATTAGTGATAATGAACCTCTTTTAGGAAAAATACAATAAAAATTGAAACTACAAGTTAAAGAATAATGGAAAAATGTCAGTCATTTTAATGAATTAGTAATATCATGGATCTCAATTGTAATGTCACTATTTATAGGTCAAAATCTCAACTTTTGATATCATAATTTTTCCTAAAGAATAAAACCTAAAAAACCCAAAAATTATCAGTAGTGAGACAAAATTGATACTATATATGCAAAATCATAACTCTCTATACAAAGTCACGATTCGTAAGTTATGGTTTTGTCAAAAGGCAAAAACCTATAACATAAACAAAACTGTTAGTGGTTAAGTTAATGGTTAGTGAAAAATTACAAGTGTTAGGATAGAATCATGACTATAAAGCTGTGAATACTAGAGTAATATTTCAACTTGGACCTTTTCATCCAAATTTTCAAAATTTTGAGATTTTTCTCCTACTAGTTGATCCTGTAGGCTAGTGAAAAACTACTAACAAGAAAAAATGAGTAATTTGGGAGGGATTATCCAAATTTGGTCACCAAAATGTAGATGATTTTTTTAGCATAATATGGATTTAATAATGTAAATTCAAACCCTAATATGAAACTACTATGTAAAGTGATAGAGCCATTAGAACCTAATGCCAACTAATGAATTCACAATTCAAAACAAAATTATAATTCTAAACCTAAATGATCTACACCATGATTAAATATAATTATATTAAGAGGATTGGGATATGGATTACCTTGACTTATATTTTTGACATGGATGCTTGATCAAAGGATTTTTGATAAAGGACTATATTGGCATGGATTTGCTATGAAGATTCTAGTTTAATTGGACATAGATTTTCTTTAGATTCCTAAGATGGATCCGATGGAGGAGAAAAGTGGTTTAAATAGAAAGAGGAGGCAAAGATAAATGGTTAAAGTTTAAATTTGGATGAGGGAAATCAAGGGTGGATAATTAAAAGGAATTTAAAATTCTTTGAAAGCCTCTAGATTTGGAGGATTCTAGAGAGGAGGGTGAAAATAGAGAAGGTTCTAGATTTGGAGAGTTCTAGAATCCTTTTTAGGGGTTAATGATGATTAGAGGTAGGTTATATGAGTGTTAGGTGGGATTAGAAGGTGATTAAGTCATGACTAGAGGAGTAATCTTGTAGAAAAGCCATTGGGAATTTAAAATTCCCAAATAATAGGTAAGTGGGATTAAGATGGGATAATGGGGATTTAGGATAAATTCATGATTGGTGGGATAGAATAAGGTTAGTGAATGTTGAAATATTGATGGGGGACATTAGATAAATGATTAGAAAATGGGGATATATTAACATAATTAATTAGAATAAATGAGATGAATAGAATTAAGGTCGACTAATAGGAATATTAGTGACATTAAATGAAGTGAGCGAATTTAGATTCATACATAAGTATCATATTTTCATTATGTTAATGAAATCAAATTTATTTTGAATATTCTTTATATATTTATCATAACTCAACATTTTAATTCAAAATATTCATTTATCTATTTTTTCAATTGATTAGATTATTTTATAATAGTTTTATTCATCCTTGTGTATAGGTTATTCTAATATTTAACCCTCATTCCAAACATTAAAAAGGGTGAACCCAAATCATGTGTTTTCTCATGAAAATCCTAGTTTTATCTAGGTTTTTTAGTCTTCTAGGGTTTTTGATTTCAATAATTTATAGATTTGAATTTTTATATTTCCTTTGGGACCTTTATTTTCATTTATCAAATACGAAAAATGTTGAGAAATATTATTTAGAAATGGAAGATAAATAAGATTTAGTCAATCATCTAAATATAAATAAAAATTAATTAATGTATTCTTACATGTTACACAAAAAGAAATTAATAAACATGTTAGGGATAGTGCATCCACATCCAATAATGGTGAAACTTTAAATGTAATAACTATTACCACATCCTCTATGGGAACAATTAATAATTCAACTCAATTACCAATTTCAATGCCTTCATCAACATAAGTGGTGTTTTCATCCCATTTGATGAACTCTACAATATGAACTCTAAATCCCAATTGATTTAATTTGCAAACACTTCTCCATGCTATAAAAACTTTAGAAGACAAGGTTACTAACATTGAATAAAATACTTGGAAATCAACTCATGCTATTACTTCACAAGATGTGCTACATAATCCTCTTTCACCTGGAATATCTTTACACACTTTGACAACTAGTTTTATTGCACCAAAGTTCACATTTTATGATGTTAAGGGTGATCCTAAACAATAACTTCAATATTTATTTGAAACATGCCTTGATTATGCTTCAAATGATAAAATTTTGAGCAAATTATTTCCATGGATCCTAAAAAACTATGCTTTAAGATGGTTCTATGACTTACCAATATAATAAATGAAAGCATTCAAATATCTAGCAGATCAGTTTATAGCATATTTTTCTATCAACATCATTGAAAATATGTCATTTTACCAAATTTCTAAGTTCAAACAAGGAACCAATGAACCTATTGAGGAATATGTTTTGAGGTACAAAACAATTTTGGCTAAAATGACCAATCCAATGGTAGATAAATAGCTTCAATACATATTTAAGAAAAGTTTCCTTTCCCCATTACATGATTCCATTTTTTTCAAGTATTTAAAATATTTTATGAATTATGACATGTTTTTTGAGGTCATGAATGCAACTTATCTCCTTAAACAAACTTAAGTTTGTAGTAAACACACTGACTACATCTACTACCAAGTTATAAGGTAAAACTTGCATAAACTAAAAATTAATAAACCAAAATGGTTAACACACTATCACAATAACCTAGTTTGTTTATCTTATCCAATACACCCAATGGATATTTTACTCAATTACTTTAGTCTATAGATTTATTACTAAAAAATCTTGTGGAATGTCATTTCATATCTCTCCCTCCTCCTATAGAGGTTGATATTAGTCGATCTGTACTAAAAGGATATGTTATTAATGCATATTGTGACTATCATCTAGGCTTGGTCATTCTACAATAAAATTGTATATATTGATACATAAGATCCAATATATTATAGATAACCAATAAATTACCTTTGATGATCCTCCAAAGGATTTAGGTTCACTACTTGGTGACCATAAAAACCAAAAGATATTTAACAATCCATTATAATATCACTCTAAGAAGTATCCAAAAGTGCAAATGGAATATAATTTACACTTATACATCACATTATGGGTTCCCATTATATGGGATTATTGGCACTTATACACACACAATACCTTTTATGGTTAAAATACCTTCTATTACATTTGATGACAATGAAATTTTGGATGATGACTTAGATATTAATTCAATATTTATTTAAGCATATATTGATTATCGACCTATACATAATGTTATGATAGATAAAAGTGATAGTGATAATGTATGTAGACTTAATTTAATTACACATTTGGTATATATACATGAAAATTTATATCTGTTGACCAAAATGGTCAATGAATTCAATGGAACATCACAACATGTTATTGGTGAGATTGATTTACCTTTAAAAGTTGGTCAAACACATGTGGTTACTAAATTTTATATTATACCCTAAAAAGGAGTATTTGATATATTATTGGGATGATCTTAGATACATAAACTCTATGCAATACCTTCAACTATGCATGGATGTATTAAATACATTCATACCAATAGGGTAGTCACAATTTTTAGAATTCCATATGAACATCCATTTGAACAAGAGCAGTTTATTCCAAGATAACTTATTATAAAACCTACTAAGGTTAATCATTTTTAAAATGGTGAGTAATATGAAATCCCCTTTCTTAGGTGGACCATACTTATATTATTGTACTATAGATACAGAACAGATTCCACATTATCCTCATCAACATCTACATGGTCTACCTAGTTGTTAAGATCACATAAACATGTTACAATTAAATCTACAACAAAGAAACAATACAACACTAAAAAATAGGTTCCAAGAACCATTGATCTTATTAAATATTCATAGACACAAAGTTCTATGAGACATCTATAAAGTACCATAGATTCTAAAGTTCCATATATGACACATATGCATACCTCTTGGAAATATCATTAATTTGATATACCATATTCTAATTTTGAAGTTTATTATGAGAATGAATTAGATTTTATCATAGATTAGACCTTTTTATTTTCTAAAAATAAAATTAAAAAATTAAAAATTAAATACTCCAAAAAAAATTTAAAAAAAAATCAATAAAATATAAAAACATTTAAATACATTCAAAAATACAAAAAAAATCAACATGAACATGTTTAATAGCTCCTTGACATTGATGTTGCTTGATTTATTGGGATGATATTGGATACATAAACTCTATGCAATACCTTCAACTATTCATGGATGTATTAAATACATTCAAACCAATAGGGTAGTCACAATTTTTAGAATTCCATATGAACATCCATTTGAACAAGAGAAGTTTATTCCAAGATAACTAATTATAAAACCTACTAAGGTTAATCATTTTTAAAATGGTGAGTAATAGGAAATCCCCTTTCTTAGGTGGACCATACTTAGATTATTATACCATAGATACACAACAGATTCCACATAATCCTCATCATCTACATGGTCTACCCAGTTGTTAAGATCACATAAACATGTTACAATTAAATCTACAACAAAGAAACCATACAACACTAAAAAATAAGTTCCAAGAATCATTAATCTTATTAAATCTTCATAAACACAAAGTTTTATGAGACATCTATAAAGTACCATAGAAACTAAAGTTTCATATATGACACATATGCATACCTCTTGGAAATATCATTAATTTAACGTACCATATTCTAATTTTGAAGCTTCTTATGAGCATGATGTAGATGTTATCATAGATTAGACATTTTTAGTTTCCAAAAATAAAATTAAAAAATTAAAAATTAAAAATTAAATACTCCAAAAAAATTCAAAAAAAATCAATAAAATATAAAAACATTTAAATACATTCAAAAATACAAAAAAAAAACTCAACATGAACATGTTTAATAGCTCTTTGACATCAATGTTGCTTGATTTATGTTATTAGATATCATATTATTTATTTTCTATATACATATATTTCACACATACTTGAGTGTGATACAACCATATATAAGATACATAATACATGCACATATAAATGTTGGACCTTTATTTTTTTGGCGTAATACACTATATTTGGGGTATTTGCTTCCTTGATCAAAATTGCTACATGTTATATTATTTTATGATCACCTTTTAATTCTCATGTTGAACTTATATACTAATGGTTACACATGTATATACTCATGTTTACATCTTTCAAAATGTACTTTATATGCTATATTACATGACATTTTTGCATAACACATATTTTCAAAGAATATTATGATATGTTTACGATAGTGGATTATAATTCATTTATTCACATTTTCACTTCCTTGACTTTATTTTTATTGCTTTCTATTATCGTACTTGTGGAACATTTGAATATGTTCCTTACTTGTTGGCCCCTATGCCACTATATGTTTCTTTCTTTTGTTATTTGGATATTTGAATATGTCATTCATTCAAGTGTGTGACATTTGAATATGCCCATTGTTTATGGTATCTTTAGACCCATTTTACATGACATTGAGTTATCTTGTGTGGTTTCTTTATTATTTTCTAAGTTTATATGGTTAATTTCTAAACATTGCTATGATCCCTATAATGCATCTTAGGGCTGGCTATGATCACATACTATGAGTTTCATTGATATATATACTTAGACATGCTATTATTATATGATACATGAGTCATACACATATTATATAGTTATCTTATCCTTCTGAGGTAAGGTAACTACCAAATTCCATTCCCCTCACCTCAAAAGGGGAGGCATATTAGTGGGGGTATGTCACAGAGAAATAACTCCACACATATAGAGTTTAAAAAATTTACAATATTCAATATAGTTTAAATGATTCAAATATATACATGGGTTTAAAACTATACACATTGCACCAAATTTTATAGATTTGGACAACATTTTTCAAATTTATGATAGATATTATACATAGTTATAGACTAGAGGTTGCATTTTGATAGATAATTTAGCTTGAGACACATTATAGGTTCATATGTCTTCAAGGGCATAATTTTTTTGATTACATATTAAAACTTATTCAAAATTATTTACCAAGAATCACTGATACTTTACTAATAAGTATAGTTTTCACCAAGAAGCACCATTTTGAGCCTTTCATGTCTATAGTAGTTGGATCTTTTTAGTAGTATGGTTGAGATTCAATTCTGTCAATGGCCTAAAACTACTTTCATATTTCATGTTGAGTTGGTTATATCAATTCACTTAGATTTTATTGTACTGTCACTTGATTTATGTGATTGAGATTCAATGATCTCAATAGATATGTCACAACTCACCATTGCACTAGATTTGGGGCATAATTACCTTCTAATCTCTTTCTTCAAATATCCAAGGTTTAGTTTTGAACCTCATTGAGTTCTAATTATTCATAAGGAAGCATATTTACTAAGTCAAAGTACCAAGGGGAGACATGGTTACATCAACACACATGTTTACTCCTTCCCTACTCTCTTTTAAGTATTTAAATTATTTAAAATTTCAAATTATATGAACTAATTTATACTTTAGCATGCTTATCGTTATAGGTCATACACTAGTAAAAAACTTAAAGTGGGATTAAACAAAGGTAAGGTGTGTTATACACACCTAGGTACACATTTATTTCATTTAAACTAGTAATTTCATCCTTATTCATTACTAGATTAAAGGGGGGTTGGGAAATGTAAATACTAAAATTTGATTTATATAACATAATCACCTAAAAGTGGTATTTGAGTGATAAAGGTGCTAGCTAAGACTACCTATTCCTAGCTTAGCCCTAGACCTATCTAAGAGCCTATTATCAAACTATTTTAGCCTTTTTATGGGTTATAGGCATCCATAATCAGCTCAAATTCAACCCTAGACCCTCATTTCCCCATCTTGGCCCTTCATGCCCAGTTTTATACTAGCTAGACATTAACACCACATTAAGTACACTAGATCCATGTGGTGCTAGTGTCCCTAAAATGTCACCTATGTCCTTTACCCTAACTTCCTCAAATTAATATATTTTAAAAGGTAAAACCCTCTTAAGGTCAACCTAAACATCTTTTATTATTTGCATAAGTAATAGAACACTATAAATACATGATTTTAGATCTCTATCCAATAGATCAAAATTAGATGTAAATTACCTATTTAAACATAAAACAAATTGAGCAAAATAAGGGTTATTAATCTTTATTCTTCCCTATTTCTACATACTACCATCTAAAATAACCCTAATCTTAGATTTTTTACATTTCCAATCTCAAGCGCACTCAAGGCACTCAAGATCACTATCATTCTATCATCACTTGAACTTGCAACAAAACTTAGGTGGGAAGAACTACATCAATCTTGATCCCTCTTTGGAATATTGGTATATAGGCAAATCTCTTTACAGTGGGGTATTGAGGATGTTCAACCTATCCTAGTAATAAACACACTTTTTAGCTCATGCCTTACTTATAAGAAGGATTAGTATTTACATCATAATTTAGCTATTACATGCATAATATATAATTCTATACTTTATATGCATAGGAATAGAACCTAAAAACACATAAATAGGTACACTAAAAAGTTTAGGACAATTTTACATAGAGGACATTAACACCATTATCAAAACACTAGATCCATATGTCACCTCTATCTAAATGTGGCACTACCATCCAAAAGGGGTTCTAATTTAGGTATTTAATTGACAAGACTAATACCCATTCCTATCTCAGTTTACAATACTCAAATCATCTATATAAGTTATTTTCTAGATAAATCTTTTTTTGCACATATTTATTACTATTTTTAGAAATTCAAAACTAGTCAAATCTATAACAAATAAATTTTTGTTTTATGCATATTATTTCCCCAATTTATACAACTCATCCTTTTAATCAAACATAGGATTTACATAAGCTAAACCCTAAAATTTTAAAACATTTGGTGAACCTAATTTATTTTAAACATTTCACAAACCCTAAACCTAAACAACTCTAGGGTTTACAGCTATAGAAATCAGATTTCAGATCCATATATCTTCTAATTTTTATTTCATATAATCATCATCATAATGACTGAAGAAATTAATCACTTTTTATTACAAAGTTTAATACTTTCATTTTCATGTTTGTTCCCTTTAATTTAAATTGAACTCAAAAAAGACATAAACACATGTATAGATGATGATTTATTTCAATTACAATATATGTCATATTTTATAGCTTGTTATCTTTCTCTTATGTGGAATTCCATTAACAAGTAAACTTATACACACATAGAGGATGTTGGGACCCTTATCTTGTTAAGTAAAGGATTCACACCAACATGGCATCCACATCAGTGTAAAAGAATTATTTTTCATAATGGTTAAAATTTTGGAATTTTGGTGCTCATTGGAGGTTTAACATATATTTTATGCTAGTTGGTAGGTGACTAACTATCTCCAAGATTTTTGGGGCATCTTCTAGGATTGGTGATACATGGTGAATGTAGTGTACATTTTGTGAGGTTATGAAGCCAAAAATTATGATGACCCAACTCTGGATTGGCACTTAGTGTATACCTTCCACCCTGGTAAAGATGCTCTTAAAATAGATTTAATGATTTTGAGCTAGAGGAAGCAAAATGATGAAGAATTACAATGAAGCTCTAGTGAAATGGAGTTATTTTATATACATAGCTTTAGTAGCCATTAGAGTTAGGAGTAGTATGGATGTGATGAAGGCTATATTTGTAAGTACCCAAGCTCATCTATGAGCCTTTGGGTCATTAATTCGTATGAATTAGACATATATTATGCTATGAACTCTATACTCTATTTTTAACCATAATTAATGGTGAAGATTGTTGCAGCTAAACATGATGTGCCTAAGTTATTCATATTTTAAATTATTACTGAAATGTGTAATGGATGTAATGTTTTAGTGTCAATTTATTTATGTTAATTAATGTTAATATGTGCTTCTATTTTTCATCATTAATGGTGTCCCTACAAATGTTAATGATGTCATTTGTAACTTGCACAAATATTAAGTATAGAGTCTACACTAAGTGTTCCTATCCTTATTAGGAGCATAAGTCTAGCATGAGTAGTTTAAGTAAGAGAAGAATTTTTACTCTTCAAGTGCCTATATAACACTAGGCTTAGTTAATGAAAGGATTTCACCCACATGACACTAGCCTTAGTCTATGAAATTCTTGCACCTAGGGATCTACCTAAACCTTTTGATGAATTGATCAAGTAACCTAAATAAAGCCTCATACCATGGCAAAAATATCCCAACATGGGCCCTAATTCCTTCTTATTTGTACATTGGATATACTTTTAAGGCCTATTATTTATGTGGATTGATGCTAACATAACCAAGTTTTAAAATGTTGAGCATCAAGGGAATATCCCATGCTTGTGCCTATTGCAATAAACTAAGAATCAACTAAGACAAATTTATGTGATTTTATAAAACATTTTGGTTCCATTGTTGGGACTCATGTTGAATTTTATTATTAAAATGGTATGATATAATGATGTACCAAATTTATCTCAAAAATATTGAGTGTTGGCTATAGTAGGTGTAAAATAGCATTACACTAAAGAATACAACTTGCAAAGGACACAAGCTAACAAAATGGGTTTAAAACAACCTATACGATGATTTGGATGAAGTATTTTTTTGTGAGTTACCTAAGTATGTGTATCAGTGGTTGGATGCATATTCAACCTATTGATGTAGCAAATTGCACCCAAGGCAAGGAAGTCAAACTCCTGCCTTCTCCTTGCAACATGGAAACTCCCCTCTCACCTGTGGGACTAGCGAAGCTAGAGGAGAGAGTCTCTAGGTAAGGGCTAGCTCCCTTTGATGTATCATGTTTATTCTAACAAGTGCAAATATGGGCATATGTATATATATATACAACTATATAATAAAAGGGGGATGAAAAGGGAAAGGAGAGTGCAAGAAAACAAGCCTACTCTAAGGAGGTGATACACCAAAACAAGATGACCTTCTCACATCCACTCTCAAAATTAGACAAACACATTTATATGCTTCACCCTTAGCAGAACAAGTAGTCTGCAAAACTTGATAGGGAGGTTTAAATGAAAAATATAGAAAAAGGAGGTTCACCAAAGGTGCTGTAAGAGGCACTCTGTAGATAATCCCTTCTATTTTTTGCACCCCAAAATAGAACTCTCTTCTTGTTAGCTGCGGATGGCACCTTGTAGATGACTGGTGTGTTGGTGTTGAACCTATTAGAGCATCAAAAGATAATGAATAAACACAAATCAACACTCAGAACATACATAAAATATCTATCCAAGAAGAGGTAAAAATCTGTGTTTATAGATTTAGGTAGAAATTTTAGTAGGGCTGTGCCTTGTAAAATTGTGAAAAGATGATTACAAAATGACCAAGTTCACAATATATATGAGAAACTAGGAAGTCCATTTGGCACTTCCTCTTTACAAGTGGCAATCATGTCCCTTTATTGGGAAGAATAAGTCAGTCAAAACATTAATGAGCCATCTACTTTGTCTACTCAAAATCTACTTTTCTCTTTTAGGTTACTTACACGGTTTGTCTACTCATTAATGTGAAATAGAGGAACCAGTTACACTACTAGCTACTTGCATCCCAAATGATCAATTCACTGGCACTATTTCACCTGTTAGAGTCACTTCTCAAATTAGTGCCACTTGGACTAACTGCTTACTCATTCCTTGCTTGTCACTTTATCTTTTCTCCATTTTGTCTTCTCTAGCTCATTCGGCCCCTGGGGCAAACATCTTGGCAGGTCGCTACATTTTTGAGCTCTTTTTCCATGGTTAGCACTTCCTTTGCTTTTAAAGGCAAACAACCATTTCTCTTTGTGAAAGTTGACATTCGTATGGCCGTCATGTTTTGAAAACCAATGGCTAAACTATTCTGTTAATTTTGATGTCCTCTAGGATGTCACTGTCCCCATCACAACACTATCGGGTCCCTTGTCGACACTCGCTTATTTTCCTTCCCCTTGCCTAGGTCCTTTCCCTTTGAAGTGCCAGCCCTTTGGAAGGGTACTTGAACTTTGAATACTACCCTTCGGCCAAGGACATACCCTTGAACCAAGCCATTGAACCAAAAATGGTTCAATGGTTCAAGGGTTTAATGGGTTCAACCATTGAGCACCGATGACAAATGAAAGAAAGTCGATGGACTATTTTCTTTGAACCTAAATCATTAAACCAAGACCATTGAACCAAGATAGTTCTATAGTTCAATCATTCAACCATTGCGTGTCGATGAACTATTAAACCAAAGCCGATGAACCTTTTATTGAACCAGGCCATGAACTGAATTCCTTGAACTCACTGAAATTGGAAAAGACTTTCATTAAAATAGCAGGGGAAGAGGGTGACTAAAATTTTGCCTATGGGCAAAATTGGTCAATAGATTGGTGACTCATAGGGGAAGTATGCCTGCTATGCTTAAAGACAAGCTACCTTGAAAATCCATTGGGCATGGAGTCAGATAGTAACTTTGAAAACCAACAATAGCTTTGTTAAAACTTAGAACTAGTCACGTAGATCTACCTCTAAGGAAATGAAAATGCACACAAGACTAAGAAAATTACTTGTGCAACAACACTTAGGGAAAAATAGGAAAGAAAATGAGGGAAAATATGTACAAGCAAACTAAAAAATTAGTGGCAATGCTTTAGATGTATCCCATTAACTAGGATACATAGTTCTTTGTCATCCAACCTGGAGGGTTGAAATGCATTATGCTGCTTGCACTAAGTGATTATGTAAGGGCCACTCCATAGAGTGTTGAATTTTGCATGCTTTTCAAGTTTAGCTTGATCTTTGTCCCATTTCAAGACAATGTCTCCTTCAGAGAAATATCTTGGCAAATATTTCTTGTCAAAGTGTATTTTTGCTTGCTATTGGCGACTGGTCATAGAAGCCATAGCCCGGTCCCTTACCTCTTGGAGCTCCATCAGCTCACACAACCTGACATCCATGCTGGTTCCTCCTAACTACAGCTGATAGGTGAGATCTAATTTTAGAAATTCTAGTGAGATGGGAAGCCTAGCTTCCCTTCCATATACGAGTGTATAAGGAGAATTTTTGATTGCTCTCTTTGAAGTAATTCTTTCGGCCCATAAAACTATCTTTAGCTTGGCATGCCAAGTCCCCTAATTTTCTTCCATGGTCCTCTTTATGATTGTGATCAAATTTTTGTTTGTGGACTCAGCTAGCCCATTCCCCTATGGATAATAATTTGATGAAGTGCTGAGATATATGCCATACCTTAGCACCCATTCACTAGTTTTGGTTCCCAGAAAAGCCAAGGTGTTATTTGAGATTATGGTGGCTGGGACCTCAAATCTTGTTACTATGTCCTCATAGAACTCCAAGACTGCACTTTCATTTGCCTCTTTTAGGGTGACAGCCTCCACCCACCTGGTGAAATAATCTATAGTAGTCAGGACCCACTTGTGTCTAGCACTAGAGGGAGGATTGATCGTCCCTATGAAATCCAGGCCCCACTACATGAATGGTTTCTCAACTTGAATGGGCTATAGAGGCATGGCAGCCAATCACTATTTTTCATCAAAAAGTGCACACATTTGGCACTTTCTTACCTAGGCATGGGTGTCCTTGAAAAGAGTAGGCCAGAAATAGCTAGCTCTCATTATCCTTGTTGCCGTAACTCTAGGAGCGAAGTGACCACCTGCTGGCCCATCATGGAACTCAGCCAATACCTTATCAGCCTGGTTTTGGTTAATGCACCTTAGGGGGACCCCAAAGAAATCCTTCCTAAACAATAATTTATCAACCAAGACATAAAGGAGGGACTGGAGTTTGAAATACCTTCTTCTAGTCTTATCAAGACCCTGTGGGCACTCACTAGTGATAAGGAAATGCCTCAGGTCCAACATCTAATCCTTTATGATAGCTGGCTCTTCTGCTATGGCTGCATCATGAATTAACAAGCTCTCCTCCCCTTTTTCCTTTAAGTTTGTAGTAAGCTATTTGCACAGGCTTCTTCCCCTCACCAGCTTAGTGATCTTGATGTCTATGTCATATTCCATCACCTTGGTAAACCCTGCCCTCTTCTCATTCAGGTATTAATTGGTCAAGAAATCCTTGACACCAGGGTGTGGGACCATGAGGTGAATCCTACTGTTAGACAACATATGCCTAAATTTCTTTAGGCTCTGCACTACTGCTAGGACTTGCTTCTCTACATACGTGTACTTGACATCAAAATCCTCTAATCCTTGGCTAAAAAAAGCAAGTGGTTATTCGAGGTTATCACCGTTTGCTTGGGTAAGCATGGGAAATATCACCTCTTCATTTCTAAAAGTGTATAGGTTGAAGTCTTTATTGAAGTCAGGGCTGATCAAAGTGGGAGCCCATGTTATGGCTTACTTGATGGCTTTAAAGCTGTCTTTTCTTTGAGTTATCCACTTGAATTCCTCACCCTTCCTCAGCATCAGGGTGAGTGGCTTGACTATCTCTACAAAATTTGGAATGAATCTCTGAATGAAATTTATCCTACCAAAGAAACTCTGCAGGCCTTTCTTGTGCTTTGGGAGGGACATCTCCAGGATAGAGTGAACTCTCTTAGGGTCAATGGATAAGCCTTTCTTGGACATGATGTGGCCAAGGAGTTTTCCCTCATGAACAAAAAACACACATTTCTTTGGATTAAGAGAGATGCCAAACTCCCTACACCTTTCAAAAATATGCCTGAGGTGTTTTATGTGTTGGCTCGCTTCCTTGGAGAATACCATCACATCATCGAGGTATACCAGCACATTATTATTTATCAAGCCTCCAAAAGCCATGTACATGGCTTGCTGAAAGGTAGCACTAGCATTAGATAGCCCAAATGGCATCTTTTTGTAGGCAAACATTCCCCATTTAGTAGTGAAGGCTATGTTATGCTAACCACGACCTTACACTAGAATCTAATTATACCCTGAATAACCATCTAGGAGGGAGAAACACTCACTACCAATTACCTTCTGAAGGATCCACTCCATACTTAGAAGGGGATATTGATCCTTTAAAGAGACTTTATTAAGGTCTCTAAAGTCAACACACAACCTGATCTCCCCATTCTTCTTTCTAATAGGAACAAGGTTGGCTAGCTAGGAGGAATGCTTGATTGGAAATATAATTCTAGACTCAATCAATTTGGCTAGTTCCCTCTGCATGAGGGGCTCAATTATCAGATTGATAGGTCTTTGCTTCTGTGTGACTGGCCTAACACCTTCCTCTAATTCAATGGTGTGTTGGGCTAGCCTTGGGTTGAAGCCCTTCAAGTTGCTGTAATCCCAAGCAAAGACATCAGAGAACTCCTGACACAACAAAATGAAAGCCTGCCTTTCTTGAATTGTGCAGACTTTTTCAAGTGCAAGCAACTTGTCCTTGAAGATTTCAACCCTTTCATAATTCTCCTCTTTGGTTTTAATGTATGCCTTGTCATTTCTCAATTGGTCATCTTCATTGAAGATGCTCTCAAGCGTGACCAGACCTTTAGGGAGCTTATTGTTCTTCAACTAAACAATCTAATTGCTGTATTACTGCTACAATTTTGCTTGATTTTATGTTACAAACTTAGATTCCTCCTAAAGGAAAAAAACTATCTATTGGTCACTTTCAAAAACTTGCCAATTTGCAATGTTATCAGGGACTGAAGGCTAAACCACTACTTTCAAATGGTGCAAACCACAGTCTCAGCATATTTCCTTTGAAATGTCAAATTGGGTGCCAATTGCTACCAGCTTATTCGCTTGTTTGTTTTGCTCCCTAGGAATGGAGGCGATATTGAAAGTAAGAAAATCTTCCACCAAGTCCTAGACTCTATTCTTGTAAGACTTTAGCAAGGAATTCTTGGTCAGATTCAGGCCTCTACATTGATTTACAATTAGCTCATTGTCTCCCAAAACTTGCAACTCCTTAATCCCTCTTTTCCTTGCCGACTCAAGGCCATGGATAAAAGACTCATATTATGCAACATTACTTGTGCAAGAGAATTATAAATGGAAAGTTGAAAAATACCTATCCTTTGAAGGAGAAACCAACATCACCCCACCACCAGTGCCTAGCTTACTTCTAGAGCCATCAAAATATAGCTACCATAGGCCAAGGTCATCTTTGTTTGCCTTCACTAAATTTGGCATAAAGGCACCCTCTTCGTGATTGCAATAGACTCTAAGGTTTGTCTCCTCAATGAACTTGTATGGATCATGTTTGAAGTTATCATTTCCCCACTCATCCAAGAGTAGGTCTATGACTCCTTCAAGAGCAAAAGATAGAGATTGGTCTGTCTGGGACTCCTCTAGGTCGATAATGGTGTAATTGACATTAGTTACCTTGGCAAATATAGTTCTAGATGGTCCTTGTATAGTGGCTTAGACTCAGTTTTTACCTTGGTCCCATACTTGGTTCTAAAAACCAGATATGACTAGTTCACTACTAGATAGCCACCTATCTTTGACGTGAAGTCTTTGGACAAGCAAATCATGAAATAAGGAGGAATGTCCACTACCACTATATCATGGGGAATTGAGAAGGTTGGGCAAGCATGCAATGTCAAGCCTAAACCCTTCACAATCCCAACCATTTTCACAAGTGTCCCATCTAGTTGCAAGACTCCTTTGTTCATCTCTTCATACTTTAGTACCATCTTATCAACAATACATTTGGG
Source organism: Torreya grandis (assembly GCA_037957365.1). Taxonomy (NCBI): domain Eukaryota; kingdom Viridiplantae; phylum Streptophyta; class Pinopsida; order Cupressales; family Taxaceae; genus Torreya; species Torreya grandis. The sequence goes on along the minus strand of JARHVA010003455.1, from coordinate 317,225 downwards.
CATCACTAAAGTACTAGCCCCACTATCAATTATGCAGTTGTGTACCAAGGAATCCCCTATAACCAAGGATACATAGAAAGGGGGAGTTTTCTCTTCCTTCTTTACCTAACCTGAGGTGGAAGGCTATCCATTTGTCATCAAGACATTATCAGTGCTTATTGGGATAGCTTGATGATCCAGTGTATGCAATTCCTTCTTCAATATGTCCTTCTGACCTAGCAGAGACAATGAATCCCATAAAGAGATATTCATATGTAGCTTCTTCATCTGGTCCACTATATTGATTTGAGGGCTACTTCCCTTCAAGTTTTCTTTGGGGTTGATTCCAAGCTAAACTATAGGCTGAGGGACTGAAGGTATAAATGGTTTCCTGAAGTTTGGGGCTTTTGAATTGGAGTGCAATGGAGGAGGTGTTGCTGCCTAAGTGGTAGCTTGGGCTTTTGTCACTGCTCTTCTCTTAAACCTTGTGTTGGCTACAACACAATCAACTTGATTATCTATAGTGCCCACATAATTCATTGAATAAAATCCCCCCTTCATATGATTCATGAGAGTGGAATCAGGTTGGGCCTGATTGCTACTCGTGCTGGATTGCATTGAAGGCTCGAGGACCTAAAATTGAGTAGCTATTTGGCTATCTACATTCTTAAAATATTTCATCATCTCATTTGTGTAAATAGCTTGTTCTTGACCATATCCCATGGTTGAACAACTCAGCTGCTCTTGTACTAGATTGTTCTGAACTGGCACCATGACTTTAGATGATGAAAGGGGGCCTGAGTTGTAATTTTGAAATGGTCTGGTCTGAGTGAGCTGACCCTATCCTTGATTATAGCCTTGAAAAGGGGGTCTAAGAGCCTGACCATAGTGTTGATATCCCTAATTCAACCTGTTGCTTTGAGATTAATGCCTTTTAAGAGCTACAAGTTCATTTGGCATGCTTTACAACAAGGTTTTAACCTCATGGAGCTCATTAGACGGAGCAGCAACTAGCTTCTCCACACTAGGAAAAGGGGCTATTATGGGAGCAACAGTTTGAATTAGGGGTAGCATCTCTGGGAAAAGTGGCATGTGAGGCCTAGGGGCTATTTTCCCAGCTTGAACCAAGTAATTTTCCATTGCTATGGTTATGTCATAAGCATCACCTAGTATATGCCCTCCCATAGATTGGATCATCATAGCAATATCACTGTTTAATGCCTTTAAATAGTATAAGAAAGCATAGCTGGGAGTCGGTCTTACCAGGATGGGAATTCTATCCCAAGTCTTTTGAAAATGTGTGTTGAAGTCCTGCATATACTCATGTGGAGCTCTCTTTATGGTCGTCAGCTGCTCAAAAAGTGAGAGATCATAACTCTTTTCCCCAAAATGATCTATCAACTGAGTCCCCAACTCATTCCAAGAATGTATTGAATTCACAGGCAAGGTCCCATACCAATCAAGAGCTTTGCCTTTCAGAGATAAAGCTAGCAGTCTGATGGCAATATTTTCTTCTATTACATTGTGAATATTGCAAAGGTTGGAAATATTCCTAATATGCTCGATAGCTATAATAGGCCCCAATCCATTGAAAGAAGGCACATTTTTGAGATCTATTCATAGAATTAGATCATAGCATGGGAGATTCAAGGGGCTCTCACCACAAAAAGCCACAAAAGGCAATGACATGTCTAGGATTGGCCATAATTGGGGTTCTCCTATGACTGTGTCTCTTATAACAGGTCTAGGAGGATTGATTACTGGATAAGGATGGGTCCTCTCAAATCATATTCTTTTAGTAGAGTTTAAAGGTAATTCAACAAATTCAAAAGGAACCCCTTTTGAAGCAGACCTTGTGGTGACTTTAGGCATAGAAAGTTAAGACATTGGTCTTAATTAAAAAACTAAAGCTCTTACCAGTGGAGTCACCAGATGCTAGAAAACTTAAAAATGCTGTGATAAGACTGGCATCAATCTTGAAACCTCACTAAGTTATCAAACTCTGTGTCCCACTAGGTGTGCCAAAACTATTAAGGCAGGAAATTACACTTGGGACAAGGAGGTCAAACTCCTAGCTTCTCCTCGCAACATGGAAACTCCCCTCTCACCTGTGGGATTAGCGAAGCTAGAGGGGAGAGTCTCTAGGAAAGGGCTAGCTCCCTTTGATGTATCATGTTTATTCTAGCAAGTGCAAATACAGGCATATGTATATATATATAGCTATATAATAAAAGGGGGATGAAAAGGGAAAGGAGAGTGTAGGAAAACAAGCCTACTCTAAGGAGGTGATACACCAAAATAAGATGACCTTCTCACATCCACTCTTAAAATCAAACAAACACATTTATACGCTTCACCCTTGATAGAAGAAATAGTCTGCAAAACTTGATAGAGAGGTTTAAATGAAAAATATAGAAAAAGGAGGTTCACCAAAGGTGATATAAGAGGCACTCTGTAGATAATCCCTTCTATTTTTTTCACCCCAAAATAGAACTCTCTTCCTATCAGCTATAGATGGCACCTTGTAGATGACTGGTGTATTGGTGTTAAACCTATGAGAGCATCAAAAGATAATGACTAAAAACAAATCAACACTCAAAACATACACAGAATATCTATCCAAGAAGAGGTGAAAATTTGTGTATAGATTTAGGTATAAATTTTAGCAGGGCTATACCTTGTAAAATTGTGAAAAGATGATTACAAAATGACCAAGTTCGCAATATATATGAGAAACTAGGAAGTCCATTTGGCACTTCCTCTTTACAAGTGGCAATCACATCCCTTCATTGGGAAGAACAAGTCAGTTAAAACATTAATGAGCCATCTACTTTGTCTGCTCAAAATCTTCTTTTCTCTTTTAGGTGATTTACACAGTTTGTCTACTCATTAATGTGAAACAGAGGAACCGATTGCACTGCTAGCTACTTGCATCCCAAATGATCATTTCACTAGCACTATTTCACCTACTAGAGTCACTTCTCAAATTGGTGCCACTTGGACTAACTACTTACTCATTCCTTGCTTGTCGCTTTATCTTTTCTCCATTTTGTCTTATCTAGCTCATTCAGCCCCTGGGGTAAACATCTTGGTGGGTCACTGCATTTTTGAGCTCTTTTTCCATAGTTAGTGCTTCCTTTACTTTTAAAGACAAATGGCCATTTCTCTTTGTGAAATTTGACGTTCGTATGGCCGTCATGTTTTGAAAACCAATGGCTAAACTGTTCTATTAATTTTGACATCCTTTGGGATGTCGCCATCCCCATCACAACACTATTGGGTCCCTTGCCAGCACTTGCTTATTTTCCTTCCCCTTGCTGGAGTCCTTTCTCTTTGAAGTGCCGGACCTTTGGAAGGGTACTTAAACTTTGAAGACTGCCCTTCAGCCAAGGACATACCCTTGAACCAAGCCGTTAAACCAAAAATTGTTCAATGGTTCAAGGGTTTAATGGGTTCAACCATTGAGCACTGATGACAAATGAAAGAAAGCTGACAGACTATTTGCTTTGAACCTAAACTATTGAACCAAGATAGTTAAATGGTTCAATGGTTTAACCATTGCACACCGATGAACTGTTGAACCAAATTCAATGAACCTTCCATTGAACTAGGCCATAAACGGACTTCCTTGAACTCGCTGAAACTGGAAAAAATTATCATTAAAATAGTAGGGGAAGAGGGTGACCAAAATTTTGCCTGTGGGCAAAATTGGTCAACACAACCCACAAAAGAAGAATCTATAGACATTGCTATGAGTGGACAAAAGAACACCTAGAAAGGCTTGAGACCCTAGATGCTACTTGGACTAGAGCAATGGATAAATGGTGGTAAGGAGATTTGAATAGTTACATACTTGAGTTTACAGCCTCAACATACTTGTGCCTTGAGGAAGTAGAGTACCAGTTTTTGCATGACCCTAGAGGCACATTTATGAAGGAATTCAACATATAGCTCAAAAAGCTAATGGTGGATTATGGTTTTGAGACTTTGGGTATGGAAGGATAAAGTCCTTCTAGATATGGGTAGCACAAAATAGGGAGAAGGGGATGTATAGGTGAGGTGTAATGGAAGGGGATGAGAAAAATGACACCTAAGAGCTCAGAAGATAGACTTATAATAAGAGATGGCACTAACTGATGGAAGATATAGAACTTGGAAGTGTTGAGATAACCCATAGTGAGCAAGAAGGGTATAAAGAAGGATCTCTTAAAACATAATAGTGAAAGGATGAGAAATATAATGAAGTAATGTATCAATCTCAACACTTGATAAGTGTAGAATTTGATAGATTCCTATAGGATTTGGTAACTATAAATATACTTGATGTGCTTACCCCCTTTGAACCTATAGATTATTGGGTGCTATCTCACCATAATAAAACTTGAATACAAGCATACCAACTTATCTAATTTCATCAATTTAAAGTGGGAAATAGCTTAAAAGAAGTAGTTTGGTATCACAAGTAAGTAGTATAATAATAATGACATCAACTGCACTAGTAATAATGATGGGACCAATGCCTAACCCCATAGCTGAAGGTGTTGGAGGACCATCACCAAGACAAGAACTAGGGGTACAAGTGCATCAAATATTATCTATCCCCCAAAAGAAAATATACTATAAAATGGATATACACTTACTATAGTATCATGGCATGGAGAATGATGTAGAACATGTACTATAATGGTGTGCATGGGTTATAACCCAATCAAAGTGCAAGGTGGCCCATTTTGTGACCACTTTACTTGATTTTTCCCACACTTGGTATAGGAAATTTGATCCTAACTATGCCATGATTGACTATGATATCTTGAAGGATACATTCTTGAAGGAATTTGACATTTCAAAGTTTGAACAATAGTGAATTTCCATGCTAAAAGAGATTACTAAAAGAATCTCAAAAAGTGTGCACCTATATGATGCAAGGTTCAAAACTCTCTTATCAAAGATCGTATATTATATTCACCCTTTTTAGCATGAATAGTGGTTCATTGGAGGGTTGCTTTTGTCATTCTAAAGAACACATTCCATAAATACTTTTACATACCCTCAAGAAGTGATTGAAGCTGTACTTAGAGCTGAGGTAGCCAAAAGTGTATATATCAATATTAACCCATTTATAGAGGCATATATTTATTTTATGTCCTCCTAAATCTAAAATATTACCTCTATCTCTTCACATTATGCTTAAAGTGGCCTATGGTTCATCGATTGTGAATTAGAAAGCCATACTAAGACTAATTTTCCACAAAGGAATATGATAACCCTGATTGTAAGCTACAAAGTCTATTGAGAGGTGCATAACATCTATAACTTCCCTCTATTACTTGAAATGAACTAACTTGGTCAACATAACCATCTATTATTGGTTATATAATTCCTACACCCATACCATTGTTAATTATTATGTGATTGATGAAATACATGAGAACATGGAAATAGGCACACAAAAAGCCATCATAGCAGTCAGATGGCATGCTAACTATGGAAATGAGGGCTATGGTGAAGAAAACATAGGATTTTGGATGCAATAATGTGATAGAGGTCAAGGTAGAGGATGTGGTAGTGGAAGGTTCCCACCACACTCATGTTATAAGTGTGTCTTAATAAAGAATTATTAGTGTGAGTGACCTACACATCCCATGTGTGGGTATTATCAAGGGCCCCATAAGGTAGAAGAATGCCTTAACCTATAAAAAAAAGTTAACCCAAGGTAGGCCTAACATATAAAAGGTTGTAAGAATGATCAGGTACGAGTAGAAAATATAAAAATAGACCCCAAAGGCATAACCTACATGCACAAAGATAGTCAAGGTATATGCAACTTCATGTAGTAAATTCACCACTCAACCGCTAGTTATGTTAACACCTAAATTATACTTAGAATATGGGGATAAGGGTTACAATGAGCACATAACATGGACTAAACCCAAAGTTATGCCATACCTAGACCCAACATTACTAAAATATGTGTTACAACAAGCAATGAGTGTTATCCAAAACATAAAAGGGGAGCTCCAATTAGCATGAGACCTAGAAGTGTAAGTCACCACCTCTCATAAGAAGCAAGATAGCTAGGAAGTTAAGGTACAAGAATTAAATTAGATATTATACCTCCTAAAGATAGAAAGAATGTTGACCTTATTTAAGAACCTATTTTTGGAGCATGCTAGTCAAAATCAAATTGAGGTTACCATACATGGAAAGGGTATGATAAGTTTATCATATACAAATTATTGAATATGACCATGAAATTCTAGTGGATTCCACTATTAAAGGATGGTCTATTTATGAGGTCTTTGTAGACATAGGCACTAAGGTCAACATCTTGAATAAGAATTCCTAGGATAAAATGCATAGTCTATCCTTGAGTCCTTCTCCTTGTATACTCTACATGGCCAATAAGACCTAGGTATGGTCGATTGAAATTCTAAAGAGTGTAGTTGTCGATATTATGGGCATCAAAATTTTCACTGACTTTGAAGTAATCGAGTTAGCATGGTATGATAACTACTTGGTGCTTCAAGAAAGGCCATGATGTTATGAAAATAATGTAGATATGCAATTCAAAAGGTGTTACATGAAATTTGAGAATGGAAAGGAGAGGGTAGTTATACCCCTCTCAAATGACTAAGGACCCCCTATGTTAAGAATGGACATTGAGAATGAGATCAACCACATCTATAACATTATGATGCAAGGCACCAAGACTCGAGACCCAAATTATCAATGATTCCTCTCTTGGGAAGATGAAAGTCAGCCTCAATATCATTGATTTTTCTTGTGACCAATGGATTGAGGAAACATATGAGACCACTAGTTGATGTTTCCACTTAGTGCACATGAAGGCACCAAAAATAGTAAAGATAGGATAGGTCTAGATTAATTGTGCCTCTAAAATATGGGTCCCTTACACCAAGAAGAAGGGAAAAAGAGTGTTTTGCCTTAGGTCAAACTTGTAGTGTTCCCAAGATATGAAGGGAGTAATCTAGTGGAAGATTATATATGTGACCTTGAGTCATGCATCTCAAAAGAGGTGGATAAAATGGGCATATTAGTGTATTCATTAAATAACACTACCACTCATTGGTGGTTAGTGAAAAATCTTAGATTGCTAACTTATCAGGATGTGAAGGCAACCATTTTCACTAGATTGAAAAAGAGTAATGAGGACCTAGACATATCGGGCTACTCTAGAGACTCTAACCTAATATAACATGTGTATCTTTAAGAGACTGTCTATGGTGAAAATGCCTCAAAGAATTTATGGGTGCATGCCTTATATAGGTACTTGAGGACTTGGGTGCAGGCATGGTATGTTTTCAATGAAAATCATTATGAGATAGCTAATTGGGATGCCCTTAAGGAGTGGTTTGTTCACACCTTTTCCTTTTCTTTGTACATCCTTGAATTGATTGAGCCAAGACAAGTAGTTCAAAGTTTAGTATTTGAGGACTCTACAATTTTGGAGTAGCACTTAAAAGACATTTTTAATGAAAAGGGATTAGTGATCCCAACATTTTGAAAAGATCAAACTCTAAATAGTGAATCTAGTGATGAAGATGATGACACATGGAAGGCATGCAACTGGAAGAATTTTATGAGTAAAAGGAAGTTAGTGTACCAAGTTGAGGATAACACCCCAAAAGAATAACCTACCCATCTTCAGGTAGAAACAATTGAGGGAACTAGGCAAGTTGAGGATTCACACCAAGAGAATAATTAACCTTATCAAGTACCATTAAAAATACCAAGGTAGATATTAGTTCAGAGGTGGAACCAAATATTTCCACTCTGGGCACCTACTGGTCTAACATAGAGCTGGTGTGTATTATGGATCTCTTGAAGGAATTCCAATATTTTTTCCCTTAGAACTATATGTTGGTTCCCAATTGTACACCATATACACTTGACCTTTCATACTTGAGAGCAAATGGAAATTAATGATGAAAAAACTACTAGTAATTCATAATAGTTGAGGAAGGGTTTAGTATCAAGATTTGACCAACTATAGAAAATGATTGAGAGGCAGCGATAAAGGGTATGGTTAGCTCCCTGATACTTTTGGCTCTACCTGAACCAAGGTGAGAGGGATTATGGGGTAGCTTTCTCACATGAATAGATTATGAAATTCAACCTTCATGGGGATTTTTGACATAAGGAACAAATATGACTAGGGCATAACCAATTTTGTACACTTCACCCTCTAAGTCATATATAGGCTATTGAATATAGATGAGAAAGAGACTACAATATTCATTCTATAAAATATTCAACAATAGGGGTCAAATAAAAGACTATAATGCTATAATTTCAAGGCACAAAATGCAAACACATTTCAAATATGCAATATCTTATGCATCTACAAGGCAAATAACACTTATAGTATGTAAAGGGTGTATTATTTGTAAGCTAGGACAAGTTAGATGATTAAAAATAAGGAGGGTGGTGTTTCAATGGTTTAAAAATATCAGGGTATCTAACAGTATTTCATGACAATATTCCTTAACAAAAATGAAAAACAAAATCAAAATACAAGATAATGGTAAATACCAAATGATCCTTGAAAGAGTAGAACATACACTAAAACTAATATTTCAAAAGTCTTTCCCTATTGAATCCATAAACCTAGGGTGCCCTAACAAGTTATAAAAACAAATTCTAAAATAATGTAGAAAGGTATTTATAATCCAAATTGAAGACCAAAATGACAACTAGTAATGGGCATAGAACAAGATATCTAGTCAATAATATTTACAAAATAGATTGTTGCACTTCATTAACATGAAATAGCAAAGAACCACGAGCATTTTCATTAACTTGAAAAGAGATATTACAAACATCAATAATTAAAAATGCCATCATGTGGATAAGCATGGTGAGATTGATCTTTTGACAAGGGAGACATAAAGATGCTCTCAAATATCACTAATGGTTGTACAGTTACAACCACCTTAGTAAGGGAGACAAGATCTATACACAATAATTGATCCTAGAATTTTTTTTGTAGTACCTAGACTTAGAGAAAATGAACACCTAAAATAATGACCAACAATATACTTTGAATAGAGAAGAATCCCCATATTTATACATTTTCAATCCTTTTTCAATTTTAGGACTATGGGTCACAATTTATAAAATTGCATAACCGCCCTTCAAATCTATCAAGATGATTCCAAATAGAAACTATTCCCTACCACACCTATAATATTCATTCATTTACAAGAAAATCATGGATCTAACTACCTCTATGAGGAATGATGAATATTATGTAATAAATTATTTGATTTCTTGACTAGAAAAGTTGGTGAACATGAGTTGGAAGGTGGAAATTCATGGTGAAGGCCAAATAGACAATTTGTCATCATATGAAACTACTTGGAGATTCTCTTCATCATGATATGGAGGGAGAAAAATTATTTGAAGATCCAAACAAACTTTGTAAATTTGTGAAACCACTTGGAGATGTTTTGGACCCCTTGTTTTCATAGTTGGAACCTCTTGGGTAGCTTCCCTCCCCTTTATGCATGCCATGGAACATCCCACTCTTGCAATGATTTCTTAGGAATATTCTAGATCCATGGCCCTTTTAATGATCCTCTTTGGATTGGCCCACTTTGGATTTTCAAGCCTACAATTTCTCTTCCATGGAGTAACTTAGACAAACATAACAATGAAACAATGCAAAAGACTTAGGTCATTTTCAAATTTTCACCTTTTGGCTCTAACTTATTTTTCATATTTTGCATTTTGAAAATTCACCTTTTTCACATCAAGCCTTATAGGGCTTCCCTCATATATTTTCTAATGCAAAAATTGCATTATTTTCATCTTCAGGGTTACCATGCCTCATTTTCAAACTTGTCAAGTCAACTTGATGCTAGTGGTGAAAGCTCAACCAATTTCATTACATAGGGTTCATTAATATTACCAACCATGTCACATCTACTCACCAATATCTTTGCTTTAAATTTACATCAATATTATTTCTCTCTATATGTGATTTAACTTATTGTTTATCCATAAAACACTTCACTGGCTACCATATTAGATTCAATTGGGCACTCATAAGGCTTAAAACTAACTAGGTTGCTTCATTGGCTCTAATATAGGCACATGTCACTTTTGTATTAGTTATGAGCCCTTTCAGAAAGTCCATATTGTATTGTGTCATTGGATATATATTCACAAATCAATGTGAACCATTGATCTTGATCCAAAAGACCAAGCATTATTAGCTGCTAGTTATCTTTGGCCCCAAGGTCATGTCACTTGGTACTCCCACAGGCTCTCTACACCCTATAATGTCATATTTTTTAGGCTAATTTGATCCTACCAAGTGGTGTTCCCATATTCATTCTTGGTTTTATTGAAAATTCTTGACTTAATACATGTCATAGATTAGATTATGTACACTTCAATGCATACCATCAATCTCTAGGATTATGCTCAATCTTTAGCTTGTGGCCATGTATTGAATTTTCAACTATGCTCTCATACCATTAGATCTTTTCATCTAATCAAACATGCATCATTAGATTTTAATCCATGGGGTGGAACATCATTAGACATTGCCTGCACTTGGCCCCAAGGATGTGCCACTTAGAAACCTCATGGGCTTCTTATGTACCTTGAATGAAGTCTTTATTATTTTGATAACCATCATGTTATGTGGTGGCACCTCATGATTCTATTTGAAAATAAACAGCTACTTTCTATGACTTAAAATTGATGTCCACATGCCTATCAAAAATTGTCCATGAGACTGTCATACCTATAACTCGAGCAAATTACTTTGAGATTTACTTATTAGATCTTTTATCTTTGGCATTCCTATTTTTAGCATTTCTATTTTCAATCAACCTTTGGTCTTTGGGAATTTCATTTCACAACACTTTTTTGGGACTTTTGTTCTGCAAATTTCCTTTGCAATAGTTTATCTTTATCATTCTTACTCCGCAACAATCCTTTTTGTCATTTTGTGAGGACAATTATCTCAGATAAAATGTCTGAGACAATTTACCCAAAGAATTCTGACTTCACACTTTTCTTAATAAATTTGAACTTTATTAGAATTTTTACATGGGAAAGATGCCTGAAAGGAATATCCCTTTCAAAGTTTTTATCGTAGACAAAATGCCCACAAGAATTTGGTCTTCAACATTTTTTTCTTCATTAAGACAATTGTTCTGGACATTTTGTTTGAAATAATTTTCTTGAGGAAACTAAGCTTTGCATTTTTCTCAAAAGAATTGAACTTAGCATTTTCAACAAAATAAATGACTTTTGTTAGTCTTTGTGCATGGGAAAAATGCCTGAAGGGTAAGTGCCCTTTAAAAATTTAATGCACGAAAAATGCTTGAAAAATGGACCTATAGAATTTTTGCCATGGATAACAAGTCCAAAACAAATAATACTTTAGCCTTTTTGTAGAACACTTTCCCCAAATTATTTATACTTTACATTTTTCTTATAGAAATACAATTGTCTCAAACTTTTTTGTCATAGACAAAATGTCCAATGAAACTCCTTCAGGATTTTTGTATAAACATTTTACTTGATGCAAATAGGTCTTCAAGGTTTTTGTCTGAGACAATAAGCTTGAATAATTATTTGCATCAGGTAAAGTGTTCACACAAAAAGTTAAAAAAAATTCCAAGGTATTTATACATACTAAGTTTAGACCAAATAACACTTAATTTATTAATCATGAATTTGAACTTTCAAAGGAACACTATAAAATAGGAATATGGCTAAAGACTTAGGATTCAATACTCAGCTCAGGTAGACTTAGGCATTTATAATTGACAAGGGTCTATCAATGTAATTCTAGGTACCTAACACTATAGAGATATAAAATGTACACACCCATCCCTCAGGAAGATAAGCATCATGTTAATCGATGGTGTAAGACCCATCAAGAAATAACCTTACAAGATGAACCTAAATATTCATGGTAAAGTCAAAATGGAAATAGACATCATGCTATCCATATGTATCATCTACATTATGCATAAATCCAAATGTTTTAGCCTCATGGTCATCAACATCAAAAAATATGGGCACATCCAAATTTGTGTTGACTATAGACTATTAAATATCACCTATGTAACTGACCCTTTTCCAAAATTTTTCACTGATGACGTATTATATGGCATCACAGTTTGTAAGATATACAACTTTACTAATAGGTTCTTAGGATACCAAAAAATCAACTTTATGATATAATGGGGGTTTTTTTTGTACAACATGATTCCCTTTAGATTAAAGAATGTGTCAGTTGTGTTCAGACTGGTGATCACCACTTTCAAAGACTTCATTCACAAGTTCCTCCAAGTATAAGTAAAATACCACTATGAAAACTTGCACCTTGTATTTGAAAGGTGAAGGAAGTTAAAAATTTCTTTGAACCCCAAAAAGTGTGCTTCCATAATGCCATTTAGCATTTTTATTGAGCATATTATCTGTAAAGATGGTCTACTTATTGATCTGGCAAATATTACAATCATCCTTTAGATTTAAACCCCATAAACATAGAAATATGTTTATGCCTTTCTTGCAAATTACATATACTATATGAATTTCATAAGGAACTATGCCAAGATTATGGCACCACTAGAATAACTTTTGTGAAATGATGGCCCATTCTATTAGGGTGTAATGCAAGAAGATGCTTTTGAGACCCTAAATCTCAAACTAGTGAGTGTGCTAATATTGTAATTTATAGACTAAAAATCTCCCTTCCATGTCAATGTTGATGCCTTTGGTATTGAAATCAGTACCATTTTAGCATAACCAGGTGAAGGCAAAATGGATCATCCCGTTTATTTTACAAGTAAAAAACTAACCAAGGAAGAATAAAACTACACCAAAATTGAGTGTGAGGCTCTTACTATGGTCTACACTTTTAGAAGTTTCAAAAATATTTTTTGGTGACCCTTTCATCTTCTTCACTAATCAAGAGACACTCAAGTACCTCATGAACAAGCCCATTATACATATGCACACTTATCAATGGATTATTTTATTTCAAGAATTCTAATTCTCTGTTGTAGTAAAGATTAGAAAACAAAACTTAAGCCCAGACCATCTATCTTGCAACAAATATTGTGATGCAACAACACCTATTGAAGATGATATGCTTGACACAAAATTTTATAGAGTCCATCACATTCCCAAAGACTTGTCAGAGATCACCACATTTATAACCTTTAGATCTTCACCCTAGACCATGACAACTAATGAGAATAAATAACTCATAGTTTATGTCACCCTTTTTTAACTCATTGATGGGGAAATGTAAAAATTAAGCCATGATGAATTCATGCATTGATGTTTCCTAGAGCATGAATAGACTCAGTATTCCAAGATGTGTTTGAAGGAATTGTTGGAGGCCATTGTACTAGAGATTATACAACATGCAAGGTAATACAATTAGGCTTATGATGGCCATCTCTATTCTATGATGCATAATAATATGCCAAAGTATGTGACATCTACTAGTATATGGGAAATCTAGACCACCAAGATGAGATTCCTCTCATCCCCATTCTTTCCCAAGCACTATTTGAAAAATGGGACATTTACTTTATTGGGCTTATTACTCCCACTACGAGGCACACAGGTGCATGATATATTTTGATTACCACATATTACTTCACCAAGTGGGATAAATCAAAATTGACTAGAGATTATATAGCCACTAGCATAGCTATGTTTATCTAAGAGAATATCATTAGTTTCTATGGATGATCACTTAGCTTGACTAGTGACTGTGGTATTCACTTCATCAATGAAACCATTTAGATCATATTGATGGAATATATGGTGGCACACTCTAAAATGACACCTTACCATCCCAAGTGAATGACATCATAGAGGCATTTAATAAAATATTGGGAATGTGCCTCATAAAAATTTGTGATGTTGATCGTAAAGATTGGGATGACCATTGTTAGTAGTATTGTGGGCCTATTGCACTATGTATAAGAAATTGAACAAGGCTACACCATTTCAAATGGTGTTTGGCACATAGACCATTTTACCTATGGAATTTATAGTTCCCTCATTACACATCATGCATATTGGTTGATTAGATAACAAGGCATCTTTGAGCACATGCCTATAATACTTGGAGTGCCTACACAACACATGCACCCAAACATGATGGATCTAGTCGGTAGAAAAGGTATGCTAAAAGATATGGAATGATAATCACATAAATCACAAGGTGTTTATAGAAGGTGCATTGGTATTTATATATGACTCTAAGTACATAAATCACCTAGGCAAGTTGTAGATTCAAAGTATGGGACCTTATATCATGCAAAGTATATTAGAGACTGATGCATGTAAATTATGCACATTGATGGGTGAAATGCTAGCATTTTAATGGAAATAAATTAAATATATAATCATTAGTATGTCACTTATGCCATCAAACACTAGCTTCTTAATTATAAGTTGGTTACTTGCTTTTGACCATAATAAAATTTGGTGCACGCCAAATATTTCCTTATGTTTGTTTTATTTGTGTTAGGTGAATAAGTGTGGCACTTTTAAACCTATAGGAGAACTCTTCTAGTGCTTACATGCATAAATCCAATTAGGTGAGTCAAGCATGGTTACTTTATAAACACTTGATACTAGACACCTAAGTTTTTGAGCATGTGAAGAGTGTTTCAAGTTCAAAATTTTGTAAGTTCTAGCTGATAAAGGAAGGTGCACAAGATGTTCATGCATAAGAAATCAAGAGGAGAGAATGAAGTGTTATATGACTAGTGTAAGTATTTGTATGGGGTACATAAGGCCAAGGCAAGAGACATGAAATCATAGATAAATTGACCAAGAAGAGATGCATACTTGTAAAGAATCACAACACTATGAAAAGATGGAATCAAGGAGACTGAATCATGCACATGTGAAACACTACACCCAAGTTACCAAAAGAAGGGTGAAGGTCATGACAAGTTGAATGGATCATAGGATAATGACCATAAAGATAGGTGACACCCACCCAATGGTCAGTGGGAAGTGACCATTTGAATTACCTATCACTTTGTCAAATAAACTATTAACAAAGTTAATATTATGATTATGGGAGGACAAAGATCCACAATAAATGATCATTTGGTGGTAGATTTTATAAAATTTCATGAGTTTATAAATTTCATGAAATCCACATGTTGTTATCCATTAATGAGGTAGATGAAAATAGAGTATAAAGGGGAGAATGAAAGGCTTCAATAGGTTAAATACCTTATTAAGAATTCAAAATAGAGATGAACAAAACTGAAGCCACTTAAACTAGATAATGTTACCAAGCATCCACATCCCCCCAAGCTAGAATAGTTGAATAATGAAAAAATTGCATTCTAATTCAAATTAAAAAGGAGGTGAGTGGAGAGAAATTGAGAGAGAAATAGGGGAACATGATTTCTATATAATTACTAAGACACCATTAATGGTGTAGGAAGCTCAAGAGCTAAAGAAAATCATATTTCTTGTGATTGTGAAGAAGTGCCAATCATAATTTTGGACTTTAGAAAGATCAACTAGCCATGATTCAACAACAAAAGGTTTAGAATGGAAAAAAGAGGCTAAGTAAAGGTCTTATACAAGCATAGAAGGATGAAAATAAAGAATAGGTGGTGAAGGAATTAGCCACCATGAAACAAGAGGTGCAAATGGTGGAAGGCTTAAGTATTATGGAGGTAGATCCAGAAGTGAGCACAAAGATCACCTACATATAAATGCAGTTCCCCTAAAAGGTCATGGTAGGGGAGAATTGCGTGTCCTTTACACATGTGTTCCATCTCAAATATTATAACCATTAGATGAGAATTAATGTTCAAGAGATAAACTAGGAGTGGATGGTGGACATGGGGAAGAAGATAAAGGTGGATGCCATATTATTCAATGTCTCCATCAAAGATAAATTGGTAACAATGGGCACAACCTAACTATTTGAGCTATCAAAATTTGGCAAGTTAGAAAAATTGGTGTAATTATTTCTCTCATGTGCACATGATGACTATTTATACTTCATAGGATAGTGCATGAAGATCTTACCATAACTCATTAGTATAATCATGGGACTACCCAATGTAGGTGTAGACATCCATGAGATGTAGAGGATGAATTGGAGGTTGAGACCTTTTTAAAGCTCTTAGGTTGCTAAAAATAAATATTTACATTCCCCATAAATGACATCTAAGACCTTGACATGAGGGTAGCGATGTACTTGGTTAGATGCAAACTATGCCCTAGAAACTAGTGGTTTAACATTAGCAAGACTTTGTTGTGAATTTCCCACCACGTGGTGCAATGGGTGAGATTTAACATCTCCAAGTTCATTATTGAGGAGATTTTCAAGAATGTGAAAGAGTTCCAATGAGCATAAAAAACCTTCAAGTGGGGGTATATGTTGATTTTGATAGTGATAAAGGAAATATATGTGCCATATGGAGATGATGAACACTTATGGGTGTTCTCACCCAACCATAAGTCCTATATGATAAAGTACCAAGACTTTATTTACCCACCTAACTTCTCATATAATTATAAAACTAGGGCTAAAGGGTGGTATGATAGGTACATATAAGCCTTTGGGATTGAGTGGTGCATCTCTCAAGAGCTTTCCCAATAATTGGTAGGAATGGAAAACTTTGCCATAATACAACCTTTCTATGTGTTTCACCTATCACTCATGGATAAGATCCTATTAGGGTGGCTCTAATTTCCTTGTGTTTTCTACCAAGTATCTCATGGTGGTGCTATGAATAATTCTCAACATGTAACAACTTGAGATCTTAGTCAAGACTATGAGATAAGAGTAGGATGAAGTACCAATTTGTGTGCCCTAAATCCAAGTCCACAACAAATGAGGAAGATGACTTTGATAGTATGGATATTCATCCCCTCTAGAGAGAGATAATAAATTGGAGGATATTCAACCTCTAATATGCAATGAAACTACATAATAAGGGTAAATATCTTGAAAAGGATGATTATTTCCCCTCTTAATTGATGATGATGAGAAGGCTACACCAAAAATGCAAGAGAAGATTTTCCAGAATAAATGGAGAGAGAAAATTGAAGAGAACATGAAGTGGATTCAATTATAAATTACATTAAAAGAGAAAATTTTACCCCCACATACAAAGAAGTGTGTGACCTTCACACCAAAAAGTGCTTCCTCCATCAAGAAGCAAAAGAAAAATACCAAGGGACCTATTGCATTCCCTACTATAACTCTTGAAAAAATGGAGAAAGAGGTGACCCTCATGCCCTATACAAAGGAGGAGATTAAAGAAGATAAATTAAGTACATATATCCTATAGATAAATGAAGGGGAAGAGGATCCAAGCACCAAGGATGTACAAGAAGCCCTAAAAATTAGCATGACCACCACGTTTGAGGGAATAGAGGAGCCAAAAAGTGCCTCATCTAGTGAAGAACCCTCTACACTACCTCCATAAATAGAAGAGGATAAGATAAGGGTTTGAAATAAGATAGGTATGAGTGAGGAAGACATTAATAAGGCATTGGTGCTTGAAGACAAGTGGAGACTTGCCAAGTAAAAATAATTAGCCAAGGTAGAGAAAAAGGCCTGAAGGTTTCTACTATCATAGGAATAATAGTCAAAATAGTCAATAAAGTGTCAAGTAACCCCACCAAGAAGGTAGAAGAATCTTCACAAGTGGCACACTCGAGTAATGAAGGGGTGCC
Organism: Torreya grandis; assembly: GCA_037957365.1. Taxonomy (NCBI): domain Eukaryota; kingdom Viridiplantae; phylum Streptophyta; class Pinopsida; order Cupressales; family Taxaceae; genus Torreya; species Torreya grandis. Next base: position 299,516 of record JARHVA010003455.1, on the reverse strand, counting down.
TTAATAAAAACAAGGTGATATTGGCACCTTAGAAAAATAAATGGAGATAGCATAGGAACCTTGATAGAAATAACGCGATGTTGGCACCAAAAGAATTTCCCTAAAGGTGAGTATTGATAAACCTTAGGAAGAATAAGCATACGAGGAGGAAAAGTCCAAAGAAGAAACCACTAAGGAATAAATAGGTAAGTCCTTTGAGGAGAGCATTAAAGAGAGTGATGGTGCCAATAAAGAGGAGGAAGTATAAACAAAGATGGCCATCATTGAGAAGGACAATAATGAGATAAACATAAGGGAGAATGTGTAGAAGGGATAGGTGGATGAATAAATTTATATGTATGATACTATTCCTCCCAAGCCACCATAACTAAGATGTGTAAACAACTCTCATTTTCATTCTATCACTATATGGATGAGTCTCAATTTGAGATGCCTAGAAATACTACTTTGAACCTCGAAGAGCTTGATGAGGGGTAAGACTCCCTCATTATTAACTCTTGTGCCATGAACCTAATCTGATCTAGGAATGCACTAATTATAATGGCCACTAAAGTTATGTGTCTAAACATCATCAATGATGGTAGGGTAAGAAAATGGAAAAAGCTCCTAAAGAAGCCAAAGATGAAGTGTAGGCCAACAAATTAAAGATATAATAAATATATGAGTGCATATATATGGCTGAACCATCCCTTCTAGTTGATGTCAATACTTCAAACCTTTCAGAGGTTGATAAAATTTGTGTGTTCATGGAGATTCTGATCCCAAGGTTAAAACCCAAGCTAGTGCAAGAAGAAGAATAAGATCCCAACATCACACTACATAAAGAGTTAGATGATAATCTCTAAGAGGTAAAAGACATAATTTCTATATTAAAAGAGGTCATAGATGCAGTATATGCCATCTTCTTAAGCTTCTCCAACCAAGCCTTAGTTATAGATGCACACCTAAAGTAGACAAAGGAGAAGGAAAAGCTAATGGTGAAAGTATACTTGGCAAGTAGGTTAGAGAGGGCATAAATCATGGTAAATGTCAATGTGATTAGTAAACAAATTAATTATTGAGTATAACCTAGAAGCACTCTTCCATGCTCTATAGAGTAAGGCCTGTGAGTAAGGAACAATCCTAAATGAGAGGAAAAGGTGAAGGCTAATGTTGAGGCCTTTTGAAAGGAGATAGCTAAAATGGATGTGCTCGTGCTCAGTTATAAATCTACTAAAATAAATAGTACCACTTAAGAAATAAATATTTCCATTAAGGGATTTGAAGGCTTTAATGCCAAACTCAAGGAAAGTGCACCCAAGTTTTGCACTCCCAAGAGCTTGATAGCCTAGTTTAAAGATGGACTAAAATTTTTGTATAGGGTAATGTTGGGAACATTATCTTGTTAAGTAAAGTATTTGTACCAACATGAAATCCACATCAAGATGAAGGAACTATTTTTCATAGTGGTTAGCATTTTGGCATTTTGGTGCTAGCTAGAGGTTGCAGTGCATACCTTGTGCCTATTGATAGGATGTAAACTATCTCTAGGATTTTTAGGGCATCTTCTAGGATTATCAATATGTGGAGATGGTAGCATAGAGTTTTCAAGGTTATTGAGATGGTAGGTATGATGATCCATCTCTAGTTTGACACTCAGCATGCACCTTTCACCCTAGTGAAGATGATCCTGAAATCTATTTATGGAGATCAATCTAGAGGAAGTAGAAGGACAAAGAATTTCGATGAATCTCTAGCGAAATGGAGTTACTCTATATACATGGATTTAGTAACCATTAGACTTAGGAGTAGTATGGATGCCATGAAGGCTTCATTTATAATTACCTAAGTTTATTTGTGAGCCTCTAGGTATTAATCCATATGAACTGGAGACATATTATGATATGAATTCTATACTTTGTTTTAAACTGTAATTAATGGTGAATATTATTGCATATAAACATGATGTGTCTAGGTTATGCCTTTTGTATTGAAAATGAAATGTGTAATGGATGTAATGTTTTAGTGTCAATTAATTTATGTTAAGTAATATTCATGCATGCTTTTAGTTCACATCATTAATGGAGTCCCTATAAATGTTAATGACATTATTTGTAACTTGTATAAAGATTAAGTATAGAGTATGTGCCAATTTTTCCTATCCTTGTTAGGAGCATGAGTCTAGCAGGATTAGTTTAAGGAAGAGCATCCTTTTGACCCCTCAAGAACCTATATGATCCTAGGCTAAGTCCTTGAAAGGCTTGCACTGACATTACACTAGGCTTAGTCCATGAAAGGCTTGTGCTTAAGGATCTGCCTAAATATTTTGATGAATTGATCAAGTACCCTAAATAAATCCTCATGTCATATCACAACTAACCTAATATAGTCCCAGTTCCTTCTCAACTACACTTTGAGTAAGTACATAAGACTTGTGCCTTATGTGGATTGATGCCAACACAGTTGAGTGTTCAAAAATTAAGTGAAAATGGAATATCCCATGCTTACACCTGGTTGGAATAAACCAAGAACCAACTAAGATAAATTTTTGCACATTACTACAACAAAAAACTTAACACATACACTAACAACTATGTTTCAAGTTTCAATGTCATATCTTTTGCATAGGAAAGAATATCCTTCTCCTCCTCATCTCCATCAGGGTGATAGCTAATGTACCTCTAACTAGGTCCATGCTATCACCCCTCCAAAAGATGAAGTAGCTTATACCAATGTCATGAATCCCCATACTTATCCTATTCACACCTCTTAACTAAAGGGTGTGTGCCTACTGTAGACACCTAATATTTGCTACCAATGGCTTCATATTGGACTTCAAACTGATTTCTACCAACCATGCTAATTGATCCTAGAAATCATTGAACATCTCAAATTTTCTTTTGCATCATGCAGCAGAGGTCATAATCCCATTAAGACATTCCTAAGTGGGAAATTCTACCATAAGAAATAAAAACCTCTCATAGATTCATCTCTAATCATCATACAACATCATAAAATGTAATTTGGCCTATGGTTCTATTAAGTGGGGCACTTGCACATTTAAATCAAACATTGAAATTGTTAAAAGCCTAAGATAAATTAATTAACATGCAAAACCAAATTAAATGCATAGTTTAATTATCCATGTGCAATTACTGAAATTCTAAAAAAATAAATTCAAAAATCAAGAATATCTTAGTGTTTCATGATTACATTTGTGAGTTGTCAAGCCTTTGAAAATATCTAAAAATATCTCAACCATGCATATTCATTACAAATCATGAATTTTTGACACCTTTTAACTCTATTAGGGTTAATTAACTCACTTAGGTTAGGTTTGAACCCATTCTATGTTTAAAATACACCTTAACTCACTTTGGATTGGGGTTATTTTTTAAACCTATAAATACAAGCCATTGCCTATTGAATTTATGAGAGCTTGGATAGAGTAAATTTATAATGTTTGTTTTATATAAATATTGAAAGTTATAGTGTTATAGTGATAAAATCATGAGCCAAGCCATCAATCAAGCATAAGCCACAAACCAACAATGGTGCCAAGGAGAGAAAGAGATAGCCAAGCTCCATTTACAAAGACTCTTTGAGCACAAGTCAAGCAAGCCACAAAAAAATAACTTGGAGATCTCAAGGAAGGCAATGAATTTGTCATTCTTTGAATTTTTATTGTGCTTTCACATATATTTTATTCATCATGCTTCCCATAAGATATAGGCTTAGATATGTTAGCATGTTAGTGTGTTGATTTCATTTTGTTTTGTGAAATTAACACTTTTTCGAACCTCCTCTCTATATGTTTAAAGTCTTATGATCACACCTACATGTTCAATAAAAAATAACTAGGGTTTGAACTTGTGGGACTCTATGTGACCAAATTATCAGTATGAGATAGATAATTATAGTCTTAAAAAATTATAATCAACTATTACATGAAAATATTACAACATTGGAAAATTAATTTATAAGACAAAAGCCTCTAGGGTAGAATAGTGTAAATCATGTATATGCATCTTCACCTTGTCAATTTGTGGTAAACAATGTTACATATCAAAACATGAAATCACAACAAAGTAAATCTACAACTAGTGATTCAAAAATCATTCAAAGATCAAATAAGATTTAAAATGAGGTATTAAGGGACATGATTAAAGCTATTTGATCAACCTACCTCCTCTATACCTAATGATGATATTCAAATATTTTTATGTATATCATAGAATGCATGGGCACCACACCAATTCATGTTTAGCATTGAAAAGGAAAATACAAAAGATAATGGATATAGATAACTCACATAATGATACATCATCCACACAACATACAATGACACATCTATAACTTCAAAAAGGGTCAAATTTAGAAATAGTATAAAAATGGTTACCAAAGCATAACTCAGAACAATAAAAGGTTCCTAAAGCAAAATTAGAACAAGAAAAAATACATCAAGCACAAGTACAATAAGTAAAAGAAGCAAATCTACCTCTCCAAAATGAGGCATGACTTTCAAAATGGTATAATTTTGGTCAAAAATATCTACAACAATTTGATCATCATTACTCCTATTCTAGAAGTTGATAATGTTGGTCAACAAGGTTTGGGATTTATTGAACGTCCTAAGGAAAATCATTCATAGATACAATTTATCAAGGAAAAACATCAATATATGTAGGAAATATTATAGAAAGAGTAAGGACTTAAGTTACAAAGTCAAAAATCATGCTAAGTCAACAAGCATTCTCACAAGCAAATTTCTAGACAAAGAGCCTCCATGACACCATATGTCTAAATAAACACAATTTTAAAGGGAAAAATCATAATCAATATTCCAAGCACAATTCAAAAAGGTCAACTCCATAATATGAGGCAATTCCCTCTAGTATTCCATGTTATTATGATTATAGTGACGAACAATACTTAGATTCCTACTACAATAACATTCAACTATACCATAATATTTACACTGCATAAGAGATTACTATTCCTATTTTTGACATAGGCCATAGTGATAGAAAGTCTCCTATGAGACTCATCATTTAGTATGGTTTATTTTTTCTTATACATACTTTCTCTCTTTTTGCTCCTTCTATATAGTTCATTTTTATATTACCTGTACATTGCTTATATCCATAAAATATAAAAATAATACAATATTTCAAAAACATAAAAACATTCAAATATTACTGAGAAAACATAAAATATATAGATTGAATGCATTTCTATGTTTTCTTTTATTTTACAGACACTACATATGCTAGTTATCTTAGTATAGTTGGGTTTATCATGCTACATGATTCACTTACTCTTGTCGAGTGCTTGTAGATTGCATACAAGACTCTGATCCACTACAATGATCTAGAATTGATATCATCTATCCATTAGGGGCATATACACTAATTCATGATTATTAAATTGACACATTCACCTACTTGGGGGCATCCTATACATAGTTTTTATTACCAGGTTCTATCCTTACATAATCTACATTCTAGTTTTAACATTTTTATATCTTGATATTGATTATTGCTACTCATACTCATATTTTTACCAATTATTACTAATTTAGACTCAACATATGTATATCTTAGATATTACATAAATTTTTATTACATATTCATGCATGATTTCATTTCTAGCTTTCTTAATTTAGACTTGATTGTATTTCTATTCTTCTTCTATTTTGAGGGCATTTGAATATGCCATTATTCTTTGTCTCTATGTCACTTCTATTCATAGTATGTATGCTTTTCACATGTTCCCATATGCCCATGTCCTTGTGTGTCATTTCTTGATTATTTATATAGACATTTGAACATGTCCTATGTGGATCTAAGCTAAATTGCTTGTTGCTTGCATAAGTGGACATTTGAACATGTCCTTGTATGTATTATTTTTTCAAATTTAGTGACATGTGCCCATGTCCCTTATATTTTGGTCCTTTGGCCTACTTTGTGTGCCTCATTTGTTTTGTATGTATGATCTCTTATATGTGTTATGTCTATGATAGTGGCCTTTTCTTGTTACACACACTAGTTTTTGATGCCATGAAGGACCTCATGCATCTACCCTTCCTACTTGTGTGTTGTGATGGACTTCATTCCCTATTCCCCATAGGTAGCTACTTAGTTCTACTGATATTTATTATTTCATACATTTATTACATATATCTTGACACCTTTTTGGAATGATAGACATAACATACATCTTACATTACATACTTATGCTTAGATTATCTTACATTTTGATGTTATGTTTGCATATTATATTGGATTATCACATAGTTATCATATATGATTTGACTAACACACATTTTGTAGAGCTTTTTATTTTGAGGATAATTATTGCATAGAATCAATAATTACCCTAAAAATATGGGGAATTCATAGGGGTTTGTCACAAAGATCAGGGTCTAATATTGTATTTACAAAATATTTCTTAGCACACAAACTTAGCTTCAAAAAATCAGACATAGGTAAACATAGAAGAAAAATAGCGACCTAAAAGTAGTGTAATGACATAGAATTTAGACCAAAAATACATTAGCACCTAAATAGGGATACTAGTATCACATGGTGCTACTATCCAAGATGTGGTTCTACTATCTAGTAGCCTTAGTTTCAAAACAACTTATATTTGCTAAAACAATACATCAGGTATAATATAAGTTTACATAGATCCAATTATAGGTTTGATAGTTATGCTCAATTTTTACTTAGATATACATTAGCATAGCTCAATTTCAAATTAGTTGCTTAAATTGGGAGTATCATGCATGACATGACCATTCCCATAGTTAGTTTAGATATTTATATATAATTATTATAACTTAGTCCAGAATTAATATACTCAAATTTCATATTGGGGGAATGTGCATAACACATTATTTCTATATGCTTAGATAACACTGATTAATTAGATGGAATGGAAAATTATATGTCATTCTATATATTGTATAAACTTTACATCATATTCCAAATTGTCACCAGTTTCATGCCATACTCCATCTCTAGTGGTTGACATCCTGAGTGGTCTAAAGATACCTAATGTACCTAAGTGGCTATGAAGATGACATATAGAGTTGGATATACTTAGTTAGACACTTACAATACTTTTCATAGTTTAAATTTAGATGCATCTAATACACATGGGTTAGAAATGATGGAGTCATAGCCTACTTGAGTTCTTGAGCCACCCATATTATAGGGTTGGACACAATATTATTCCAATCTAAGCTATTCATAGGTCATGATTCACCAAGTAGGGGTGGGAAATGATGGAGTCAAAATTGGATTGAGTTATTGAGCCACCTACACATGAGGATTGAATAAGATATCATATTAGTCCAATCTATTCAATGATTGATTACTATATACATGCACACACAAAGGTTGTCACTAGCTTTATGCATTGGTTTACGTACTTAATGAGGTGTATTCATTCCTTTCCTCTTTCTTATCTCTTTACTTAGTTATTTATTTACTCAATATAATATTTTAATTTTGATATCTCTTAAATAAGGGATTATTTATGTGGATTTCATTTTCAATACATGATTTGGATCATGCTTCACATACATAGACCCCGCTTCACATACTCAAATTCAACTTCACAAGTTTCACTTCCTAGGTAAGTCTAGGTAGTCTTATTTCTCATTTATATTATTCATTTCACTTTGTTGTATTTATAGCATAATGGGGGTAAATATAATCACCTAAAAGTGGTATTTTAGTGATAAGTGTGATACTTGAGACTAATTATTCCTAGCTTAGCCCTAGACCTATCCTAGAGCCTATTATCACACTTTTCTAGCCTCTGTGTGGGCTATAAGCATCCATGGTCAGCTCAAACATAGTCCTAGATCCTCATTTCCTAATCATGGACCTTTATGGCTAGGTTTTTTCTAGCTAGACATTAGCACCGCATTAAGGACACTAGAGCGACATGGCACTAGTGTCCATAAAATGGCACCTAAATTCTTTACCTTAGCTTCTCTAAACAAATGTATTTTCAAAGGTAAAACCCTCATAAGGCCAAAATGAGCATATTTTATTATCCACACAAGAAAAAAACACTTTAAATACATGAATTTTAACCCTCTATCCACTAGATGGAAATTAAATGTAAAATACCAGTTCAAACATGAAATAGGTCAAGAAAAATAAAGGTTATTAATCCCTATTCTTCCCTACTTCTACATACTACCATCTACAATAACCCTAAGCTCATATTTTCCATATTTCCAATCTCAAACACACTCAAGGAACTCAAGGCCACTATCATTATAGCATCACTTGCACTTACACCAACACTTAGGTGGGGATAACTACATTGGTATTGATCCCTTAGAGTATTGGTATGTAGGCAACTCTCTTCATTTGAGGTGTTGAGGATGCCCAACCTTCCCTACTAACAAATACTCTTTTTAGATCATGCCTTAATTTCAAAGAGAATTAGGGTTTGCATCATAAATCATATATTACATGCATAATATAGAGTTGTAGACTTTGTGCGCATAGGAACAAAACCCATAAACACAAACACTAATACACCCAAAAGTTCAAGATATTCTTGCATAGAGTAAATTAATGCCATTATCAAGATACTAGAGATATATGGCACCTATATCCAAATGTGGTGCTACCATATAGGAGGGGTTCTGATAAAGGGATCTAGTTGATGACACTCATAGACATTCCTATCTTAATTTTTAGCTCTCATATCATTTGTATTAGGTGTTATCTATATAAGTTTTTATTTACACATATTTATTATTATTTTTAAAAATTCAAATTTAGTCAAATATGTAACAAATCAATGGTTATTTTATGCATATTATTTCCTTGATTTAGACAACTCAACCCTTTAATCAAACATGGGATTTACATAAACTAAAACCTAAAAGGTTAAAACATATAGCATATTAGTCTTGTATACTTGAAATATACCTATAAGGGCTCTACCCTTTAGTGTTATACCTTCATGTTGTTTAGAGGCTCTCATTCGCATATCACTATTTATCTTATGGTCCAAACCTATCATTTGTAATGACCCATATATCTTACATAATAAAAATGTTTAAAACCTAATATATATCTTTCACTGTTACTTTTAAATCCTCAACTACTTCCTAACTTGTATAAAACTTGCATCCCACATAGGGACACTTGCATCAACTTCAGTGTCTAAATTCTTATTGAGTGTCGAGTCCTCAAAAGTCATATAATTTGTGAATATTTAAAAACCTATGGGTTGACCCATTTGTCTTATTTATCCCTTTCATGAGATATTTTAAAAAGGTGTGATATAAATACAAATCTAAGTCTACTCATTACCCATATAACAAATACCAAGTAAATACCTATTCAATTAATTAAAAAACTAAGTTATACTACCTTATTCTTCCCTATTTTAATATTAGTCATAGGATAAATCATATTATAGGTTTGAATCACTTTTAAAATAACCCATAAGTAATGTTTGTCAATTTACAAGATAGATCATTGCTTTGCCTTACATATAGTATACTTCACCCTTGTGCACACATAATCCAACACCATGCAATAATCTATCTTTAGAGTATTGGTTATGTAATAAGCATCCATTGATAGATGGATCATTGGGTTTAGTTTAACACCATGAAACCACTAACCCATTTTGGGTAAGGCAAAAAGATCTAAGGTGAAGAGATAGGGTTTTATACACATATAGTCATCTAAAACCTATGCACGTGAATAAAAATATCAATAAAAAGTTGTGTTTTTGTAAATTTTCACTTTTTTATTAATTTTTTATGAGAAAAGATAGAAACACAAAATGAAGGGTATGTACCTGGTAAACATGCACTCATTGATGACCATTAAAAGAGAGAACCTTTTGTCTTGGAATGAATACCTATAATAAGACAAGACTACCATAAGCTTGTTGGTTAGACAAAGATGCAGGGTGGACCACCTAGCATATGTTAGATCCAAGAAGCTAAAACTTATTTGGATGGTTGTCAATCCACTCCCCTATTAAAAAATGAAGAATATAAAATAAAATAAAGGTAGTTGAATTTAAATTAATGATAAATTAAATGCTAAGTACAAAAATAAATGAAATACTTTTTCAAAGAAAAATGATTAAATCTAGCACATGCTAAAACTAGTCAAGGCAAGGCCATAGGTTTGGGGTTTGGGTAAAATGGTAAGGGTCAAAAGGATTATTTTTTTTGGTTGGGTAAATGATCAAGGATGAAAATGTATAAAAGGGTGAATGGATATATTAGTAAAATAAGAGAATATTTGGAGTGTGGCAAAGACGTGAAACAGGTCAAGTGAGGAATAGGGAAAATAGGCAAAATAGGGTAAAGGGGTAAATGGTAAGATGAGTAAGGGATGAAGACAAGAATGGTGAAGGGAGTTAAAAGTTTAAGTGAAGGGATGCCAAAAGGAAATAAATAAATAAATTGAAATAACAAAATAAAAGATTACCTCAATGTTAGTAGATGCTTATTAATACTGAAAGTGGGTCCCATAGTGAATAGTGTTTTATGAATAGTGATTTTAAAAACTATTTTTTAATGGTGTTTTAAAATAATAATTTTTTAATATAAATGGGTATAATAGGGACTTTTTTTAATTTATAAGGGTGTAAAATGGGTTAGGAAGGTTTTAGGAGGATTTAAGGTGGTCTCGAGGTATTCAGACACCTAGAACTACAAGTGTGCAATTTTCTAATGCCTAAAAGGTGATATAGAAACCTAGAAGGATTATGATGGTTACTTAAAAATAAAATTAATATTATGCACTAGATACATATATTAACATTAGGACACATGCATCAATGTAAGTGTATAGGCCTATAGAAACAATAATTCCAAAATTTGATAACTAGATCTTGATCTTGTTCCCTCCTATTTCCACATCTACATATCTAATATCTTCTTGTGGATTTTTATATAATCTAACTATTACTATTATTAATGTTTATGAAATAAAATTAATATTTTAGATGTACTTTATATATTTATCATAACTCAACATTTTAATTCAAAAAATTCATTTATCTAAGTCTTAAATTAATTGGCCTACTTTAGAATAGTTGTATTCATCTTTATGTATAGGATATTCTAACCTTTAACCCTCATTCCAAACATTAAAAAGGGTTAAAAATATAATAAGTAAAACAAATGGTTATGTACTTAGATTTTATGGTAGACTATCGATTGTGATTATGTTCTATTAGTGGAAAAAATTGAAGTAGGCCTAAGATTCATCTAGTTCAGGAATAATATTTAAATTTTCATAGGGTTAGTTTCATTGGATTTAGGTAAGTATTGATTATCGATACTAAATTTAGTGGTTGGTAGTGACCTATGATAAATGATGGGTCCATGACTATATGGTCAACTTTATTCATCTTTGAAAGCTCTGTATGTATGATGTTGACCTATGATGATGCACACAACTCTATAAATCAATGTAGACATCCAAATTTAGTATAAGTCCATATTTAATGTCCTATATTTTAAATTTTCACATATATACTATTGGTGATGAATCAAGTATATATTGGCACATTTTATTTGTATGTTTGTCCATTTTTTATTCATGTTTCTAAATGATCACATGGATCCCCAATTTTGGTATTTTATGTTTCTAGACAAGTCTATCATTTTTAGATAGTTTCGATCCCATGAACCTGTCCATGAGGAGTGAAATTGCACATGAATAATTTTTGGATTTAATTTCAGGCCATGTTTCATTTGAATCTTATTTTTTGTCTATTGGGTATTTTTAGGTCAAATTATGAGTACCAATAGGTCTAAAAAATCTGAAGTCAAAACCTATATAAATACAAAGATAATCTAAAGAATTTAAGATGACACTCCATTATCTCAAAAATATATACAAATATTTATATGTTATATTTGTAGACATTCAATTCTCACCATTTTCATGTCATAATTGTAAGTTTGAATGACTTCCCATAAAAATGCATAAACTAGACCAAAATCACCAAAACACTCTGATTCATCTACACACATCATGTGTAATTGTTGAATAATGTAAATATGTCCTTAATTAGGAAATTATATAATACACAATCATCTCTATATTTTAATTCATTTATAATCAAATTTTGACATATAAAATTAACATTTTTGACCAATAGTGCATGAAATTAATCAAATTCTAAAAATTGTAAAAAGCCTAAGTAGATTCACTTATCTAATCAAATCCAATTTAATTCTTAAGTGAAAAATCTATATCAAATTATTTAATATCTAATTTTGGAAAATGAAAATTCAATAAATATCTAAAAAGGTGATATCATCATGACATCATCTATCACAAAGTTAAAATTGCAAGCCATGCTTAATAAATGCAACAAATATCTAATTTGTGCAAGCCATGCCTATTAATTACTCCATTCTTCCAAATATTAATTGAATTTTGTATACAAATTTAAATCAATATTGGAGCACACATATTGATCTTGAGATGGATGGTCAATATCATTTTAGGAAAAATATAAATACAAGGGCCTCTATGGATAATTATCAAGCTTCATTATGAAAATATATAATGTTAAAATCATGCTAAAAGATTCACCATTTATTCATCATAATTGATAAAATATATTTGTGAACAAGGAGGAATTATTTTAGAATGAACAAATGAATTAACAAAGACTCTTACTATACAAATTGAACACAAGTATTTGTAAAACAATTGCTAGGAGGAGTCTTCAAGGAAGATAAATTCCTTATTTTTCTTCTCTTATTGATTTTATTTATCTAGTAATTCTAGCTCACCATAGGGAGTAATCATAGAGTGATATTTTTTTAATTAATTTTGGATTCCATTCTAATAACATTGTATTTACTCTCTTTGTTTCATATTCTACATAATATAATTCTTGGTGGGATTGTGTATCTCACAAACCTTATTTGGACCTAAGTATTGTAATTAAATAATCAAGGAATATTTGGGTATTGTTTTGCTTATTTTTCTTATAAATTTCTTGTATTTGTGTTTTTTGCTAATTAGAAAATTCACCCTATGAAATAGTGAAGTCACCTTGTGAAACAATGAAGTCACCCTATGTATTGGTGAAGTCACCATGGGAACCAACAATGTTGATCACATAGTGAAATTTCTATGCAGATCAACGAATTCATTTTTATCATTATTTGTATTTTTTGTATGTTTGACAATAATGATAAAATCACATTGAAAATAATGAGGTCAAACTGAACATCAGTGAGGTCAAAAGATAATAATGAAGTCACCTCTCTATTTCCTATGTGTTTTCAAAAAATGGTGAACTTGAAGTGAAAATAATGAAGTTATAATAAAAATGATGAACTCAACCTATAATAATTAAAATTAAACTATGATTTCTATTATGTTTTATTAAGAATGGTGAACTCATTTAGTAATCAGCAATGTCATCCTACTAATCAACAAAGTTGTCAATGTTGTATTTTGGTTTGTTATAAAATGATGAGGTCAATTTGAAATCAATAAAGTCACTCTGGTAAATGGAAAATTTTTCCTATGATAAAATTCCCAAGAGTTTAAAAGATTTAATATTAGATTTCTTGGATAGTTAAAACCTTTGTTAAAAATCTAATCCTTTATTTTATATATTTTAATATTTATTTAAGTTCTTTTCTTTTTACAACTAACCCACAAAAGGTAAACTTCATTCACGTTTTCAATTTGGTGTTTAATAAAAGAATAAAAACAATTACCTTTGTGATCTTAATAGTATTTAATTTTTGTTCTTTACTTAATTTATTTACATTTCCATTTCTTGTTTGTTTATCTTATTATCTATTGAAAGATTACTTGATGTATGCTCTTCTCTTACCCATTCGTAAGGTTTTGAGAATCATAAATCAAGTACATCTTTCCCATTTTCATTTTTATGACTTCTTGGGGTGGATTTTATCACCATCCCACTAATATTTATGGGTGAGCTTACCTAGAAAATGACATATTAGCATCATACAAACCCCATTATCCAATAGGGTATACAAATTGGACGAGTGCTAATGGTATTTTAGATGGTATGCACTTTGGAGCTTGGTTTTGATGGTAGCACTTCACTGAGACCCCAATGGATGAAGTGGTCATGAAAGGACTAGAACTTTTGGTGAATGCCATACAATATCTTGCATCTAATTTAGGAATTATTCTAAAGTGACCATATACCATAAGGTATATCAAGACCATTGAGTTTTCTAATCGAGAAATTAAGGTAGAAATCCATACTTATCATAGATATATCACTAATGTGGGGGTGCCAAGGCTAACATACCTTGAATATTTCCTTTTAGGTATGAAATTTTGAGAGAAGGGGAGGCTTAAAACCCTACCAATAACATTTAATAATTTATTTAATTAACATTAAATTTTACGCTAAAAATTAAGTCTATCAAAAGGAATTAGTGACTATCTTGTAACTCCTATTAGTTTCCACATGATTGATTGAATTATTTTTGTTGAAACCCATGTTGTATTCATAACCTCATTTGAAAATAAATACACCAATATCACCAAACCAAAAAAGTTCAAATACATTGTCACCTATTTTCACATGAATGTGTTATACTACCCACATTGCCAATTCACACTTATCCATTTATTGAAACATTACACTTTCTAATTGAAATAGAATCTTATCTCATTTGGTACCATTATTCTACCCATTTCATTTCCAATTTGAACTTATATTCTCTTGCTCCAACTTGACTCTCTTATACCAACTTGATTCTGAGTTATAAAACCATTTGCCTTCATTTCATTCTCATTTGGTACCATTATATTGTCCAATTCAAAACCATTCAAATCACATCCATTTGGGTCCCAATCTAGTTTGGAATCAGTTGTTCACATTAGGTCACTTTTGACCCCATTTATATACCAAGCCATTACAAGCCGAATCTAGTTCATCTTGAACCATGTGTGAAACCATTCCAATTTTATTAGATTCATCTTAAACCAAATTCTTGTACCAAGTTAGTTCCATGTCATATAAAGTTAACTTTTACCAAGGCCAACTTCAAATCCAAATAATTAGAACAATGCCAAATCAGGGCTATTTTGACCAAATCTAATTATTCTAAGTCAATCACATGCCAATTCACACCACATCTTCGTTTTCCATTCAATATCTTACACCTACCAGTTGAGAATAAAAAATTAATGTCATCCATTATTTATTTCATTTGAATCATATTAGACCAATGCTACCCTCTTAGGGATAATTTAGAATACTAAAACCACACTTTTTAGGCTAATTTTACCAAGACCAAGATCACCCTCTTTGGGCCAATGTCCAAAACCAAGACCACACTTTTTAGGCCAATTTTACTAAGACTAAGACCACCCTCTTTGGGATAATTTCCAAGATATCCCTATTTGGGATATTTCTAGACCAATAATTCCCTCTTTGAATCATTTCTACCAACATCAAGACTGCTCTCTTTAGGTCAATCTCATTCAAAACTAATCCCTTTACATGTATCCTTGCTTGCAGGCATATTTTATTCCATATTTAATCATGGCCTTTGAAACCAGTTTGGATAAATTACTATATAAATAATATAATAATACTAGTATTATGTGACTCATAATAGAAGGAACCAAATTTACACCTAACTTTCCTCTAGACTAATTACATACCCTTGTTCAAAAAGATGAAATACTTGTGTTGAAGGGACAACTTGTACACCCATCCCAACATAACCATGTCATTAATTCTCAAGCACAACAAGATAGTGAACTCTTTACTAATTAGCTCATTATTAATTTAAAGACCTCTCTATCTACTACTTTATTTAATAACTACCTATCTACTTGTCCCATATCCAATATGTTCTTAGAGATGCAACAATGGAAATCATTACCCCTCTAAGGGCCATTATCTATTAATGACCCAAATATGTCCAAGTTTGATAATTAATCAATGGGTTATGTCATGATGCCCTTCCAAATCATGATTAGATACAACCACTTGTAAAACAAGATTAGGATAGTCAACCAATCCTCAACATTTTTATCAAATCACCCATGTTTGATCAAACCCACACCATTGATGGTCCACCTTTATTTGAAAAAGAACCTCTATTTGATAAATACCCATCTAAAATGAGCCTATCTTTGAAGAGCCCATTATTATTAAGTAACAACCCATTATTCATCCAATGCCAAACATTCCCCATTTTAGAAAATTCTTTTGTCCTAAATCATTCCTTTCCAATTAAAAAGTGAATAAGGTACTTGTTGACAATGTAATTCAAAAGGACATTTTTGTAGACACACTTACCTCAAAAATAGGTTCCCTTTTGGAACCAATATTTCTATCAACATCAACATCAAAATCAAGTTCTATTTGAAAACCAATATTAGAATTGGGCTTCATTTTAGAACCAATATCATATTTAACATTAGAAGTATAATTAACATCAGTCTCAACATTGTATTTAGATATCCATGAGTCAAAATCAACATAAATTAGTGGATATTCTAACATTGGCTATAAATTTCTATTAGATCAACTTAATTCCACATCAACTTCATAATCAACATACCTTAGTAGATGTTATGACATTAGCTACACTCTTTATAGATCAGATTGAATATATTTGTGATCATTCCATGATTTTTGAGGAATTTTCCTTTGATATTAATGAATTTATCCTAGTATCCTCTCTAAATATTATGTTACATTTAACCCTTATATTTATATTACATTACACAACCCTTGACCATCAATCATCTTAGCCATTACATTGATGTTACACCACCCAAAAATGTTGATCGGGACTGAAAGAATCACACATTGTTGAACTTATTATATGGTGACACATAAATGGTAAAAAATCTAGGTATCCAAGTCAATATTCAAGAAGAAGAATAATCTCCTAGTGAAACCTTGTTTGAAGCACTACGGGACAATCAAAGTCTAAACTCAACAACTTCTAGTGAAACCTCATTTGATGTACTAGATAAAAATCATAATAAAAAATTAGAATTCATTAGTAAAACCTTATTTAATTCATTAAGGGAAAATTAAAATGAATTGTTATCATCCCTGAGTGAAACCTTATTCAAGGTGTTATTGGACAATCTAAAGAATAATAATCAAGGAGACTTTATTGGTGAAATTCTCTTTGAGGCACTAATAGCTAAGCCAAGTATCTCCCCATTGCTTGATGAAGACATTATTGAATTAAATATCAGCCTACCATAACCAAAATCAAGTTGAATTCAAAATCAATAACAATATGTGTGATTGAAAATCCCAATCTTCATTTGTCCCCTACCATTACACATTCCATTTCTATCCTATTATTAATTCAAGTCTTATATTACATCACCAAATCAAACCATTTATAAAATATCTATTATTATTTACCATCCTTGGTAGTATGCTCTTTTTTATGGGTTACAAAGACACCTTATTTAAAGGTTTGGAGGAAGTAGAACCAACAAAGATCAAAATAGTAATGATGTAATCCAAACCAATAGTAAGATCTAAACGGAAGCTACTATTCTGAGTGGTTATTATCTAAACATCAAACATGGTCCATATTATGCATCTCATGATCCTCCATTGAGTTGATATGCTAAAAAATCACAAAAATCAATCAAAAATACAAAACAATCAAAAGAGAGAAATAATTCATCCAATGGTGAAAACCATACTTATAGTACCTTGGTAAAGTATGATGATGAAAACAAGATTTTATAGGATCATGCATAAATAATTTTTTATTTTCAAGTATCTTGACACTAAGAGGCAGCCCTATATACATTATATACCATTATGTTCAATCCATCTTACCCATTATATTCCATTACTATTATTACAATTTTGTTCATTCACTCCTATTCATCCAAACCCTTCTTATTGTGACCATTAGTATTCTAGTCTTTACCTTGTTATGTAAGTATAAGGTATATTGAGACTTATTTAGGAAACATTTTATCTTATTATCCATGAAATAAATTGATGACTAGACACATTTGGTTCTCATGTGACATAGTCTTTAGAGAATCTTATTCCTTTCCCTCATTATCATCCATTATTATCCAATGTTATCCATTTACCCTTATTTATCCCCCATTTTGTAGGTTGAACTACATTGACCTAAGGTCCATTTGGAATACTTAGGTAGTGCTTAGTTTTTGAGGTTAGCTTAGTCACCCATATTCCATGCTCTTTCCATTTTACAAGCATCCTAAACCATGATCTCACTACTTTGTGAGCTAAAACATTTTGTATTTCTTAATCCTCCATTGAGTTGAGATGCCAAAATCCCAAAAACATTTAGAAAACCAAAAATAGGTAAAAATTGGAATAATACTTAAAATATCCATGAGAGATATAAGCCTAAAAAATCTTAAACATTATAAAAAGGCTAACAATCTCCTTGAGAGATATAAAGCCTCAAAATTCAAAACTATGTCTTTTCCTATGTCCACTCATTATTCTTAATATATCATTGATCCACTCATATTAGCAAACATTGGGATGTGTACTTCCTAAATCCACCCTAATGGGTAATATTAATTATTAGTTTTAATCATTTCAATCACCTTGGGATGTGTTCTTCCCTTGCATGTATCCTTACTTGGGGGCACTTATTTTGCCTTCATTATTTTACCATATCATTCCTTGGACCATTCTTATTCCTCTTATCATATTATTCCTTGGGCCATTATTTATTCATTTTTCATATCATTCCTATTACCAATCATGATATTGATTATAAACAAGTGTGTTATGGGTTGATTTAATGACTATTATTCCAAAGCACTTTAAAATGATCAACATCTACAACTTCTTTGCAGACAAGTGTTTTAGGGTATGTCAACAAAGGTGTTAATTACTTGATAGTTCTTTAGAAACTTCTTTAAATTTCTTCTCCTAGCTTTTATTTCCTTTTTTTGTGCCATTTCTATTTCAATCTTACTATTTCTTGATATCCCCTTAGTGCCTCAAGTTTTGCTATTAGTCCATGGTAATTTACTATCATAGGCAATTTAGCTACTATTTGAGCCTCTACCTAAGTGATAGTGTCATTTTATAAATGTTTCATTGTATATTTGAGGATATTACCTTGATTTCATTTTTACAAAAAACTTAAAAATATTGAAATGACCTAAGAAAACCCTAAAAATTATAAAATCAAGAAAATTGTCTTATAATTTCTCTACTAGATATAAATCCCCCAAATTTTTTTTGGGATATAATATCTTATCTAACCTATTTCATTTCAAATAAACATACCATTACCATACCATTATCTTCCTATTTTTAAGAGAACTACATCTGACTAAGGTCCAAATAGATTATGTCAGTAGTGCTTAGATGTATGAGGCATCTTGGGTCAGTTTTACCAATCTCATTCTCCATTTCCATTCCCTTACACTCTCACCATTTTACAAGGTATGCCTACTTTTTCTACTTCCTAATTATTATCTATCATCATGTTCCTACTTGTCATTAATTTTATTTTATCTCATATCTTTTGATAACTAAATTTTCCCTAAAGTCTATGGGACTATGTAGGTAGCATCCACTTACATTGGGGAATTTGGATTTAGCTCGACCACCCCTTATTTTTTATTTTATTCCTTGATATTAATCTAGGTTATTTTATTGTCTTATGAGTTACCCAAATTCCCAAGAGTAATTCCTTACTTTCACACATGCATAGATAATTCACTAATTGCTTATTTTATGGTGTGTTTTTGTGTTTACTTATTTCTTTTCATGTTTGTTTGTTTTCCCTTTTTTATCACCTTAACTCAGTACATAATGTTGATAGGGTAATCATCATGGTTTTTCCTATTACACAATTGTAATTAAGCCAATCTATTGACATTTATTAGCATTATCATCATGGTTTCTATCATTGGTGCATTATTTTCAATTATCTATTAGATTAGAGGTCGGTCCTTATGCACATTATTGTCTAGCCATTATGGTGTTTTATATCATGATGAATAATATATGATGATATATAAAAAATAAAGATGATGGAAATCTAATTTTTAATTCTAAATCAATAACTATCCTTGTCTAATATCCCCAAACAAATTCATCATGTTCCCAATCATCATTTATCAAAATGAAAATCTGACTTACTGAGCTAAACCATTTAGAATAGTCAACACTTAAATCTACTCTATTAGAGTAACTCATTAAATAAAATGATAATATTTACCCTACTATGACACCCTCTTATAAATCAACTAGGACTACCCTTTTTGGGGCCCACTCCCTATTTAATCTTTCTTCTAATTCCAAGCCCATAAATTTCACCCTATTTGGGGTAGGTCAAAGTGTGGCTTATTTTGGGATGTATTCTTCTCACTTCCCCTTTAATGGGGCCAATTTATTTCTATTTTCTTTAAAATTTGAAAATCAATAAGTATAGGCAATAGTTTATTTGGATTAAAATGATTTTTGGGTTAATTTAATTCTTCTTCTTATTTATTTCATATTTTTTTTGAGATCCCATGCATTCTTCATCTTCACCTACCCTCTTGAGGGGGCATCATAGGTCACTATTTATTTCTTCAGCCAAAATTTTCAACTTTTTAACAAAATTTTCATTCTTTAAAAATATGTTACTATGCCTAGTGTCTCATAACACCTTATCAAATAGGGGGAAAATATAGACACTCAATTCTCACCACTGTCATTTTGAAATTTAAGTTTGAATGACTTCCTGTAAAACACACAAACTAGACCAAAATCATCAAAACACTCTGATTCATCTACACACATCATGCGCAATTATTGAACCATATTAATATGTCCTTAATTTGTTAATTATCTTGTATTTAATCATCATTTTCTTGTAATTCATTTCCATTCAAATTATAACCTATAAAATTGACATTTTCAACCAATAATGCATGGCTACTAATCAAATTATAAGAATTATAAAAGGCTTAGCAGATTCACGTAGCTAATCAAATCCAATTAAATGCTTAAGTGAAAAAATCTATATCAAATTAGTTAAAATCTATTTTTAGAAAATAAAAATTCAAAAAATATCTAAAAAAGTGATATCATTAGTCATAAATTCAAAAATGCAAACCATGCTTAATAAATGCAACAAAGATATAATTTGTGCAAGCCATGCCTATTAATTTCTCCCTTCTTCCAAAATATTAATGGTAACATTAATTTCATTTTGTCTCTAAATTTGAATCAATATTGGACCACACATCTTGATCTTGAGATGGAGGGTTAGTGTCATTTTATGAAAACTATAAATACAAGGGCATCCATGTAAAATTATCAAGTTTAATTGTGAAAGATATAATGCCAAAATCATGCTAAAAGTTTCACCATTTCTTCATCCTAATTGATCAAATCCATTTATAGACAAGGGGAGATGATATTGGAATAAAAAAATGCATTGACAAAGACTCTTACTCCATAAATTAAGCACAAATATTTGTACAACAATTGCTAGGTAGGGTCTTCAAAGAAGGTAAATGTATTGTTTGTCTTCTCTTATTGATTTCCTTGTCTAGAAATTCTAGTTTACCCTAGGGAGCAAGCATAAAGTGTTAGTTCTTGAATTAATTTTGGATTTCATTCACTAACATTATATTAACCTTATTTTTTTATGTTGTACACTATCCATACAAATTTTTAATCTATATTTAAAGTTTACAAAGGATGAAATCATATTTAGATGCTTTTTCCAAGGGTAAAATAGGAGAAAGAACATCTAGACTTGTGTTCACAATTTTGCACATACACCTTAGTGGGAGAATTACATTTGAGTTTGAGCATTATTCAGAGTATTTTAAATGTATTGCAGTGCTTGATCATTCAACAAGGATTGACCAAGTTAGTCTAAATCAATCTCTTTTGCTTGGCACCCCCTATTTGATATTAATTTGGTTTATGATGGAACATAAGGTTTTGCATTGTAAGTATCTTTGCATGTTATTTAAAATATGTAAAAATATGTACCTAAATCTAGTCACCCTAAAAATTCTATTAATTCCACTAATTTAGCCCATAATCATATCCCAAGTCAATTAATTAATATCTTAATTCCTACATAAAATCCCCTACATCCCATGAACCTTATTCCACCCTCACAACTAATTAATCACCTTCATTAGCCTATTAACTAATCTTACTTAGCTATTAGCCTAACCATTATCCCACTTTCCATTTTAAAAATATCTTTTATTCACCTACCTATCTACCACCCTACTAATCTAGCCTTTCCTACACCCCTACTCTTAATGGAGATTCTATAATTGGAAAATTCTAGAATCATCTCCAATTTAACCCTTCTCCTCTAGAATCCTCTATTCTAGAGGTTTTTAAGGAATTAAAAATTCATTGGAGATTCCCCAACCATTGATCTTAATAGATCAATATTAAATATGGGCCATTAATTTTCCCTCCCATGGATTATATAAACAGTCCATACCTCCATGACTAACTAATTTAAAACTTTAAATTCATAAGCATCCATAATTCAAACACTCCCATAGCCTTGTCAAAGCCATCAACAAGCCAAGGATCCATTGAAGCCTTTATCAAGATTAATCAATCAATCTAATAATTCACTCATTTTACACTCAAATTAGTTTGGAAATATTAAAGAGGATATCTAAGAGAAAAAAGGATGGTAAGTGATTTCATTGTAAGTATTTGATTGTCTCTTGATCCCCTCATTTGATGTTGTTTGCATTTTTGGGGTTTTATTGCTAAAAATAGTAATATAGGAAATAATCCAAAATACACTCAAACATTGGCAACCACGGTGGGACCTACTCCCTAAAAATATCCTATTGCGATTGTTATATTTGATTTAAGTGACTTACAAGTGCAAATGGATGAGAAACAAAGGCCATAATCAATAAAATAATCATGTATAATAAAATCATGACATTGCACTAGTATTGGTGATATTATAGTCATGATATTATAATTCATTATGTGGTATTGTGTTAACTATGACTTTAACCACTAATGGTATCAATTTTTAATAGCTTGTTATTTTTGGACAATACTACTAATTCAAAATTAGCAACATTGCATTGGTGTTAGTGATAAGGTCATGATAATAGTGGTTTTATAGGATTTATAAGTTAACATAAAATGGTTATCTTATTATTATTTTTAAATTATGTGTAGTAATATTTGCCTATTTTATGTTGATAGGGAGGATTTTTACATATTCTATGTAAGTATAGTCAGGAAACTAGCTTTTGATTACTCAAGCGGGATATCACTACTTTAAGACTTACAACATTGACCTGTAAGTCATAGTATCACCATTGTGAGTCATTTCATTGTCATCCCTATCAAAATTATATAAATTTCATCTATTAAATTACCAATGTGAAATTTTATGTTTTTATTCTTTATTTTCTAGGAAGATTATTGGACATAAATTTTGGAAAATAAACACAAAACCCCTTTTGAAAGATATTTTAGTTATTTTAGGTCTTGGTTCATTTTGGCTAACCACATTTTGTAAAGAAGGTTTTATATACAAACTTGTGTTTTTCAATAGGGAAAACATAAATAAGGATTCATATACAATCATAATATCACATCCTTAACCTTTATGCTATTTACTACAATACTTCTATTTGCATAATGCCAGTTTTGTTTAGAAATTAGCAATATTGTAGTCTAGTAATTTCAAGAATTATTTTGATTACTAATTAATATTTTCATCTAATAAGATAAATTAAGGAAAATTTTGATAGAAAATATCTCTTTGATTTGTAAAAGTGAGTGAAGGCTTGACCATTTTGTTGAAAAGCCTCATCTAGGAATTTTTTATTGAAAATTTGATACAAATTTAAAAAAATAAAAAATCTACCATAGTTATCTAAGAATATTACTTAGTCATTTATGCTTCTTAAAACATCTAGGATAATACGTCTAAGCATCTACCTTGATCAAAAATAAAAATATTTTTTTTTAAAGTTTTATACTTTATTATAATATCACTAATCTCGTAGTAGTGATATCATTTTAAACGTCATGATTTTGATTTAATTATCATGGTTTTGAAGGAATGCATTGGCTAAATGTCATGGTTAACTATTATTGTTAATATCAAAAATCATGATTAGTGGTTTTGATTGATAGTTGTGACATCATAGTCTCTAGTTGTGATTTTGTAAGGAAGTAGTGGTTTTTCCTTAGATCAAACTACTAACCCTTTTCGTGCAGGACCTCTCAATATAAGGGCACCAATTTTTTTTTTATTAACCCTTGTGTTTGTTGGAGGGGTGGAAAAATCTTATAATTTTATCTTGTTTCTTATATATATCTTATGTTGTTTGATTTTATTATTTGTTTTATGTTTTCCTCACATAGGTAATTAATCAAGAAAATTAATCATGCTTGCTTGTTTGTTAACCCATTGAGTCTAAGATAACACATGATGTGGAATCCATCCCCACACATGGGCTTAGTCACTAGGGTTTACTGTCATGGATTTCATCACCATGAATTCAACCAAACTCCATGTTTTAGTAGAGTATAAATATTAGGGACAACTATCACTAGGCCAAGTGATTGACCCCATATAGGTCATCCATGAAGGGGAAGAGTTAATTCTCTGAACCAAACATTAGACATTACCCTATATGGATTTGGGCCCCACCATACCTAGTGTATATTAGGGACTCCCTTATAAATATTTGTATAAACCTAGCTTAGGACCTTTTTACCATAATAGGTGTTTCACTGTTAAAGTTAAGATCAACTCCTAAAAAGTTGTTAAGTGAAGATAGGGTAAAGAGGGTTTATTTGATTTTGTAATGGGTCACTGACCTATAGCCTCACCCAAATATACATTAAATAGTGTGAATGTTAGGTTTCACACCCATTGAGTTGACTAAATTAGGATTTGTGACTGAGTGTGTTGTTTGTGTGTCATACTTGTACCCATGTTATTTATGACTCGAGTTGGCCAATCCCATTTTTGTTCTAAAAAAACCTAGACACCCCAAGGATAAATCCCATTATTGGATCACACACAAAATCCATTTCATATTCTCCATTCATAAACTTTGGATACAACATTAGTCTTGAAATCAAATCTTAGTGGTCACCCATACCTCTAATCTTCATTATCACCTCTTAACTAAGAATTATCAACATACATAACCTTGAAAAGTCTTTATTATATCTCCCATCACTTCCTTCTCAATGCCTTTTCATACATAGCACCCATCCAATCATCATTTTTCTAGTGCAAAAGGTACATGATCACATCATCTCCTTAGTTTCCTTGTTAGATTAAACCCTTGTAAGGTTTTAGATTTTGATAATCTTTGGTTACCCTAGTCTTACATCCCTCTAAATATAAGATCAAAAAATTTACAAATCATCTTCTTTGAAAACCTTTATTTTTTGATTTCTATAAGGAATTAGTAGTCAAATCCACATCCTCTCCCATCACCCTATATTAAAAACACAACTAATCACTTTATTTATACCACCCTCATCATCCATCATGTCAATACAAACTTGTACCCAAATTATTAGAATGGGATAAGGATCCAACCAAGAGAATGACTTCTTGGGGAACTTAGGTGATCAAAATTAGAATCATGATGATATGCATAGTGACATTCACACTCCTAGAGGAGAATAAGACTGATTCACAAATGATTTTTTCTATAGTGATGAAGTTAGAGAATATTTTGATGTGTGTGTGTGTGTGTGTGTGTGTGTGTGTGTGTGTGTGTGTGTGTGTGTGTGTGTGTGTGTGTGTGTGTGTGTGTGTGTGTGTGTGTGTGTGTGTGTGTGTGTGTGTGTGTGTGTGTGTGTGTTTGTGTGTGTGTGTGTGTGTGTTTAAACCATGACCAAATCTTATCTCTATTCATTGGAATGGGGGCACACTACCCCCTAGCTTTGATCACAACCTTTTGCAACACCTAGTCCACCCATCTACTTAGCCTAATACTCCCCATAAATAAGTCCATAATAATTAAGCACCTAAAGAAGAGGACCTTGTGGACCAAGAACCATAACTTGAAGACCAAGAACAATAAGTGTCTTTCCAAAATAAATGCATCAAAGATAATATGAGAAAAACTACCTTAGAATATTGATTGGATCAAATTACACAATAATTTAATTCCTTATCCTCCCATTCCACACACAAAATTAAAGACCATCCTATCCAAGATAGAATGTCCATAACTATAGACCACACACAAGTCATGCCCAAACTTCTAATCCCCTTGTAGATCCATAATTTTCATAAGAATGGAAAATTATGAAAGAAACTCTTCAACAAACTAACCCTCGTACACAAGCGATGAAATAAAAATATGAGGATTTTTGCTCTTCTTCCTTAAATGTGAGCATTCTATAAATTCCTTTCCTAACTCACTTCAAGGTACCCAAATTTGAAAAATATAGAGGGAATGAAGATCCCCATGATCATGTTAAACGGTTTTATGTGGCATGTCGTGAGGTTGCATATGATGATGCCTACCTCTTAATACTTTTCCCAAAGAGTCTCATAGGACCAGCATTAGAATGGTTCATGCATTTACCAAAGGGGTATGTATCTAATTTTGGGGAATTAACTAAAAAATTTGTGAGAATTTTCTCATTCAACATAGAACATGATGTTTCTATCATAGACCTATACAATACTAAGTAAAGGAATGGGGAAAGTTTGGATTCCTTATTATAACACTTGAAAAGTTTAGCAATCTAATTTTGATGTATAATTCTAAAAAAAATTGGCTAAAATATTCATTGATAACCTCAACATATAACTAAAATATTAATTGAAACTATAATGTGCCAAATCCTTTGATGAGATTATTGACAAGGGGATGCAAATTAAGAAATCACTCATTGAAAAGGGAGCAATCAAATTATACACCCAAAATGAAAAAAATCATAATCCAGACAACTCCTTTTTAAATAAACCAAAAAATTTCAATAAGAATACAAATATTATGGGAGACAGAGTTACAAACTTAAAATAACATGTTCAAGTAGTGCAAAAAAGGACTCCCATAAATCATCAAAATGTGTCCTCCATTAGATTGCCATAAGGTAAACCAAATCCTCAATCATGAAAAATACCTCTTACTAGCCTTAGAGTGCATGTTGCTTCAATAATTAATGACTACACATATGATTACTCTCCTTGAAATCTAACCTTTAGATGACAATAAACCTTGACCCGATTGATATCACGAGGATAAATTCTATCAATATGATAGAGTCAAAAGTCATGATACAAAAAAATGTATGTAGTTAAAACACTATATTCAGGATCTCATTGAAAAATGAGATATTGAAGTAGAAGGGAAGAGTACTAATCAATCTAAAAATTAGTAGCTGGGTATTTATCAAGATCCTTTACCTAAGCATGTTTAGAGACAAGGGAAACCACCTAGAGACTAGGGTCAGGAATCCACTTCCAATCATACAAACTATCACACCATCCTATACCACTATATTAATACCATCAAAATTTGTATCCCCTAATATCCCACTCCACCATTACCCACCATATTGAAAATTAATTATGCCATCCTTGAATACATCGTTACTACCTAATGTAGCAAAATTATATTTCCTGGGGCACCACCAAAGGACCCGTCTACATCCACATCTCAAAAGGTCAATATCTCCAAAAAGGTTATTATATCTTTTGATAAGCCTTATGATATAATCTAATAACTTGAGAAGACCCCTGCTCAAATCTCACTCATGGATCTTCTCAAAACATCATATGTACATAAAGATATCCTCAATTAGGTCATGCAATATCTTAAACTTCCTTATATATTGACACTAATCAATCTTAGGCATTAGTGGGTCATTTGTCCCCTTCATAATAAATGACTTTTAGTGCCCAAGACATGCCTCTCATTAGCTCACATCATAATTGCCCATTGTTCATAGAGATCTCCATCTCCAACCATCACATCCTTTAGGTACTCATAGATGGAGGGTCTATATTGAAATTATGTAATATTGTTTTATTTAAAAATTTAGGGTATTCTAAAGCATCATTGGGGACCACTTTAATCATGATTATAGAATATGATGATAATGAATGGCAATTTGTAGGCACCATTTATCTTCCCATTACTATGAAACCCATTGTAAACTAGACCTTAATTTATGTTTTGGATGTTGATTTTCCATATAGTCTACTTATGGGATGTTCGTGGATCCATAAAATATAATCAATCCCTTCTATTCTCCACCAGTGTCTAAAATTCCCTCATTCTTGCATGGAAGTTACAATTCCTAAGGAAATTGATAATTTTAGTAGTTTCCAAATGGGTTGATATCAACCCCCATACTACTTTCCTACTACCCATGACTCTACTCCAAATCTAATAGCTACCAAACATGTCTGCCTTGATGATCTAGTGCCTACTTCTAATCCATCACCAAATGTCACCCACCTTAAAATCACATCCATAGGTTATGGGAAATATGAATATAAAACCTTTTGTGTAGGAGATTCACCTATTTTCCCATGTAGTTATGGGTCCCCAACTATGAGAAAGGACACTCCTATAAGCTATCAATTTGGACCAATGACATTTTATAGTGTAGGACTATTATCAAAAGAGTACATTGATGAACTAGATGAATCATGGCTTATTCTAAAAAATGAGGCCCTTATATTTTACAGATAGACATATCCCCAAACCAAGAAAATGTTACAACATATGCATTATCAGGGAAAGGGACTAGGGAGACATGATCAGGGTAGGATTGAGTCTATAGTAGTTCAATAATGTCCAAAATATCTTGGTCCATGGTACAAACTTCTTGGCACTAACCTATAAAATATCATTATGGATACTACTTCAGTCCTTAAGGAGTCTTTTTCTGATGAAGTCAAGATGAGATCCATTTATAGTCTTTATTAATATCTTGATGACACTAACCTTTTACATGATACCACCATTACTACCATTTATATATCCCTCCATTAACCTTCATTAATAGAGTGGGATCCACACCATGATCCATCCTTTGACATGTTAGAAAGTGATGAGGCCATCTTAGAATATCCTATATATATATATATATATATATATAACACCTTGTCTGATAGGTGCCCTTATATCACAACATAATGATGAAGGAAAGGAATGGGCTATCTATTATCCCAATCACACATTGAGTTCATATGAGCTAAATTATACTCCCATTCAAAAATATTGTTTATTCATTGTCTTTGCTTTACAAAAGTTTTAGCACTATATGTTCAATAGTCAAGTTTAGATCCTAGACAAAGTTGATTCTCTTAAATGTCTACTATCAAAATCAGCTCTCATAGGAAGAATGGCCAAATGGATAATGTTTCTCAATGAATTTTACATATATTATGTTCATAAAAAGCCATCAAAGGATAGGAAATTATGGATGAACTCCTAGAGAGCCTATTATGTATACTAAGCCTCTTGTCACAACCTTCCCAAATAAATATATGATGAATACCATAGAATCTAATGGCCAAAAAATATATTTTGATGGCTCTTTCACCATGCATGGGTTAGGAGCTGGCATCCTTTTGGTAACTCTATAAGGAGACCTTATCCTTAAGTTTTTTTGCGTTGCTTTTCCATGCACTAATAACATTTTTGAATATAAGGCTTTAGTTGCTAGCCTCTAATTATCCATCTAATGGAATATATAACACCTCCAAGTATTCAGTGATTCATAATTGATAATGAATAAAGTTAATGAAGAGTTCTAAACAAAGGATGAAAAACTAATTCCTTATAAATAATCAATGGATTATTTAAAGCAAAATTTTTATTTTATTACATTTGATAAAGTACCATGGGGAAGTAATAAGGCAATTAACTCCATGGATACTATTGAGTCTTTAATCAACCTTCCTAAAGACATTATTGAAGGGAATTTTTTGATTGAACATTTGATCTTATGGGCCCATGAATATATGGATCCTCTACAAATTTGTGTTATTCATGATCCTAGTCTCCCCTAGTATCATGATATATATAACTATCTCCATGACAATATCCTTCCACCAAACCTAAATCTCCATCAATGCAAGGCCTTTAATCACCGTACATCCCATTACACCATCCTTAGTAGAATTCTATATTAGAGAGGATAGGATAGGACCTTGTTGAGATTCCTAACCTCAAAATAGGCTCCTCTTATAATCAAGGAGGTTCATGATGGTATTTGTGGTGGTCATTTCAGTGGAACAATCCTAGCTAATAAATTGCTTAGGACTAGATATTATTGGCCTATGATGGAAAATGATGCTTGCTAATATGTGCACAAGCGTGTAACCTACCAAAAACATGGTAATATTATTCATGCCCCCACATAAGATTTGTAACCTATTATGAGTCCATGGCCATTTTATATATGGGGAATAAATTTAATTGGTAAGATAAATCCTATGTCATCTAATAGACACAAGTTTATTATCATAACTATAGAGTATTTTACCAAATGGGTTGAAGTTATACCACTTAACTATAACACAAGTATTTATATTTCCAAATTTATCCTAAATTAGATCATCTACCATTTTAGAATTCCCACTAATATCCTATAATAGATTGGTAAGTCTTTGAAAAATCAAGAAGTTGAGACCCTGTTTAAGTGTTATCATATCAATCAACACTTCTCCACAACCTATTAGCCCTAGGTAAATAAATAGGCTGAAGCTACTAATAAGACTCTTATTAATATTCTAAATAAAATAGTCAATGATGTAGGAAGAAACTAACACTTGCAATTATATCTTGCACTTTGGTCTTATAGAACTAGTTTCCGAACACCCACTGGGGCCACTCTATATTCTTTGGTTTATGGAATAGAAGTTGTCTTCCCTGTATAAGTGTAACTCCCCTTTTTATGCATGTTATTGTGGGGCATAATTATTGACCATAATTTTAGACAAAAAGGCTACAAGAGCTAGAACTTCTAGATGAAAAGCATTAGAGGTCCTTAAATCACCTTTGGGCATATCAAAATAGGTTAAAAGGCCAATATCATAAAAAGGTCCAATCATGAGAGTTTAAAGTTGGTGATATATTCCTTAAGGAGAATCAAAATAATACCAATTTAGACATGGAAAAAAGGGGAAATTTGAATCCAATTGGCTTTGGCCCTATATAATTATTGCTAAATTTGGATCAAGAGCCTATAGGTTAGCAACACTTGATGGTGAAGAGATCAATGATCCAATGAATATCATGTATTTAAAATGATTTTATACTTGATAGGCTCCATTTATATCTATCTATGAGTCCCCACTCTTGGGGGCATATCGATTCCCATTCTACTCTACCTATCCTCATTCCACTCCATTCTCCCATTTCACACTTGACCCTGGTCTTTAAATTGGGAATTTATTACAAGGCCTATGTAGAATAAAGAGATAGATATTTAAAATTAGGGCAATAAATTTCTTGTTTTTTGAGGGGGAATTTTTTTTAGGAGTATTTTGGAGTCTCTTTATCCACTTTTTATATATCTTCCATCCCATCACACCCTCATACATCCCCCCATCACATCCTCTTTGATGATTATGTCTCTTATTGGCCTCCACCTATATAAATCATAATTAATATCTCATTGTCCCTAATACATGGTATAAAATCTCCCACTAATTTCATCATTATGTAAGGGTCAGTCATAAGTCTTCCTTTGGGGTCTAACATACACTATGCAATTAAATCTTTATCGATCATCCTAAGCCCCATAAATAGTTGTTTCTAATTTAATTAGATCCTTGTCTCTAACCACTCTTGGGAACAATATACCCCATGTACATATCATTTGTTGTTATTAGGTTTATTATATATAATAATTTCCTTAAATTTTTTTAATATTATCACCTTTATATCTATCACCTATCATTATCTTAGTCTAATTTGTCTTATTTTGTCTTTTGTATATATATGTTTATTTTTAATGTGTGTGGTTGTTTGATAAGTCATTAAGTATTGTATATATGATTATTTAAATTGTCTTATTGTCTTATTTTATTACTTAATGGGAACAAGGGTGGTCTAAGTGACTTCCCAAGCTCATTTTAGGCAAGTCACTTAAAAATGGAGTTCCCCCATGCATCATGTTTTTGATATGCCTTTGATTTATATCATGTCATTGGCACATGTTTATTCACTGGTGAAATACTAAAATGTATTTCCTAAATCACTAATGGATTGAAAAAATTCTTACCCCATTCCCCCCAATCCTATCATTATCCAGTCTAACTGTCACTGTCTAACCTAGTCATCCTAGCACCCCATCCCTACCCACCTCCTTGGTGTAAGAGGATTGTTACCCAACCAAATTTTATGAGACATGAAATTCAAAAGAGATTATCTTTTTATTATCACATTGATTAACATTTTTCATCACCATACTCATGTCATTTAAACCATTTAAAATAAACACATCCCAATAATATCACATCACATCACATCACATTTATAAAAAAAATAATCACTCTCAAAACATCTCATAATCCATATTATAACATCCATGTAATATATAAACACATCCATCTGTAATGAAATTACTTCAAAAATTAAGTATAATAGCAAAATTATATCCAAATATGACTGAAATATATCCAAATATATGATAATATATAAGCCACTTCGAGGGGGCAACCTCCACAAGCTTCAATAAGAGCAGAATTCACAATATGATGATAAATGATTACCCACTACCTCCTATATATAGTCTATCTAAGCCATGGTTACTCCATAGGCTGACCTACTAATCAAAAGAAAGCATAAATAAATGTAATATAACATCAAAGAAGGATAAATAAGCCACAGGTCAGCTAAAACTATCCTCATACATGTGATAGGTTAGGGGTGTAGCATGCCCTTCCCTTTCAAACCAATGTTGTCCTCAATGTTGAACAACTTTGGATGTTGTTGTAGAAAATCTTCACCTTCCCAAGTTACATCTTCACTGCTCTAGTTTTTCCACTTGATCAAATATTCCCTAATCTCTCTGGTCCTCAACCTCTTAGTACATGTTTGGAGGATCTTCTCTGGTTCTAAAATGACTCGTCCTTCTTTATCTAGTTCTAAGAGCTCTATCTAGGTAGAAACTTTCTATCCAATGACCTTCTTCAAATAAGAAACATGAAATACTGGGTGTATGTGAGATGAGTGAGGTAACTCAAGCTTGTAAGCCACACTTCCAATTTTTTGTAAAACCTGATAAGGGACATAATAATTAAGAGCAAGTTTGTTGTCCTTCTTTTATTGCTTCAAGGACATCTACTTATAAGGCTGTAAACAAATATATACCTAGTCACCCACCTCAAAATTTTGCTCACTACAGTGTTGATTTGCTTTTTGCTTCATCCTATTTTGTGCCAAGGCCAAATTCTCTCTCAAACTAGCCAAAACCTCTTGTGGATGTTGAATGTGATCTTCCACATCTCGAACCTTGGTGTGCACCTTTAATGAAGAAGTGATGGAAGGTGGATGGTAACCATATAGTGCTAGAAATGGAGACATTTTAGAAAAGGTATGGAAATATGTGTTATACCACCATTCTGCAAGTGATAGCCATTTAACCTAATGTTCTTATTTATTTGATACAAAACAATGGAGATACCCCTCTAAACATTTGTTAACCACTTCAGTTTGTCCATCAAATTGGGGGTGGTAAGATGAGCTATGAGCTATCTAAGTACCCAAACAAGAAAATAGTTCAATCCAAAAATTACTAGTGAAAATAAGATCACGATCACTTACAATTATTTTTGGGGTTCCATGTAATTTGAGAACTGCTTCCATAAAAATAGCTTCTACTGTACTTGCTAAAAATGGGTGTGAGAGAGCAAAAAAATGGGCATATTTGGTAAGCCTATCCACAATGACCAAAATAAAATTCTTACCTCCAGAACAAGGTAACCCAGTGATGAAATCCATGGAAACCTCCTCCCACCTTTGACTAGGAATTGCTAACGATTG
Organism: Torreya grandis; assembly: GCA_037957365.1. NCBI lineage: Eukaryota > Viridiplantae > Streptophyta > Pinopsida > Cupressales > Taxaceae > Torreya > Torreya grandis. The sequence continues at coordinate 265,515 of JARHVA010003455.1, read as the reverse complement.
TAACAGACCTGGGGTCTTAACTGTTTCACCTTTATTCTATTGGCATATCAAGCATTCTTCCACAAACTTGTGTACATCTCCCTTGAATCCTTCCCAAAGTAATTCTTTCTTAATTATATGATAAGTTTTCAAGAACCCTAAGTATCCCCCAATTGGAGATGCATGAAACTCTGCAAGAATCTTATGCTTAAGCTCTAAATTTTTTCACAAGCATAACCTACCCTTATACCATAGGACATTACCTTTCCATTCAAATTTGTCAGAGGATAAATTACCTTGCTAGAGATTTTGAATTAGAACTTGTGTATCATTATCTTGCTCCCATTCTAACCTAGCTTCATCCACCCAATCTGCTTGCAATAAGGACATTGCACAAAGTAATGCTTCTGTGGATGCATCCCATCTAGATAGTGCATCTACTACTACATTATCTTTACCTTTATTATAGATGATTTCAAAATCATAACCCAACATTTTGAATACCCATTTTTTTTGTTATTTAGATGATAATCTTTGCTCCAAAAATTATTTGAGCTTATCATGATCCGTTTTCACCTTAAAGTGTCTACCCATCAGATAATGCCTCCATTGTTTAACTACATGAAGAATAGCCATCATTTCTTTCTCATAGATAGGTTTTTGTAGATTCTTACCTTTGAATTGATGAATTTAAAATGAAATGGGTCTTCCTCCCTGCATTAGTACTGCCCCCAATCTAGACCCAGAAGCATCACATTCAACAGTGAATGTCTGTGAGAAGTCTGGAGTAGCCAAAATTGGAGTGGTGCACATAGTTACTTTTAGTTTCTCAAATGCTTCAGTGGCATCATCATTTAAATGGAAAGCATCCTTCTTTATAAATGTAGTGAGTGGAGCTACTATGCTACCATAACCTTTCACAAATATTCTATAGTAACCTATTAGTCCAAGGAACCCTCGAAGGTTTTTGAGAGTTTTTGGCGTGGGCCATTCCATTATCACTTTGATCTTCTGGGGATCAACTTTGACACCTTCATGGAAAATAATGTGATTGAGGTACTCTACCTCCTGTACTCCAAAATCACATTTCGATGGCTTCGCATAAAGTTGGTGCTTTTCCAAAACTATCAACACTTGTTTCACATGTTACGGATGTGCTTCCCATGTTTGACTATAAATCAATATGTCATCAAAGAAAACTATCACAAACTTCCTTAAAAAAGGCCTAAAAATAGTGTTCATCAAGCTTTGAAAAGTAGATGGTGCATTTTTAAGACCAAAGGGCATTACCAAAAACTCATAATGGCCCTCATGTGTTCTAAAAGCAATTTTATGAACATCTTCATCCTTGATTCTAATTTGATGGTACCCCGAGCGAAGATCCAATTTTGTGAAATAATTAGCACCATGTAACTCATCAAGTAAATCATCAATTAATGGAATAGGAAACTTATCTTTGATGGTGTACTTTTTGAGTTCCTTATAATCTAGGCACATCCTCTATGTGTCATCCTTCTTCTGCACCATGACCACTGGTGATGAATATGCACTTTGGCTATGCTTGATGATCCTTGCCTCTAGCATCTCATGGACCATCTTTTCAATTTCACTCTTTTGTGCATATGGATATCTATATGGTCTAATATTTGGTGGTTGACTACCTATAATTAGTTGAATGTCATGATCATGTTCTCTTTTTGGTGGTAATCCTTTTGGCATGGCCCCAAAAATAGATGAGTGGTCCTCAAGAATTATCTATAGATTAGGATGTGTAGATACCTATGTGGGTTGAACTTCTATGGAGCATAATCATGAAATAATTCCCTCTACCCCCTTTTTTAGCATCATGGTCATGTGATGTGAACTAATCAATTGTGGAGATTTTGCATGTAATCCACATAGTTCAATTTTCTTACCTTTAGAATGAAAGCGCATGAATAGTTCTTGGAAGTTCATCTCAATGGTACCTAAGGTTGTGAGCCATTGGACTCCCAAAACAATGTCTGTGTTACCCATGGGAATAGAAAAGATAGGAGAGTCAAGATTGTACCCACCCATAGTAAGCTTAATACTATGGCATTTGCCTGAATAATTAATTGTGCCACCATCTGCAATCATGACCTGAAATTTTGGTGTTGGGTAGATGAAAAAGCTAAATTGAGTGGCCAACTTATGGTTTATAAAGTTATATGTGCTCCCTAAATCAGTCAACACTGTCACCTTTTATTTCTTGAGGAAACCCACCACCTTAAGAGTTTATGGAGTGTTAATACCTGCAAGTGCATGATAAGAGATTGTAGGTTGGGAATCTTTAGGTACCTCCTCTATATCTTCCTCATCATCATTGGAGGCATCATCTACTTCTTCATCTTTGTTTAGTCCCTCAATGTAGAATAACTTCTTCTCAACACATCTATGTTCTTTACTGCACTTTCTGTCACAACCAAAACATAATCCTTTTGCATGCTTCTCTTTAATTTGTTGAGGGGTCAATCTAGTAGGTAGAGGAAATGTTGGTGATGATATGCTATGATCTTTGAAGTGAGTGAATGGTTGCTTCTTGTTGGCTATGAATTTTTCCTTAGTTCTATGTGTCATGATAATAGAATCAAAAATCTTAAGTGGATTAAACATGTGTACCTCATGTTGAATGTGGTCCTTGAGTCCACCCAAAAACAAGTCATCCAAGTTTGCTTCAGAAATTGTCTCCATACATAAGGACAAGTTCTAAAAATGATGAATATAATCCTTGATGGAGCCAATTTGTCACAATTTTCCTAGTTGGCTAAAGTAATTCTCTATCACACTATTTCCATAGTGTAATTGTAGCTCCTCTGTAAAAATTGACCAGGTGACATTGAGAGTCATCTTTTTATTTTGAGCACACAACCATCGATACCAAATGAATTGATCAAGTTCAAGATAAAAGGATGCCATGGTAACCTTTTGTCCACCTAGAATCTGATGTAGGTCAAAAAAACTCTCCATTTGGTTGATCCAATTGAGTGGATCTTTTCCATCAAATTTGTTCATATCCACCTTTGGTAATAGGTTCCTCTGTGGCCATGGAGTTAGATTTAAGGTAGACTATTTAGGAGAACCACCCTAGTGGGTTTTTGCAATAGAGTTAGCTTGATGATTTGACTAATTAATTTTCAAATCCATCATGATATCTCCCAAAATATCTTTTATGGATTGCATATTAGATTGTATGTCTTGCACCTCACTCTGAATGCCTTGCACACTATAGTCAAGCTGGCTCACTTTGTGATCTATGTCAGAAAACCCTAGTACAAAGGGTCTAGTATGTCACCCTTCTAACTCTATCTCTTCCATTTTAAGATTTTTACCTAGAGTTTTAGCACCCTTTCCTTGGCCCCAAGTTTGTGGACCTGCCATAAAAGGGTTTTACGATGTCGACCCTTATTGGCACTTTTGACCCAAATTTGACCAAGTGATTTTGTAATTATGTCGATATAAAATAAAAATATACAAAGAATGTACCATATCCAAATTTTTATAATATTTCCAAAAATGTAAATAACTTAGAAAAATTCTTTGAATTGCGCACTATAGAGCAATTTTATGAAAAACCATAAAATAGAGATAAATTTTGTAAAATAGATCAAAATGAGCTGAAATTTTAATGGAAGATTAATTTGATTATTTATCACCTCCAATAAAAATTTTGAAGAGAAATTATCAACCTCTTTTTATATATCTCAAAATTTAAAAATTTATTGTTTCACCCACAAGATTGCCCAAATCGCAGCTCTGATACTACTTGTAATGAAATTACTTCAATAATTAAGTATAATATTATAATTATATCCAAATATGACTAAAATTTATCGAAATATATGATAATATATAAGCCACTTTGAGGGGGCAACCTCCACAAGTTTCAATAAGAGCACAATTCACAATATGATGATAAGTGATTACCCACTACCTCCTATATATAGTATGTCTAGGCCATGGTTACTCCATAGGCTGACTTACTAATCAAAATAAAGAATAGATAAATGTAATATAACATCAAAGAATGATAAGTAAGCCACAATATAGCTAATACTATCCTCATACATATGATAGGTTAGGGGCGTAACACCATTTAAACATAAAAAACACATAACATCATTACACAAATAATCATTTATCTACCATATCATCTAATTAAATGCATACATATCTACATAACCATTTTCATCACATCATATAACTCATATATACCCATAATCATCAAATATGTCTCATAACCACAACATTAATTAAAAATAATCATAGATAATCACATCATAAAGCATCACACATCACATCACATCAAAAGATAATCATATATAATAGTCCCAAAAGTCCACATGAAGTCCATGACAAAAAGTATAAATAAAAATTATGGGCCCTATGAGCATAAATGTGATAAAATATATAAACAAAATCTAATAGAACATCTTGAAAAGTATTGAATAAGATCTAGGTGGTCTTCTAGATTACTGATGTATTGACTATGATGAATTGGTTCTCTAGGTAGGCACACACTACCCAAGTGGCATTGCCACCTCATACATGTCTCTATAGTACTATGCCTCACATATCATCCCTATAATGTTCCACATCACATCACCCATCCCACCTATTACCATGGCTCCTTCTACCTCCTCCTTGGCCCTATTGGCCACCTGAACCTCCACTATAAAATATCTAATCCAAGTCTACATATGACCAATTTGAGCCTTTAACCTAGAAATATGTGTATCTTAAATCCAAATATAGGTTTTTAACATCACTATATGAGCCTATAAGGAGGTAACCTATCCCTCTAAACCAGTAATCTACCCCTATTCTTGGGCCAACTTCCCATACCTCTATGCCATCTACCCCTAAAACTAAGCCTAAAATTAGTCTTTTTTAGTCATGATACCTACTATGCTGAAGAGACATCCCTATACCTCCTTCCTAAGATTCTTTAGTAAGGTCCTCTTATCCTCTATCAAGTGAGGCTAGTATGGTCCTTCTCCATCACCACTCCCACTATCCCCAATATGTGTTCCACTAGCACCAACTTGAGTCCCACTCCATCCAACCTGAGTTATAGCCACTTCCTAATCTTTGTTTGGACCTCCCTATTCCCACCTATCTATGTCTATGATATCAAGACCTCCCTATTCATATTATACATCTTGAGTTAGGACCTATCCTCTCCTACACTTATGTATCTTCTCTTGTTCTTGTAACACTCTCCTCACCACCCCCTCTGCACGCTAACCTTGCATCTAAGTAATCTCACTAGTAGCCTCTATGACCACCATGTAGTATAATAAGATATAACACCTAGGTATAAAATGAATTTCTAAAAATCCCATGGTATAGGGGCAAGTCTATCATATTCTACATGTGGATTTATCCACTAGTCTCCCCCACTAAGGCCTCTCCTGGTCACTTCAAATAAATATGTGATCCTTTCCTAAAACATCTTGAGGTAGACCAAACTCTCTCTGAACCTAATTAAGTTTATACTAATATATAATGAAATCCCTATGACTTATGAAGTAGCACTCTGTTAGTGTATACTATGTGACCTCTACCTCATCCTCCCATTTGAATTGAATCCCCCTATATGGCATCCAAGTAATGTGCTCACATTGTAATCCATCTAAGGCTTATTTTTAAAACCTCATCTCCCTTACATGGCCTCTCTACACACCTAATAGAATGTGCCAACCAAACATAAGAGGCTCATGAGGCTATCTCACTACCTAAGTACCTAATGGCCATTGTATCACTATATGCTCATAGCTCTAAATCTATAAAAATAATAAGGGACCCAAGTTTATGGCCCCTATATAGGCCCCCACATACAACTCATAATAAAAATGAGATAATACCACTAACCCCCACATAAATACCCTAAAATCATGTACCATGTCTAAAACTATTTCTCCAAGCCCCAAGTGGAACCATTGGCTACTCTTATCTAGTAATAATATGCTAGTAACAAGAGACATCACCACTAATGTCAATCTATCTATGTTCCCCTCCCTTAGACATCTATCAATATCTACATGTGTATCTTGCACACCAATCTAAAACCTCCCTACTAATCTTTATACTATCACACTCAGTGTGTACAATTGATAATAAATCATGTGCCTTATCATTAGTAAACAAAGGATCCAATACACATCCTCTAAAGTAATAATAATATATCATATCATGAAATGAAAGGTACTCATCTTTGAGTGCCATTACTCTACCAATGCCATAATCAGATCCTAATCAATCCACACCACTGGTATGGTAACCATATAGTATAATCCTATTGTTCTAATACCCCATATTCTATTGGGGTTAATAGATGCATCTCATAAAATACCTAAGGCTACCATAGTTAAGACACCATCACGCCTAAGTTCTCATGCACCAATCATACAACCTATCACTAAACCTATCTAATCACACATCCATCTTATCTAAGTTGACCACTCTTCACTCATTCCACTACCTCCCAACCCATAACCCATCTACATCTCCATCCCAATATCCCTTGACTCATCCTAAATAAATATCCCTTTCACTAATTACTTTTCTCATCCCCCTACATCCCTCATCTAATTAACACCTATCCTCCCTCTCCTATCCATCATCTAACTCACTCACTCCCCCTATCCTAACTAAACTAAATTCTAATCAACTCCATCCCTAATCCTAACTAACCCTAATTAGATGTCACCCTAAGAAAATAATTCACCCCCCTTATAACTCACTATCCACCCATCCCTATTCCATAAACCCCTACCCTAGCCTTCCATTTCTCCTCTACTTATCCATTTAATTCACCCATTATAATATCACTACTTGTAACTATACCTAACCCATGATAATGGTAACACCACCAATTGCATCTCATAGTTTTTCATAATCATGATTCTTTATACATAATATCATGATTTGTAACTTATGGTAATCTAATACCATAATTCTTCAATTGTGGTATTGTAATACCATAACTTATGATGGAATTATTGCTACTCATGGGTAAAAATAATACAATTAAGGGCATTTCCCTAAATCATGGTATTATACTTGTGGCATTTCTAATCTAGAAAACATGAAATAGATGCATAAACTCAAAATTCATAAGATAGGGGTTCATTACATACTATGGTCCTTCCTCCTCAAGTATCTATAACTCTTTGACCCTCTCACTTTGGTATGAAGCTTATGGGATGTGATCTATGTTTTTAGCTCTAGAGCACTATTTCACTAAGGTAAAAGTCAAAATGAACCTTTTTCACCCCATTTATCATATTCCTCCCCCCCACCCCCCCCCCCCCCCCCCCCCCCCCCCCCCCCCCCCCCCCCGACTTTAACCCTTAATACACCCATTATCTCATCATATCCATATCTTTTCATTCCCAAATCTTGTATGCCTCACCTATTATCCCATTTACTCACTAACCATCCTTCCTAAGTCATCTAAGGCATGGCCTTCCATCTCCCCATCATCTAGCCCAATCTTGAGTTAGAACTACATTAACTTGAGGTCTTCCGTGACTATGTAGGTAGCAACTAGCTACAATTTTGTGTCTAGGGATAACTTGGCCACTATTAACCCCCAATCCCTATCCCATCCTAGATGATATCACTCAATCTTATTATATCATTTTTAGCTACTCATCTACTATAAAGTGGCTTATTGTTGTTAATCAAATAATCTAATCCCCATTATAGGATTTAAATCCCCCTTGATATGTGTCCTTATTATAGGAATTATCACCAACTTATAGTTTATCTCATCTCTTTATTTCCTAGATAATATCGCCATCTTGGAAATTTACATCTTAATAATCAGTCTCCTTTCTATACATTAATCATTTATTTAGAACCCATCTCTCAAGACTAAGACACTTCATCCCCTCACATCTATACTTGGGGCATCTCAATAATATATACATCAATATTAGGGGCATCCTAACCCCATCTCATTATCATAATCTTATCCCACCCCTTAGGTTTTTGTTTGAGTAGTTATATAAATTGTTTCTCCCCATAGGCTCCCTTAAGGGGGCATCATACCTAATAAAACCATTTCCATTTTTGACCATGGTTTTTATTTTAAATACCATTACTCTTTCCACTTCATTCACTCATAATTCCCTTTTAAAGAGCAACAAAATTTATGCACCTAAATCTACTCACCCTAATAATTTTATTAATTTTGCTAATTTAACCCATAATCATATTCCTTATCTAATTAATTAATATCGTATTCCTACATAAAATCCCCTAAATCCCATTAACCCTTTTCCACCCTCAAAACCAATTAATCACCATCATTATCCCATTAACTAACCCTACTTAGCTATTAACCTACTCATTAGCCCACTTGCCAATTTAAAAATCCTCTTTATTCACCTACCCATCTACCACCCTACTAATCTATCCTTTCTTACACCCCTAATCCTAATGGAGATTATAGAATTGTATAATTATAAAATATCCTCCAATTTAAACTTCTATATAATCTTCTATTCTATAGGTTTCTAAGGAATTAAAAATTCCTTGGAAATTCCTCAACCATTGATCTCAACATCTCAATATTTAATATGAGCCATTGATTTTCCCTCCCATGCCTTATATAAAAAAATGATACCTCTATTACTAACCAACTAAAAAATAAAAATCCATAAGCATACATAATACTTTCATCCATCATTCAAGCACTCCCATAGCCTTATCAAATCCATCAACAAGCCAAGAATCCATTGAAGCCATTATCAATCTTAATCAGATAATCCAAAAATTCACTCATTTTACATGCAAATTAGTTTATAAACCTTAGAGAGGAGCTCTAAGGGAAAAAATGATGGTAATTGATTCCATTATAATTATATGTTCATATTTTTATCCCCTCCTTTGATGTTGTTTACATTTTTGGGTTTTCATTGCTAAAAATAGTAATAAAGGAAATAATCCAAAATACAATCAAATAATAATTGAATATATAATCTTTGTGAATAATAGGTGTAAGTATTAAAATAAGCATATTTTAGTTACATTCAATGGGGACAAGTCTATTGTCAAAGGATGCGGTTGGCCTACATTGTTATCCAAAGAGCGTAACCTTGTCCAAGAATATTCACATATTTTGTTTCTAATATTGAAATGTCAAAGTTATGTCTTTATCTACTTTTCAATATCAAACATCATACACAATTAATAAGTCCATAGTAAACAAACACAACTAGCCTACATTTTTGTCCAATTAGAGTGGACATGTACATAAGCATTTCTATGTTATGTTCCTAATTCTGAGTAGTCATAAACCATCTCCTACTATTATCACTATTAGATACCCATAACAATTAAAATAAATTCCAAATATGAGATACATACATTTATAATTAGTGTTTACAAATATATCATATTTACTTATTTATCAATGCATTATCTTTCAAGTTTTACACCTATTAGACACAAATTTCAATTGTTAAATAAAAACATGGTAAAACATATTAGTGAACCCACTTATTTCTTGAACATTGCTTCAATTTTTTTGGATTTAAAATTTAATTTAATTTTGTTTTCTATAATTATGTTTTATTAGTTATAAAAATCATAGGAGTTGTCATTTTGGGTAGATTGGTCTTTAGTTTTACCCAAGTTGTGGTGTGTGGGTATTACCCTAATACTTAAACCATTAGACAATAATATAGATGGATTTTATTTTACATGTACATCATGGTATATCAAAAATTCCTAGATTTTATTTTTTAACCATAAGATCATTCGACAATTTATTTGTATAGTGCATCGACAAGTGGTTAACCTCGATAAGTTATTCTTAGCATACCTTAGAGATGGGATAATGTGTCTATGAGATGGTGTAATTCTACATAGTTAGTGTACTTTTGGATTTGTTTAATATTTATGACCAGGTTTAACATTTTTTAGAGCCTACAAATCAAACACACCTTTATGAGTCAAATCTATTGGTATCCTTTCTTTATTTATGTGATTGAAAGTTTGTTAGAAATAGGCTCAGTTTACATCACATTTGATTTATTTAAGGTTAATGTATATAAAATGTATTTTAAATATGAAATGCCTAATGGTTTTCATCCTTTTTATTTATTACTTTATAACACTACTACACCTTATGCTTATGATAATGAATGGACCAATGGTCATACTTACACAATTATCGATGCTTCTTATATATATACGAGGAATATGATTGTGATATATACAATTACACATATAAGTATTATTCCACAAATAATAATTAAGATAATGGTACAATAGTGAATAATATATTGAAGTGGAAAGTGAGCATAATAATTTATAAATTAAAAAACCAATCTCCTATATTCCTCCCTTGTATTCCTCATTTCATAAATTAAAAAAAATATCATACTAATAATGAATATATTATTTCCCTTAATCTCTCACAAGGATCAAAATGTGAATAATCAATCATTATCACACCTTATTTACCTCTTAAGTTTATTATATCACTAAAACACATTAATAAATATACACTAAAAAATCATATCACTTGAATATAAATGGAAACTTATATGAATAATTGTGTTATTAACTCTCTTTATCTATAAAAGGTAGATGATGTAAATACATATGATATTCCACATTCTCCTTTAAACATGGATAATGAGATACAATATTGTCATAATCTTTATCCTCCCTTGGAAATGATAAATGATGGTTAAATATCCAATGATACTTCTTCCCTTTCTCTAGAAACATCCAAAGATATAGATTAATGTGATATACAAACAAAAATAATATTATTGATTTAGATTTAAAAAATTATGATCACGTAATATTATGCAAATATTCTCAAGTTAGTCATGTTATACCCATATAATTTGAGTTACCAAGTTTCATTATAACAATAATTGTGATGAATCTCACTCCTCTCTTATGTCAGAAGAATCTAATAAAAAACTATGCAATGTTTATAATTCTATACAAACTCAACGTGATAAGATATGTAATGATTCTAAAGTGTGCACTAATTTTATTATAGAATCCAATCCTAAGTAATTTAATGATATTTTTCATGATCCCCCCATACCAATGTTTAAATTAGATTGTCAATAAAAACCCTTGAGTGGACCTTTCGAAACTAATAATATTCTTATGGGTCATTATATCTATGATGCATGCTATTGGTGACCTCTTAAATCAAGTACTCAATCTCAATTTGTAAACTATTTAATGTTATGATAATATTAAATATAATTTTATATTAGGAAAACCCATTTCATAAGTTGTATATGAACATCCATATCCAAAGGATTTTTTAATGCATATACTACCTTTATTATATAGCCATAGAGACTTTTGTACTCATTTAACTTTATTTTTACGCCATTTTTGATGAAAGAAAAATAAATATATTTTATTAGATATGTGTAAAAAAATTCTAAACATAAAACACTACTATTTTTGAAAAAAATTAAGATGAAATATACATAGCTTGCATATGGAACTTATTAATTTTTTTGACTATTTGGTAGTGAAAATTTAAATAAAATAGGGTTGTGTATGTTGAGGAAAAAACACATAATTAGAAACAAAATTTAAATTTGTATGATATAGGTGGACAGTGTTGCAATGCGTTCCAGTCCATTGACTATAATATTGTCCCAGTTGATTATGATAGGTGAGAGATAGGAAAAATATAGAAAAAATAATTATAGGAATACAAAATCTAAGGTAGAATAAGAATATATTTCTATACAAGAGTGAAATAAGTGTAAAATATTTTAATTCACCCCAATCAATTGATCATAAACTTTCCCTGGCTGAATGTGCTTATAAACTATTACTATGCATGATACGCCTATGAATGCTATGTTTTTGAGATATTGAAACCATGGTTTCACTGTGCATAATTTTTTTTATTCTAGATAAAATGGAATATGTAAAGTCTAATCAATATTATAGCTACACTATTATTAATTATAGAGAGAACTTAAACAAGGATGCACACACATTCTTTCACTAAGTAATAAGTAACATCTAATCCACAAAGTAAATAAAAGAAAGACTATATGGTTAGAAACATTTATCTCTGAATAGACCTATCAAACATCAATATAACCCTTTTATCAAGTGGATTTGTGTAATATATTTTGTGGTTTTGAAGACTCCAAAGGATAAAAAAAATATCTAGATCAACAAAGTTCCTCCTAGTGAATCTCCAAGAATTCCATAAGATAAGCTTCTTCAAGATAAGGTTTTAAATTTAACTCCTCCAAATATGACTTAGGGAAGAAGTTTGAGTGAAATAATAGAAAATAGAGAGTATATGATATATAAAATAAAGAGTATGTGATATGATATTAATGAAAAATGACTTCTATATATAGTGATCCAATACCCAAAACAATCCTAAAATTTAATTTGATGGTATTTGTTAGGCTGATATAGTTGAAAGGAGTCGGCTAACATAGAATTGTATCATCCAAGATGATAAAGTATATATGTAAAAAATAGAATAAAAATGACATTAGGATGACTGATATAATACATAAATGTAAAAGGTACTAAATATATGGAATCAAGTTGGTTGATCTTATATATATGATAAAAACTGGCACAATTTAATAAGGATAAGATGGAAGAGGTAAGTTACAAGATAATATGAATAAGTTGGAAAAATGATAATAATGGTGTGACCATTAAATGTTAATAACATCTCTTAAAAATCACCATAAGATTTCCCACCCATTTATTGATGCATCCTTTAAGGTATCCACTCATGGATATCAATGTTTGACAAGTTGTTACAAGATAAAACATTAGTAAATGATTAAGTGAAAAATATTATGTGTATAAATTATACAGCTAGAAGATGGATTTGATACTTTACAATGATAACTATTAACTGACTTGGATCATGTCTGCTCCTTATGAGTAATCTTTAATTTGGAAAGAGTAGGGAAAATTTGCTTAATGTGTAGAAGTGTAAAAGATTAAATCAAGTGAAAAGAAATTGGAGAAAATGAGTATCACTTGATGTGTATTTGTAGGAAAATCTTTTATAATTTTATTTTATTTGACCATGTGAAACATGTGAGAAGACCTAACATAGTAATTTTAATTTTATAAACTAGTTTTTATCTAGTATGGGACATGATTGAACTAAGTGGATAGCAGTGCACTGAACTCTTATCTACGTAGTGTGGACTTATCTAAAAGGATTAAAAACTATGTACTTTTTAGGGAATAGTGTAAAGTTATATTTAAGTATATTGAGAATTTGGCATTAAAGGTTATAAGTAGTAATAATTATAAGTAAAGGGTTAAACCTAAATATAAATAAAAATATTACAATAATAGTGAATAAGAATCATGTAATTATGCACATGTCATATGATTTATAATGTGTCAAAAATTAAAATTGTCAAATACATGTGACAAAATTTATGTTTCTAAATTTTACCCACCCCCATTCTTACCTCCACCTTTATTATAGTAATAAAATTTATATATTAAAGGATAAAGAATTAAACCAGAGTGTGCACCACACACTTTATCTTTGAGTGGATATTTCAATTATGCAGGTCACTCAAATTCAACAAACCCTATAACAAATCATGAATTAGTCATTTTTTTCATTTGAAACATGCAAATTTTAAACTTTTAAAATTTTAAAAAATGAAAATAGATCAAGGAATGAATACAAATGCATGTAGGTGAAACCAAATTTTCATGTTACCTATAACTGATAATGGAGAACTATTCCCCCTCATTGAAACACTTTGAGAATTTGAATCAGTGGTGAATTAAGAGAGATCAAGTCCCAATTTGAATAACTAATAAATATATTGAGTTGGAAATAAGCATTATCCAAATGTACTTATCCAAAAAAGGTGGAACCATGCTATGTTTGCTAAAAGTGATGTTAGGGTTGTTGAGTGTTAGTAAACTTTAACATACATCACTCATAGATTCAAATCCAATTGATGTAGATGGATCAATATTTTATTTTCATGATCAAAAGAGAACAAATAATATCCATGCCCATATCATGACTACATTTCTCATATAATTTGATTTTGAAATGAATATCTTGACTTTGAGTTTGCAACTTTAAACTTTGAAATTTTGAATTTTGAAACTTTTAACTTAGAAACTTTCAATAAGTATGAGCATGAATAACTATCATTCCCCATTATTTTTTTCAAAATGACATATAATGTTATGCAACTATATTATCAATTCATAATTGTAATTACAACCTATAATTTTGATTTTGTAACTATTTTTGCACATGTCCATGTATTTGCATTCAAGTGTGTATGATTTTCTATTTTTGGTTTTTGAAAAGTGAGTGAATATGCATGTCACATTTCATAATATATGTGGGTTTTTAATCTATTTAAACCTTGAAAACCTATACTTTGTTATATAATATGATTTTACATTACTTTTGAAACTTTTAAAATCTATGATTTATATTTTTAAAACATGTATTCCATATAGAATTTATTCATAGAGGTTTGGATGTATAATACAAGCCCAATATGGTGCCCCAATTTTGAGATGAGGGATGTAGCTTGAAATACACTCATTTCAAAATAAGATTTAATTATATCATGTGATAAAGATGTGATCATATAGTATAATGTCATCATATTGGAGAGTATGTCATCATTGAAAATTACATTTTCATTGAAACATGTATGTAACATATATATATATATATATATATATATATATATATATATATATATATATATATATATATATATGAATCATACATTAAAGTAACCATCTCTAAATTATATTATGTAGTAATAGTGCATAATATGTATCATGGAATTAATTAATAAATTTTATCAAAAACACAAGTAAAACACATGATAATTTCACTAAATATCACACAATAAGTTCAAAGTCCACATAAAAGGGACATGTTCATATGTCATATAAGCAAATTTTTCACACATAATACCAAGGGACACAAGTAATGGACCTATTCAAATATTGTACATACCAATAAAATAGAGATGTTTAGGAAATTTTTTATACAACATAAAAGGGAAACACACAATAAGCAAATAAAATATAACATATCATGCAATAAATTAAACAAAATTGAAGGAGCATATAACAAGTGAAACTAGTATATTGCACACGTATGTATCATTTTCATATTGTTATCAAAATAACCTATCCATGTAGCACAATATAAACTATGAGTGTTTAACAAGACACTTGTAAGATATGTAGCTCAACATTGAATTTGAGGTCATATATAACATTCTATAATGTAACATGTTGAAATAAATGACCCTAACATAGGCATGTTCATTGGGTAGAATGGAATCCAATATCTAATAATGCATGTGTTATGTATGTCCTGCATCACACTCATACACTTCATGAAATTCATGTGTGTATATAAAAATAATATGTTATATACTATAATGTGTGACAAATAATATAGGAAAATAATTAAACTAGTAACTATTATCATGATCAGGTCTTGATTTTATATATTTTGAAAATATTTTATATTTTTTCAATATTTGATTTTTTTAATTTTTTAATATATATATATATATATATATATGTATTTTTTCAAATTATTTTATAAGGGAAACAATCCTATTATCCCATCAATATGAAGAACAACATGCATTCTTGGATCATAGATTTTAAGAGTAATTTTCATGCATGAAAATTACTACATGTAAATGCATTTGAATTAGAAAAGGCATCAAGTGTTGTAGTGTAGCTATCTTGATCACTACTTATAGAATATTTTACTACATGTGTAACTTGAAAAGGTGTATAACTAATTGAATTCATATATACATTAGGATAATAATGCACTTCATGTGTTTGTTTTTGAACACACTAAACTATCTAAAGTAATACCTTAAGACACACTATAGAAAATATATATTTCTTTGAACCATGGGTGACTCTTTGAAATGAGGTTAATTCTTAGGTATACCTTTTTCTGTTTAATTTTTTGTAGAGAAAGATTTTGTATAGGTTCTACTATTGAATTTACATTATGTTCTTGATTGGGTGCAATGATTATATTTGTCTTACGCTTTTGAGTAGGTGCCATAATTGCATTTTTAATATGTTATTGAATATGTGTTATAACCAACTATTGTGGTTGTGGGGGAGGATGAGGAGGAGTTTTCATTGATTGTATAAGATACTCATATTTAATGCCTTAAACCTTCACCACTTAATTAATATGTTTTTACTTGTATCATCTATGCACTGTGGATGGTACTAAATAAAGTTTATGTATCCAAGGGCATCCTAATAGCATATTAAATACCCCCATGCTTGGTAAGACTATAAATGAGGTATCCATTATCGATAAATCAACCTGGAGAGGTATCACTATATGTCCCAAAGTATCCTATATATGACTATTGAATGCTTTGAATACTATTAATGTATCTTGCAGATATTAATATGTACCCAAGATTGTAAAGGAGTGTAATTATACATGAATTTTTTATTTATCCATTATTAATAATAACATTATGTATGAGTTGATTATTGATGTATGCTTTGATAAAAAGTGCATGTCTATCTAAATCATCAACATTGATTTCACTATCATCAAATGTGATCACTATATGTTATCCTAATGTGACTATAAATGTACCAATAATTCTTTTTATTAGATGTCCATCTGCCTTAGGAGGAGGATGAAATGTGTACACTTATTTACTTATAAATTATTTTTATTCTCTACTGAACCATTGATTGGAAAAGTATTACTAAATATTTTTAGATTTGCAATGTCATTATGTTGTGGTCTAAATTACTCTATAGGTGTGCCTAACTAAATGTATTATCATGGATAATACCTTGTATCTTATGGCTTAACATGTAACATTTGTTCATATAATTCCCAATGTGTATATGGTAGTCAAAATATGCATTAATGTTAAATCCCTTTAGTTAAGGATTGGCCAAACCAATCTCAAATGGAGGGGGTAGAGATATAATATTACAATCAAGTAGTTTATTTAACAAGATATGAGGAGGTTTTGGTAAAATTGTAAATTTCCTCCTTGGTGGTGTTTTTAATTAAATCTTGTTTGATGGTTGTGATAATGCATTAACTATACATTTTGATTCATTCATGTTTTCATTAGATTTGACCTTATAATTTAGCTTGTTTTTAAACTTGAAATTTGAATTAGATGAATCACTTGGTGCATATTTTAACTTATTCAAAGCTATGAGCTTGAATTCTCATTTTTTAACTGTATGTCATAGCTCATTAAAATATTTGAATTTATCAAACATTATGGACTCATGGAGTAGAGATAGCAAGCTTCAAGTGAAAATATATTTAAAATATTTTTTTCCATAAAATTTATCATCTTTTATAGTATGGTTTTGTACTAAAGAACATATTCACTAATTTGATCATTTGACTCTTGCTTGAGTTTGGAAATTTGTGCATAGGATAGATTTTCACCAATGTTGATGGAAAAGTGTGATAAAAAGTGTCTTCCAATGGGTAAAATTAACTATCTAATTGAAGAGGAAGATCATATAACCATTTTAAAACATAATATTTAAGGCTTCTTATAAATATCTTGGTGAGTAATTTGTCATTTTAAACATAGTCTAAGCATGTTGTATGAAATGATTGAAGATGTTGCTCAAGATCACCCTTACCCTCATAGAGTGGTATCTTAGGAGATAAAAATATTATTGGTAGTGGGTAATATACTATTTTATGTCTCAAAGGCTTATGAAAAAAGTATGAGAATCTATTGAGTGAGTAGCTTTAGATACACCTTGCTCTAATTACGACACTTTAGCATGTAAGGATAGAATAGTTTTCTCAAGAGATGATGTATTAGGAAAATTTAGAAGTAGAACTCACATATAAATAGTATGTGTAAATGACACATTTGTATAAATAGGAATGTTAATATACTATAAACCAATTTATACCCCCATACCTAGAGATGTTGGCACATATGTAATTGTAAGGGTTGATACATGAATAGTGGAAACTAGAACACCTAAAATTGTAGGGTTAAAAAATTTGAAATGCACATCTTGTTGGTGTAATTGAGATGAAAAATAATTTGCTTGATATGTAGTCTTATATGCTAGGAGTAATTGGACCAAGTTGTCCACTTTTTGGGGACATTATTGACATCCTTGTGTTTCACTAAAATTGTGTCTATTTCATGTCTAAAGAAAAATAGAGAAGAAGGATAGGAATAAGTTATTAGAATTAACTTGGATTGGTTTACACACTATATTCAGATGTTTTTAGCACTTCTCTTTGGATGGAGAGGACTACCTACAAGTAAGAAACACTACCACAAAAATGTTTGTTAGTAGATATATGAGTGGGCTGCCAAGCTACGTGCTTATTCCAAGAAGTATCAAACTTCCTTAGAGATGACAGTTTACTTTTGAGAAACAAGAGTAATGAATAACCAAAAGAGTGAAAAAGAGAGAGTAAAAGAGAGATTATGTTACCGTTATTCTCAACCTGAGTTCATAAAAAAGTAACAAAGTGTAGGTGATATATTTAATTTATATTTTGGAAGTTGTTTGGGTAGGTTTTAGAAAGGTTACTAAAAATCCACAACTACCAACATTGGTTAGGCTGTTGAGGTCAGTGATAAAGTGTGACCAATATCGATTAGGCTACCAAGGTCAGTGAGGAAGCATGATTGATATTGGTTGAGTGATTGATGTCGATAGGGGTAATAATTACCTAGGAGCTTGTAGAAGGTTGTTTTAGGTTTAGGAAATGGTTTTGGTTAGGTCGAGAAGGTTGGGGAGAGTTGTGTGTGTGTGTGAGAGAGAGAGAGAATATTGTTTGGATGGATCTGGTCAGAGGTTTGGTGCGTTGGAACAAGGGAAAACAAGTGAGGAAGCTTTCTAACTCATTCATGAGGGTTAAGTCAAGAATGTGTAAAATAATAAATATTAAATAGAAAGTGATTATAATGTAATTACTTAAAGAATTATAAAATAAGTGATGTACTTAGCTACAGAGGTGATTGAATGATAAGTGTTGAATGGATGGCTCCTATAAGGCTTGTTGAACCAATGCCTTAAATAGAGAAAACAAGCATGTGATGCTATTTTGCAAGAGCTTAGTTCCTAATCTAGATTGACTTATGCAAGGTAATAGTAAGCTAAGACGTGGAAATTTGGATGCCAAAATCTTGTATATGAGTAAAAATGAATTTTATTGATTTTTACTGACCTAAATATTAGTTTAGAGTTTGGCTTAAATAATCAATGTCGATGATCCTACTGACATTGACTATGGGTTGAATGATGTCATTGGAATGAGAATAGGTAAAATTACTATTTTTAGTTTGTTTTCTATTCTTTCTCATACCAAGTGTGCTATCTATTAGGAAATAGTATAAATGGGAGGTTAAGAAGGATGTAGTTGGTTAAGAATTTATTTTTGGGGTGAGAACAAGTCATGGGTAGTTAGGATAAGGGGACTAAGTCTTGAGGTGACTCAAAGGGTGAGAATTAGTCTTAGGATGAGGTGGCTAGGTAAGGTGGCATAAGTATTTTTTAATTAACTAAATTAAATATTTTAAATTAATTAAATGTGTGAGGGTTAAAATCATGGGTTAAGGAGGCTAATTATGATTATTAAAAAGGGGCTCAAGGGGGGTCTTGACATAGGGAGTTACACATGTATGTGATGTAATTTTGGTGTCTATCTTTTCCCCTTTTTGTCTTGTAATTTGCACTAATAATTTTTAAGACAAAAATAGGAGTTAGATGCTCTAATTATTGGATGAGGTATCCCCCCTCAAAATGGGAATTGATGGAGAAGAAATTGGAATCAGGTATCAGTTTGATAAGAAGTGAATTGGGTGAGTAGATGAGAATGTGGTATCACTACTTATGCATATACTAATATGGGATATAGTTGACAAAATATAGAATAGGTAAGGTGGAGGAGGACTAAAATAAAAATAACCAAAGCACAACTTGTAAGTGATAGCTAATAATGGTCAAAACAATCAAAGTTATAGCTCCAATAGTCCATGTGTCCCAGATATCTAAGGTAGGAAGTGTCCCTAGGAAAAACAAAAGGATTAGGTGATAGGATGAGCTTGGTTTCCATCCAAAACACCTAATATACATGCATATTGTAGACACCTAAATCTAGCCATCAATGACTTCTAATTAGGCTTTTGGCCAATTTCCACTCAAAATACACAATTTAGCCTAAAAACACTAAAACATGCTAAATGATGTGAAATTGACATATTCAAGTGCCAATTTTAGCTAAGGTATTACTAAATGGGGTAATATAATTTATGGGCTAGCTAACTTTGATTAGATCATTTTGAGTCAAAATGTCAATTTTGCACTTAGGTGCTCTGAATTGCTCTTTCCTATCAAATCTTTTGCATATGACATATGCCTTAGTTATTTTATGTTGGAAAAATACTAAATGAGAATATGATTCCAATGCATCTAACATCGCCTTTCAATTCCAATCCAATCAAATTTTGGATAAATAACAAGGCATTCTGATCAATTTGAGTAATTTGTGCACAAAGTGCTTAATCATGCTTAGAGCTAATTAATCCAAATCAAGGCCTAATTAATAATTCCATGGAAACTTGTTTAAAACTTATTTTTGGAATTGGATATTAAATATCTACATCATCAAGTGACCTCATTAAGAATTCTATGGAAACTTGTTAAAAACTTATTTTTGGAATTGGATATTGAATATCTACATCATCAAGTGACCTAATTTCTTGGGAAGACATTCCTAGGCTATAAATGCCACAAATATCAAGATTCATGCCTCTTATGCCTCATCAAATCCCTCCATGCCTCTTAATTACTCTTGTATCCAAAATATTGATGATCTTATTTATCAATTTTAATTACAAAATTGGATTAATCTTTAGCCACACATCCCAATCTTGAGATGGATGGTTCAGGTTGATTCTATCCATTCTCAAAAATATATAAATAGAGAGGCCATGAACATCATTTATAATCTATTTTAGTGCAAAGTTATTATGCTCAAATGATTCCAAAATCCATTGAACTTAGTGTTACCATGCCAAATTGATTCTAATCCAAGCCAAGCCACAAGCCAAAGGTGCCAAGGAGAGATGGAAGTAGTCAATATTCCATTGCCAAGGACTTCATGAGCACAGGCTGATAAAGCCACTACAACAAGCATTTTAGAGCATCTAAGGGAGGTAAAATAAATTTTTCTTTTGAATTTTAGTTGTGTGTTTTATTCATGTTTGTTAACTAAGCTCTCCCTAGTGTTTAGGTCTAGAGATGTTATGCTAGTTAGTGTGTTTCTTTCATTTTGTTTTCATTTTAAAACTAACACCATATTAACCATCCTCTCCTAAGTCAAATTCTTAGATCACATAATGGCACACTCGATGGGACAAGATGCATCTCACACCTTAAAAAGATCATTTTGTATCTTTAGAATATTCATTTGGACCCTTAAAACTCTTATAAATTGATTTTCTAACTTTATTTTACCATTTTTGTTTGAAATAGGTTTACATAGTAACCGACATCAGTTAGTAAAATTGACATTAGTTGTATAGCTTAATTGACATCAGTTATTAAAACTGACATCGGTTGGATACTTGTCATTGGTCACATTTATATAATCGATGTTGGTTAGATAACTGGCATTGGTTAAAAAATGTAACCATCATCGGTTATATATACCCGACATCGGTCACTATGTTTTTCTTAAAACACAAACCCAAGAGCTCTTTTTCTAAAGTTCATTATTTCAAACCTAAAAGATCTTCAAGGCTAAATGACATGCTAACATTTTTACTATAGTACCAAGCTTGATATTTTCTAAAAAATGTTTAGATCACCTTTTACAAGCTTAAAAATCAATTAGGAACTTTGTTTTGTTTTTTTTTAAAATTAGATGTTTATGGTGAATGTTTTCAAATTTTGCAACTAAGAGCAAGGGGTCAAATGAACACCACCTCACTTTCCATTTGGGCTTAAAAATTAACTCACCTTTCCAAGCTTTTTATATTCACTTAGTTATTTAAATTAAGTTTTTGTTTTTCAAAAAATGGGGTGTTGTGTGTATGCTCTTCCATTTGTCCCCTTTAGGGAACCCTTGGAATCAAAAGCACCATTCCTATTTCAAGTAGCCTAGTTAAAGGCTTAGAAAGAAAATCATCTAAAGCACTCCCCAAAAACTTGTCAAAGTTTGGGTGACCTTTAAAATGACCCTAAAGTCTTTCTACTTTCATGCTTTCTATATTTTTATGTAAACTTGGCTTGTGAGAGGGACTTCATCACCTCTCATGAGTTCTTTAGAGAAGCTTTGACCCAAAGTTTCACTTCCTGACATTGACTTCATTTGGATCCTAAATGGAGTTGTACATGGGACATAGTGGCACATTAGACATCACACTACACTAAGCGAGCAACAAGATGTAGTGGTTACAAAAAGGACTAGACCTTTTTGCAACAAGCCAAGTGATACATACCCAAAATCCATGATTTTATTTTTCATTGTTTGGCATGAAATTCATTATGAAATTGATTCCCCTAGATCATTCAAAAACTTGTTAGATCTTAGACAAATCCCCACTCACTGTAGAAGAATTTTTGGTGCAAGGTACACCTCAAGGTCCATGTCATAGTACTATCATTTGAGAGAAGGGGGGTGTAAAAACCCTACTATATAATGTGCATTTACTTTTATATGAACACTTAAAAACCTCTCAAATGATGTATATTTATGGATTCCAACAATACCAAGCAACCTTGTCAGTTTAAGATCTAAGAGTGATTAATCAGTTGGTCTTGTCCTAGATTAAAGTCTTTCTTGAAGTCAAAACTTGGTGTAAACAAATAATCTAAACCAAACACATAGTCCAAATTTTCATTTGAACAAAGATGGGTTATGTTGCTCACATGAAAACATCAATTTTCCTTGTTCAAAGTTCATCAAAAGATTGAGAGTCATATCATCCACTTTGCAATAGTTATGATATCCAATTGAGTCTAAACCTTTACCAAAGTTGTCTAAGTCCTTCAATTATAATCTAAATTCAAAATTGCAGCTTTATAAGTTCATAGGGTTGATGTGTTAAGTGGGTTTACCATTTTCACTAAACTTGAGGGAACTTAGGTTTAATTTCCAATTTGAGTTGAAGTCTATTTAATACTCATAATCATTGTCATCATTGATAGACTTAAGCCATTTTTCGCTAATCACTTTCACTTTAAGTCTATGCACCATAACATTTTGAGTCAAGAAAAGTAGTTTTATGATGTCAAAATTATGGAAAAATGTCTTTGCCTTAGAGAGTTTTTGAAAAAAAAATTCACACCTTTTGGGTAGTATAGTGTTATTACACTTCTCAAAACATTTAAAATATTGTTTCATAGACCCTTTCACATAGAGTTCCAATTTTGTTACTACATTTTCAGACCAATCTGAGTATACTTTTGTGATCCTTTGTCAAAAGCATAGTTATACCATTCACTTTTGTCTAGCTTATTTGTTAAAAGAACTAAGTTTTATACCATTATTTATGAGAAAATAAAATATTTCTAAAGTGCCTTTTGTTTCATACTTTATACCTAGTTGATCAAGTTCATGTCCAAGAATCAAGTGCCTAGTGTTTGTTAGAAGTGTTTCAAATCCATTAGATTAAAACTTTCATCTATTTCAAAGTCTAGATTTTGATGTTGTTTGGCCAAGAGTCTTAGCGCATGCCTTGTTTGAGCCTAAGTTTTGACACTATATTTGGCAAAAAGACCTAAAAACTTTTAAATTTCTAGATTAGACTGATTTGAAACACTTCAACTTTAGAGTTTGGCATTTTGATTTTTGATCTATTTACTTTCTTATCTTTATGTGAATGGTTAAATATTAGATACTTCATGCTAGCTTGTTTCTTCACAAATCTTTGCATAAACCTTTTGATCCTTTTGATGAATCTAGACCAAGTTGGAACATCATCTATTTTAGATTCTATCCTTTTTAGAGTTTTTAGAACTCTTTAACCTTTTATCACAAAAAACATTGACTATGGATCCCAACCTGTATTCCTACACTCATAATAGAATCATGTATCATCCATTGATTAATAATGTAGTTATGTAGGAAGAAATGGTGCAAGACCCCTATGTGGATAATATTTCTTATGAGATGTATTCTTATCCCTCTTATAATACTCAATCAGGGGCATAAAACTAATATCCATTGGATAATTATTTGGTTAATACACCACCTTATTCAAAACAAGACCAACAACAAACTACACAATACATAGCTACAATATCCACAGTAGATGAGCTAGTTCTTCAATAATCATATTTTACTAATACAACTTCCATGTATGATCCACTTTTATTTGAAAAAAAAATTTAGAGAACAAAGATGAGATTTTGGTTAGAGCCATAGAGGTAGGGGCCAAGTTTCTAGTAGACTTCCCCCATGAAAATTTACCAAGTCTAGTAAGAGCGCCCCACAATATCATTTATGATCAATAGGATTCTTATAGAATTCTTCTAGCTCTAGTCCAAACAACATATCAAGATCCTAATATATCTAATTGAGGTAAAAATGTCATGGAAGCACACTTTAACCAAATGTAGATAGCATATCAAACTTACCTAAATTTAGCATGTGATTTTAATCAAATAAAGATGGTGAGTAAGCCTCCTATTGACCTAGTTCCTTCAACAAGAGTGTTGATAGAGTTAACTAAACAAGAGAATCCTAGTTTTGACCCATTTATACAAACCACTTCGATAGATAACTTGATGCATATGCCTATTATTGAAGAAGTGTCTTTAGCCTCTACATATAATAGTGAGCCAAATATAGTGGACAATGTAAAAATAACATATAATCTTAATCAAAGTGGTAATAACATGTAAACAACTAGCCAACAACATGTTCTTGTAGTTAATCCCATGAGTAGATCATCATACCAAGGAATAAGAGTTTCTACATCCCAACTTCAACTGGCTTCTTCTTCAAGTGTACAACCTAAGGGATTAGGTAATGAAATAATGCCCAATATCATGCCTCAATGATAGAATGTGATGAATCCTACTCCTCCTCAATAAGTAATGAGTAGAATTCCACAACAATAGGCACAATCTAGTGTATCAATACAATAGAGGACAAATACATTGCCACCTTAATTAGGGGTATAAAATGTTCCACCTCACCAGGTAATAATGAACATACCTCTTCAATCATAGACTAATATTCCAATTTAAAACCAAGCAATGACTAGTCAACAATGTGAAAATATTGGTCAGTGATAGATGCCAAATCTATAGCTTATTTTCACTTCTCCATAGTGATTTATGCAACAAGGAGGTCACCATGTTTCTCAAGTACCTGCTAGATAATCATTGGTTCAAAATGTGCTATAAATTTAGAGATAATGTCTTGTACCACAAATTCTCACTAAATAATAAGGTTTGATTAGTCGACAACATGCCTCTTTTCAACCACATCAGGCATAGTATAGTTATATACCTCCATCCTAGCCACTAAATCATCCATGTCAAACCTTTATCACCAACCCAAACTAGAATATCATATAACCAATAGTATAATTTCAAGTAAATATTAATCCACATATGCGTATTCTTGGTTTATTCCCCAACCAAACCAATGTACCTCAATAGGCATCTCCATCATACCTTGGTCAAAGTGTACCACTTGTGACCTCCCAACCATCTACCCAAACAATGATTCTCCCTCAAAATAATGTTCCTTTAGTTTACTATCCCAAGAATTTCAACAAATGAAGGATATAATTGCTACCATTCAAGATGGGAAGTAGACTAAATAGTTTAAATTGGATGACATGTGTTCCTACCCATTCAATATAGAGTATTTGTAGATACCATTTCCTCCAGGATATGAACCATCAACATTTGACAAATACAAAGGGAAAGGTGACCCTAAGGCTCAATTGAATTAATTATTTATCATATGTTAACTAGTGGCATATAGTGACATATACCTTTTATTTTTTTTCCAAGAAGCTTGGCTAGACAATCCTTGGAGTAGTTTTTAAAGTTACCCAAAAATTTAATAATATATTTGATGATCATTCTGATAAGTTTATGCAACACTTTTCTTATAATCTTGAGCATGAGATTTCATTAGTGATATTAACATACACAAAGTAAAAAGTTGGTGAAAGTTTTACAAATTATTTATAGTAATGGAGATCCCTTACAAGCTGTTTCACCCATAATTTACTAGATACATAATTAACCATTGTGTTTACTAAAAAGTTTCATAGTGAGATAACTTATCATTTAGAACTACAAGTGCACATACTTTCAAAGAGATCATTGATAAAGGTTTGTTGATCGAGTAGGTGCTCATCAATAAAGGAGTTATCAAGCTTAATTCAACTAATAAAAATCAATATACCAATCAAGGAAATGGCCAATATCAACATCCTATCCAAGTGTAAGCATCACAACTGGCATAGGCTAATAACCAAAAAATACTAAAGAAATTCAACCACAATAGGAATGTTATGGGAAATGGAGTAACCAAATATCATCATGTCCAAATGGTGAAAATGTCATCTAAACCACCTTTTTAGCTTACTCCTACCTATTAACCTCTCCAACCAATTCCATAAGCACAAGACTTACAAAACAAATACAATAGCCTTTACCATTGCAAACCCCTCCTCTTAGGAGAACCATGCCTACACATCATGTCTTTAGTGACCTAAGAGAACCTATTAAGTCTATATTTTCCAATCTTATTACCACTAATATGATTAGTTGGCTTATACCAAAGCATTATCCACAAGACATTCCTTATATTGATTGGTACCATGAAAATTAATTCTATGACTATAATCGGGTCAATGGGAATAATCTATGAAGATGTTTCTAAATCAAACATTTAATTAAAAATATGTTGGAGAATGGGGAGATAACATTGGATAATGGTGCTTCCACTTCCAATAAAACTCTTGGGATTTATCAAAACCCCTTTCCCTGACATAACAATTAACAACAACAAAATATTTAACAATAACAACAATAATGGCCAGTGCAATAACAAAATCAATAGTAGAACCCACAATGACATAACAATGAACAAAACTAAGGTTAAAATGGTAACAACCAAAAAACCTACCATGTAGTCCCACATGACTACTGATGAGTGTCATTTAACTCCTCATTTAATCAATATTCAATTGATGTCTTATCAACCAGGGTTGGTGTCCAAAGCTATCTGCAGTAAGTTATAGGATGGTAGATCTAAAAGTCTATTTATGGGGGTGTTGTGATGGTCCTAAAATATTTGATTCACTCTTCTACTAAAAAAGAAGAAATCAAATCAATTCATTATTTTTCTAAAAGTAAAAATCACACTCTTATTTATGCTTGCATGGAAAGTAAATTCACACTCTTCACTAACAAAAATAAATTTTCTTCACACGTTTGTTATAAAATAAAACACACTTTGCTTAGAAAGGAAATGACTTTGGAATAAGAAAATACTTTTTAAACTATGAATTTATTTTGATGTTTTTATGAATAAATATAAATATTAACAAGATTATAATTAATTATAATAATGAGTTAATATAACATAACATAAATACTATACATAGTTCTTGGTTCCAAGGAGTGTGGGCCCTTGCTCCTCTCAGAATCAGGAATAAATATTAATCAATGCTAGAAACTAATGTGATAATTCATAAAATTGAAATGATTACAATCTGGCTAAAACTTGTAATATACTCATACAAATCTTTTCCTCTATTATTACTCTCTATCATCTGATATCTGTATCTAATTATTTTTTCAATGATGAAAGTCTTACATTTTATACTAATATAATCAACTCAAAATAGGATACAAAGAAATAGGATTCCTTGGTCGATCCATTCATCCAAAGATGTGAGATTGGATTTCTAAGAGATCTAATTATTCTGATGAAATAGATATCCTATCCTATAATAGTCCTAATATCTAAATATATATACGACTTTATCAAAAGAAAATCCTAAAAAATAGTAGGTGGTTACTTTCCTTATTTAATTCTAACTGGAATGATTCTCTCTTATCCTATTTGGGCACTAGCTTCCCCATTTGAAGCTTCATCCTTATAGAATTCTTAGAATTGACCTTGCAGAGTCAGGAGGAATGAACCTATGGAGTTTGTAGAAACAAGCTTGTGGGGTCCATAGAAACAATCCTATAGAGTCCATAGAAATAAGATTATAGAGTCCGTAGAAACAAGCCTACATAGTCTATAGAAATAAGCCTGTAGAGTCTATAAAAGCAAGCTTGTGGAGTCCATAGTTATGCTGGATGGAGATAAAAATTGTACATTCACTATACATCACCTATGTCTTTTTCCTAAGCATTCTTCACAACAAAAATCACTAAAACATTTTATGTATTAGACATTAATGACAAAGTAAATGTTTAGTCTTTGGTTTAATATAAATAAGATAAATATCTATTTTCCATGTAATAGTTATCTAACAATCTAAGATTTGCATAAAATAATATCCTATGAGAGATAAATTAAGGGAAATAACATATCAATAATGAGCCATATTCTGAGCTCATCATCTCCCCCAAGCTTTACCTTTTACAAGTCCCATTGCAAATATTTATTGATGTGAATAGCTCTAGCTTCTGCTTTCCACACTCTGACTCAAATCATATTCATCAAAATCATCTGTTATATGCTTATCTGAATTGCTTGTAAATCCCTGATGTGCTTGAATCACTTGTTTCCATATATTGAATTGCTCCTTTGATTGTGGAGCCCAACTCTACCATCCTAGAATAGGTATGATTAGCAAAGGGGGTCTATATCTCATGCCAATCTATTTCTACTCTCCCTTAAAGTTTATCACCTCTATTAAGATTTTCAATATTGAGGATGCTCTCCTTATACTCCATCTTAAGTTATTTGGGGACATGACCTCTCATCTTTTAAGAGGCACTAAAAGTTGGTCCCATTTGTTTACACTTATAACCACCGTTGAATCAAAACTCTATCTTGAAAAAAAATCACAAGAAACAACAAAATCATATAAAGCCTATAAATAATGCATTTTAATCCCATCACTTAACAAATCATAGTTAAAATTTTGTTTGATCAATCTAGGAATAGGAAAGGCTGGTCTAACACACAATCCTATAGGCTTAGCATGATTTTTATATTCCTCAAATTTGTTTTTCCATGCTATTTGATTTTTGAATGTATAATGTAATGCCCTCAATTGAAATTCTCCTATATGAAGGTTTATCAAAAATTTATTATGCTCATGGTCTCTTAGAATCAAATCATGCAATTAAAACTCATAAAGCAAATCCTGCTAATCAAGTTCAGCACTATAGAAAATTTCTAAAAATGTTGTTGGTTGTAAAATTTTCTAAGGAAGATGACAAGAGATCTGTAGAATCTACCATCTATAAAATTGTTCAAATAAAAACAAATTGTATGCAAGAAAATTATTCCTAAATGCCAAAAGAGATTCCCCTAATTTGCATGCATCCTATAAATTTTCTTCTAAATCTTGGAATTTAGCTTCTAATTCTTTCTTTTCATTTTCTAAGAGTTTGTTTGAAGAAGTTGCATCTTTGTTTTTCTATTTAAGTATAGAATATTCTTCTTCAATTTGGTGTAGTATTTGCAAGGGAGGAATACTTGGATCACTTGTTTGTAAAATGTGGTCAATAAATATGTTAGGAGGAGGAGGTGCAACATCAAGTGCTTTGGAAGAGTTTACCAAACTCTACAATCTCCTATTTTCTACATATATCCAAAGATATATTTATTCACTTGCATGTTCCTTTATTGTTTCCTCTAATCTGTGAAATTTTGCTGCATGATCAACATATGCTATGTCTAATTTTTGTACCAATAGTGAGTTGAGATGATCCTTGTTCTGCAATTGACTGATCAAGTCAGCAATGTCAGCTATTTTTTATTGTTCAAGATCTTGAGCTTGAGAAATCTGCAAAGTTACCTACATAATAAGATCATTTAGATTAGATGATTTGACTTTCTCATTGATATATATAGTTTTCCCTTTATCTATTGTAGTTTTAACTAGAATAGGTGGTTGTTCTACCATACTTGATTTCTCTGCCATGTGTGGCTCTTCCTCTAGAATTGGTTCCTCCATTATGATTAGAGAGTTCCTTTTGAAAGTAATTTATTCAACATCTATAGGTGTAGGGATATTTTGATGTATGGGGGAATAAGATACCATTTTAAGACTTTTTAGAATATCTACAGCCTCTTGTTTATTTTTATCTGTCAAAATGCACCTTTTCCTTCTTTTAGTCACTCTCTAAGCTACACTCGATTGGATTTCCTTCTCAACCATCAAAACCTTGATCTTCTTAGTTTCTATAGCAACCTTTCATCTCAATTTTCTTCATCTTAATAAAGGAATTGGTTGCACTATAGATTCATGAGGTTCTTGTGGGGACCTTAAAACTTTAGGGTTTTGAGATCTTGTGATTCTTCTTGAAGAAGAAGAAGGAATTTCTGTTAGGACTACAATCTATGATTTCTTCCTTGGTGTTATTTTCTCATCTGATATAGTAGGTGGAGATGAGCATTCTTATGGTGAATTTGAGGTTTCTTTTGTAGGAAGATTTGGAATTTGTTGTGTTATATTGCTCTAAAATTCCTCCTAGACCTCTTGTCCTTGCTAAAGGAAGTGATGTTGGATAATGAGATGAATAAGGCCATGATGTCTAATAGTAGCATTAGGGGTTGTAGACATAAGTTGTAGAACACCATATAAGAAGTATGGGAGGTTAATCTTGTACTAAGGGTTTTGTCTCTTACACTTAAGGTGTATTAAAATTTTCATGGTGTCTCCTCCTAAAAGACTATGTTGCCCCTCACAAATGATATACTTGAGTACCCACTTGGTTATAGATTTCCAAGGTTCAAGAAGTGAATTTCTACTAATCCCTTTTGATTTTACCTTGGAATTTACTAGACATGAAGTCCCAGTTTGCTCATTACCATTAAACTAACTAATTAAATCACTAAATAAAATTCTACCTGTAGCTCTCATTCCCTCTTCTGGAACTTAGATAATTTGGCTTATAAATTGAGTTGTAACAGGAATAACAATGCCTCTCATAATTGAAAATTTAGGGGTGAGATTAGTGATGAATTCACTTACCATTATTTCATTGAAACCTTAGAACTTTTCAATGAAAGGTAGCTAGCCATTGGCTCTAAATACTACCACATAAGCTTTGTCTTTATGAAACTTTACTATATTCTTCAGCTATGATCTTGTTTTCTATCCCATTTTTATGAAAATTTATAGACAACTCTATTCCTTTAACTCCAATTAGGGTGTAGACCAGTCTTTTATTCAAATTGGTAGGCAACAGTCACTGAAGATTGGTAGGAAACAATCATGGAGAATCTATAAACTAGCTTCTATTGAAGTATGTAGAAATGGAATGGCTCATATGAAATGCCACATCTACATGAGTTTATAGTTTGATATGATGACTTGATATAGTTAGATGCTACACATTTCTACAGAGTGTGCCAACCATTTTATCTATTATTAGAAGTTGGGTGAAATGATGATGTGTCATCTTGATAGCGACAGTGATTCATTACTTCACTTAAAACCCATTTTTATGACATCCCATCATTATCATAATTGATGACTCAATTGATTATATCAAAGCTACACACCTATCCATACACCTTTAGTGGCTTGGTTGCATGCTTTTTTATTATAGCATGTGTCATGTCATTCTATTTCAAAAGATTCAAATTTGGGTCATCTCTGTAGAATAAGTCTTAATTAAATCATAGATAATTAGTTAACTAAGCAGAGATAAATAAAATATGTCTTACTTACTTTGACTTTAGATGTATCTTTTGCTTGTCATTTGTCCTACACAAATAAGTTTGTATGGATTAGTTTATTGCATGGAGATGACCAATCATAGTGACATGATGAGATTCTCTATTTTTTTATAAATTTTATCTTTTAACCCTTTGGCTATCCATTGCTAGTTTTCTAACCAAAGTCCTTTTTGTAATGCATAACCAGCCAAGAAGCTAGTTTTCTGGACATGTATTGTCAATAATGTCCCTAAAAGTATTTTCACTATATATATATATATATATATATATATATATATATATATATATATTGCTAGATTATCAAGGAGCATGTTCACTGGAAGAAGCAGAGCCCTCCAGAACAAGTACTTGATTTGAAATAGTTTTTTTAGAAGAAGTAGAGTCTTCCAGAAAGGCTACTTGATCTTTTATCTTTTGAACAATTTTTTTATTAAGAGGTTTCTGATAAAGCTTCAATCTATTTTGATTAACTAATAAAGCTCTTCTGCTGTCATCAATAGGTATTAGCTTAATAGAACCATTTTCAAAGACCTCATCAATATGATAAGGTCCCAACCACCTCGTTTGTAATTTTCCTTTAAATTTTTGAAATTTTGAATCAAACAATAGTGCCCAATCTCCTTTCTAAAACTTCCATTGCTTGATTTTTGAATCATGCCAAACTTTTCTTTGATATTGTACCAATTCAATTCTTCGTAGTGCTTCCATGCTCATCTCATCAAGTTGATTAAGCTGTAGGAGTCTTTCTTTCTATATTTCTTCTAATTCAATTCCTACTTCTAAAACTATTTTCAAAGTTTGTAATTCAAATTCAATAGAGAATAAAGGCTTCTTACCATAAACCAATTCATAAGGTGAAAATCTAGTTATTGTTTTCCAAGTAGTATTATAGGCCCAATCAGATTTTGGGACCTTATCTGCCCAATCCTTTCTACTGGAATTAACAACCTTGGTTAAAATGGTTTCTAATTCTTTGTTAGTGACTTCAACATTCCCATTAGCTTGTGGATGGTATGGAGATGTTTTTCTGTGTTGAGTTTGATATACTTGTATGAAGTGCTTTATCATGTTTGACATAAACTATGGTCATTAATATGAGACTATCTCCCTTGGAGCACCAAATCTTTACATGATTTTGAAATATAAGAAAGCAGCTATCATCTCTTCTCTAGTATGAGTTAATGTTTTCACTTCTGCCCACTTGGTCACATAGTCTGTACATACTAGGAGATATTCTTTTTCTCTGGAAGGAGGATCCACAGGACCTATAAAATCAATTTCCCATTTCTTAAATGGTTCTAACATTAATTGAGGATGAGGGTGTAGAGGCATCTCTATTGAAAGAGTAGGCTATCCAATTCTCTAACAAGCATCACAGTGTTTAACATATCTTTTTACTTTTTGATGAAGATGAGGCCAATAGTATCCTGCTCATAGAATTTTATATATGGTTCTTTGAGCTGAGTAATGACTTCCTCCTAGTTCATCATGACAAGATCTGATGATATCATAGATTCACCATTTTTCACACACTTAAGAAACACATGGTTAGGTCCAAGTTTAAATAACATTCCATTAATTTATTCAAAAGAATAACTTTCTTTGATTAAACATTTATTTTCTTTTTGTGAAAATTGCAAAGGAAACTTCCCTGTGGTGAGGTAATTGGATATATCAACAAACCATGAAAATTTTGATGAAATAGCAAATAGTTGTTAATCTGAAAAGTCATCTTTCACTTGTTCTTCTTCACTTGTAGTGTTCATTCTTGACAAGAAATCAGCCACCACATTAGACTTCCCTAGTTTATCTATAATAGTAATATCAAATTCTTGTAAGAGCAACAACCATCTAATAATCCTACCTCCCACAATTAGTTTGTTGGTAAAATATCTAATAGCTAAAAGGTTTGTATAGAAAAATACCTTGTAACCTATTATGTAGTGTCTGAATTTGTTAATTGCATAGACTACAGCTAGAAATTCCCTTTCAGTTGTGGTGTAATTTCTTATAGTAGGTGTCATGTTTTTACTAATATAATATATAGCATATATGTTACCTTCTTCATCATTTTTATCCAAGGACTGCTCTTAGTGCTATATTATAAGCATCCGTGTATATATAGAATGGCTTAGTCCAATTTGGTCCTCTCAATACTGGAGCAGTAACAAGTTTAGCTTTGATGGTTTCAAAGGCCTATTGGCAACTATCACTCCATTCGAATGTACTATCTTTTGTAAGCAAAACAAACATAGGAATAGCTATTTGGCTAAAATTATCTATGAAGCATTTTTAGTAACTAGCATGTGCCAAAAAAATCTTAATTTTAGTTTGTATTTATGAGATGGGTAAGTTAGAGATTATTTCAATTTTCTTTAGATCTACTTGAATGCCTTTTGCAAAAATATGGTGTCCCAAGACTATTCCTTCATCCATCATCAATAAACATTTCTCATGGCTCAAATTTAATTGATTTTCCTCACATTTGATCAATACTCTTTCCAAGTTAGTAATAGCCTCTTCATAAATTCCACCATAAATGGTGAAATCATCCATATATACCTTAACACAATCATTTTTAAGGTCAGAGAATATTTCTAGAATTGCTCTTTGGAAGGTTGCTAGAGCATTACAGAGTCTGAATGGGAGTACTCGATAAGTAAAAGTTCCCCAAAGGTAGGTAAATGTGGTTTTATCTTGATCTTCAGCTGCTACTATTATTTGGTTATACTCACTAAACCCATCCAAGAAAGAAAAATATCTATTTCCTACCAAGTTATCAAGAACTTGATTAATTGAAGGTGAATGAAAATAATCTCTTAGTGTTGCTTTATTCAATTCTCAATAATCTACACATACCCTTAATTTTCTATTTTTATTGGGCATAATTACCAGAGGTGAAACCCACTGGCTATCTGAGATGGGTTAAATAAACCCAACTTTTAGTAACTTTTGGATTTCTATTTTGACTATTTCCTTTAATGCTATGTTTATTCTTCTTTATGGTTGTCTGACTAATTTGATAGATTTTGTGTAAATTTGATGAGTGAATATGTTGGGATGAATTCCCTTCATTTCAGTATAATCCCAAGCAAAAGCCTTGGTATGTCTTTCTAGTACTTCAAAGAGTTGATTTTCCTCTTCATTTGTTAACAAACTATTGATGTTTAAAATTTTTCCAGGTAATACCATGATTAATTTTATACTTGGGTAGTTAGATTATATTTACTTAAACTCACTAATAAATAAGTTTAGAGGACATGGATGAGGAAGTAGCTTATGAAACATGGTTACATTATCAACAAAATCTTTTCTAAGAGGAATCAGTCT
This sequence comes from Torreya grandis, assembly GCA_037957365.1. Classification (NCBI taxonomy): domain Eukaryota; kingdom Viridiplantae; phylum Streptophyta; class Pinopsida; order Cupressales; family Taxaceae; genus Torreya; species Torreya grandis. The sequence goes on along the minus strand of JARHVA010003455.1, from coordinate 230,258 downwards.
TGCTAAAGAATAATGGAATGCATCTAAAAATGAGTTTGTTGTTGTTCTACCAATTTACACACACTTTCCTAAATCAATTCATGATCATATGGTGAAGAAATAATAGAATAAGTAGAAGTGGATGTTTCATAATATTCTATTTAACCCAAGAATCCCAAACTGAGGCAGTCTGTAGTTTCTAGACTAGCAGAGTCTATAGCTATCAAACTGGTAGAGTCCATAGCTTCTGGACTAGTAGAGTCCATAGATTCTAGGTATATGTATCTATTCAATTATTCCAAGTATTTTTTAACTATGATCATAGCTAAGAAAGAAATGGTGTTTTATGTGTTGTTTGATTCATCCACCCAAAGTTCTTGTATGTGATTTATTAATGGTTTTGTAGGAGGATACAAAGAGATACATTTGGACTTTAACCCATTATAAATGGTCATGTCTCCTGACCTATAATCAATTAATGCTACTACAATAGCCAACCATGGTCTACCTAATACTATGGGATACCTTAAATTCTTTGTTTTAGGTTGCAAGACCATGAAATCTACTAGATATTCCTAAGACTCTATTAGTACTTCAACATTTTTGATAGTCCCTTCTGGTTTAGTTATAGACTAGTCCACCATTTGAAAAATGGTAGTTGTGGGTTGCATTCTCATAAGAGATAATACATGGAAAGTATCAATTATCATAACATTAATTGCTACTCCCAAATATACCAAGGTGTTAGAAATTTCTTTACCTCTGATTATGACTATGATCACTGGGCTTCCTACATCTATATATTTTGGAACTAATAGTTTTCTTGCTAATAAATCAACAACTTTTCTATCAACATGAATGGTTCTTGGATATTTTACTTTCCTCCCAAGTGTCATGATATAAAAGTGTTTGATGATCTTATTTAATTTAGGTATATCCCTAATAGCTTGTAGAAGGGGTACCTTAATATTGATCTTTTGCAACTTATGGACCAAGTTTGATTCTAATTTAATACCAATTTATTTTAATCTTTCAGGAAAAGGAGCTACTAGAGTAGTAGTGTTTCCTTTGTTTCCTTTAGGGCTTATTTTGATTTCAGCTTCTTCAGTATTTAATTGATAGGATTCTATTTTTTTGTTTTCATCAAGTATCTTAGAAATGAGAACTGGAGGTTTTTGTATAGTTTTCCTTGATCTTAAATGTATGTCTGAACACTCAATAGTTCCAAAATTCATTGTCTCTTCATGTTCATTAACATAAATAGGTGTTGGTTATTTATTTTTTGGATTTGTTATTAGTTATGCAGGCATGGAGTGTTGATTTATTTGTCCTTATTATTGAATAAATAGGGGTGGCATAATAGTTTGATGTTGAATTGGTCTTCTTGGTTGGGTGAATTATGTTTGTAGGCTCCACGATTGATTCTATTATTGATATGTCTATGGTATCCATTATTGTTGTGGTACCCATTATTGTTGTGGCTATGGCACCATCCATGGGGGTGTTGTCATCCAATCTTGTCCTACCCATAGATTTTGAATTGATGGAATTTAGGGATGATTCTAAATTAGTGATTAATTGGGTTTCTTGCATTAAATTATTCTTGAGCCTAGTTTTGTGGGGAAAATTTTTGTCTCTGGATATAATTTACTTCTTTATTGGACTGGACTTGTGTTTTAATTTGATTCTTTAAAAAAGGTAGAAGGATGCAATGTTTGGTATCATGATCTATTACATCATAGATCCCACATGATGAAACATTGGTTCTATCTATGGGGCAGTCTTTAAGGGCATGTGTTTTTCTACATTTAGGACAATAGATTGTTAAGCTTTTTATTGCATTTGCCTTAGCTTGAAGGCCATCCAAATTACTATTTAGTGTAACCAAGATATCTATCTTTAGATTAGTAAATTCTTCCATTAACTTACCCACTTCATAAGATTTTCAAAACCTTTCTTTCCTAATTCCATGTTTCATTTGAGAGTATTTGGTACAAAGCTCAAAAATCTGATCGAAATCCAACTTATTTATATCTCCACCTCCCATCAGATTTAAGGCATCTCTAGTATCTTCATCTAACCCTTTCAAGAAAACCAATTTCTAAACTTGTTTAGTGAGTGGATAATTGCTTCTTTTATGAGTGAACATGAATCTATCCAAATAATCCTCTAGAGATTCATCCAAATCCTCTTTTCTTTCTTGCACTTAGTAGTAATCTTGGTATTTGTTCAAGAACTATATTTCCATGTCATCCCATGTTCTAATAGAATCACCAAGTAAACCCATGAACCATCTTATAGCTGCATCTTTAAGTGTAGAGGGAAATAGTTTTAATTTCTGGCTATTTATTACATAATCATAGGTTTGACATATCACCTTAAATTCAAATATAAATTGATCAAGCTCTTTTATAGATCTTCCCTAAAAATTTGGCAAATTAGCTGGTGAAATATTTTTCATGGGGGTTTGATCATTAGGATTTGCAATAATAGGAAAATAAAAAGTCCTTCATGGTTATGCAAGTTATTGATTTTATTGGAGAGCCATTTCTTCTTTTGATGATGTTTCAAAGCTAGAATGATCTTCCCACTGAATATTTGTGGTACCAGTTATAGGTTGGTCAAAGTTCTCAAATTTTTCTTTAGTTATGTATTTGTGAAATGCTTCTTTTAAATACTTGGCAATTTCTAAATAGTGTCTTTTTGCAAGAGATTAATCTTGAGGAATTTATCCTATGGGGCTTGCTTGTGACAAGGACCTAGTTTCTATCTAAGTTTCTAAAGATTCTTGCAGATATGTTTCACTTATATCTTCTGGTTCACTACTCGAAGATGTTGAAGAAGTGTCAACTTGTGCTCTTAGTGGAAACTTTGGGATGAATCATCCTTTAGAATCTCTAGGATGGTACATCAATTTATTGAATTGTTATGGGTTTTATAATTTTTCTAGTTTTCACTCTAGACCAATAATTATTACCTTACTAACACCTTGTATCCCTGACAATGGTGCCAAAAAATGATGAGTGTCATTTGACTCCTTATTTAATCAATATTCAATTGATGTCTTCTCAACCAAGGCTGGTGTCCAAAGCTATCTACAGTAAGGTGTAGGATGGTAGAACTATAAATCTACTTATGGGGGTGTTGTGATGGTCCTAAACTAATTGATTCACTCTTTTGCTAAAAAGGATGAAATCAAATCAATTCACTCTTTTGTTGAAAGTAAAAATCACACTCCTATTTATGCTTGCATGGAAATTAAAATCACACTCTTCACTAACAAAAATAAATTTGCTTCACACGTTTGTTGTAAAAGAAAACACACTTTGCTTAGAAAGGAAATGTCTTTGGAATAAGAAAATGTTTTTTAAACTATGAATTTATTTTGATGTTTTAATGAATAAATGTAAATATTAACAAGATTCTAATTAATTATAACAATAAGTTAATAAAACATAACATAAATACCATACATAGTTTTTGGTTATAAAGAGAGTAGGCCCTTGCTCCTCTTAGACTTAGGATTAAAGATTAATTAATGCTAGAAATTGAAGTGATAATTCATAAAGCTAAAATGATTACAATCTGGATAAAACCTATAATATGTTTGTACAAATATTTTCCTCTATTATCTACTCACTATCATTTAATATCTATATCTAATTATTTTTTCAATGATGAAAGTCTTACATTTTATACTAATATAATCAACTCAAACTAGGATGCAAAGAAATAGGATTCCTTGGTTGATCCATTCATCCAAAGATAGGAGATTGGATTTCTAAGAGATCTAATTATTTTTATGAAATAAATATCCTATCCTATAATATTCCTAAGATCTAAATATATATAAAAATTTATCAAAATCAAATCCTACAAAATAGTAGGTAGTTATTTTCCTTATTTGATTCTAGCTAGAATGATTCTCTCTTATCCTATCTGGTTACCAGCTTCCCCATTTGTAGCTTCATCCTTACAGAATTGTTAGAATTGACCCTATAGAGTTAGGAGGAATGAACCTATGGAGTCTATAGAAACAAGCCTATGGATTCCATAGAAACAAGCCTGTGGAGTCCATAGAAACAAGCCTCCAGAGTCCATAGAAACAAGCCTATAGAGTCCGTAGAAACAAGCCTACAGAGTCCATAAAAGCAAGCTTGTGGAGTTTGTAGTTCTTCTAGATGGAGATCAAAATTGCATGTTCACTATACATCACCTGTATCTTTTTCTTGATCAATCTTCACAACAAAAACCACTAAAGCATGTTATGTATTAGACATTAATGACAAAGTAAAGGTTTACTCTTTGGTTCAATATAAACAAGACAAATATTTATTTTCCATGTAATATCTATCTAACAATCTAAGATTTGCATAAGATAATATCTTTTAAGAGATGAATTGAGGGAAATAACATGTTAATAATGAGCCATATTCTGAGCTCATCAACTAATATAGAGTTGTAGGTCATATTATAGGGGGTAGCATTAATACCATCTCCATTCATCCTATACCAAATACTAATCAACCTAGACCATTGTTAAACAACAATATTTAGTCAATTTACATGGATAATCCTTCTTTGACTTGGGAATGCATATAGGTAAACCAACAAAATAGGATTTTCCCTTTTGGACCTTATATCAACAACTCATCCTTGCCATTTGACCATATACGAGTGCACCATCAACTAAGAATTGTGCTATCTAATCCCACACCATTTCCAACATTGATTAACAATAATGGTCTAGTATTTAATCCTAATTGTGTAATCAAAACTTAGAGGTTGAAGATTACTATCCTATGCCCATAACCATTTTCCACTTTACCTATCATCCAACTAACCATTCAGCCTCAAAATAAACCATTCACTACTAACCAAGACAAGAAGTTTGATATTATGGAACAATTGTAGAAGACACCAACACAAATTTCTATTTTAAATTTGCTATGAATGTCAATAATCCATAAGAACATCTTGAATGATTTTTTGACCCAATCCACTATGGTTAGTGACATATCCCCTAATAAAATTTAAGCTTTGGTTAGACACCTATCTCCAACCCAAAAAGTCACATTCAACCAAAATGATATGTCTTCCCTTGGCCCACTCCATAATAATCCATTATATATAAAAGTTTATATAAGATGGCATAAAGTGAAACATGTCCTTATAGACAATAGATCTGACCTCAACATAGTATCTCTAAAGCTCATCAAGCTTCTTAGGTATACAATGACATATATTCAACCAAAAATAATAACCATCAAAGCCTATGATGATCAAGAAAGAGAATCACAAGGCACCATTAGCTTTTCAGTTATCATTGGGCCTTTGACCCATGATACACTTTTCCATGTGCTTGATCTTGAGTTATCATAAAATATACTTCCAAATAGGCCTTGGTTACATGAGATTCATTTATTCCCATCAATGCTGCACTAATGTATCAAATTTTCCCACTCAAGGATGAAAGTGAATATTCTAGGAGATGTACACCCATATGAACACTGTAAACATCTTGAGGATGAATTTTAAAGCTACAATTATTAGTATAGTATGAATCCAAGTTCCAAGTAGGATAAAATAAAGGCTATACTTATTGATCCTTCATCGAATAATTGCATAGATCTTAATACCTTGGATTCCCTTTCCCACATGCCACCTCGTAAAGCTTATAATCATTTCACCATTTTAGATAATGGACTGGGAGAGTATGTGACCCATGATATATTTCATATTGCCAATCTTCCTCAGAATCTAAAAACCTTTGGGTGACCTTGACCTAAAGTCATCCCAGATATGCATTGGCAATAAAAGAATAAAGATAAGGGACCTGTCACATGTGTACCAACATCTAGCCTAAAACGTGACCCTCTTAAAGGGGATATGCTCTATGATCCTTATAGAAGTAATGCTCTATGATCCTATAGAAGTAAATATCAAGACTCCATTAGACCTAAAATAGATAAAATAAGGCACATCCCTCACTAAAAAGTAACATGACATATTTATAGCTCTATTGAGAGAATTTGTAGATATCTTTGCATGGGCCTATTCTAACATGCCAGGGTTAGACCCCACCTTGGTTCTACACCACCTTATGGTTAATTCTGATGCCAAACTACTAAAACAAAATCTATGTAAGATACATCCTCATATTATTATATTGGTAAAGAAAGAGTTAGAAGAACTCTTAGAAGTAGAATGTATTTGATCTATTTACTACTCAGAATAGATATCTAATGTGGTACCTATTAGTAAAAATCCTGAAGGGATCAGAATTTGTATTGATTTTTGAGACATCAATAAATATTATCCTAAAGATGATTTTCCCTTACCTAATATCAACATGATCATCAAATCTATAGTAGGTTATGCAATACTTTCACTCATGGATGGCTTCTCAAGATACAACTAGATCAGAATAGCCCTAGAAGACTAACATAAAATAATGTTCACCACTCCATGGGGAACATTTTGTTATTAGGTAATACCATTTGGCCTTAAGAATAATGGAACTACATATCAAAGGGCCATGATTGTTATATTCCATGATATGATGAATTGAATTGTTGAAGACTATGTCGATGACATATTAGGAAAATCCAAAACTAGGGCCGACCATCTAGTAGTGTTACATTAGATATTTGAAAGATTACAGGAGTACAAAGTTAGACTCAATCCAAGAAATGTGTGTTTGGAGAAACTTTAGGCAAATTACTTGGCTTCATCATGTCTCATATATTTATTGAAGTTGATCTATTTAAAGTCCATGCTATAACCAAGATGTTGCCACCAACCAGTTTTAACTAACTTTGTAGTTTGCAAGGTAAGATATAGTCAATCCAATGCTTCATCTCTTAGTTAGTAGATAAGTGCCATCCATTTACATTCCTTTTTAAGAAGGGAGTTATATTTCACTAGAATAATCATTATCAAATAACTTTTCAACTACTCAAAGACTATCTTGTTCATCCACTTGTTCTATTACCTCCTATACTAGGAAAGCCATTCTTGTTATACCTATCATCTACCAACCATGATCTGGGGTCACTCTTGGCTCAACATGATGACAATGGAAAAGATCATTCCATATACTACCTAGGTCATAGCTTAGTTACATATGAACATAACTATACACCTATTAAAAAAGCTTGTCTAGCCATGGTTTTTGTAGCTCAAAAATTATGTCATTACATGTTGAATAATAAGACCATGGTCATTTAAAAAGTAGATCCACTCAAGTATCTACTATTTAAAATAACTTTTCAAGGTAGAATGGCTAAATGGATAATGCTTCTTAGTGAGTTTGATATATAGTATGTCAATTAGAAGGCAATCAAGGGACAAGTTCTTATAGATCAACTTGTTGAAGCACCTCTCATAGACACACAACCACTCACATTTTAATTTGACACACTCCTTAAGGAGAAGTCCTGGAAGCTATATTTTGATGGTTCATTAACTACACATGGATCAAGGGCAGGCCTATTATTTATTACACCATAGGGGGATATAATCCCTAAATCATTAAGAATCAACTTTCCTTGTACAAAAAACATGGATGAGTATGAATTAATTATTGCAGGACTTCAATAAGTAGTGCATTGGAATATATCTCATCTCTAAGTTTATGGTGATTCTCAATTAATCATCAATCGGGTCACAGATCATTTTTAGACCAAAGATGACAATCTAGTTCCATATAAAGCCATGGTTGACACTCTTAAACAATAAATTTCCAATATTCAATTTGATCACATACCAAGGGTTAGTAAAAAAATGACAGATGCCATGGCTACTATTGGCTCTCTGATTTTAATAATAGATAAAGCTAAAGATTATCAGTTCCTCATTGAGAATTTGTCAACACTAGCCCATAAACCTCAACCATCACAATGATTTATGATATTGTTAGTCCTAATTATATTTAGTACTTAGACCTCTATAACTACCTTCATGACCAAATTATACCACCTAACCTATCACAAAAATAAACCAAAGCCTTCATTCATCATTCTACTCATTATACTCTACTTGGATCCACCCTTTACTATCACAGTTTTGATGGAACTCTACTTCATTATTTAACTTCGATAGAGTCTATGCTAGAATTAAGAGAAGTTCATGAAGGATTATATGGTGCTCATTCTAGTGAGGTATTCCTATCTGAAATCTCTTATGTACTAGTTATTATTGGCTCACAATGGATGCAGATGCCACTACATATGTAAAAAAGTGTGCCAAATGTCAATGGCACACTAATATGATTTATGCCCTAGAAAAAACTCTTAAATTGATGTTGACACCATGTCCATTCTCTACATAGTGACTTGATCTCATTGGGAAGATCAACCCCAATTCATTTAATGGCAATAAACATATCCTTGCCACCACTGAATATTTCACTAAGTGGGTTGAAGCTATACCCCTCACTTACATGACTAGAAAGAATATTTCCAAATTCATCTTCAACCATCTCATTTACCACTATGGTATCCCCTCTAACATTATATCTAATAATAGAGGATCATTCAAAAATAAAGAAGTAGACTAGCTATGTACTAAATATAACATCACATAACATTTTTCTAGAGCATATTACTCTTAAAGTAATGACTAGGTTGAGGCATTCAATAAAACCATTACCAATATTCTTAAAAATATTGTCAATGATGTTGGTCATGATTGGCACCTCCATATATTTCCTACCCTTTGTGCATATTGTATCAATCATTGTACCACCATAGGAGCCACTCTATACTCACTTATTTATGGTACTGAAGCCATCTTTCCCATTGAGGTCAAATTACATTAAATGTGCATCTCTTTCAAGCATGTATTGGATGATCATGACTATTGAGTATATTTATTGCAAGAGGTAGACCTACTTGATGAAAAATGCATAGCCGTGCTCAATAATATTTAAGCATATCAGAATTGACTTAAAGGCCACTATAACTAATGTGTTAAGCATAGAACATTTGAACTTAGTGATATTATGCTTAAAGAAAACTAGAAGAATACCATAGATGAGAAGAATCATAAAGTGAAATTCAAAACAAACTAGATAAGGCCTTTCATCATTACTATAGATTATGGATCAAGAGCATACAAGTTTGCCACACCAGATGGAGATGAACTTCTTAAGTTGATGAATATTATTCATCTCCATTGTTACTATGCTTAAGAATTAAGGTGTATTATCTATAAGGACCATTTTAGTTATGCCATTTTATTACTATTCTTCTTTGTATAATACCATCCTTATCCATCCTCTTCACCGTATCCACTTTCTAATTCTGACCTATCAATCCAGTGTGTTCAAAAGCCTAGCTCATTTGACCTTGGTTTATTTTCCATTTGTTATGCATTTTTAGCATCAAGGTATCTGATAAATTTCATTAGTTAGTTTAAGTAATTTAGATAGGGATCATATTTTGAAATAGTGTGATAGAAGTTTTGGTAGTTGCATCATTTATTTTTTATTCCTTTCTTACCACCAGTCTTGCTATTAATTATAACCACCTTTGAGAAAATTAGCACCATTGATCTATGTCATTATGTCCTAGTTATAACCACTTATAGACAAAATAGGATCAATAATTAAGCCTTGACATACCAACTTGCCACTTCTTATGTCATACTATTCCTTTTCATCAACTATGCCTATTTTGTTTGAATTGCCTGCTACACTATTTGAATTACTCTACTGTAAGGGTATAACTATAGTGACTTAACGTCCTACTCTGGGACTATGTAGGTAGTGCTTGATACTTGTTGAGGTTATCTCAGCCATGCTCTCACCATTTTGTGAGAAACCTAAGCCACGCTCTCACCATTTTTCAAGCAACCTAAGCCAAACATTCTCATCATTTTATGAGCAACCTACTCTTGAATGCTCTCACTATTTTATGAACAACCATAGTTTAAATGCTCTCACCATTTTTTGAGATTGAACCATTTAGTGTCTCATCATTCTTGATCGAGTTGAGATAATTCAAAAACTTCTAAAAACATTTAAAAAATTGTTAGAAAAAAACAAAAACATTGACCACTTATTTTGGGAACCCTTACTAAGCTACAAACAAATCACTTGTCATTTAGTTTCCCCATATTTTTTGGCCTTTTTTTCTCATGTACTTGCCATTTTGAAAGACCATTCCTATTCTTCTATCACATCCATTCTATTTATTTTTCTCAATTATCATATTTTTCCTATTCCTTGGGAGAATTACATTTAACCTAAAGTTTTTTATTGGATATTACATCCATGGAACTATGTAGGTAGCATCCACTTTCTTAATACATATGGATACAACTTGGTCACCCCCTTCTTTTTCTTTTATTCCCCCTTTTCGTTCATTTGTTAAGGTTGTCACTTATTTTTTAGGGGCTCTGTTCACATGGTTTCTTTTGAGTGTTTCTTTGTTGTTTTGTTTATGTGTCTATTTGTTTACTTTCAACACTATTACCTTGATTTAGTTTATGTATGTTCATTGGGTGATTCCTTATCCACACTTATAATTTAATCTATCCATATTCATACGTCAACATTCTCATCATGCTTTCTATCATTGGTGCATTATTTTCTATTGAGTATTAGATTATAGGAGTCAGTCCTCATGCATATTTTGGCCAAGTCCTCATGATGGTATAACTTGATACCTACCAACATGTGCTAAAATAAACCTTAGATTAAAGAAGTCTATTCAGTAATGGCAACATCTCTTCAGCATCGACATCCTGATTCCATCTTAATCATATCCCAAACATAGTAATTAACCACAAAAGAATTCCAACCTTTATTAGTTTAAACATGCATCTCCCTACTAGTAGGTTATTCTAATTCATCATTACCCTCTATGTTACGTTATCATCATCCTTGACCAAGTTTATCATGTTTTCTATAATTAGGGTCCAATGATTATAACTACTTATGTGTAAATCATTGCACACCATCCCACCTGCATTTCTCAATGATTATAACCATCTTTGGGAAAATCATTGTGTTATCACCACTTTACTTTTTCTACCTATATGAGGTCATGTTATTATCTTGTTTGTCTATCTTCAATGGGGTTGCTCCATCTTCTCAATGATTATAATTTCCTTTGGGCAAATAATTGCGTTATCATACCATGTTGCCACTATTAGGGTATAATATTTATAACCACCTTTGGACAAACCATTGTACACCATCCCACTTACATTCTTAATAATTTTGACTGCTTTTTCAATATCATTATGTTTTCACCCCATCATCTTTCCTTTCTTTGGTCCTCTTATTTCATTTCTTTTTTTTGAGGGACCATTTATCGACCCACTTATGCTAACCATTCCCTCGAGGGGCCATCATATAGTCAATTTATCATCATTGTAGTTGTAGGAATATAAGACCTTGTCATTCTTTAAGAAGACATTATTGTGCTTATATCTTGCAACACCTTTCCAAATAGGGGCAAACTATAGACACCTAAATCTAGCCACCAATGACTTCTAATCAGGGTTTTGGCTAATTTCCACCCAAAATGTAGAAGTTGGCTTAAAAACACTAAAACATGCTAAATGATGTGAAACTGACATATTCAAGTGCCAGTTTTTTCTAGGGTATCACTAAATGGGGTAATGAAATTTATGAGTTAACTAACTTTGATTAGATCATTTTGAGTTAAAATGCCAATTTTACACCTAGATGCTTTGAATTGCTCTTTCCTATCAAATATTTTACATAAGACATGTGACTTAGTTATTTTCTATTGACAACATCCTAAATGGGAATATGATTCCAATGCATCTGACATTGCCTTCTAATTCTAATCCAGTCAAATTTTAGAGCAATAACAAGGCATTCTGATTAATTTAAGTAATTTATGCACAAAGTGCTTAATCAGCTTGGAGCTAATTAATCCAAATCAAGGCCTAATTAAGAATTCCATGAAAACTTGTTGAAAACTTATTTTTGGAATTGTATATTGAATATTTACATCAACAAGTGACCTCGTTTCTTGGGAAGACATCCCTAGGCCATAAATGCCACAAATATCAAAATCCATGCCTCCCATGCCTCATAAAATCCCTCCATGCCTCTTAATTTCTCCTCTATCCCAAATATTGATGAGCCTATTTATCAATTTTAATTACAAAATTGGATTAATCCTTATCCACACATCCTAATCTTGAGATGGATGGTTTAGGTTGATTCTAGCCATTCTCAAAAATATATAAATAGAGAGGCCATGAGCATCATTTATAATCTATTTTGGTGCAAATCTATTATGCTCAAATGATTCCAAAAGCCATTGAAATTAGTGTTACCATGCCAAATTGATTCCAAGCCAAGCCAAGCCATAAGCTAAAGGTACCAAGGAGAGATAGAGGTAGCTAAGCTTTCATTGCCAAGGACTTTATGAGCACAAGCTAAGCAAGCCACTACAACAAGAATTTTAGAGCATCCAAAGGAGGTAAAAGAAAGTTTTCTTTTGCATATTAGTTGTGTTTTTTACTCATGTTTATTAACTAAGCTCTTCTTAGTGTCTAGTCTTAGAGATGTTATGCTAGTTAGTGTGTTTTTTTCATTTTGTTTTTATTTTAAAACTAACATTATGTCAGGATCCTACTCCACCAATTAAAGCACATATGATTACCTCTTGTATTAGCAACTAAACACGAAATTTAACTAGAATGAATAAGTAACTAGAAATATGAAACAACACAGGATATGAGAGACAATACACAATTGTATTAATAATCACTCAGAAGAAAATATAATAAAGAAGATGCCACTTCTTCTTCCACCTCAAAGGCTTACCACACCTCAAGGACTTCTTCCCTCTCTCTCTTATGGTCCCAACACACAACTCAAACACAGAGTTATTCACCTCCACCAGTTAGTAACAATGTTGCCAATACACCAAGTACACAACCGTACTCCAAGTAGATCTCCCTTTCCTTGCTGCCACCTGCAAATCAACAAACCTTACTTAACCTGTAGATATCTCTACACCCTGAAGAACCCTTGTCCTTGCCTCACCAAGTCCTTATGATTCTTGAACCATTACCCTAGTGGATCTTCTACCCAAACTTGCACACCTGCAACTCTCCAAGATCATACACACTCAGCACCCCTTTAGAACTAGGAGGAACACACCATGCTCTCTTCCCTCTGAAGGAGCTAATTTTTGCTCTCTTACTCTCTAACACACATTTATAATACAGCCCATGAGTCTATTATATAGATCTCATGCATATAATAATTAGACCCTAAATACAATAATTAGATCTACAGCTTTTAGTCTAAAATTGGCTCTTAACATGCAAACACTCGGTTCATTAACTAACTGTCTATGAAACTGGCAGTTCTGAACCACATAGGCGACCATCATCAGTCCCTATCCACTTGGAGATGACCAATGCCAACTGATCCTGACTGATGTTAGTTATTCTTCCTATCTAATCTTATCGACATTGGTTGGCTTGACTAACGCCAGTGTCTGTGACACTTCAACAACTCCGCCTGTTCGCAACCTGGTGAAGCTTTTAACTCCACAACCTAACAATCTCCCACTTGGAGATAAACAACTGCACCTGTACCTATACCTATACCTTCATCTAATTCATTCCCTAGCTTGTATCCCTCTTCAAGCTCAATCTTGAAGACCAACCACCATACAACCTATGATGCTACACCTGTCATCCAAGTAACCTGCCACATCTGAACCTACAAACCTATGTAGTGAAGACCTTAACCCTGCATAACATGAATCCCTACTACTAGTCCCTCTTAGATACCTGAGAATCCACCTTCCTTGAATTGGCTCCAAACTCTCTGACAACTCCCACTACTTGGGAAAACTCAGGTCTACACCAGACCTTATGTGATTTTGAACCCTATTCTAAGCTCAGCTTGAATTTTCCAGCCCTTAGTGTGCTTACCAATTCTGCATCCTGCATCTTAAACCTTTCCAACACCTTCTTCACATCAGCTCCCATTGGAGACAAAATCTCCATGTCTCTTATGCCAAAGAATTTCACTACTCCAAATTCTTCTTGACATACCTCTGAACTAACCTTACCCTTAGCTCAAAAAACTTCTTGCATGTGTAACCCTAGAACAAATAACCACACCACATAGAGTAACAAGATAATGTTGCGACTCATCATCCACCTGGTAAGACAAACACAATGGTTACATTGACATTGACTGAATCCCTGCTTTGTCATCCACCTATCAAACTTGTACCACTATCTTGCAGCTTCTTCAAGACCATATACCTTGGCTTTCCATCTCACGTATCCATCCACTCTCTTCTTTAACTTGGGAATCCATTCGTCTTTTAGTGCTTTCTTCTAGCTGACAACTCCACCAACAAACTCCTATTTGGTTCTTTTCCAAGGACTCACACTCCTCATCCATGCCAAGCTCCCACTATTTCTGGATTTTACCTACATTGCCTCTTCACATCTTCCTAGTTCTTGACCATCAATAAGCAATTAGTAAGAAGGTGAACAATGAATATGAGGTCCACTTACCATTTCAGTCTTCCATATGGGCGTTTGAGACTCCTTGACAGCTTGTTGTTTGCCCAATATCCATTCCAGTGACTGATCTCGACCATCCCCCAATCTACACTTGATCGACGTCAATTTCTTGTGACTGACCCTACCTACCAACATCAGTTTCTTGACCGACACCGATGTACCTACTATCGATGTCAGTTCTTATATGACCGACGTTAGTTCCTATTGCCCAACACCACTGACTCTACTAATTTGCACATGATCGATGTCGGTGCTTGTCTGTTTGACATCAGTTCCTCCTGACCAATGCCGGTACCTGTGTTCACCTATGAGTGATGACTTTTTACCCGTGAGCTCCTTTTGGATCAAAACCCTATTCACATCAACACAACCCTACTCAAAATAATTCAATCCCCTCAACTGATCTCTATCCGTCATCTCCTCCATGAACACCAAGGCTTTCCTGTTCTTAAGTTTATCAAAGATATCTATCTTCCGCTTAAGAACATGCATTCCCCTCCTGCATATGTAACCAAGCCTACAAAGCCACATCTCTGCAATAGAAGATGAATCAGTAATATAAGTAGATAGATAAAGGATACTTACTTTCTTACCACCATCTAATTCAAGTGCATCCACTATGAGAGTTATTATGCATCTCCCATCACCCAACTTTCCTAAAGAAATTAGACTCATCTCCAAGACTGGTACCTGCATGACCTCCTTCAACACCCATGTGTTATCCATCTACAATTTCAGCTTCACTTCCCCTTTGCCAATAATCTAACAAGGCTCACCAACCCCTAAATAAATCTCTCCAAAGTGTCCAAAGACATACCCATGAAAAGATGATCTATTTTGGGTTGCATGGAAAGAGGCAATAGAATCTGTCAACCAAGATTCTACTTTATCTAGAGCACCCTATGCAACAACACCTACAACATCTGCTTCTACATGCTGATCTTCTATTGACCAACAATCTTTCTTTACCTGCTCTTTCTTTCCATCATTCAGACCATTCATGTTATTCAGTTTCTCCATTCATAGCTTACTTTCTTCTACCATTGCTATACTCCCACTCAATCTGAAACCCCTGAGAGTGACTTGTAATCAGCAAACACTAACCAGATCTAAACCACCTATTAGTCAACCCAACCAAAATCTCTGATACCAACTATTAAGTGGTATCAAGCTCTAGAACCTACAACCAGGCTCTGATACCAATTGTCAAGATCCTACTCCACCAATTAGAGCACATATAATTACCTCTTGTATTAGCAACTAAACACAGAATTTAACCAGAATGAATAAGTAACTAGAAATATGAAACAACACAAGATATGAGAGATAATACACAATTGTATTAATAATCACTCAGAAGAAAATACAATAAAGAAGATGCCACTTCTTCTTCCACCTCAAAGGCTTGCCACACCTCAAGGACTTCTTCCCTCTCTCTCTTACGGTCCCAACACACAACTCAAACACAGAGTTGTTGTTCACCTCCACCAGTCAGTAACAATGTTGCCAGTACACCAAGTACACAACCGTACTCCAAGTAGATCTCCCTTTCCTTGCTGCCACCTACAAATCAACAAACCTTACTTACCTTGTAGATATCTCTACACCCTAAAGAACCTTTGTCCTTGCCTCACCAAGTCCTTATGATTCTTCAACTAGTACCCTGGTGGATCTTCTACCCGAACTTGCACACCTACAACTCTCCAAGATCATACACACTCAGCACCCCTTTAGAACTAGGAGGAACACACCATGCTCTCTTCTCTTTGAAGGAGCTAATTTTTGCTCTCTTACTCTCTGAAACACTTTTACAATACAACGCATGAGTCTATTATATATATCTCATGCATACAATAATTAGACCCTAATTACAATAATTAGACATGCAACTCAAGACTATAATTAGTCTCTTAACATGCAAAAATTTAGTTCGTTAACAAAATATTCATCAACTCACAGTTTTGGAACCACACAGGTGATCGACGTTGGTCCCTATCTTCCTAGAGGTGACCGACGTTAGCCGATTCTAACCGATGTTGGTAGCTTCCTATCTCTACCTTGACCGATGTCAGTTGGCCTGACTGACACCGGTGTCTGTGACACTTCAGCAACTCCTTTTGTTCGCAACATGGTGAAGCTTTTAACTCCACAACCTAACACATTATACTAACCATCCTCTCTTGAGTCAAATTTCTAGATCACATATGTTTAACATATCCAACTATAGTAGAATAACATAAGTAGTCAAGACAAGCAATTCAAGTTTGATGTAAAAGGGTCAATGATTGAGGAGATATTCTTGATCTCTAAACAAAGTCATTATGGGTGGAGAATTAAATGATCTTCAAGGGTGGGTATCATGGTTAGGGAGATATATGTGATCTCTGAGTTGGTTACCATGTTTAGGGAGATATACATGATTTCCAAGTCAATTTTCATGGTCAAGGAGATATACATGATCTCCAAGTTGCCATAGATTAGGGGTAGAGTCTAAAGGATTGTGGGTGTTGGTGGAAACTCTAATGCAAGAGTGTCGATGTCAATTATGTCATCAATGTTGATAAGATATAGTGTTAACATCAACAACCTAGGTCAAGGTTATTGACATCGATATGAAATAGTGTTGACATCAGTGGCTTAGGTTAAGGATGTTGATGTTGATGGGTGACCAAACCTAACAAAAAGGGGTTTGGTGGCCCACCAAAACTCATTTATAATATTTGATTGGATAGAAAAAGAGATCTGAGTCTGAGTGAGATGGTATAGCTAGGAAGGAACCTCACTAGAGGTACACCACCACAAGTTCTAGTTATTCTAACATGGAGGAGATAGAGAGATGAGGTAAGATCCCCTTTGATTTGATTTTGAATTTAAGTTTATTAGTTTGCTTTTGTTAGGCTAATTTTGAAGTTGGTGGGAAAGAATTCTAGTAGAGGGGTAGGAAATGAGGTGAGGGTAGGTTTAGAAGAATTTGGAAGGGGTTTGGCGATAGTTTTTAGGTTAAAATTGAATGGTGGGAGATGGGTCATTTGGCCCTAGGGCCGAACTAGTTTCTAACATTGGTGGGGTCTACTAATTTTTATTCACATGATGTTAATGTTTATAGGGTTCTATCAATGTCAGCCAACACCAAACACTGATGTCAACATACAAAACTAACATTGTTGACCTTAAAAAACCCAAAATAGGAGAAAAGGTCAATTTTAGATATCCAATTAGAGTAGTCAACAAGCCTAATGGCTGAGCTAACCTCAAAAGACCCTTTTTCGATTGAGTGCTACCTACATAGCTTGGTTGAGGGCCTCACGCCAATGTAGTTCTCCCAGTGCATAGGGAAAAAGATCTAAGATATGGTTAAAACTATGTTAGGGGAAATAGATAAAAAAGGATATGTTGAAATAGGTTAAGGAACCTGAGGCTTAAAATAGAGGTAATAAGGTTAGAGTTTAGGGATATAAGTCATGAGGACTAGAATTGTGATAAATAGTTGGGCCTAGGGTGGAGAGAGAGGTAGTGAATCCTACGATGAAGATGGGAGAGTAGGTTAGATATTTAGGTGGGTATATGGCTAAGCTAACTTCAAAAAACTCCATCTCAACTGAGTTCTACCTACATAGCTTGGTTGAGGGCCTTAAGCCAATGTAGTCCTCCCAAAGAGAAGGGAAAAAGGTGGTGGGAGGTTATATTAGAAAGTATGTGACTTAAGGTGTGTGTGTATAGATATAGGTTAGGTAGGAGTTGACACTATGGGATCACCTACCTATGTTACTGATGTGGATGAGGAGGGATGTCACCCTAGATGAGTGGGATAACATGGAAATCATAGGTTTAGGGAGAGTGTGATGATATTGTAGAGTTGTATAGGGTGTGAGTTTGATGATAGCATTGATCTAAAGGTGGGATCATACCATCAACACCTTATATTTGCTGATTGGAGAGTTGATAGTGACCCAAGAAGATGTGTATAGGATTTTATGATTGCCATGCTAGGGTGAGAAGCTCTTCTCATGTTTGAGAGAAGAACATGATATTCACATGGTGGCATTATTTGGAGATCATGTTAGCAAGGTGACCTATCACTCAACGAGCTTCACCTATGAGCCATTGTACATTACTTATGAGAAACAACATCAATTGAGCATCTTGATGATGATATGGATTATAGTGTATGCACTACCAAATGTAGATGTTGGGAGATATCCTATTACATTGATAGGTGTTCTAGTACATATGGTTGAGTAGTGAACCATATTTGTATGGGGACCAGCTTTTCTAACATAGTTATACAAAGAGATGTGGGTGTTGAGACTATGATGATGATATCATTTATGTGTTGGGAATTTACTCCATTATTAGACATATGAGCATATCATGGTGACATGACCATTGGGGTTACCTATCATGATTGTATTAGTTTTATGGTTGGTTTTAGATGGTAGAGAGATGGTATGGTCCAAACCCAAGTAGATGGCATAATTAAAGATATTGATCATTATAGATGTATGATATAGGGATTGATCCCTATAGATATTGTGTGGAGACCTTACTTAACATACCCTACATTTAAAGGATAGGTAGAGTAGCTTGTTCACTTATAGATCACATTATGGGTTAGAGGGAGATGAACCAGTGAGCTAGAGATGGTACTTGTGGAAAAAGTCAAGAGAGTTTGGCATGCTATAGGATGTACCTCCTACCTTCCCTTGATATAAGAGGGATGATACAAAGTCACCTCTACCCTTTCCCCAAGAGATAGATGGGCCAAATTTTGAGGAATTTCTAGTAGGGCCAGGTGTAGTAGATCCTAGATGAATAATGATGTATCTTACTTAGTGGACATGTTTACATCCCATGGTTCAAGTGAGGAGGCCACCACCAAATTTATAGGGGTTGATGAGAGAGAGAGAGAGAGGTGTAGTTGTATAGGCCTAAGATGTAGTGATACAAGCATAAGAGGCAACAATATAGGTTCAAGATGTGGTAGTATAGGTTTAAGATGTAGCTTAGGCATAGAAATTGGTTTTATAAGGATAAGTGGTGACATTACAAGGCCAATCCAGGTCATTATAGGGCCAATTTAGGGTATTACAAGGTCAGGTTACTACATAGAAAGTTGAGAGGGATAGTTTGATAGTAACAGGTCAGGCTACTCCTCCTCCACCCTAGGGACCAGTACAGGCTAAGCCTTTAGTAGGTGTGATGAGACCACCACATACTTTATCTCTAGTGAGGTATAACACTACCCTTGATGAGATTTCTTATTATGAGAGGGCCATCAAAAATTTCCCATAGGTTTAGAGGTATTTTGAGTTTAGAGAGTAGGAGAGATCTGTGACATAGGCCACAAAATTTAGCTCATGTAGACGTAGACAGGCAGAGAGTGGTGATGCCATTTCTTTTTCATGACCACACATAGCCTCAAGGACTCTAAGTGATAGATTTTGTTATTTTTATATAACACTGACCTATGAGCTGAAGATGAGAGATGGGAGAGATGATATTGTGATGATTATTGATGTACATTTATGTTGAGTTTGTGTGTGTGTGTGTGTGTGTATAAAAGATTTATTTTTATGATTCAGAGATGCACTTATTGTGATAGTGATGATGATGTTGATGTAGATGGTTATTCCAATGTTATGTTAATTTCATGTTAATGTTGAGCATGTTAATTGAGTTAGACTAGCATTTCCCATATATGTGATGGTATAAGCATATTTGATTTTTTAGCTTCATCTTAGCATTTTTCCATATATATATGATGGTGTATGATTAAAATGGATAGGTTATTTATGTTAATCATTTGTATGAAGTTTTCATCTTAGCAGAGAGATCAACATGTGATTTGGATGGGAAATAAAGAGGTAGAATGCTTGTGTACTGACAAAGACCATAATCATAACATAAATAGGCTCAAGAATATGAGTCTCTTTCATGTTTTGCATTATTTGACCATTTTTTTTGTTAGAGAAATGCCATGTTCACCTTGTGTTTATTGAGTTCAAAGTCCCTTGAAAGAGTATGAGGGGAAAAGGGTAAAAGAAGTGAAAGTATTTAGGTAGCATAACCTTCAAAGTGGGGATGAGATACCCCTACTATGGGTGACTCAAGAGCTATTATAGGTAAGTTCATGACATATATTTTTTTTATAAGTTGATCAATGCACAAATCCTACAATGGGATTTTGTTTGTGTTGACATCATATGATACTAATCAATATGAGAAGCTTTTTATGTTTATTTCCCTTTGATAACAAAGCTTGGCCTGGACATCCTTTAAGGGAGTAGTCTAATAATTTGTTTTTAAGTTTAAATAGTTGTCCTTAAAGGGAGAAATATATTGATAGTAGCAAAGAAAAGTTACATAGCTATCCTTTAAGGGAGAAGTCTTTTTTGAAAATCATGACCTAAGAGATTATAACTTATCTACATATCTTTTCTTTTTGTACTTTCAATCATGGAAAAGACTATAAAGGCTTAGGATTTTTACACTTTGAGGGCAAAACCATAACACTTCATAAGTTAACTAAGTGTGTAGGATTAAATGTTAAGAGAAAGGGAGTTAAATGTAATAGGGGTGCTCAAGGTATGAGTTCAAGTGAAACACGAGGTGAAGCATTACTTGGTTAACAAAAGAATGGTCATAGGTGTAAGGAATTTAAAGGCTCAAGTTCTAGATTTACTTTAAGAGAAGACAAGTGATAATTTCCTGAGCCATACTTATGAGTTATGATGTAGGGTCCAAGCCAATTAGGAGAAAACTTACCCCATTTGTTTTTCTCCATGTTCATCAGATGTTGATTTTATTTTAAGATGAGATCTCCAATATTGACATCTCACTCTTTGAGTTTTTTGTTATAAGCATGTTTGATACACTCTTGATAGATTTAGAGGTGGTTGATGGCTATGAGATGGTGCTCATCAAACAAATTGAGTTGAGATAAATATTATTGGTGAAAGGCATCATTAGTATGTCTTTTAGAGAAATTGAAGAGAAGGAATTTAAACCTCAAGAGGAAAAATAGCCTCCATCCCATACACCAGAGAAAAAGGTGAAACACCTGTAGGGGTTTGAATGCTAGTGCGGTAATCCCATAAAGCAAAGGGAATGTGTGTATGCCAACTCTCACCCATATCGTTGACTACCTTCATGAGAATTTTTGTTAATGTTTTGTTAGAAGCTTTTGCTTATCAAGTTACTTGTGGATAGTATAGTGATGAGAAACTTAATTTGATTCCAAATGTATCACAAAGAATTTGGATAGTCTTGTTTTTGAAATATTTGTTCTTATCTATTATAATTTTATATGGGACACCAAAATGATAGATGATGTGATGGTTGATAAAGTCAACAATTTTTTCAGCCTTAGTGGAGATGAGAGGAATGGCCTTGACCTACTTGGTGAAGTATTCAGTGGTAGTAATGATAGAATAGTGATGGAGGGATGAATGAGGGTTAATCTCACTGATTAGATCTAATCCCCATTAGGAGAAGGGCCAAAAGTATTTGGTGACTTGTAATGCATAACTTGGAATGTGAAGGAGATTAGCATGTTGTTAAGATTTGATGCAACACTGAATGTAATCACCATAGTCTTGATGGAGTGTTGGCTAATGATAAATAAGTTAAAGGATATGCTTAGCAACTACATGACCATTGAAATCTCCACCAAAAATCTTATCATGGACTTCTTTCATAGCAAAGGGAGTCTTAGTACTAGTGAGGCATCTAAGGAGGAGAACATTAAAACCATGCTTGTAGAGTAGTCCCCTTAGCATAGTGTAATGAGTGGCACATTTTATGAAGGTATGTATCCCATTATTAGATAGATTAGAAGGGTTAATAGAAAAGGAAATATAATTCATGAGTTGTTTTTACCATAAGTCATGTGGGTTGGATGTTACATTTATGATAAAAAGGATGTTAGTTGATATATATGAGGGTAATGTTAAGTGATGCATGGTGACATAAATTTTTGAGGAAGAAGGTAAAGAGGGTATGTGTGAAGCAAGTGAAGCCATTGTGTTAGCAAACTTGTTTGTATATTAAGGAATAGTTTGTAAGAGATAGGAGTCAAATGATCCCAATAGTGTATCTACATGTTGTTTATACCACTATAGAATTTTGTTTTTGCATAGGTAAAAACCATTAACCTAATTAACCACTAAATGAGAATCACCAAAAATGGTTATGGATTTGATACCTAAGAAGATAGCCATTTGAAGCCCTAAGATCAAAGCCTCATATTCAGCCATATTATTAGTACATTCAAAATCTAGTTTAAATGACAAAGGCATAGGCTCACCATCTAGAGGAATAAGAATGACCCCCACACCCCCACCGTATTGACATTTAGACCCATCAAAGAACATCATCATTTGATAGGAGATGTCATTAGTGTAGATAATTACAATGGATTCATCAAAGAATTCAAGGTTTGAAGGTTGGTTTTCAGGTAAAGGGGAAGCAACTAGTTGGTCAGTGATCATTTTCCCCTTGATAAACTTTTGTTGAATAAACTTTAAGTCAAATTCAGCAAGGATCATGAGCCACCAAGATACACATTGGTTGTGATATGGCTTGGAATGCATGTATTTGAGGGGATTAGTATGGGTAACCACATAGGTTTTTTAATTTAGGAGATAATGGTAGTGATTGGAGGCTAAAAAGACCAACACAAGGCAAATATTTTTGGTATGGGTATATCGAGTCTCATAATCAATAAGTATGTGGCTTATGTAGTAAACGACCTATTCTCAATGGTAATCATCTCAATGTGCAATCATAGCACCCATAGAATGGTCTATTATAGAGATGTAAAGGTAGAAAGGTTGATTTTCCATAGGTGGAATAAGAACTAGTGGGGAAAGGAGATACTATTTGAGTGCGTTAAAAGCTTCTTGGCAATCTATATTTCAATAGAAGGAGACATATTTTTTGAGGAGATGGTGAAAGGGTTGGAAATGATCTAACAACTAGGAGATGAAGCATCAAATTGACTGAAGTTTACCTTATAGGCTACATAGTTGTTTGATATTAGTAGGTGGAGGCATCTCTAGTATTGTCATAACCTTAGTAGGGTTGACTTCAATACCATAGAGAGAAATGCTAAAGCCTAAGAGCTTACTAGAAAGGATATCAAAGACACATTTATTTGGGTTTAATCAAACATTATATTAGAGGAGATGAGTAAATATGATTTTGAGAATCATCAAGTGATCTTGGAAAAGTTTAGACTTACCGAGTAAGTCATCCATGTAGTCTTCCATAATTTTGTGTAGGAGATCATGGAAGATGTAACTAATAACATATTGGTAGGTGGAACTAACATTATTTGAACCAAAAGGCACGACTCAATAACAAAAAGTCCCCCATGAGGTAATGAAGGTTATCTTGTGTTGATCCTTAGGAGAAACTAGGATTTGATTATATCCAGAGAACCCATCCATAAGTGATAGCATCTCATGGCTAGCTGTTAGATAAACAAGTTGGTTAATACTTGGCAATGGGAAATCATCTTTTGGACAAGAAAAGTTTAAGTCATGGTAGTTTATATAAATGTGGATTCCTTCAGTCACTTTTATGATAGGGACAATATTGGAAATCCATTATAGGTAGTCAATGGGTTGGATAAAGTTAATAGAAAGGAAGTATTGGATCTCTTCTTTGATAAGGAGAGCAATATGAGGATGCATTTTATAAATCTTTTTCTTAACATGTTTAGCATTTTGGTTGGTGACAATGTTATGGGTGATGATAGAGGGGTCAATACTAGACATGTCATTATAAGACCAAGAAAAGGATTTGCTATGGTTATTAAGAAATGTGGCATAATTGGCTTGCTTAGAGGAATCTAAAGATTGGCCAATCTTATATGTGGGGGTTATGATGAGAGGGAAAATTGATGACAATGGTTAATTCATTTAACATATCTTGTGTTTTGAATGGGAGTGATCATTGGATATAGGAATCATCTTCACCCATGTATGTGAGAATAACATCATCATATTGACATTGGATAGTGTTAATAGTGGGAGAGTCTTCATCAATTATTTTAGAATGGACAAGAGGAAGGGACCTTTCTTCCTTACCTTGGTGATATGTGATAGGCCCCAAATGGATGGAATTTATTGAAAAAAATTAGAAGGTATAGATACCTCTAATTCAATAGGTGATGGTGGAGAAGGAAAGACTGGCTCTTCAATAATTGGCACATGGGAAGTTTTGGTAAGTTTAGTTGGTTCTTCATAACCCACTCCATGCCTCTTTTTGGCATTTTCAATGGTTTTTCTAGTGGGATATTCAATGGGCATATGAACACCCTATTCATAATGACCTAGACAATATCCTTTCTCACACACATATAAAGATAGGTGTGAGTGAAACTAGGCTTGTTCAGGAAAGAGATATCATAGGTAAATGGTTGTGGTGAAGAGGATGGATTGCCAATAGTGGGAGCCTAATCAATTCCTCCATATGTGAAATTAGTTCAAAGGTTAGGGGGCCCATAAGGGATGACCATCCCAATACAAGGATCATAATTTGGGTGCATATGAAGCTTTCCATACTCTTATGGAGTATAGAACATGTTAAGCATCAACAAATGATATTATTTGAGTGACAAATGTTTAAAAGTTTTCTCCATGGGATCTTTGTCAAGAATTTGTGTTATCGATATCTATGTAACTAGGGTAGTGGAGCTTGTGGAGGATTCAAATGTATAATGTAGAGAAGATTATGTCTTTAATGTAATTAGAACATCATTAGGACTATAAGTCATGTTGCATGTTTTAAATGGAGGTGGATTAGTGGGTATAACATGCACTTGCCCATTATGCTCAAACTTGACACAATGGTGCAAAGTTGAGGGTACACATGCCATATCACGTATTAAAGGTCATCTAAGTAGTATTTTATATTGTAACTCTCTTTATAAAAAATATAAGAGCTTAGGAATTATGTGGAGACTTACATGGATATGTAAGATAATAGTTCCAATTGTAGTAGTTGTGGTATCGTTAAAGGTGTAGAGGACTGCATTGGTTTGAGACATGAAATTATCAAGAAGAGCTAGATGTTTATAGCCATGTGTGGAAATAATATTAATAATATCTCCCTCATCAATCATGACTCTCTTGACATGAGTTTGATCAATATATGTGGTAATAAAAAGGGCAAAATCTTGAACTTTAGGGTGTTGAAGTGGAATTTTTGAATTACTAAAAGAAATCAAGGAGATGGAATCAAGAGAGATAACCAAAGATACAAGAGGCTGAGGATCATCAAGTTGTACCTCAAATTCTTGTAAGGCACTAATCAAACCCTGATGGTGTTAGGGTGAGTTTTGGATTAACTCATACAAAGACATTTTCATATGAGTTTGGTGAAGCTATTTCACCATCGATCTTTGAATAATATCTGAAGATATTAGTTTTGGGAAACTCAAGATGTAAATCTTGGGATTTGGAGGAGTGTATTTAAAAAAGGGATGAGCCCAAGGATCAATGACTTTTTCATTACATTTATCCTTTTAGTTTTATGATTGTGTGGCCACATGAACAATGTTCATCTAAAATATATGTGAAGGAGGTGGCAAAGAGGGTATGACAACATCTTTGGGTTTGAATTTAAGTGGAATAGTAGGAGGCATTATGGATGCCAGAGGTGGAAGAATAGGAAGGTTATCAAGAGTATCAACAAAGAGAGTGTCAACATCAAAGTGTTTTTGAATGACTGTTATGAGAGCTTTATAACTCTTAGTATCATGTCTAGGTGAATGATGATATAAAAACACTTGTGTATCATTAAACCAAGATGTATTTGGTCTAAGAGGACTATAAGGCTTAATGAGAAGAAGATTTATTATGGAATATTTCAACAACTGACATAGGAAAAAGCTATAAGATCCTACGAGTGGGCTCACACTTTTTGTGGTAATAGGAGTGGACACATTATTTTATTTAGGAGTCATAGGGGTGATTTTTCATGGTTCCTTGTTTAGTGGTGGTGGAGTTACATGTTTTTCTGACACTTTCTTGGTGTTAGGTATCATGGTGTCAAATGTGGAAGGCCTACTGGGTAGTAGAGGTATTAGTAGAGGTAACTTAGCCTTTTATTTCACTTGTATCAGTGATACTCTAACTAAAGTAGAGGGGTGTGGTCCCAAAATTGATGGTAAAGTTGAGGGTTGAAGAGGGAAGGATTAGTGAGATCTAGGAAGTTTAACATTTTTTTATAGTTCAGGCCACAAAACTCCAACCTATGGTTGTAGAGTTAGATCTACTTTCACCTATAGATGAATTAGATTAGAAATGGGACATATGGCTAAAGACCTGATCTACTTTAATGTGGTAGATGCCTGTGAGGGTGAGGGTTTTGACATAGATGGATGAGCTTCTAGCTATTTTGGTGAAGAAACTCTAGCTTTTTTAAAGACCTTGGGGTAAAGGGTAGTGAGATGGTTGGTGGTAAAGGTCGACACTCATTGTTTTGGATAAAGAGTTTTAAGTTGGTCCCAAAATTCCATGTGATCTAGCTCATGGAGTCAATAAATTCTAGAATTTTCACCAACCATGAGAAGGGTTTAGATGAAGTTGATTTAGGCCTTATGATTGCTTCTTTAAAAGGTTAAGGTGATTGAGAAAGAGGGAAATTGTTGGTCTCTACTACTTCAGGCTAAAGATGAGAAAAAACCACAATAAGGTCTTATTCAACAAAGATAGGAGAAGAGGCATGGTCTTCCATGGGTGGAGGAGAGGTAGGTGAAGAGGTTCTTCAAGGGGGTAGAGAATAAGTATAATTGCTCCCTAAAAATGTGGGTGAAGAATAGGTAAAGTATGGCCCTCCATAGGTAAAAGAATTAGTAAGAGTGGTAGAATTAGAGTTGGCACAATAGGTCTCTCATCTAATATAAGAGTAGATAACATTGACTCTTTTAGGTGAAAAGGTGGAGTGGATGGGTTATTACTCTCTATCAGTGGAGGAGAGGCAGGAGAAGAGGGTTCCTCAAGAGGGTATAACATAGGACTAATGTTTCCCTCAACATGTGGTTGTAGAATGGGTAGGGCATGATATTCAAGTAGTAAGAGGATAGGTAACATTGGTACAAAAGGAATTGGTAATATAGGCTCTTCTGATGGCAAAAGGAGTGGTAAAGGAGGTTCTTCCTCATGTGGGAGTAGAATAGGTGAAATAGGCTCTTTTACCTGGGGAGGAAGAATAGGCAAAATAAATGCCACTGACTATGGGAGAAGAGTTGATAAAATGGGTGCCTCTTGTTGAGGGAGAGGTTGAACTAGAGGTAAAAGAAAGACCATATTAACCATATGGATATTATGATCGCATGAGTTAGTCATGGTCTAAATAATATTTTGATTCGCTGAATGATTAGTAAAATGCTATTTGAATACATCCATAGTTTGATTAGTGGGAACATTAGGATTATCTAAGATGAGATCACCCTTATCAAACATGTCTTGAACAATGTTCTTGAATGTTTTATAGTTATTAAAATTTTAGCCTTTATCTCGATGGTAGCCACAAAACTCATCCTCCTTATACCAAGTTGGAATAAGACAAGAGGGGTCAAATTGTATAGGAGGTTTGATTTGAGGAAGGGTTATGACACCTTGTTGTAGTAGTTTTTCCAAAATGGAAGTATATGACTCTCCAATGGGAGTGTATTGTCTTTGTTCATACCATCATTGGAATTGCTTGGTCAGATTTTGGGAAGTTGAGGAATTGGTTGGTTTATGGTTGTGGAAGAAGATGATTTAGCAACCACCATATTGGTGGAGCCTTTATATTTTTGGTTAGAAGGAAAAGTTTTAGAATAAGAGGAGTCATTTGATTTGGAATTGGAATTATTACTACACAACTTGACTATGCCTTCATCTATAGCCCGAATCTTGAGTTTTTGCACTATTGTAAAAGCCTCATCAAATGTCTAAAAAATTTGTACTTGGAGTGTGGATGAAATGTACTTAGCACATGCCCTCAATAATATCTCAATAAGCTTAGGTTGGGGTAAGCAGAAGGAGAGTTGATTAATCAATCCTCTCTAGTGAGTGCTAAAATTTGTGATAGACTCATCATTAAATTGTCTAATAGAATAAAGTTCTATAATAAAAAACTTTTTAGAAATGTTAATACAGAAATGGTCTAGGAATATTTGTGCAAGTTGGGTAAATGAGAAAATTTAGTGATGATTTATAGAGCTATACTAATCCAAGATAGCACCCAAAAGAGACATAGGGAAAGTATGAAGTGATAACACATCATCGTGCCCTATTAAATAACAAGCATGTCTAAATGCTCAAAAATGTTGTTGTGGGTCCTCTTTAATATAGAAATGAGTAAATTTGGTGAGTTTCCATTGGCTTGGATAAGGGTGAATAGGAATATAAGGATGGATGGGTTCATTTCATATATAATCATAATATAACACATTCTTTGAACCCAAAATGGATGTCTCTAGATTAGACATCTTGTTCATCAGCATCTTAATGAGGTCTGGAGGGGGATTAATTTGGGAGATACCTCCTAATTTATAGGGAACCTGATAGGAAGAAGGATTGTATGACATAGCTTAATGAGGTTGTGTTGGGGAAACATAAAGTTAATGAGTCATAGGTTGGGAGCAGAAAGAAAAGGGGCTTATTCCATTGGGTTAGAGACTATGCTTTGGTTGGATGTTGTTATTATAGGTTGGGTTATTGGCATGGTTAGACTAGATGAAGGGTGAGTCATAACTTAGGTAATTATAAGTGTGAGAGTATATGGAATAGGCACCACCAAACTTTGAAATGGGGTGAGACTTGACTGAACTATTTGTGGTTGTGAAAGTAGGGAAGTCATGCTAGGGTTTAGGTGGGATTAGGCAGTTGGTGATGATAAACTTTGGACATTATTTATGGTTGGGTTACTTGTCAAAGTGGTGGTTTGAGTAACCATTAAAAAAATAGTGGAGATAGCTGAAATTGAAGTTGTCTCCATTAGAGAGGTTGGCATACCATAAAGAGGGTCACCCAAAGAATTGTGGGTTTAGCTCATGGCAAGGTAATGTTAAAGGGATGCCACATTATGATCAAGAAATTTTGCAAAATATTGATCCCTTTTAGGCATAATGGGAATTTGGTTGGTGCTAGGAGTATGTTATGTATTTGAAGTATGGTCCTTGATAGAATCAACAACAAGAGGGGAAGGTGGAAGTGGTTGCCGACTTGCATAATCAGTAAGAAATTTGGCTTGAGCTTGTGTTAATACCATGTAAGAAAAAGTATAAATAGTCTTAATACTCTATATTAGTGAAAAAATAGGGAACCACCAAGTTTAGGTGTAGGTAAGTAAGTTATTTTAGTTTGTTATTTTGAATAAATTAAAATTACATAGTTGTTGACATCAGTCGCTTGACCGATGTTAGTAGTAAGAGTTTGCTAAAGTTAGTGGGATTAAATGATGTCAGTAGGCTAAATCTTATCGATGTCAGTGTAACTAACTAATGTCAGTCACTATGATATCTGAGGAGATGGAAAATCCAACATTTTAGAAATCAAAGGTAGAATCTAGGTAAAACAAAGGATGTAAGAGGTCTGTGTAAGGAGAAAGAACACTCAGAAAACCTGATATACCAAATTATACAAATTGAGTATTATAAATAGTGTTAATTTTATGAATTAATGGAAAAACATCCTTACCAACTCCAAAATATAGAAGGCAATAGAAAATTAGAAAAAGAACATACAACCACTAATTATTAACTTATAGAGATTAGTTTTAGTCTCGTGTTAGCTTATGCCTTAATGAGATAGTGAGAAGAGAATTTGGTTAGTGAAGGTAATAGAAAGTAATCTAGAGATAGTTTTAGGTTAGTTTTAGTGCTCAAGAGTAAATCTATGTTAGATCAGGTACATGGTAAGTTATAAGAGCTTTCTCCCCACACTTCATAGACCTAAAGCCAAGCTAAGATACTTAGCCAAAATATAACTTCTACTTAGAGTTTATACTCTACCAGAGAACAGAGTGGGTTCTCTTCTTGGTGGTGAAATCCAAGTAAGATAGCTAGGTAGGGTAAGGTGATCCACCAAGTGATGAAATCTTGATGGGCCTTGTGTTAGGTGAGTTTATATGTTTGTTTTTGTGAGTGTGATCTAGTTGTGTAACATAAGTGCACTACAATTCATTCATAATACTTGTAATTAACTAGGTGAGCTAATATGTAACAAGAAAATAATGAAGTGCAGTAAGTTTTAAACCCAAATCTAAAATGTTTAGATTCAATTGAAAATAATGATGAAATAGGAGTAGAGAATGAAATTCACTATCCTAATGTGCATACAAGAAGTAAATAAATAAGATATTCTTTTAACTTGTAATAAAAATGATAAATTGATTTTAGAGGCAAAGAGAAAAGAAGAGTGGCATGGAAGAAGAAAATTTTAGTTTATTTCCCTTAAACAAAAAATAAAATGTTGAATTTTTTGCTTTGAGGGAGAAAAGAATTAGAAAGTGAAAGAAATGAAATTTTCACTATAATTCACTTATATGAATGCTTAAGACAAGCAATGAACCCAAAGAAAACTCTAGGGTCCTATCGGGCATGCCAAAAATGTTTTGCTAAAATTATTTCTATTTCAAGTCTAAATAAAAATAGAGAAGAAGGAAAGGGATAAGTGATTAGAATGAACCCAGATTGGTTTACACACCATATCTAGATGTTGTGAGCACTCCTCTTTGGTTGGAAAGGACTACTTGAAAATAAGAAAGCACTACCACAAAATTTTTATTAGTAGATATATGAGTGGGTTGTCAAGTTATGTGCTTGTTTTAGGAAGTGTCAAACTTACTTAGAGATGATAGTCCACTTTTGAGAAACAAAAGGGTAATAAATAACCAAGAGAGAAGAAAATAAAGAGTCAAAGAGAGATTATGTTATCATTATTCATAACCTAAGTGCAACAAAGAGTAACAGAGTGCAGGTGATATATTTAGTTTGTATTTTAGAAGTTGTTTAGACAGATTTTAGAAGGGTTACTAAAAATACATAGCTACTGACATCGGTTAGGCTACTAAGGTTAGTGAGAAAGTGTGACCAATATCAATTAGGGTACCAAGGTTGGTGAGGAAGTGTGATCGATATTAGTTGAGCAACCAATGTCAGTAGGGGTAATAATTGCCTAAGAGCTTATAGAAGGATTTTTTGGGTCTAAGAAATGGTTTTGGTCGAGTTTGGAAGGTTGGGGAGAGTTGTGTGAGAGAGTATTATTTGGATGGATCTGGTCAGAGGTTTGGTGTGTTAGAACAAGGGGAAATAAGTGAGGAAGATTTATAACTCCTTCACGGGGGTTCAGTCAAGAATGTGTAAAACAATAAATAGTAGATATAAAGGGGTTATAAAGTAACTACTTAAAGATTTATAGAATAAGTGATGTACTTAACTACAAAGGTTATTGAATGATAAGTTCTAAATGGATGGCTCCTATAAGGCATGCTGAACTAATGCCTTGAATAGAGAAAAAAAGCATGTGTTGTTGGTTCTCAAGAGCTTGGTTCTTTATCTAGATTGACTTATGCAAGGTAACAGTAAGCTAAGATGTGGAAAGTTGGATGTTAAAATCCTATTTATGAGTAAAAAAAAGTTTTCTTGATTTCTAATAATCTAAATATTAGTTTGGAGTTTGGATTAAATAACCAACGTCGATGATCCCATCGATGTCGGCTATGGGTTGACTAATGTCAGTGACATGAGAATAGGTAAAGTCTATTTTTAGCTTGTTTTCTATTCTTTCTCATGCCAAGTGTGGTATCCATTAGGAAATGGTAGAAATGGGAGGTTAAAAAGGATGTAGTTGGTTAGGAATTTATTTTTGGTGTGAGAATAAGTCATGAGTAGTTAGGATAAGGGAACTAAGTCTTGAGGTGACTCAAAAGGTTAGAATTAGTCTTAGGATGAGGTGGTTAGGTAAGGTGGCGTAAGTGGTTTTTAATTAATTTAACTAAATATTTTAAATTAATTAAATGTGTGAGGGGTAAAAATATGGGTTAGGGATGCTAATTATGATTATTGAAAAGGGGCTCAAGGGGGGTTTTGACACAAGGAGTTATGCACGTGTGTAATGTAATTTTGATGTCTACACCTTGATAAAATTTGAATAATTCTTTAACTTGATTAGGATATACTGGATTGAGTTAATTGAGATAAATTGTATTAGAGATTTCAAGATTATCTTGATTATAATGTTTAGTTTCATTATTTTTATCATAATTTTAATCACTCATCTTTAAATTGCCTATAGTTTTTAAGGGTTACATCAACATATTGATCATTAGTGTCTATATTATCCATTTTGTCATATAACCCAAAGCACAAAAGTAATATCTCATCAAGAATCAATTATAATAGGTGGTTTTGTATTATAGATACTAAAATTGAATATTTATAGCATCTCATTCTTGTATATTTGACAAATACCAATTAGGGATTTATCCTTTTATTTTGGACCTTACTACTACCATAAGGCTCACATTTACCATCTCAATATGTCTAAATGATTATATTATAGTCTAACCCTTATAATTATGATGAACTAGATCACCTGTACACTACAAAAAGATAAAAAAATTGATATATCCTTCACTATCAATTATATATCCATACCTATTTTATAGCCTTATGGACATAACTGGCCATAAAGGGATACTAGCACAGATGCTAGTGTCCAAATCCTTATCTAGTGTCTAATACTCAAAATTCATCCAAATTAAAAATTATTCAAAAGTTATGGGTTTGTCTATTTGTCTTATTAAACCTTACCCTAAAATAATTTTAAAAGATGTGGTATAAATACAATTATAAGTGTTCTCATTATTTATCTATAAAATACCAACCAAGGCTCACTCAATCAATTACACAATTGACTTATTCTATCTTATCCATCCCTATTTCTTTATTAATCATAGGAGAAGTAAAAAAAAGGTTTGAAACATTTAAGGAATAGACATTGAGTGTTATTTTTCAATCTAAAATCTAGATCACTACATAAATCTACCTATAGCATATTACACCATTATTCACACACAAATTCATACATAAGGGATAACTACGTAAGTTTGAGGCCCTCATTGGAGTATTTGATATTTAGGAAACATTTATTGATATAGGGGTCTTTGAGGCTATCTTGACACCATGAACCCACTTTTGGCACACACATCCCAAGGGTAAAGAAGGGTGAAGAACTAGGGTTTGATCCATAAGTAGATATATACAAAATGTGTTATAGATATGAATAAATCAACTCAAAGGTGACATAGAACCTATAAAGGTGAATTTTCTCACATTGAGATCTTATAGATATTTTTTATAATATAATAGCATAAAAAAATAGATGTTGGCATTGATGGTACCATCCTAGGGTCGATAATATTGTATATAGATCGAGAAACATCATTTCTATAGTATAATGACTATCTCAAAATCTTGACCCTATACACTTATATATGTGTTTGATCCATATATTCTTTCACATAATAAAATTAACTAAGTATCATTTCTATTTGTTATTGTAATAAATTGAATATCTTTAAAATTTGGTACCTTCTTTTTTTAACATATCATAGTTTTATAATTTAAAATATTCATGCATCTAAGTTTAAAATTAATTGATGAGCTATATAATAATTTATCATCCTTGTGCTTAAGCTACTTATATATTATCAACACTATCCCCACATTTATAAATTTAGGATTAAACATTTGGTGAACCTAACCTATGAGTCTTGTTGTTGCATCAACATAATATAACTAATATTGGTTGCCTTTTTTCCCTAATATTGGTATTTATGTATTTCACTTATGGATGATATAGACTATTTTGATGCCTATGATTAATAAACTATCCAAATTTATATACAAGGAGTGAAAATAGACTACTCCCATCTTCCATATTTTATAAGGCCTCCTCTTAGCTCTTTGGATGGTGATAACTACAACCCCTTTAATCAGGTCCATGTTATCACTTTTTCAAGGGGTAAGGTGTCCCATCCTATAATTTAAAATGAAGGAAGTCAATATATCCTTCCTCAATCCTCCTCGCCTCTAATATATCCCTTAATGGGGGAATTTTATTGTTTAAATATCCTTATTCAAGGTCTTCTAAGCCTTAAACATCCATGACACTAGTTTAAATTTGCATAAGTTTAAGGTTATATTCAGAGTATGAAGTTATAGATTTCCAAAATTTTGAAAATAAAATCTTGAATGTTGATTTTGATCTATTTTAAAACTTTAGGTTTTCATAATTGACTTTATGATTTGTTTGGACTAATAAAATTAATATGTCTTGTCCTAGTGTTCTTATGTTTTTTATATGTTTGTAGGACTATTAGAAAATAGTTACAAATAATTCATAATCAGGCCCTACTTTATTTATCTAAAACTGGGAAAAGTGAAATTATTACATTACCTAAAGCCTTCATCCTTCACAAAAGTTTCTAAGTCTTCAAAATCCCTAAGCTCTGAGAACTTGACAAGTGGAAAACTTTTGTGAACCTAAAACTAAAAAAGTTCAAAATGAAGTTAATAGTTTAATTGTTTTAAGATTTTGAGCCCTGAGAACTTGAAAAGTGGAAGAATTATGTTAACCCAAAAGCTTAGAAGGATTAAATATAGTATAATTGCCTTAAGGCCCTGTAGTTCAATAGTCTTTAGGTTTTGAGCTCTAATAAATTGACACTTGGCACATTTTCATTAACCTATAACTTTAAGGAATAAATATCAAGTTAATTTCTTAATGGTCCCATGGATCTAAGTCTATAAGTATTATAATATATGAGATCATGTCATGCATTTACATCTCATTAACCTAGAGCATTCAAAAGGTTGTACTAGTCTAAAAGGTTCAAACAACTGAGACCCCGAGTATCTAAGCTCCTAAAGTCTTGAGATTAATCCACATGGCACATTCACATTAACTCGATCCCTAAAACACACAAATCAAGGTTATAAATATAAAGGTTTGGGTAAGTGAGAAACATAAAATATCATAATCTAGAAGATGTATGGTCAAAATATGCATAAATAAGTTTGACAATAAAGAAAAGAAGATAGAAAATAAGAAATTGACACCAATCTCAAACAAGATGATTGAACATATAATATCAATGAAAAATTACCACATGGTAGATAAACTACCATACCAAAGTTGACTATAGAATTTAAATCAAAATGGGAATGAAATCAAAAGTTGTTATTCACATTAAAGTTGCACTAATTGATCATTCAAGGTGTAAAATTTGGGCAATATATGGAAAATCTAATAAAAAATAATGTCACTTCACCATTAATCTATGAGTGAACATTTTAATTTCAAGCCTTCATATGAACAAAATCCATAACTTATTCAATGAACCTATAAGATCATTCAAAATAGTTTGTGAAGGAACTACACAATTCAAATTACTAAAATGTCTTCTTCAAAACCAACACATGTTTAGGCCCTTTCTACATATTCTCATGCTAAAAATATTGAGTACATAGACACCCTGATCAATAAAATAATCCTTGATTTCAAGTTTACATATTAATCAACAATCTATAATGCAATGGAGTTTATGGAATTACATGCCATACAATACCAATTATCCCAGGATGAGAAGTAATACATCAATGACTTGATACAAAAAAAATCATGGGTCTTCATCAATCAATGATAAAACTAGAGGTAGTGCCCTATATTGAATTGATTTGTGCTTTATTATCTAATGATACTTATTTTGGAGACTATATACACATTAAAAATGGAAGGATGTACTTGCATACATTTTTAAAAGGGAATTAAAAAGGTGCCTTAGACTCCTAATACTTGAGGTAGCCTATAACCAATTCTTAGCAAATTTATGGCTTAAGCATAATACTTTATAGGGAAAAATGAAATAATGACTAGTGAAAGGCTAAATATTGAATCCCAAGGGGACCATTTCCTCTAACTGTATCATAAAATTTAGGCTTAGGATTAGGATAACCATGGTCCTTTACATAGACTATATGGTTTTCCCAACATTACTTATGTATAAGTGGAGTGCATCCCTTTGTTGGACATTATCCTAACTTTAGAAACAATCATTTCCGTAGGAGAATTTATAAGTGTTAGACTAAAGGCTCATATGTTCAAGACATAACAAAGGCTAGCTAATGGTAATTTCTATATGATGTCATATTTATTAGATGTAGTCCTTGACATAATTCACATAAAACATGGATAACTGTTTAAACTATTATTATAATATGTGAATAACATGGTTTTTTAATGTTATTATTCATGTTTGTATACATATTCAAAAATTAAATTGAAAGGATTTGTGAGTAAGTGATGCAAGGGCATTTTAGGAATGCTCAAGATTAGTCTAGGGTGTGCTTGAGAGTCATGTATGAGAGTGAAATTTGAATTTTGTTCTAAAACAAGTTTCCCACCTTTTATCTAATTTGAATTTTCAAATTTGTAATGAGAGTATAATATTATGTTTGGGTCTACAAAAGCATGTAAGGGATAATATTATATGAGTGAGTCTTAAAGGACCTAGGTGGATAATATAATTGTGCTCTTATGATAATTTTGTGTTAAGTCAATTTAAGGAGTGAGGTGGCAGTTAGAGTGGCCACCACCCTACGTAGGTCAAGGGATAGTTAGAATTTTCTTGAATCAAGAAAAAAAATTAGCTATTTTTTAAGAGTTTATATTGTATGTATAAATAAGATGGTGTGGGATTCTCTTGAGTAATATATTAGAGAGATAGAGAGCACAATGAATAGAAGAGAGATATATGAAAAGATATGATAGGCAGAGTCATGGATTGTCATAATTTATATGTGTTAATCAAAGATAATGTTAACAATGGTGTTTTAGCTTGAAATCATTTTCCTTGATTATTTTTTATTCATGTATAGAGACAAGATTAACAAATTTTGTGATTTCCATGTTTTAGTATAAAGTGAATTTGAATTTTGTAGGTGATAGTTATAGGTAAAGACTGTGTAATCATTTTTTGATAAATGAATGAATTTGGTAGTTGTTTAAAACATGTTTAAAGGATAAATAGATTTTTTTTGTGAAAATTTTATCCAAGAAATAATAAAATGAGACCTTGTTTAGAGAATGTAGACACAGACCCTTGTTATGTGTTATTTGATTTGCAAAAAGACTGTGTTTCAATGTAATGAAAAAATTGGTATTTACAATTCATTCCAAACATATTTGAGGATTTTTGGATGTCATTTTATACCACATGATCTAATAAATGTTAAAAAGACTCATTAGTGTTAAGGAACTTGAATAGATAGACTTTGTTCCCTATAGGGTACAATCTATCTATATAGGGTACAATCTTAGATAGATTGTATGATTGGTATTGTGAATGAAAAGGGCATTAAATCAAATTGAAAATTCATTATACCATTATGGTAAGTAATTAGTGACTTTTTTTAATTTTTAGTGTGATTGGTAGTCTTTGGACCATTTTATTTTATTGTTTATAGTCTTACAAACTTGTAGTTGCTTTAAAAAAACCTACACAGTCATAGGAATTTTGAGTTAGAAAACATAAATAGAAGATTTTTCAAAGCCTTTTGATGATTTTTAAAGTTTTATAGGGTAATCATAGAGATTATTAACCTTTTATAGTTCCATTAAAGCTTTTAAAATGTTCATATAGTATATTTTTATAACCTCAAGTCTATGTACAGTTGCTTAAGCCCTAAATTAGGCTTTCTTCCATATCTTTTATTCCAACTATAAAAAAAACCAAAATTTTGTAATATTATCATATTTCATGTTCTCTAATGAAATCACAAGGATTAGGTTGGTATGGATAGTCTAGTATGTATTGTAGGACTATTCTCTAGTAATAGGTCTTAAGAAGCCTAATGGAGTAAGATAATGAAGGAAAAGCAAAATTTTTCAAAGAAGAAAGGTAAGAAAGAGTTTATTTAGTTGAGGAATCCAAATGGGTATCTGAAAATGTCTTGTTTTTTATTAAAGGTCTATAGTTTACCCAAACCAATAAGCTTTCTAACTTAGGAGGGTTAATTGAGAAGTGTTGTGAAGGAAGTAGGTAAAGCCTAGGGAGTTGTGTCAAGAGGGAGATGTATGAGTTTCATGGACTAAAATGGTTCTTTAAAGTGTAATAATTTTATTTATAAGGTTTTTAGTAGTTCTTAACAAGGAGACTTACCCTAAACTAGAGCTAGTAGGCCTAGAAGACAAGATGTGGTATAGTGAGTGAAATGCAAGGTGATAAGTGATAAAAGTGGATTGAAATGGTTTTTAATAATTATATTGAATGTTTTATGTGTTTTTAAATTTTTGTAAACATAAATTTTAGTTTTGGTCCATTTATACAAGATAGGCTTAGTGTTGATCAAGTAAGATTGGAAAGATTGAAGGAAAAGTGAAAGACAAGTGAAAGTTATTTGTAGCTCTACATTAGGAAGTCTATCCTCTAGTATACTAATACATTCATGAAAATCATATTCCTAGTTTATCTAATAAATTGAAAATAATTATAGGTAAATGGGGGGATTATTAGTATTAACCCAATTACACAATTACAAGATTGAAGGAACTATGGAACCTCCTTTATTATTACCATGACATGTCTTATATAAAATTATAGAACAAGAGGGGGAAAATAAAGTGTATAAAAACTTATATGAATATCTTGGCCTTAAATACTAGGCTTATTAATTCAAGACTCTTCTAAATATTAGGTAGCTATGATTTGTGGTAAGGGCCCATTTCAACTAGGTTCAGAAGGTAAGATCCCATTACAATCTAATAATGGTCCAATTTAGGGAATGTGACCCCATAAAATAATCAAGAACCATCTCTAAATACTCAAAGAGAAGAAAGGGGTGACCATCACATATGGTCACCAATAATATGAGCATGTTGTTATTTTCATGAATGCATCAAATGACTTAGAGGTATGGACACATATGAAGAATAATCAAATGCCCATGATAGTTTCACAAGTCATTCAATATGACCTACACATCACCAAGGAATAATAAAATGAAATTTTAGAGTAGGAATAAAAATCTTGGAGTCATCAATGATTTCCAACTCAGCCTTAGGACTTAACAAGATAGGACCAACCTCCCTCTTATACAAGAAAAGAGAAAAAATTTCAAGAGGGAAAGTCCAACAATAAAAGGGAGGAAAACCCCCAAATAAGGAAATAAATTATTAGAGATATCCCTAGTCCAAATCTAGCCTCCACACATCCATAAAATAATACTATAATTTTTGGCACAACCACTAAAATAGAGAAATTTACACTTCCTCCAGACTAGCAAAAGAGCACATTCTCTGTGACACCATTATCTATACTTACAATGATCATTCAAATAAATCTCCTAGAGTTTCTAAAATCTTATTTCTTATATATTTAAACTAATCCTCCTTCTCCACTAACATATTAACTAATTTCACCTCCATCCATTACCACTAGTGAGGGGACCTCCTCTCAAAAACTTCTTACCACACCAGTTTCCTTTCCATCTAAACTTCCTTCCACTATTATTGTTCCACTCCCCATTCCTTGATCACCACTGGTAATAGTAGTTTCTACTACTGTGGTTCTTTTAGTTATTTCATAATATCAATCACCTCTTATTTATCCAATATACACTTACCAAAGGAGAGGCAAAGTCCTTATAACCTCCTCAAAATCTCAATAATTAGATGAAATACCAATATTTTTCCTTGATACTATAACATAATCCCTTGATAAAGATAAGGCATAAGAAGAGGAGCATGGAAATGTGATATCCATTTGATAGATGAAGAGGAAGAATATGTAGAGATTATGAATGGATTAGAGCCTAAATTGGGTAAAGAAAGAGTTCTAGATGATGAAGAGGCAAAATTAGAAAAGGCCAAAGTATTACAATTAGAAAATTTACAAGAGGAAAAAAGTCTAGCTAGAGCCCTAGACCAACAAGTCCTCACTAAATAATAAAGACAAAATATAAATGAGATAGTTTCTTCTCTTGTTTATTCTATCACTATTGTAGAAACTCAAGTTACAAATTTACCACTATCTATTCTAGGTCCATCACTATATATTTTAGTTGATTCTTCCATTATTTCAACACCAACACAAATAAAGACTCCAAAGAAAAGGGCTTATTTTGAGAATCTAGTTTAGTCTTCATTTTAAATCCTAAAAATACACTTGTTCCCTAGAAACCTTCATCTCAATTTGAGCTACCCATGCCATAATCCTCACCTATACAATTGGCCATCATGACAATTATAAAAACACCAAGCTTAACTAAATATATGTTTAATGTCACCCCATAGAGAGAATCCTCATTGTGGGATAAATCTATTTATACATGATTACAATTTCTAATTTAAATAAGTGATTCATTATCACCTTCCATAATAAATCTTCCTTTGATGACTCCTCCACCCTCTAAATTTGAAGGCCCAAGTCCTAAAGAAAAAGAATGGGAACTTATTCTTCCACATTGGGTTAAAGATATGGATTGAAAATGGATGAGAGATCGAATTTGGTCATGTTGGGCCCCTTTTTAATCTAAGTATGGATCCATGCCAACTCAGTAGACATATTGCCATGAATAAATCACTTGGTATGATTTCAATTTTGGTATCTTTTACACCAATTGGAGGAATCAATGTAGACTTAACACTAGATGGTAAGTGATTAACTAATGTCTAGTTTTTAAGGGCACCTTCTTGAGTAAGTTATACATGGTGATCATAGTGTAAGGGGTGAAATTTGATGGAGTCAGTGGAATGATCAACGAAGGATATAGATCAACACTTAACATGCACTCTCCACCCTATCACTAAGATTCTCTTGTCTTC
The DNA here is from genome assembly GCA_037957365.1 of Torreya grandis. Lineage (NCBI taxonomy): Eukaryota > Viridiplantae > Streptophyta > Pinopsida > Cupressales > Taxaceae > Torreya > Torreya grandis. Next base: position 188,850 of record JARHVA010003455.1, on the reverse strand, counting down.
TATAAAGTTGAGCTAGATCCAGAAAGCATGAGATGTGAATTAGTATAGGAAATCTCTAAAAAAATTAGCTATACATGTTTAACTACCATTAAAACTTATGTTTAGTTTGGATAACATTTAGGATCTATTTTTATATTCTCATGCTCACTTGTGAGCCATTAGGACTTTAAGCATTTTCAATTATGTACTTAATCTATTTATGTATTCTGGACTATGCCCTATATTTTAATCTTGATTAATGAAGAATGGGGTTGCACCTATTTGAGTTCTATCCAATTATGTATTTGATTAATGTTGTTTGAGTATAAAGTGAATGTAATAGTTATAATAATATAATTTCATATTGTTAATGGCATCCCTATGTAAGTGATGATGTCAGCATATCATACAAATTAGCCTAAGTGTAAGAAATAACATCCACCCAAGCCTTGATACACTTGATGGGAGTGATAGCCTAAAAATGGACCCTTGAAAGTGTTGAATTATGCTTAACTTAGTAACACAAGGGCTTGTACCCTAGAGAGCATAGAACTAGACCGATATAGGCTTGCATCCCTATGACTAGAACTAGTTCCCCAAATAGGATTTACACCTACAGAGCAATAGAATATACACATAAATGACTTGATCCAATGAACCTACCAATGTCATTACTAAAATCAGAAAGTCTTATGAAGAATGAGTTGGACCATGGCACAACTAGCCCAATGTGGGCCCCAATTCTTTTTCTTCTACACTTTAGGTGAGCACATAAGGCTTGCACCTTATGTGAATTGATGCCATCATATCCAAGTGATAAATGTTGAGTTCTATAATAATATACCTTATTTTCACCTAGTTATAATGAGTCAAGAACTAACTTGGAACAACTGGATAAGTGTTAGATAGAGTAAATTGTTAAAGGTATAATAACTGAGAGGGGGGTGAATCAGTGAGCCCAAATATTATAACTTCAATTCTAATCCTTTCAAACTCTTAATCAATTACCACAAGCATTCATGGAGCATGCATAAAATTCATAGTAAAGAGCAAGAAAGACAATAAAAGATCAAGCACATAACACATGACATACGTGGGAAACCCTCTTGGGGATTAAACCCCACTAAAACCTATAATTAGATAACTATCCTGTAATAACAATAACCAATTTAGATAAGATAAAACTAATCAAGGAACTAAAATCCTTATTTAGTAAGACTACAATCCCATAAGGTGCTTCAAAACCTATCTAGATAAGCTACAATAACAACCAAACTTTTAGAAAGTTTCACCTTGTAAGGAGCTTGTAATTACTTTAGATGTTGAGCTACTACAATGACACCTATGAACACATACACCTTTGAATTGATATCTTTAACACTTGATGATGGACATCTAATTATCACTCTTCACTTTCACTCATACTCAAACAAAAATATCACTATTATACCAACATACTTATGACCAATAGGTCATAAAAACAATCCTCAAACTGATCTTCTCATCAACTCATCCATAGGTCACTCTACCCTCCTTTGCTCCCCAATTCACATAAACAAGCCTCTCTCAGAACTCTCTCAAGTCTCTCACTTCAACATGCCTATAATAACTCTATCATAACAACATCAACATGACCATATGGTCATACATACAATTGATAGTCTAATCTACCTCTCAAATCAACCACCAAGCTCACAATCTTCACCTTGCCTTTGCTCATATTATACTATTTCAAATAGCCTCTTGAGCAACTTGATCATTCTACCGCCTCTAGGCTCATTAGGTCCAATAACCTGTATGTCCTCTTACACCAACTTAATTAGACAAGCATGTTTAATCCTCTTTTCTCTATATTAGTCCTCACTAACTTGTGCCTTCTCTTTCAAAGGCTCTTACCTTTACTTGGCTCCACATTCATACTCCTTCATCCAAGTCTTAGAAATATAGAAACCAACACATTTGATTTCACTATTTATAGAGAAATCATGATGATCACCATCTTGGTCAGCCATTAGGTATGATTTAATCCTTAAGGTAACTAACTCTTCAAGATATAGATCAATACAATCTTCATAGGTCAACCATAACATCTATGGGTAAACCTTAAGCAACTACACCTTTTAATTAGTCCCTTATAGTTATTATAGGTCTCATAGAGACATATTCACCCATTTATCACATCATCAATAAAAAAATAACATAATACCACTTTTAAATACATTATTCCACTCCTTGTGTCCCCTTTGACATCCTAAAATGATCATAGTCATCTTTGCTCACCTTTGTGTATGCTCAAATAAATCAAACACTAAATTGGTGAACATGAACATTATGAATAAATGCACAACCAACTTATTAACCTTTGTTCATATAAAATCAATATTTCAAACCTATAAATACCATATAGATCATCCTCATGGATTATAAAACACTCCTAAATAGATAAGTCATCACGAGACATCAAAACAACATGAACAAAATCTTTAATATCCTTCTTGGGTCACTTGTAGAACATATACAAAAACATAGTCAACTTTAGAGCTCAAAATTTTTATTTGTACACACTTTCAGATTTTAAAATCCATATTTATATATTCACCTTGGAGTCCTCTACCACTTTTATTTTTACTTCATGGTCAAATTCATTTTGGATCAAAAGATATGACTCAAAAACTAGACACTAGTATTTCCCTTATTAAATTTAAATATTTAAATGTCAACAGTCATAGTTAAACTTCAAACATAAAGCTTGCATCTCGTGTCCTCATTGATCAAATAAAATATGCACTATAGATCTATTCTAAACTTTAACACATAGGCACCAATGCTCAAATGTTAAACCTTAGTCAATTTGACCTCATCTCATACACACTTGCAATGTTGACTCAATATGCACCATCAATCTCTGTAGATCAACCAAGTCTTTAACTAGAAACACCCATAGTTTGATCAATTTGTATGAACACCTACTCACCATTAGATCCTTATCCTTTAAATTTTCTCAATCATTAAAAATTTTACATTTCTTTCCATCTCACTACTTCCTGACATCTTGGAACACACATGTAAGAAGATCAACCTTTATCTTTGCTAAACATCTATCACATTAACCCATTTGATTTTATGTGCACCATTAGATCTAGAAGTATGAACTCCCATGGAATATTGGATATATATTAGGTCTAGATCATTAACATCATGCAAATTGACTATGGGGACCAACTACAATATGCTTGGAAAGCCTAATTTGCATAGATATATCATTTGCCTCGATTAATCTCATGATCTCGCATTTACACCATATGAACACCTTTCATAGGGGAATCCAACCATGTCACAAATTACTCCTAAAACCTTCATGAATTTGAGTTATAATTCCATTAAAATACCTTCTCAAAAACTTCTATCACAGAGCCAATTATGCTTAGAACTTGTCTAGGAGGCCAAATTTTCTCTTGTATAACTTTTGTTGTGCTTCAATGCATGATTTGAAATTTATCAAAAATAAACTAGGCTCAAAATTGAACAAACCCATATGATCACCTCTTCAAATGTCCACATGTATGAGATATGATACCATCAAAATACTTACTCATCTCTTTCTTACCTCATGCAAATTTGGCTAAGTATGGGAAAACACTATCAAAATTCCTGGGAGCCCAAATTTGCACTTGCATATCTTTTGACATGATTTGGAGTATGACCTAAGATTTAGTACATAAGAACTAGACATAATATAAAGTAAACCTATGTGACCATTTCATCTTGACACCTCCACTATTGTGAATGCTAACCTCATCAACATGATTACTTAGCTTGTTTAAGCCCTTTTACAAATTTGGCTAAGTATGGGAACATAGTGAGTTTTGTCTAAGTAGCTAACTTTACATCCTCATATCTTCAACCACATTTCATTGTATGACTTGTGATATGGTGCATAACAACTAGGGACTAATATGATCATAACCATATGACCGATTCCCCTTGACTCATTCTCATGTGACAATGGTGATGTCATCAAATTGCTTATTGAGAATTTCTACCACTGGACCTAGAGTTTTTAGATGAAAACATTTACAACTAGATGAGTTCTACTTATGCACACAAGCATTCAAAGCATATAAAACACATTAGGGGACTTTTTTACATCTTTAATACTCCATACACATCCTTGGACATCTCTAACCATGATAAAATAGAAGATCAACCAATCATACTTCAAGCATACTAGGACAAATACATTACACACTTTATCATTGTCACTTAGACTATTAAGGCAATTCATCCACTCACTAGTACACCTTTATGACATCATTGAAAAATCTCAAAAAATATTCCCCTTTGTCATTGATGTTAATAACCATCATATATAACAATATACAACTCACCTTCTCTTTCTTCAAGTACTCCCACAATAGGAACTTTAACCCCCTTTGACACAATGATAAAGTGGGCACCAATTGATCTTGAGGACCTAAAAAGACTATAAATTGGAAAGGACCATCTTAGAAACATAATACAAACTCCCCCTTACCTTGAGCCTACCTCTTCTTGCCTTGAAAAATTCCTTTTTCTCCATGCCAACACTCTCTTCAACCAAGTACTGCAACTAATGAATAAGGAACACACAAAAACTACTAAAATCTTATGGAACTTACCAAGAAACATCTAAGAGGGATTCCCCCTAATAACTCTGAGTCATGTTGGAACAAAAAAAGTTACTGAGAGGGGGGTGAATTAGTATATTAATTAAATTATATCATTTCAAAATCTTTTAATGCATATTGAAAGATATATGCTGATCAAATCAAATATGTAGAGATCTGAAACACATAACACAAGATATAAAATGAAAAACCCAATAAGGGAAAAACCATCATGAGAATAGCTACTAGAAACAACCATTCTAATCTAACCTCATAATAAAAAACCTCACTGGTTACAATGTTTAAGGACACCAATACTAAGGAGATACCAATCCCCAGGTTTAAGAGATATAACTCTAAGGAAGCACCCACTCCCTAATCTGAGCACCCCCTCAGCTTATCTAATGGCACCAACCTATCAGACTCTTCTATGGAGCAACAAATCTAATTTTAAAAATTATATTCATTCATGATTCCAAATCTCCATTATTTTTTATAGGTCTAATCTATAGCTAATCATACTCTACACATTTTCTTTGTGCCTTTTTTCTCTCTACTCTTTTATACCCCTCTAGTTTTGTTTATGGATATGTCTCTATTCGACACACTTCATCTTACTCTCACTCTACTCCTTTGTGACTCTATATTTTCTATTTGAGACACTTCAAATATCTTCACCAACCTTTTCCTTTATCCTAGATATCATATATATAAATAATTGATCTAGGGTTCCATATCTTCTATGTGTTCACACTCGGATTGTAATACATCATGCCAATTCTAGACTTAGTTCATTATGACTTGAACTATAAGTTTCCCATGTCTCAATTCTATGCATCAACACCATAATTTATTATCTCATTAATATCTATAACATTTGTTGGACTCAAGTTTTAATGCAGATGCTCATTAATATAGATTTGATTAGTTAGATCGATCAATCTCATTATCTATGTCGATATATAGATCTTACATGCAAGTTCTTACATGTTCCTAAAACTAACTATTTATCTTGACATAAATTTAAATATATGTCATTGATCTTGCATTTTCTTCCATGATCTGATGGTCTATATTCAACTGTCTCAAATTTAAAATGCATCTATTTGATCAATCTCTGACAAGATCATGCTCTTTATTTGATCCTTATATATTTCCAAACTTTATCTTTGTCAACTTTAAAATATGTCCATTGATCTCCCTAATCTAAGCTTCCATGTGTCATTTGATCTTAAAATATGCAAATTCTTTATCTCTATCTAGATGTTAAACATTAAGCTATTTATCCATCTCACTTCTTCTTAGGTATTTGGATCACTTTCACTTTATTGATATTCTTAGACTTGATTGATATTTAACTTGCCATTGTGTCGATAAACATCAATCACTTTATTCCATTTGAGTCTACTCACTCTATTGGATGTTATTTATATAATCACTTACTCACCATCATATCTTTTCACAAGCTTGATCATTAACTATGACAAGTTTATGCTCATTAGGTCTCTATCTAATAAGCTCTGTGAATGTGACACTTGTCACATACACATTTAATCAGAGTTATTTTTGATAATTTGACTTTGTTTCACTTCATTATATCATCTATGTATGATAAAGTGATATCCATTAATCAAGATACTACATAATATAAAGTCTAAGACTTATAAAATATTGAGTCCTTAGATCACTACTCGAGCCAGTAATTACTAGGTTGAGGGGTCATTTTTACAATGTTGACAAAGGCTTAAGTTATAACTTAAGCTACCAAGTCCAAGATATATCTAATCAACTTCAAAAAATAAAATTCATATTGATTTCATGAAATAAACCCTTAGGGTTTTGCTAAGAAACCTATTTTATTTGAGAACAAGGATAATTCAATTCTGACCTCATTCCTTCTCATTTGAACCTATAGACCACATATTCAAGATGCTCATGAAAAACCCATAACAAATATTCTATCTATTTCCTTTGAAAATGTCCATAAATGATCTTTGTAAAAACATGAAAATTTTTCAAGACCTTATGAAAATTTTGTCTAAGTATGGAGACCATTTCAATGTGCCTAAAAGTTTAACTTTACACCTGCATAACTCTTATTACACTTAGTTGCATGATCTACAAATTAACTCATATGACACTCTTACATAGGGTATTCTATCCATATAACAATTTCATCCTAAGGCTTTCATATGTACAAGATATGACATCATGAAAATGCATCTTGATTTATTTATTGTAATCTTCAAATTTGACTGTGTTGGAAAACATTGTCAAAATGGTTTAAAGCCCAACTTTGATGAAACATATCTTCTATGTCACTACATCCCCTAACTTGGTATTTAGTGCATAACTACTAGGGATTGATGTGATAATAACCATGTCAATATATCCCCCATACTCATTCCCACATGGCAATGTTGACACCAACAAAATGCCTTCTCATCTTTTCTGTCATAGGCCCAAAATGCCTAGATGATCAATATGAAGAACTAGATGAATTTCACACATGTTCACAAGAATTCCAATCATTATTAACCTCTGATAGGATCATTTTCATATCATCTAATCACCATATTAAAAACTAAACATCAATTACATGTTTATAATGTCATTTTTGACATCAATGACAATCATATTTCTAACAATCTCCCTCTTTGTCATTGATGGCAAACTAAATGCTCTGATCTTCTACTATTCAAATCCTTCTCAAGCATTTCTTGCATTGTATTTTGATAAGTATGAAATAAATTTTTTCATACCATACTTATTCCCCCTTAGTGTATGGCACATTTTCCTAATACTTAACTTGGACACTTGATCTACTTCTCCTTTAACATTTGCACTTTTTCTCCAAAGCTTTGTAGATATCATTTTGCTCTTCTTCTCCATTAGAGAGAATTTGCACCTTTTCTCCCCCTTTGTCATCAATGGAAAAGGGAATCTAACTGACTATTTATACAAATGTTTCTCTCCCTTTATTAAATAAATAATTTTGTCCAAGAATATATAATTATCAACTCATTTAAAATTTTCAAAAGTATTCATACCTGAGTTACCTATTTTATCTTCTTCCAATGATTAATAAAGCTTCCATGATACTCCCCATCGATCATGACCTATCAATAGGATTTAGTGATGTGGTGTAGGATCCACCACTCCCAAATTCTATCTTAGATATTCAAATTATTCCTTGGGAAGAGGTTTGGTGAATATTTCTATAATCAGCTCATTAGTTGGCATATATTCCATTGTGACCTCTTGATCTGTAACCCTCTCTCTTAAGAAGTGATACTTAATTTATATGTGCTTGGTTATATAATTCATCACTATATTATTTTATATATTTATATCACTTGAATTATCATAAAAAATAGAAATAGGTGCCTTGTACTCTACCTTGATTTCCTTGAGTGTTTGCTTCATACATAAGATTTGAGTACAACATGCCACTACTGCTACATACTCTACTTCTGATATAGAAAGAGTAATTGAATCTTGATTTTTGTTTAGCCATGAAACAAGTATATTTCCAATGGAAAATGCACCACCACTAGTGCAATTTTTTTATCATCCACACTTCCTGCCCAATCAATATTTGTATATGTTGTCAAAGTGAAATATTCACTTGAAGGTTACCATAGGCCATAGCCAATTGTGTTCTTAATGTATTTAAAGATAATTTTAAATGCATTGACATGTGACTCTTTAGGATCATTTTAAAATATTATAACCATGAACATTTCTTGCATGATATCTTGTCTTGATGTAGTTAGGTATAACAAGCTACCTATCAGTGATCTATATATAGTCTGATTTGTATCAAGAGACTCATCCTCTTTGCTCAAATTGCATCTAGCTATCATTACAGTAATAATTAGTTTGATACCTTTAATTCCAAATTTCTTGATCATTTCTTTTGCATACTTGGTTTGGGATATAAATATCCCTTTATTAGATTGTGCAATTTGTAGACCAAGGAAGAAAGAAAGTTCTCTTATAATTGACATCTCAAACTCACTTTGCATTTATGTAGTAAATTATTTACACATATTATTATTTATACCACCAAAGATGATGTCATATATATAAACAACAAAAATAAACATATGCTTACCTTTTTATCTTATTTATAGATTTTTATCTACACATCCTTTATTAAAACCTTGTTGTTATCAATACTGGTCTAATCTTGAATACCTTGCTCTTTTTGCCCATTTTAAACCATACAAATATTTATTTAGTCTACACACATAATATTCTTCCTATGATAATTAAAAACCTTTTAGTTACTCAATATAGATTTCCTCTTCTAGGTTTCTATTCAAGAAAGTAGACTTGACATCCATTTGATAGACTTTGAACTTCTTGTAAACAAAGAATGCTAGAAACATTCTTATGGATTCCAATATAGAAACTAGATCAAATGTATCCTCAAAGTATGTGACTTTAACTTGTGCATATTACTTACACACAAATCTTGCTTTATTCCTAATAACAAATCCATCCTCATTGAGCTTATTGCTATAGACCCATTTTTTACCTATCACATTCTTATTAGAAGGTCTTGGGACTAATTACCAAGTTTTGTTATTTTATTTTTGTCTCAACTCTTCTTCCATGGATTTTAGCCAATTTTAATCCTTTTTGGATTCAACATGGCTCTTAGGCTCAATTTCAGACAATAGAGAAAAACTTACTCCTTGTTCATTATAACTTTTTTCCTTGTCTGAACTCCTGCATTCTTATTGTCAATTATCTGCTCTTTGGGATGATCCTTTTGAAAAAATATTGGAGGTGCCCTTTGATTCATTTCCTCAGCCTCTTCATTATCAGTTGCTTCCTTTTTAGATTTGGATTCTTTAATATAGATTTCTCTGTCAAGTTTAATGTTTTTCATGCCTTCTTCAACCTTGAATTGATGTTCTCTACTATCTTGTGTAGCCTTTTATTTTAACATACATAAGCTTTTATTTGAGTGGAATAACTAATAAATATTCCTTCATCACATCTTGATTCAAATCTACCTAATTTTTCCTCTTTTCTCTTGATGTAGCATTTGATTCCAAACACTCTTAAGTACTTAACATAGGTAGGATTTTCATACCATATCTCATAGGGAGTTTTGTCACTATTTACCCTTAGTTAAACTCTATCCAAGATTTATATTTTTATTTGGACTGATTTTCTCTAATATCCATTAGGTAACTTGGCCTCTTTTAGCATTGTTCTAGCCATCTCCTTGACCATCCTATTCTTTCTCTCAACAAAACCATTCTACTATGGAGTCCTTGTTGTAATGTAATGCCTTTTGATCCCATACTTATCATAATACCTTATGAACCAATTTGAGTTGAATTATCCACCTTTATCAGATCTTAAGAATTTGATCTTTTATCTAATATCATTTTCTACCATGGATCTAAAGATCTTGAATCTTTCAAATGCCTGAGACTTGTCCTTCAAAAAGGTTACCCATGTCATTCTTAAATAATCATCTACAAATAACATGAATTATCTCTCTCTTTTAGATCCTCTTGTCTTAGTAAGACCACAAAGATTAGTATGAAATAATTATAAAGGTTTTATAGTTGCATAATCCTTTGTTTGAAATTTTACCCTTGTCTGCTTGCCTAGTTGAAATTATTTGCAAGTAGTGTCTATAAGTTTGGCTATCTTGGGCATGTGTCTAACACCTTATTTGAGCTTACTTTGACTAGATTATCAAAGTTAAAATGGCCCATTCTTATATTCCATAACTAACTCTCATCAATATTTCTTAATAGGTAGTTATTTCCATTTATTTCAACAAGATTGTAGATATTGATTTCAATTATTTTCCCTTATGAAACTATTTTTCTAGATCTCTTTAGCTTACAGCCCTCTACATTAAATGTGATATCACATCCATTATCACACACTTGGTTGATAATAAGTAGATTATGCTTCAATGCTTCAACATAAAGGACATCATGTGTAGGTAATTTTCCATTTATGTTCAAAGTTATTTTAACTTTGATCTTTATTGTTGTGTTATCTCCCAATCTGATAGATCCTTCCTTACATTTGATCAATTTGGTGAACTTTCTCTTTTCACTAGTCATATACTTTGAGTAACCACTATCTATCACCCATAAATTTTGTTCTTTGGCATGGAGTGTAATTTGAGTAATCATGGATTGTTTTTTCACTTTCCACACTTCTTTGGGTTTCTTATTTGGATTTTTTTCAAAAACTTGTGAACATTTGTTCACACTGGGAGGCATGCCTTTCTTTACATTGTGTAATTTTGATCTTATAAATATAGTTTTACAATGTTTAGCTTTGTGACCAAAATTATTGAAATTATAGCACATTACATTTGTATCTAATAGAGGAGCAAATGAGTTTTTACTTATAAAATTTATTCTCCTTGTAGGTAAAACTCTAAAATCAATAGACCTATGACCAAACTAATTAAAACTATAAAAATAACCATATAAAGATGAGGAATACATGGTCATAGCATTTCTTGGTGTAACATGAGGAGATCTTCCAAACTTTGGCTTCTTTAAGTCTCTCACTTTGGTGTATCCATCTGCATTAGCTACCTTTGTCTTCTTCTTCTTCTCTTCAAGCTTCTTTTTAGGTTAAACTTTATTCACATCAACTATGTTTGAGTCTTTCTTTATGTCCTTGCTAGCTTTATTTTTCATTGCTTTAACTTCTCCTTCTACTTTGAAGTTTTCATATAGGTTAATAGGTGTACTAGTTGAGTAAATTTTTCCCTTCACATACCTAAGACTTGATCTCTCATTTGAGGGATTTTGAGTGTTGATTAGTTCATCAAGAATGTCTGATCCTCTTATCAACTTTAGATTTTTATCTAGTTGACCTTTGGCTTTTTCAAGCTCTTTTTTAAAATCCACTATCTCTTCTTCTAGCTTCATACATTCATCATATTTAGATTATAATTCAAGTTTGACTACACCTTCTATTGTCTTAGCCTCTTCAACTTGTGTCTTTAGACTCACTATCATCTAATCATATTTCTCAAGGCTTTTGGACATTTTCTCAATTTCTTTTTGTCCAAGCTTCTTCTATTTTGAGCTCTCTTTTCTCAATTTGTCAATTTCCTCTAAAACACATATGAGATCACATTCAAGGTACACTTATCTTTCATCTTCTTCATCATATTCATCAACTTCTTCTTGATCTAGGTCTACAAAAGTTGATCCTAATTCCATGAACAAGGATTCATTTCCCTCAACCACAAAGGCACAATCATGATCATTATTATAACTATAACTATCATCCATTGAATCACTATCTTATTTTATGTGTAGACCTTTATTATTATTTAATAATTTATTATTCTTAATATAGTAGGGTTTCACCTTTTTTCTATGCTCTACTTTCTTAGAGTTATCCTTTTTATTATGAGGGCATTTAGCAACAAAATATCCTACTTTACCATAGTTAAATCATTTAAAAGCTAACTTACCTATGTACTTTCCATATCCTCTCTTTAATCTCTTGACAAAGTTGGCTTCTTCTTCATCATTCTCCTTAGATCTGGATGAGGATGATTTTGCTTTTACTTGATTGGAAACTTTGAATGCATCTTCTCTCTTGAAGATGTATGCCTCTCCCATTCTCATCTCATAGGCTATGAATGTTCCATGAAAATAATCAAAAATGAGTTTATCTAGATCTCTTACTTCCTCTACTTCAAATATTTTAGAATCATATCTTGATGGCAAAGATTTTAAGACATTTTTGGTAATGATTGATTCTTTCAATTCTTCTCCAAGGCCTCTAATTTCATTAACAATTTCATCTACCCTGAGGAGGTAGTATACAATCTTCTTCTCTTCATTCATCTTGAGGCTTTGAAACTTGTCTTTGTAAGTTTGTAGTTGTTCTTGATTTACCTCGTCATCTCCTTCATATATAATCTTTAAGTTTTTTTTAGATATCTTGAGAATTTTGATAATGCATCACTTTGACAAACCCTATGTTTAAAAATCCATAAAGAATAACATCCTTTGCCTTGGCATTACTCTTATATGACTTCTTGGTAGCCTAATCAATAGGATTTTTAGAAAGGGATATATATCTATTTACCATAGACAACCATACATCAAACCCTAATGAGGATAAATAAGCTTCCATTCTTATGCTCTAGAATGCATAATTTGATCCATAAAAGAGAGATGATTTATTTAATGAAGATCCTTCTTGACTAGCCATTGTGTTCACTACTCAAAGATCTACCTAAGCTAATTAAGCTTCTTTAAAGGAACCAAGGATCTAATACCAATTATTAGAACACAACTAGATACTGAGAGGGGGGTGAATCAATATATTAATTAAATTCACTATTTTTAAAACTTTTTAATGTAGATTGAAAGATATATGTTGATCAAATCAAATATGCAGAGATCTCAAAGACACAAAACACATAACACAAGATATACTATAAAAAATTCATTAAGGAAAAAACCACCATGAGAATGGCTACTAAAAACTACCATTATAATCCAACCTCGTAATAAGAAACCTCACTGGTTACAATTTTTAAGGACACCAATCTTAAGGAAACACCAATCCCATGTTTTAAGATCTACAACTCTAAGGAAGCACCCACTTAGCTTATCTAATGGCACCAACCTATCAGACTCTTCTATAGAGCTACAACTCTAATTTTATAAATAAGATTCATTCATGAATCTAAATCTCCATTCTTTGTTATAGGTATAATCTATAATTTATCATACTCTACAATTTTTTTGTGCCTTTCTTCCTCTCTACTCTTCTCTACCTCTCTAGTTCTATGTCTGGATATGTCTCTATTCAACACACTTTATCTTACTCTCATTTTGCTCTTATGTGTCTATATATTTTCTATTTGACACACTTCAAATAGTTTCACCAACTTTTTCCTTTGTCTTAGATACCATATATATAAACAATTGATTTAGGGTTCCATATCTTCTATGTGTTCACACTCAAATTGTAACACATCATGCTAATTATAGACTTAGCTCATTATTACTTGAACTCTAAGTTTCCCACATCTCAATTCCATGCATCACCACCATAATTTCCTATCTCATTACTATATATAGCATTTTTTAGACTCAAGTTTTGATACACATGTTCATTAATATATATTTGATTGGTTAGATTGATCAATCTCATTATCTATGTCTAGATATAGAGCTTACATGCAAGTTCCTACATGTTACTACAAATACCATTTATCTAGACATAAATTTAAATATTGATCATTAATATTGAATTTGAAAGCATGATTTGATGGTCTATATTTAACTAGCTCACCTTTAAAATGCATCCATTCAATCAACCTATGATAGGATCATGATATCTATTTGATCCTTGTATGCTTTCAAACTTTAGCTTTGTTAGCTTTAAAATGTGTCCATTAATCTTCTTGATCTAAAATTTTTCATGTCATTCGATCTTCAAAGATGCTAGTTATTTATCTCTTTCTAGATGTTAAACATTGAGCTCTTTATCCATCTCACTTCTTCCTAGGTCTTTGGATCACTTCCACTCCATTGATCTTCTTAGACTTGCTTAATCTTTAACTCACCACTATGTCGATAAACATCAATAAATTTATTCCCTTTGAGTCTACTTACTCTATTGGATCTTATTTATATGATCACCCACTCACCATCATATCTTCTGACAAGCTCAATCATTAACTATGACAAGCTTATGCTCATTGGGTCTCTATCTAACAAGCTCCATAAATGTGGTACTTGTCACTTAAAAATTTACTAGGAGCTCATTTTGATAATTTAACTTCAATATTATTCATTAGATCATCTACATAAGATGAAGTGATAGCTATTGACCAAGCTAGGACATAATATAAAGTCTAAGACTTCAGAAATATTAAGTCCTTTGATCACTGTTCAAGCTGATAATTACTAGGTTAAGGGGTCAATTTTATGATGTTGACAAAGGTTTAAGTTATAACTTAAGCTAATAGGTCCTTCTATATCTAATAAAATTCACAAAATAAAATTCCTATTGATCTCATGACATAAACCCTTAGGGTTTTGCTAAGAAACCCTATTTTGTTTGAGAGTAAAGGTAACTCAATTCTGAGCTCATTCATTCTCATTTGAGCCTACATACCACATATTCAAGATGCTCATGAAAAAACCATAATAGATCTTCTATTTTTTTCCTTTGAAAATGTCCATAAATGATCTTTGTAAAATCATGATAACTTTTCAAGACCTTGTGCAGATTTTGTCTAAATATGGAGACCATTTCAATGTGGCTAAAAGGCTAACTTTGCACCTACATAACTCTTATTACTATTAGTCATATGATCTAAAAATTAGCGTATATGATCCTCTTACATAGGGGATTCCATCCATATAACCATTTTTTCTTGAATATTTCATATGTATAAGATATGACATCATGAAAATACTAGTTCATCTATTTCTTGTAATCTATAAATTTGACTGTGTTGGAAAACATTGTCAAAATAGATTGGAACCCAAATTTGAACTACATTATGTGACCTAGGATTTAGTTCATAACTACTAGGGAATAATATGATCACAACCATGTGATCATCACCCCCATACTCATTCACATGTGGTAATGGTGACATCAACAACATGCCTTCATCTATTATATCATAGACCCAAAATGTCTAAATGATCAATATGAAGAACTGGATGAATTCTACACATGCTCACAAGCATTCTAATCATTCTTAACCTCTGATAAGATCCTTTGTATAATATCTAATCACCATATTAAATATTGAACATCAATAACATGCTCATAATGTCCCTTTTGACATCAATGACAATCATATTTCCAACAAGTCATTGCACCATTTAAAAATCTTCAGATCTCCATATATCATGAAGAACCACCACACATGATTACTAGCCTTATCTCTTAAGCTATCACAAGGACCACAAATAAAACTTCATGTCACTCAAAAAATATGAAAAATACACTAAACCAACTTGAGAAATCACCTTAAAATACTCATGCCTTGCTCTTTTAGAGAATTTGATCAAAAGGCACTCTTCTTCACACTAGGCCTATCTAGCCTCCTTGTAGCCCTACCTGGAACTTATGGATCCTACAAATTTTAATAGACAAATCTTCAAGACCTAAAATTTTAAATCTAGATCACTCTCATATACCCCCTCAAGCACACCAATTTCCAACAACTAGTTCAACTTTTGCAACATACTTCCTTCAAGAACCAACTAGCCAATTAGGCCTTCAGTTTAAAAAAAACATGAATAAATATAGAACCAAAAACCTTAAAATATATATGAATATTATTTTGAAAAAAAAAATCCCATTCAATATATCAATAAGTTTTAGACCTCAATTAATAAGGCAAACCACTTTTCCAGCATAGCCCAAAAATCTAGAATCTCAAAACAAATAGGGTCAACAAACCTCCTTCTGGTTAATGTACATATCTAAAACTTCTTTCACAACTAGAGACACACATCACACACTTATGGACCAAAATTTTAGCCTTTATACCATTGGGAAAATAGACTTAATATAACCCATTTTTTGCTTACTTTCCCTTAAGCAAAAACTAAGAGAACTGAGAGCACTCCAAAAAATATTCAATTTGGATTCAACATACCATCAGACCACAAAACACCTGGAGCATATCAAAATAAGTGTAAAAAGCTTTCTAAGTAAAAAAATATTCTTAACATTCCATCAATCTCATTAATCCATTGGGAACCATCCATTTTGATCCTTTACTAATTTCTCATTCACAAATTTATGGAGCAAGCTCATGAAATTATTGTTCCCCCTTAACCAAAGACCTTATATAATTGGCATTATCATCTTGAGCACACAAATTTTCTTCTCCATACCTTCTTTCTCAGATTCATCTACTTAGTCCTCTAATCTTAGGACTTGACTAATTACAAAGTTCCCCATAACTTCATGCTTCATCAGGAATATGACATCATCAACAAGTCTTCAAATACTATCCAAACATAGTCAATACTCATATATAGATACCTCATCTTTAGAACACTATGAACTTCCATGGCATACATAACTATTCAAAAAGCCTTTAATAGTCTTAGCAAGATGTAAAACATAAGTCTAAAAGAAAGGCCTTCAACTTATAAGTTCACCTAGAATCTATCACAAACTAATATGTAGATAGATATTTGAAATTCACCTTTATACTAGAGAATCCAAACCATGATCAACAAGCTAACTCCTTCTCAAGATAGAACCACTAAGATTCTTCACAAGGTTATTTTCTCCATAATATATATATATATATATATATATATATATATATATATATATATATATATATATATGTATGTATGTATGTATGTATGTATGTATATATGTGTATATATGTATATATACATATATATATATATACATATATATATATATATATACATATATATATATATAGAATGCACAAATAAGCCTTTTTCATACCTTCTCATCTAACAATATTTAATAGCCACCAAGCTTCCTCTGATTGATAAGTGTCTCCTTGAATCCTAACTAGAGACACCCCTTTGACATAGAGAGACTAAAAGTCCCAAAACTCTAGAGAGTCCCATATCTCCATAATTTTATCAGACCTACAATCTTGCTTGAATTTAATTGAATCCTTGAATTCATTATTTTCTTAATATTTGTCAATAAATGGTGTTAATAAAAACACTTGACTCTCCTTCATCTTTGATTCTTTTTCCACCTTAGCAAACAATCCATCAAGACTCTTGGACTCAATAGAGTTATCCTCCTTAGTCTTTACTACCTCAAGTCTCCATACCAAATTTTGATTCTTCTTATCTTCTACAACCATCTTACCTACTTGATCCTTGATCATATCTTGATTTGCAACATAGCCTTGTAGAGAAAATTTCTTATCAACCTTATGACTAGAATAATTGGCAATGATTACCTTTGGTTTCCATACCTGAGTTTGTCCTTTCTCAAACCTTCTAGGAGCTCTATATACTTTGACATACCTTGAAGACCTATTAACATTGTTTAGATATAATCTATCAATATATCCACTCTTATGATAACTGAAATAAATAACATCTTTCATACCTTTTGATAGATTTGAACTGTGATCAATCTTTGGCCAAAAACTCCTTATATCATATCTCCATGAATGTCCATACTTGATTGAATTCATTCTACAATATATAGATCTATGACCATACTTATTATATGTATAATAATGACCATGAAATAAACTAACATACCTTGAAGCATTTAGTTTTCTAACAAACCTTCTTTCATTGCTCTTGACCTGATATAACTTCTTTTGATCGTCTTCAAGATTTCTTATCTTGATAACAAATTTCTAATGCTCATCTATAAATTAACCTAGCTTGGTTTCTAATTTAATGATTCATACCCTTAAGCTCTTATACTTGAAATTGTAGCCATTAACTGACCTCTGAGAACTTGGATAATATCCTTATCACTCTTAGCTTCTTTATCCATGCCATCCTTTATTATCCATGATTTCTATATAAAACTTCCCTCAAGATAAATGACTTGTGCTTCAAGAACTTTGATCATATTTCTCATCTTATGATTCTTTTTCTTTTTCTCTTTTAGTTCACCAAGTTCACCCATAAGCTCAGCTTTTAAATCAACTTCTTCTTCACTATCATGAAAAATTTCTTCATCACACATGATGTCCTTTTATTTTGAACAACTTTCCTTGGCATCTACCAATTAAACCTTGAGATAATTGATAACATTCTCATTATATTTAGAATATTTATTCAAAGTACATATATGTTTTTCAAGTTCCTTAATCACATCCTTTCACTATTGAATTTCTTTCTTTAACTACTTTGCCATCTTTATACCTAGTTATGATCAGCTTTAAGCTGTTAGGCTTCCTCTAAAGGACTTGATATGATAAAAAAATTTAGAGGTACAATAAATGAGAGGAGGGGGTGAAGTAGTGAGCCTAAATATTATAAATTTAGTTCTAATCCTTTTAAACTCTTAATCAGTTACCAAAAGCATTCATGAATCATGATAACATACATATCAATGAACAAGAGAGACAATGCAAGATCAAGCATATAACACATGACATACATGGGAAACCCTTTTGGGTAATAAAACCCACTAGAATATGCAATTGGAATATTTTACTATAATAATAAGAAGAACTAATTTAGACTAGCTACAACTGATCAAGGAACTACAATCCCACAAGGTGCTTTAACACCTGTCTAACTGAGCTACAACAAAAATCAAACTATTAGAAATTTTAACCTTGTAAGGAGCATGTAATCACTTTATATGTTGAGCTACCACAAAAATACCTATGAACACATCCAACTTTAAACTGATGTCTTTATCACCTGATGATGGACCTTTGATTATCACTCTTCACCTTTGTTCATATTCAAATAATAAGAGCATTTTTTTTCCAATAGAACTATGTCTAATAGGTCATACAAATAGTCCTCAAATTTATCTACTCATCAAATCATCCACAATACACTCTACCCCTCCTTTTCTCCCCAATTCACATACACAATCCTCTCTCAAAACTCTCTCAAATATATCACTTTAGCATACTTGCAAAAACTCTTCATAATAATAGTAACATGACTAGATGGTCATACACATAGTCCAAACTTTGATCTACCTCTCAGATTAACCACAAAGATCATATATTCTTCACCTTTCCTTTGCTCATAATATACTATCTCAAACAACCTCTTGAGCAACTTTCTCATTCTACCTCCTCAAGGCTCATTAGGTCCAATAACCTATATGTCCTCCTATACCAACTTAACCAGATAATGATGTCTAATCCTCTTCACTCTCTATTGGTCCTTATTTATTTATTCTATCTCTTTCAAAGTTTCTTACCTTCACTTAGCTCCACATTTGCATTACCTCATCCAAGTCTTAGAAATCTAGAAACCAATGCATTTGGTTTCACTATTTATAGAGCAATCATGGTCATCACCATCTTGGTTGGCCATTAGGTATACCTTACAACTTAAGGAATAACTCAATAAGACATATCTTAATACAATATTAATATGTTGGCCATAGTATAAATGGGTCACCCTTAAGCAACTACACCTTTTAATAAGCCCTTATGGCTCTTTTAGGTCTCATAGAGACCTATTCACCCATTTAGCACATCATCAATGAAAAAATAACACAATACCAATTTCAAATACATGATTCCAATCCTTATGTCCCCTTTAACATCCTAGAATGATCATAGTTATCTTTTCTCACATCTGTGTATTCTCAAACAACTCAAACACTGACCTAGTACATAGGGACATTATGAAAAAGCATAGAGTTAACTTATTAACCTTTATTCATACAAAATGTCAATTGGTCAAACCTAAAAATAATATATAGAGCATCCTCATAGATTATATAACACTCCAAAATATATAATTCATCATGAGACATCAAAATAACATCAACACAAGCTCAAATATCCTTCTCAAGTCACTTGCAAAACATATATAAAAACATAATCAACTTTAGAGCCCAAAATATTTATCTATACATACTCATAGATATTCAAATCCATATTTTCAAATGCACCTTTGAGTCTTATACCACTTTTATTTTTAGTACATGGTCAAAACCATTTTGGATCAGTATATATGACTCAAAAACTAGACACTAGTTTTTTGCTTATTAAATTCAAATATTTAAATGTCAACAGCCACAGTTAAACTTTGAACACAAAGCTTGCATCTCATGTCCTCTCTACTCAGATCACATATGTACCATTGATCTCTTTCAAACTTTAACACATATGCACCAATGCTCAAATGTTAAACCTTAATCACTTTGACCTCATCTCGTGCACCCTTATAATGTTGACTCAATACACACTATCAATTTTTATGGATCAACCAGGTCTTTAAATAACAATGCTCACCATTTTATAAATCTATATGAACACCCACTCACCATTGGATCCTTGTCCTTTACCTTTGTATATATTTTTTTTAAATGTGCACTTATTTTCATCCCACTACTTCTTAACATCTTGGAACACACATGCTTTGTTAATATTCTATAAGATGCTCAATCTTTATCTTTGTTAAATAGTTGTCACATTGACCCATTTGACTCTACATGCACCATTAGATATATAAATATGAAATCTTGTGAACAATTATATCTCCACTAGGTCCATATCATTAACATCATGAAAATTGACTAAGTATGGGGACCAATTTTAATATGCTTGGAAATCCTACTTTGCATAGATATATCTTTTTCCTCGATCAATCTATTGACCTCGCATTTACACCATATGAACACCTTTCATATCAGAATCCAATCTTATCACAAAATGATTTTGAAACCTTTGTGTATACTAGATATAATGACATTAAAATTCCTTATCAAAAACTTCTCTCGTAGAGCCAACTATGCTTAGAACTTGTTTGGGAGGCCAACTTTGCTCCTACATAACTTTTGTCATGCTTCAGTGCATGATTTGAAATTTAACACAAATAAACTAGGCTCAAAAATAAATAAACCCATGTGATCACCTTCTCCTAAAATATCCATGTGTGATATATTTTACCATCAAAATTCTTACTCAGCTCTTTCTTGGCTCATGCAAATTTGGCTAAGTATGAGAAAACATTATCAAAATGCCTGAGAGCCCAACTTTGTACTTACATATCTTTTGACACACTTTAGTGCATGAATTAAGATTTAGTGCATAATAAATAGGCAAAATATTAAACAAACCTATGTGACCATTTCATCCTAACACCTCCACTCATGTGAATGCTGACCTCATCAACATGCTTACTTGGCTCTGTTTGAGCCCTTTTACAAATTTGGCTAAGTATGGGAGCATAGTGAATTATGTCTAAGTATCTAACTTTGCATCCTCATATCTTTGATCATTCTTCACTAAATGACTTGAGATCTAGTGCATAACAACTAGGGACTAATTTGATCACAACCATATGACCACCACCCCTTGACTCATTCCCACATGGTAATAGTGAGATCATAAAACTACCTACTTAGATTTTCTACCACTAGACCCAAAGAATGGACAACCATATGAAGTCCACTTATGCACACAATCACTCAAATCATATAAAAAATCTTAGGGACCTCTTATACATATTTAATACTCCATACTCATCCCTAAACATCTCTAACCATGCCAAAACATAATATCAACCAGTCATACTTTAAGCATACTAAGACAAGCACATTGCACACTTTGTCATTATCACTTAGACTATCAAAGCACCTCATCCACTCACTAGGACACCTCCATGACATAACCATGATTTCATTGACAACTATAAAACATAAATTAATTAAAAACCCAATTAAAATATAACATTTTGGTTTCATTATCGAAACCCATGTTTGAATTTTGTTATTACAATGGCATGATATAAAAATGCTCCAAATTTACCTCAAAAACATTAATCATTGATTATAACAGGTAGAAGGTAGCTTTGGACTAAATTATCCAACATATAGAGGATAAAATCTAAGGAAGTGGGTTCAAAACAACCTATATGATGCTATATATGAGGTCTTCTTTTGTGAACTACCTGAGCATGTTTATCAAAGGTTGGTTGCCTATGCGACCCATAAAATTCAAATCTATAGATATCACTTTGAGTGGTTGAAAGAGATCCCAAAGATTCTTGAGAACATATATGCCTCTTGGACTAGAGTAGTAGATAAATGGTGGCAAGGATTGTTGAAAAATATATACTTAAGTTCACAGTGTCAACATACTCTTGCCCTGAAGAAGCAGAGTATCAATTTTTACATGAACCTAGAGTCATGTTTTTGAAAGATTTAAATGTAGATATTAAGAAAATTGATGGTGGATTATGGCTTTGAAACCATGGTAAAGTAAGGCTAAAGTTCATTCATGTATGAGTAGTATAATAGAGAAGAAGGGGATGTGTAGGTGAAGCATAATGGAAGGTGATGAGTAGATTGACACTTGAGAGCTCAAGCTATATACTTATAATAATATAAGGTGTAGGTTGATGGAAGATCTAAAACTTGTAAGTGCCAAAATAACTTGTAGTGAGTGGGAAGGGAATGGGGAAAGACGTCTTGAATTGTAGTAGTGTGTGAAGAGGAACAATGAATCCATAGATTGATCTCAACTATTAATGAGTGAAAAATGTGATGGGTCTCTATATAATTTTACCATTGAATATGCACTATAAGTGCCTACCCCCTTTGAACCTATGGTGCTAGCTCATGCATTAAATCCCCCATGTGAAGAAGTAAGAGTGATAACTAACCCTATTATATACATAAACTTTGATCATTTTATAAACTTGGACTATAATTTTATAATTGAATAAGTTGTTCCTTATGAATAATTAAGTGAGGATACCTCTAAACATTTGGGTACTAGATCTATAACACAAAATGTGAGTGAAATAATTCTAGTTTAGCTAATTTTAGCTACATAAACTAGGCAATAGCCCATAAGAAGTGTCATGGTGCCATAAATCATTAGTATAGTTCCTTCATCATCTTTGATGCCAACAATAATAATAGGGCCAATGCTTAACGCAATGGTTGGAAGCATTAGAGGACCACTACCAAGATAAGTACTAGGGGACAAACACTTTAGATGCTAGCATTCCCTTATAATAAATTTACTATGAGATAGCCATGCACTTGCTAGAGTATCATGGTATGGAAAATGCCATAAATCATGTGCTAAAATGTGAAATACAATGGCATGATTGAGCCATAACCGAATCTGGGTGCAAGGTAACGTAGTTCACAACCACTTTTCTTGCTTTTTATCATACCTAGTATAAGAAATTTGATCCTAAATAGGCTATGATTAACTATGACACTTTGAAAGAAGCATTCCTAAAGGATTTTGATATTCTAGACTTTAAACAATAGAGCATCACCACACTCAAAGAAATTAACCAAGGGATCTTAAAAAGAATGCACCTACATGATGCTAAGTTTAAAAATCTTCTTTCTAAGATTATTTATGACATTCACCCCTCCCAAAATATATAGTGGTTCATTGGATGATTGTCAGTACCATTCCAAAGAGACCTATCCATAAAGATATTCACTGACCCTCATGAAGCACTTGAATTCATGATTAGAGTCAAGGTAGTCATGAGGACTAATACTATAATTATCCCATTTATGAAAGCATAGATTACATCCATTTCTATCAAAATTTAGAAACTAACCACTAGTTCATCATAAGATACTCAAAATAGAATATGGTGTACTAATAATGAGATAGAAGCCCATAACAAGAAACATTGTTTCCCTCAAAAGAATGTACACACATTAATTTTAAGTTGTGAGGTTTATTGAAAATTTCATGATGTTTTCAACTACCCTTTATTTCAAATTTCTATTTAGGTTAACACAACCATTTGATTTTAGTTGTGTGATGCCTACACCCATACCATAGCTAATTTCCATGTGATCGATAAGATGTGAAAAAACATGGAGAGAGGCACTAGGTAGATAACTATAGCAACCAGAGGGTAGGTTACTGAAGGAAATGAGGGATATGTCTAATAAACTATAGGATATGGAATGCAAAGAGGTGCTAGAGGGTGAGGTGGAGGGCATAGTGGAGGAATATTCCCATCATGATCATGTTACAAGTGTGGTTCGATCGAGCATTATCAACATGATTTCTCCACACATCTAACATGTGGGTATTGTCAAGGAACACATAAGGTCAAAGAATACCCTAAATTGTATAAGAAAGTGACCCAAAGTAGGCCTAGCATAGAAAAAATCACAAGAACGATCATACATGAGTGTAAAGTGGAGAAGTGGATTCCAAAGGTATAATTGATCGGTAAGGAGCCAATAAAAGTATAGGTAACTACTCATATTATATTCACTACTCAGTCTCTAGTTATGCCAACAATAGAGTTACACTTAAAATATGGTGAATAAAACCACACTAAGTGCATAACATGACCTAAACCCAAAGCTATGCCTTACCTAAACCCTACACACTAGAAATACGTATTACAATAGGCTATGAGTGTGATTTAGAACCTATAAGGAGAGATCCAATTGGTATGAGACCTAGAAGTGAAAGTTGTTGCCTCTTATAAGAAACAAGATGGCCAAGAGGTTGAGGTACAAGAGCTAACAAATATCTTGTGCCTCTGATAGATATAAGTGATGTTACCCCTATTAAATAAGTTACTTTTAGAACATGTAGGACAAAATATAGTTGAAGTTACTATGCCACACATGTAAAGGGCATGAGAAGTCAAACACACATAAAATGTAGAGTATGATCAAAAAATCCTAGTAAATGCCACCATTGATGGATGGTCTTTATGCAAGGTCCTTATAGACATATGCACTTTGGTCAATATCTTGACAAATATTGCATGGGAAAATATGGGTAGGCCAGTCTTAAGGCCTTCCCCTCACATACTTTTCATGGCCAAAAAATCCAATATGTAACCAATAAAGATTCTAAAAAGTGACATTGTAGATATCATGGGCACTGAGTTCCATGCTAACTTTGAGGTAATCAAGTTGGCTGAACAAGATAATTATCCAATGCTTCTAAGAAGTCCCTAGTGCTACATGAATAATGTTGATATATTGTTCAATAATCTCTATATGACCTTTGAAAATGGCAAGGAAAGGGTAGTGATCACCCTCTCAAGTGACCAAGGACCCCCTATGTAGAAAGTGTTGATATGGAGGATGAGATCAACCATATCTACAACATCACAATGTAAGGTGCCAAGACTCTCAACCCCAATGATCATGGAGTACTTTCTTGAGATGATGGATAGTTGACCTCAAACACTACCAATGTTGCTTGTGACTTAAGCGTCAAAGAATCTTATGAAACCGCTAGTTGTAAGTTCCACTTAGTGAGCATTAAGGTGATAAAACCTATGAGGAATAACTAGGTCTAGATTGAATTCCCTTCACAAAGAGAGGTACTTTGTAATAGGAAGAAGGGAAATAAAGTGTTCTACTTAAGTAAAGGTAAAATTTTAGCACTCCTGAGATATGACAGGATAAATCCTATAGAATAATATGTCCATGACCTTGATTCATGCATCTTAATGAGGTAGATAGGATGGGTGCACTAGTGTATACTTTGAGAAGCACTATCTCTTGTTGGTGGGTAGTGTCGAGGCATAACTTTCCAACTTGGGAAGATGCAAAAGTATCCATCTGCACTAGATTCATAAAAATAAATGAGGGCCTTAAAATCTATTCATACTCTAAAAATTTAGACCCAATATCAAACATACACTTATGTAAAGAAAAATGGATTGCCTATAGTGAAAATGCCCTAAGAAACCTATAAGGGTATGACTTCTATATAACCTTGAAGATGTGAGCATGAACATGCTATGTGATTAATGAAATGTGATGCAAGATAGCTAGTTGGGATGTCTTGAAGGAGAATTTTGTGCACACCATCTCTTTTTCCTCAGATAAATTGGAATTCATTGAGCTATTTCAAGTAATTCAAAGTGTAATGTTTGAGGACACTACAATTTTAGAGGAGTGCTTAAAAGATATGTTTGGTGATAAAGGATCAATGATCCTAAATTTATTTGAAGAATAGGCACTAAATAGTGACTCAAGTAAATAAGATGAAACCTAAAAGGAGTGCAATTGGATGACCTCGACAGGAAAGAAGAAACTCATGCACCAAGTGGATGATAACACCCTTGACAAGGAAGACCCTATTCATCTCCACATTGAAAAAATTGAGGGGAGTAGGAAATTTGAGGACACACATCAGGAGAGGAATGATTCCTAATAATCACCACTTAAAATCACCCAAGTATACATCATCTCAGAGGGGGAACCAAAGGTGGCTACTCTAGGCACATATTTATCTAACGTGGAGTTGGTGCAAATTATGTATCTCTTGAAGGAGTTTTAAGATTTATTCCCATAAAATTATTAATACATGAAGGGCACACAACCATCCCTTGGAAAAATGAGCATAAAATTGGTGTATGGTGCATGACCTATCAAGAAGTGCCCCTATAAAATGAACCCCAATCTCCATGCCAAAGTCAAAATGGATATTGATGGTATGCTAACTATAGGATGATCTACTTTGTGCAAGATTTTTAATGGGTGACCCACATGGTTATTATAATTAATAATTATGTGTGCATCTACATTTTTATTGATTATAAACTATTAAACACCACCTATGTCACTAACCCCTTCTTGACTCCATTCATAAATGAAGTCTTGGATGGTGTTGCAAGATGTAAAATCTATAATTTCATTGATGGTTTCTCAATAGACCATCAATTATAAACTGAAGAGAAGGAAAATATTAAAATAACCTTTGTGATATAATGGGGTTGTTTCACATATACATAATTCCCTTTGGTCTCAAGAATGTGCCAACCGTATTCTCTAAAGTGGTCATCACTGTATTTAAAGATTTTATTCATAAGTTCCTCCAAGTGTACCTTGATTATTAGACTATGTATGGGCTTATGAAATACTATTATGACAACATTTGCCTCATGTTTGAGAGGTACTAATATTTAAAAATATCCTTGAACCTCCAAAAGTGTGTCTTCACAACACTATTTGGAACCTTGCTCAGGCACATCATCTATAAATATGGTTTGCTCATCAATCCCATAAATATTGCAATAATAATTTAGATCTAAAATCCTTCCACACACATATATTTTTATGCCTATTTTGGCCATTATAACTATTTTTTAAATTTCATAAGTAGATATGAAAATATTATGGCAACACTAGAGGAGCTCTTGTGCGAGTATGACCCACACTATTAGGGTGCAGTGCAAGAGGATGCCTTTGAAACATTGAAGCTCAAGTTGGATATCATGTCTATTATATAATTAATTTCCTAACTAGATGAACCCCTTCCATGTCCATGTTGATGCATCTATCTCTAAAATTGGTTTCATTCTAGCACAACTCTATGAAGGAAAAATGGATCATCCCATCTCCTTCATAAGTAGAACAATAACCCAAGTAGAGTGGAACTATATAACAACTAAGCATGAGGTGTTGGCTATGCTCTATATCCTACAAAAAATTAGGTAATAATTTATGATAAACCCATTCATCTTCTTCATAGACCACAAGGTGATTAATTACCTTGTGAACAATTCCATTCTCCATGAGTGCATTTGAAGATGGATAGTTCTATTTCAAGAGTTTTAGTTCTCAGTTGTCATCAAACCTAAAAAATAGAACTCAATCCCATACCATTTATCCTGTATTAATTCTAGTGATGCAATAATGTAGATCAATGATGACATGCTAGATGTGCAACTCTACAAAGGCCAACATGACCCTAAGGACTTGGTAGAGATAATCACTTTTCTAACATTAGGATCTGTGCCCCAGACTATAACAACCAAAGAGAAGAAATAACTCATATTTCATATTTACCATTTTCATCTCATTAGTGGGGAATTGTACAAACTAGGTTGAGATGAAGTCCTAAACTAATGTGTCTTAAAACATGAAAGGGACTCCATTTTACATGAGGTACATGAAGGGATAGCAGGAAGCCATTACAATGAAGACACAATGACACATAAAGTATTATAATCAAGCTTGTGGTGGTTAAGTCTATTTCAAGATGATAAATATTATGCTAAAACATGTGAAATATGCCAACACATAGGTAACCTTAACTATAGGGATGAGATTCCTCTCATCCTTATTCTTTCCTAGGAACCATTCAAGAAATGGGCCATAGATTTTTTTAGGTTGATCACTCCTGAAGTGAAGTGCATAAGCGCAAGATACATTCTAGTGGCCACTAATTATTTCACTAAGTGGGTTGAGGTAGTGATAAAAAATACTACACATCCACCATAACCATGAGGTTCATATGGGAGAATATCATAAGTTGATATGGGTACCCACTTAGTTTTACTAGTGATAGAGGCGCACACTTCATCAATAAAATTATGTAGATCTTGCTAACTAAATACATGGTGGTGCACCATAAGATAATGCCTTATCATACATAAGTGAATGACATAGCTAAGGTATTCAATAATATCCTAAGGATGTGCCTCATGAAGATATTTGATATTAGTCATAAAGATTAGGACGATTGAGTGTCAGTATTATTATGAGCATATCACACAACCTACAAGTGCCTGAATAAGGCTACACCATTTCAAATGGTTTTTGGCATTGAGGAAATTATACCAATAGAGTTCTTGGTGCCATTATTATGTATTTCACATATTATTCATTTAGATTATCAAGAATCATTGAGTGTGAGGCTGGAGGACTTTGAATTACTAGATGAGGTATGTCCCCAAGCAAGGTGGAGCCAGTAAATAGAGAAGGCATGCCAGAAATTATGGCACGACAAACATATTAAGTGCAAGGTACTCACTGAAGGAGTATTGGTCTTGATCTATGACTCTAAGTACATCAAGCACCTAATAAATCTATAAATTAGGGGGATGGGTTCATATTTCATCCACATCATATTTGAAATTGGCATATGCAAGCTGTGCATGTTGTCTAATTAAATGCTCCATGGGCATCTTAATGGTAACTGAATAAGGCCTTATAGGTAATAGGGAGGTGATAGGGCCTAGGCTCACAAAGCTCTAACACCAATTGTCAAGATTAAGAGCATAATTAATTACCTTTATATAAGCAACTAAACATGGAATTTAACTAGAATAATAACTAGAAATCAAAAATATCACAAAATATGAGAGACAATACACAATTATATTCAACTCATCTAGAAGGAAATACAATAAAGAGATCACACTCTTCCCACACCTCTTGGGTGTACCATTAATCTTCCCTCAAGATTTATCTCTCTCAATTATAAACACAATCAACTCAATAACCAAGTTGGTGTTTCAACCAGTCAGTAACAATACTGCCAGTACCACTGAGTACACACACATACTCCAAGTCTGAGTACACCACATACTCCAAGTAGATCTCACTGATCTTGCAACAACCTACAAATAAAATGATCTTACTTACCATGTAGATCTCCCCTAATCTTGCTATACCATAGATCAACTTGGCCTTGCACACCTGCCAACCTAGATCTTACACTCGAAAAGAACCCTTATCATTGCCTCACCAAGTCCTTATGATTCTCCCTTAGATAGAACCCTTCTGATTCTACAAATTACAATACAACCCCATGAGTATATTATATAGATCCCATGCAAACAATAATTAGACTTCTAATTACAATAATTAGAAACACAGCTCCAAGACTAAAATTAGTCTTTACATGCAAACTGGCCATTCAACAAACTAACTGTTTGTGTAACTAACAGTTTTGGAATGCACAGGTGATCGACATCAATCCCAATCTGTCTAGAGATGATTGACATTAGTTGATCCATGACTGATGTTGGTAGCTTCTTGTCTAGTCCTGACTAATGTCGGTTGCTGTGACACTTAGCTACCTCCTCCATGTTTGCATCAGTGAAGCTTTTAGCTCCACAACCTAACAATCTCCCACTTGGAGATAAATAGTTACACTTGTACCTATACTTGTACATCATCTAATTTGTTTCCTAGCTTGTATCCCTCTTCAATTTCAATCTTGAAGACCAACCACCACACATCCTATGGTGCTACGCATGTCATCCAAGTCTCCTGCCACATCCAAATCTACATACCCATGTAGAGAAGTCCCTGACACTGCATCGCATGTATACCTACTGCTGGTCCCTCTTAGATACCTGAGAATCCACTAAACTACTTTCCAGTGCTTCTTTCCCAAATTTACCACAAACTTGCTGACAGCTCCCACTACCTAGGAAACATCAAGTCTAGTACACATGTACTTAACCTCATCATGTGAATTGGGACACTGTTCTGTGAACTGTCCATCCATAGGTGTGCTAACCACTTTTGCATCCTGTATCTTAAACCTTGCCACTACCTTATTCATACAATCATCCTGAGATAGCATCAACCTGTGATCTTCCCTGTCTCTAGGAATACTCATGCCAAAGAATTTTGTTGCTCCCAAATTTTTCATGACATACCTCTGAACTAACTTTACCTTTAGCTCAGCAACTCCCTGCATGTGTGACCCTACAACAAGCATACACACTACATACAATAACAGGATAATGTAGCTAATATTATCCAACCTTGTAAAGGAAACACAATGGTCACATTGACATTGACTAAAGCCATGCTTTGTCATACACCTGTCAAACCTCCATTGTCTTGTAGCTTGCTCAAGACCATATACCCTGGCCTTCTTTAACCTAGGAATCTATTCGTCTTTCAGTGCTTTCTTTCCAGCTGGTAACTCTTCCAAATCTCCCATTTGGTTCTCATCCAAGGAATCAACTTCCTCATTCATGCCATGCTCCCACTGTTTCCTAGATTCTACCTACTCTGCTTCTTTAAAACTTCTTGGTTCTTGACCATTAGTGAGCAACAAGTAGTCTAAAGATGGGGAATAATGAATTTGAGGCTTACTTACCCTTTTAGTCCTCCTCATGGGCATTTGAGACTCCTTGACAACTTGCTATCCACCCAAAATCCATTTTTTGGTTGACCCTGGTTTGCACCCGATCAATGTCGATCCCACCTAATCGCTAACATCGGTTCCCTTACCGACATCGGTGTCCACTTGGTCACTAACATCAATTCTCTGACTAACATCAGTCATCACCTACTCGACACCACTGAGTCTAGTCTACGCATGACCAACATCGATACCTACCTATTCAACGTCAATTCCACCTGACTGACATCGGTAACTATGTTTTCCTTTAAGTGATGACTTTTTACCCATGAGCTTACCTTAGATCATAACCCTGTCCAAACTGCCCTGCTCAGTTTGATTCAACCTTCCTAGCTGATCACTGTCCATCATCTCCTCCATGAACACCAAGGCTTTCTAGTTCTTAAGTTTGTCAAAGACATCAGACTTCCTCTTAAGAACATGCATTCCCTTCTCACTCATGTGACCAAGCTTACAAAGCCACATCTTTGCAATAGAAGGAGAATCAATAATACAAGTAGATAGATAAAGAATACCTACTTTCTTACCACATGCTAATTCAAGTGCATCCGCTATGAGAGTTACTGTGTACCTCTCATCACCCAACTTTATTGTAGAAATTAGACTCCTCTTCAAGACTGGGACCTACATGACATCCTTCAACACCCAAGTGTTGGCTGTCTACAATTTCAGCCACACTTCCCCTTTGCCAACAATTTGACAAGGCTCACCAACCCCTAAATAAATCTTTCTAAAGTCTCCATGGACATAATCATGGAAAAATACTCTATTTGGGGTTGCATGGAAAGAGGCAATGGAATCTATAATCCAAGATTCTACTTTATCCAAGGAACATACAAGAGCATCCTATGCAACAACCCCTGTAACATCTACTTCTTCATTTCCTTCATGCCAATCTTCTACCAACCAACAATCTTTCTTTAGTTACTCTTTCTTTCCATAATTCAGTAATTGAGAATTCTTGCTATTGAGTTCCTCCATTCTTAGTGTACTTTCTTCTGCCATTGCTATACTCCCACTCAATCAAAAACCCCTGAGAGTGACCTATAATCAACAAACACTTAACACACTCTGAAACCAAGGTGTTAGTGAACCTTACTCTAAGAACCTACAACCTACTCTAATACCACTTGATAGTGGTATGAACCAACAACCTAGCTCTGATACCACTTGATAGTGGTATCACTTGGTGAACCAACAACCTGGCTCTGATACCACTTGATAGTGGTATCACTTGGTGATCCTAACTTTGATACCACTTTGATAGTGGTATGAACTAGCAACTTAGCTCTGATACCACTTGACAGGATTAAGACCACAATTGATTACCTTTGTATAAGCAACTAAACACAAAATTTAACCAGAATAATAAGTAAATAGAAATCAAAAATAACACAAAATATGAGAGACAATACACAATTATATTCAACTCATCTAGAAGGAAATACAATAAAGAGATCACACTCTTCCCAAACCTCTTGGGCATACCAGTAATCTTCCCTCAAGAGTTCTCTCTCTCAATTACAAACACAATCAACTCAATAACCAAGTTGGTGTTTCAACCAGTTAGTAACAATACTGCTAGTACCACCGAGTACACACACATACTCCAAGTTTGAGTACACCATACTCCAAGTAGATCTCACTGATCTTACAACAACCTATAAATCAAATGATCTTACTTACCATGTAGATCTCCCCTAATCTTGCTATACCATAGATCAACTTGGTCTTGCACACCTGTCGACCTAGATCTTACACTCGAGAAGAACCCTTGTCCTTGCCTCACCAAGTCCTTATGATTCTCCCTTGGATAGAACAATTCTGATTCTACAAATTATAATACAACCCCATGAGTCTATTATATAGATCCCATGTAAATAATAATTAGACTTCTAATTACAATAATTAGAAACATAGCTCCAAGAATAAAATTAGTCTTTACATGCAAACTGGCTGTTTAACAAACTAACTGTTCATGTAACTAACAGTTCTAGAATGCACAGGAAACTGACATCAGTCCCTATCTATCTGGA
Organism: Torreya grandis; assembly: GCA_037957365.1. Lineage (NCBI taxonomy): Eukaryota > Viridiplantae > Streptophyta > Pinopsida > Cupressales > Taxaceae > Torreya > Torreya grandis. Next base: position 155,602 of record JARHVA010003455.1, on the reverse strand, counting down.
GATGATCAACTTCGGCCGATCCATGACTGATGTCGGCAACTTCCTGTCTACTCTTGACTGATGTTGGTTGGCCTGACTAACGTCAGTTGTTGTGACACTCAACTACCTCCTCCATGTTTACATTAGAATGCTCCATGGGCATCTTAATGGTAACTAATTGAGGCCTTATAGGTAATAGGAAGGTGCTGAAGTCATCATACACTTCCTAGTCATAAATTGGCTATATTATGTTGATCCAAATAAAGTTTGTCATAATCCAAACATTTACTTATATTTTGTGTTATATTGTTGATGAGGGAATAAGTAAGGCTCTTCCAAGCTTGTAAGAAAACTATTTTGATACTTATATACATAACTCCCATTGGGTGAGTCAAGTAGAAATGTTTTCTAAAGCGCTTGAGGCTAGACACCTAAGTTTTTGGGTGCATAAACTTTGGAAATATGAGTACTAAGTGTCAAAGAGAGGTGTATAGGATGCTAGTGCACATAAGATAAAAGATACACAAAAAATGATAAGTATGCAAGACACCTAAATCATGAAGCACTGGAGGACTAGTGCAAGGGATTTATATGGGGTAGGATAGGCTAAGGGAAGATATCTAAGTGTAGAGTAATTGACCAAGATAGGAAAACATGCTTGAAAGAAAAGTTCATCAGGAAGAGAAGAAGGAACCTTAGAGGCCGAACTATCTTCATCTGAGGAACTACACCTAGGTTTCCATAAGGTAGGCAAAGGTCACACCAAGTGAAGAAAGTGCAGAAGGAAAATAATCAAGACAAGTTGGCATCCACCCAAAGTTATGTGGGAAGAGACCATTTGGACTATGTATCACTTCACCAAGAATATAGTTATTTGAATTTATTGAGGTGATGGAGGAGACACAAATATCTATAGTAAATGTTGAGGTGGTAGTGGATTTTCATGGATTTCATGGGGTTTTTTCAAATTCTAAGAAATCTAGGTGCCATCATACCATTAATCACCTATAATTAAGAGAGTATCTAAATTAGGGGTATAAAATAGTGAAAGTTTGACTAGTTTAGGTTACAAAACTTATGAAAATTATAACATAGAACTAGAGCTAAACTAGAGCCAAAGTGAGAAAATGCTACCAAATTGAAACCTTAAGCACCCAAAAATGTAAAAATAGAATAATTTAAATAAAGAAATTACATTCCATTTTAGATTGGTGTGGAGAAATGTGGGGCATAAATTGTGTGAAAATTAGCACAACAAAAAAGATGCATTATCACTATGCCCAAGAAGTAAAGGGGTTCTTGAATACAAGGAAGGTGATGTTGGTGCCTTGAAATAAAAAAATGGAGAGAACCAAAGAAACCTAGAAAAAATAGGAGGGTGAAGATGAAACTGAGGAAGAATAAGAAGTGGAAAGGGGACAAGTTCAAAGAAGACCCCCTGCATGAATAGGAAGGAGAAACATCAGAGGAAAACATTAAAAAAATTAGTGACACCAATGAATAAGAAGAAGAATAGACAAATCTAGCCATCATGGAAGAAGAAAGTGTGGAGCTAAGCCTAAGAGAAAAGGCACATAAGGGGTGGACATATGAAGATTTATACATGTTTGATTACATGCCCCCTAGAGCTACCATAACTAAGACGTGCCAATAGTTGTCATTTGCTTTTGACAGCTATATAGATGAGCTTCATTTTGAGGTACCATAGAATACCATATTAGGCACATATAAACTAGAAAAAGGGCATGCTAGGCTTCTCATAAATCCCCACACCATAAACCCATTTAATTTAGTGAATGTACTCATCTGGATGGCCTTTGAAGTTGTATGGAAGAACATCATCAATGATGTTAAGGATTCAAAATAGAAGCAAAGGATATGAATTTTAAGCTACATTAAATAGTTGAGCATATAGAAGAAGCAAATCCAACCCTCTTGGATGTAGTTGATACTTCACATCGCTTAGAGGTTGACAAAGTATGCATTCTAGTGGAGTAGATGCTCTTGAGATTGAAGGCAAAGCTAACATAAGAAGAAGAGGACCCATGCACCATGATAAAAAGGGATCTAGATTTAAAACTCAAAAATGTAGAAGACCTCTTCATAAAACTTTAAAAGGGCATAGATGTAGTTGATGCCATCTTCTATATCTTTTCCAACCAAGCATCAGTCATAAATGCACACCTCAAGCAATCAAAGGGGGATGAGGATGATCTGATAGCATAGGTTTACATTACAAGTAGTCAGAGTGCACCCAGATAATGGGGAAGGTCAATGCCTTAAACACCTAAATCAAAGACCAAGAATAAATCCTAGAAGCACTATTTTATGCTTTATATACCAAGGCTATAGAACAAGGAGAAATCCTAGACGGGGGAGTTACTAAAGCTAAGACAAATCTTGAGGCCTTCCAAAAAGAATTAGAGAAGATAGATGTGCTCTCACTTAGGGTTGCCTTTATGGAGATGGATAGAACTATTGAGGAAATCAAGATTTGTATCAAGGGATTTGAGGAATTCAACATCAAATTGAAGGAGAACATGCCTAAGTTCTACATGCCAAAAGCATAAAAAGACTAGTCTAGGAGCATACTAGAAATTTTGTATGGGGTAATGTTGGGCCCATTTTTTTTGTCTAAGTATTGATCTATGCCAACTCAACAGACATCTCAACATGAGGTAATCACTTGGTATGATTGAAATTCTAGTATCTTTTATGATAATTAGAGGAATCACTATAGACATAGTACCGACTGGTAGGTGGTTAACTGGAGCCCAATTTTTAAGGGAACCTTCTTGAGTAAGTTACATTTGGAAACCATAGTGCAAGGGACATAAAGTGATAGAGCTAGTAGAATGATCAACCAATGCTCTAGCTCAATACTTTATGTGTGATCTCTACCCTAACATGAAGATACTTCTATCTGTTACAATTCATAGCTTGATCCAAAGAGCATGAGATGTCAATTGGTATATCAAAGCTCTGTATAAATTGGTTTTACATGTTTAACCACCATAAAAACTTATGCTTAGCTTAGATGCATTTTAGGGTCTATTTGTATATGCCCATGCTTACTTATGAGCTATTAGGCTTTTAAGCATTTTCAATTATGCACTTACTCTGTTTTACATATTCTAGATTGTGCCCTATATTTGAATCTTAATTAATGAAGAATGGGGTTACACCTATTTGAGCTCTATCAAGTTATGTCTTTGATTAATGTTATTTGAATGTAGAGTGAATGCAATAGTTGTAATAGTGTAATTTCAATACATGAATGTTAAGTTTAAGCAAGCCTTTGATTCAGATTGTTAATGGTGTCCTTGTGTAAGTGATGACATTGGCATATCAAATGAATTATCCTAAGTGTAAGAAATGTCATACACCCAAGCCTTGATACCCTTTTTAAGAGTGCTAGCCTAAGAATGGACTCTTGATATAAAACATCTCCTTGACCCCTAAAAGCACTAGATGATTCTTAACTTAGTAACATAAAGGCTTGTGCCATGGAGAACATAGAACCATCTCAATATAGCTTGTATCCCTATGACTAGAACTAGTTCCCCAAATGGCTTTGCACCTAAAGACCAATAAAATCTACCCAAAAATGGCTTGTGCCAATGAACATACCAATGTCATTAATATAATGGCCAAGTCCTATGAATAATGAGTTATGTCATGGCACAACTAGCCCAATGTGGGTCCCAGTTCTTTTTCTATTACATTTTGGGTGAGTGTATAAGGCTTGCACCTTATGCGAATTGATGGCAACATAGTTGAGTGATAAATGTTGAGAACCAGGGGAAAATACCTTGTTTTCACCTAGTTGTAATGAGTCAATAATTTAATTGTAAAAACTAGATAAGTGTTGGATAGAGTAAATGAATTGAAAACCCAATTAAACTACCTATAGTCTCCACTTGGTTTGATAAATAGAGTGGAACAATTCATATGGTAAAGAAGAGTAAGTTAGTGAATATAGATAAAAGGGAAAAAATTGAGTTTAAATAAATTTAAAGCCTATTTACCTTACCTAATAAATCCAAAAGGAATCCCATTGATCTAACTGATTACACAAGATTTTTTTGCTTTTGTAGATTCAAATGGAGAAGTGATGAAATAAATGTATAGAAACAAAGATGAGGCATGATAATTGTTAGAGTTACAATCATTAAGAGGGGGGTAAATTAGTGATGTTAGATATTCAATCCAATTCCAAACCCTTTGAACCCTTAACCATTCAACACATACAATCATGAAGCATACACAACATTCATAACAATGAACATGGAAGATAAAATAAGATCTAGCATAGAACACATGATATATGTGGGAAACCCTCTTGGGGGATAAAACCCATTGAACCCTATAAGATGGAATAAAATCCTATAATAAAAGATCCAAAATTTATACCAGCACCATCTAATAAATTAACACCCATCCTTTATTTTAGTAAGACACCAATCCCATAAGGAGCTACTTTCCTTGTCTAGTTGAGCACTCATAACAACTAGACCTTTAGCAAGATTTATCTTAAAAGGAGGAACCAAACCCCTAGGCAAATAAGAAACTACCTAGATACCTTGAATAGATAATACTAAACACCTATTTCTACTCTTCAACTGATGATGACGACCTTTGTTTTCACTCTTCACCTTCACTCTTTCACCCAAATAGTCTCAAGGGCTCACTCACTCAATTTGCCTCTTTTAGGCTCATTAGGTCCAATGACCTATGTATCCACATATATCATATTGATCAAATAAAAATTCTTGACCCTATTTTACTCTTATGGTCCTCACTAACCTGTACCTTCTCTTTCAAATTTTATCTACTTTTCTTAACTCCACACTTCCTCAACTAGCACAATTAGTCCAATTAGACCTTGTACTTATACCACTCTCTTCCTTTAACCCATCTTGGTCATCCAATATTATTTACATATTTGAAAAATAGTTAACATAGGTCCATAAAAAATTTATATATGATAAATACACTCTTCATAGGTATTTCAATACCTCATTAGCCCCAAACCACCATTTAGTCTTGGGGAGACCTAAAATAATTAGGTCTTCATAGTCACATGTTACATGTGAGATTAATTAGACCACCTTCATCATTTACCAATGATTAAAACACATAAAAACTATATTAATTTAACTTTACTCACTATCATATGGGTCCATGCCACCTGGAACACCAACTCAATACTTGAACCTACCAATTAGGTATCCTTGCTCTTCAGGTCTTCATACATAAAAAACACAGTCTCAAACTTTTGAAGTAAACACTCAAGTATTTCACATAAACATATGATTATATCACATGTTTTAAACTTTCAATACCTCTTTAATATCTTCATGTTCTTTATTAACTTCAACATAATATCTAAGCACTTAAAATAATTCCCTCAATATGACCACTTAGGATGGTCACACATAGTCAAAATATAGTTATACTATTTTGACTCTACATATCTAATTAGGGGAATATAATGACATATAATAATTTATCATAAGCCTTAGATACTTATTAAACAACTCCATTCTTATTTTCTTTCTCAAATCTGCTTAGAACATCTTCAATTTACCTCTGTAAGATGGTCACTCAAATTGCTAGTGTATTTAATAAACATAGTAAAATTCTAGGCCTTTGTTCATAATGAATATGGATTGGTAAAAAATAAAAAATTCATAAATATAATATTAATATAGTTTAAAACACTATCCAATATTTATTTTATCTTGAAACATCAAAATACTATCAAGAACAACTCAATTTTCCTTCTCAGGGCACTTGTAGAACATGGTCAAACACACAGTCAAATTTGGAGCTCAATATCTTTGACTCTACAAACATTAAAATAATATAATAAAATTTTATATATTAATCTTTAAGTCCTCTTAAAATTTTATTTTTACTCTATCAATAAATTCATCCTAGATCAAAATATATAATCAAAATAATTAGCACTAGTTTTTCTATTATTAATTTCAAATGCTAATGGTCACTATGTAATACAAACAGTATCTACCACTTTTCATCATCTCATGATCCATAAAAGATATATCAATTTAAATATATCAATATCCTTAAAATTATCCTATTATTTACCTTACATCACTAACCATTGATCATTAATTTGTGCTTTCATGATTAAGACACTTGGCACCCTCATGTTCCTTTTGTTCAGCCTACAGTCAGTATTCAATGAACTTCTACCACTTGGCATCCCCGCATGACTTATGAGCACTCTATTTACTTATTGAATCAATATGCTCCATTATATCATAATCTTCATGATTTCATGATCATCATTGGATCTTTATCTATCAAATTAAATGCTCACCATTGATCTTCATCCCCTGATTAAATGCTCACCATAGATCTGTCTTGACTATTTGACCCTAGACTTAAACATAGTTAAACTTGATGATATTTGGTCCATCACAGTCTGATAGAGAAAATTTTAAGGTTTATATATTTAAATATAAAGCACTTCAAGACTCCAAATCTTCAAGGTACCTTCTTGACACTATAGACAACATCTCTATGAAAACCTTTGACCACTGTTGACTTTCTGAGTACCTGCACTATATACACAAACTTGTTGGTTCATTCATATATGTATGATGTACAGTGATGGTATATATTCTCTTAAGATACAATATTCATGTTTATTTCTCTAAATGATCAAATGACACACCAAAACTTCACCAAGTTATCTATAGATGCCTCACAACCTCTTCTTTATCCTTATTGATCTACACATATGACATATACTCTCCAAGCTATCAATCTGATCACTTTGTCTTTAATTCAATATGAATCATCCTCTCTTTTACATAAGTTACAAGCTAACATCAATGACCATGCTTAATAGATATCACTAAAGGGATATACTATACATTCCCCTCAAGAAATTATTGACAACGTATAGAGTGCAACCACTAAGATATACACTATTTTGAATAGTATTCAATTTTATAGAGGAGGGAGCCAATCTAAAATGAAAAAGGTTCTAAAACTATGGAACCAATTAAAATAATATGATAAAAGGATCACCTTTTTTGTTAAATGTTTCAGGAGTAGTGAATTAAACTAGTCAGACTTAATATCTAGCCAAGATGCAGCATGGGCCCTAAGTTATGTAATTACCAAAAGGGATGGTTCCCTTAACTAGAATGTGTAGATGAAGGGTCAAATGGGAAATTATATGAATTATAATGAGGCATTTGAAATTTTTAAGGATATGAGGATCACTGATGTGATAATAGATATTAGAGAGTTAGTCAATAGGTCAAATTTTGAAACACTCCTTAAAGCAACTGCAAATAGATTTAAAGAGGAAGTTGAAATAATAATGTACAAAAATAATGATGAGATTTTTTAGCTATTAAATTTATCCAAGGAAAAATTTACAACATCAGAGGTGTTTGGAGCTAAGTTCAAGATCTCAAAAGTAGAACATACAAGGTTGATGGATGAAGCCATAAAAATATTTAAACCTTCCTTACTCAATTTTAACATTATTAACAAAGAGTTCAAAGCAAGACATGCATTATTAAAAGAAATAAAGGATAAATAAAGAGTTTAAAGGTTATTCACAAGCACAAAATCAACTATTAATCTTATCACATTGGCATGGGCTTCCTAATTTCCTAGATATATAGTCATGCATACTCTAGGTTAGCCAGTTATGATTCCTCAAGTAATTACAATGGCCACTTTAGCTTCAACAATTATCACTCAACCATATTCATATTTTGGTGGTGCTAAATAAACAACCATATAAATATAAATATGTATTTTCATATTTTAGATAAGTTATAATGTTGGTTCCTAATTTATTTTGCATATATACTATATTTTTAGTCTAGGAATTTTAATCTAGGTAAACACTTTATACATGCATGTTTTGCATGGTTTTGGCACATAATGATATTTATGGAGATGTAAATTTAGAATTCACTTGGAGGATGAGGCCTTCCCCTCCCAAATCCTATATATATTTGTATCTTCCCTATCCCAAATAGAGGAGAATTTTTTCTATTAAGATTAATAGGAAATTCCACATATTAATATGTAATTATTCTTGATGTGAAAATCTAATTCTTTTACAAACTTATTAATATTGTAATAAGTTATATTGTTATGGTATGTTAATCTCTTATTTATGAATTATTTTTATTTTTAATATAATTATTCATATTGTGTTATTGTTATTTAAATGCTTTTTGTATAGTAATCATAATCTCTCCTTATAGATGTGTTAACATAATCTTACAAACATAACAACCTTTGATTTTATATGCTCAATTTTACTGTATGCTTATTTCATTAGTATATTAACTATGCTTGAGTTTCAATTTGATTATATTATCTTTCATCAAACATTGGTTCTTGACTATTGGTCTAACCCCTAGTTCAAAAGCTGGCATGGAAATGTTTCATCTTGTTTGGTCCACATGCCTTTCTTTTATGCCTTACCTTTCCCTCTTTTTGAGTTTTCTTTTGGTTAGAACCACTATAGGTTAGATCCATCATCTTTCCAACCATATCAATTAGATTTATATTAATCCATAGTCAAACCCATCCATGGTAAATAAATTACTTCACTCATCACTATTCCACCAACAAGTTGTTTATAAAACCCAATACCCCATAAGTCATGCCTTGGATTGAATTTTTTTAAATGATCTTGAAATGTTATATGTTACCTCATAAGGTTCCATGGTGTTCATAAAACCCACATCAATATGAATTTATCTAATGTTAGAAGGATGGCTCAAACCTCTACCTATATTTATTTAATAATTAATCACTTGAGTTGCACTAGATATGCTCAGGAGATTAACAAGGTCTACCTATGACACCAAATTTCTATATCCACATTTAGAAATATATATATAAAATTTCTATTTGATAAAGGTGTCAAGATAAGACCCCTAGCTTAATCATATTCTCTAATTAGATTAACCCATTTTCTTTAATACTTAATGTCCCAAACTTGGCTAATATTTTATATTATCAATGTCATTGGATATGTGTATGATCTATCCAAAAACCCTAAGAAATATCTTTTTTCATTTTCTCCCTTGGGAGGTAGGACCAAATAAGATCATATCAAATATTTTAAAACTACTTTGGAAATACTAAGTGTAACCCATGAAGATGTGTCATGTAAACTTTTTCCATTTACATTACAAGATATTCCCTGTGACTAGTTTCTTGATATACCAATAGGTTTAATTACAACCTTGGATGAATGTTAAAACACCTTTCTAGCATAATTTGGAAAAGTCACTAGTGCAAGTGTTGTCTACAAAAAAATTTCAAGCATGAGAAGAGAATGAAATGAACCAATCTAGGCCTTTAAGGCTATATTATAAAATATATACACCATACTTAAAACTAATTATCACCATGTCAAAGCATTAGCCCTCAAAATGTATAAGAATGCCCTAAACCCCATGACTACTATATTTTTCATCATAGTTTTTAGTGTTAATATGCTACCCTTGGATTATGTTGAAGCTATCATCATTAATAAATAATTAAATCCTTAGTCATAATCATTGGCCCTACTTAATATTGGTCTTGTCTTTTTGGCCTTCAACCCAATTCTAAATACAAATGAAAATTAGGTTGTACACCTATTTTCCTTTGGTCCATGCTCCACTTAACCAACACTTAGTTTCATGAACAATTCTATGCTTGAATCTAATAACTAGAGCTAGAGTTAGTGTTTGATACTAGTTAATACTATTAATACACAGGGTAATACTTCAGAATCCAAAAAAATATAATTATAAGATATTTATTGGATGGTACAAAAATTAATCAATGAGTTTTTAAACATGAAAAAGTGCATGGGGAACATTGGTGGATATAATACCAACTAGAGATTTGGATTTTATAGGTAAAACTAGTGTTTCAATAGGTTTGGAAATAATCTAGAGCAAAAACCACATAGTAGGGTTCTAGAGATAAATATCATGGAAATAGCACTCTCTAACTGGTGCCAGGTTCATAACACAACATAACATGATGAGATAGGTTTTATATATTTCTTCCCTACCTTTAATATATTTCAAAATATATGGAAAATAGGAAGGTTTTACAAGTCTAACAAAACCATCTTTTGCTACTTCTCAAAGACATCCTGATACAACAATGGTATTTTATACCTATGAGTTCCAATTCCTAGTAGAGGATAAGAATGAACCAAAAGATAATACTAATGAGATTCATGATTTCCAATATTTATATAGGAAAATATACAATATAAAGAATAAGTATCATGTTACCACTTCAATGCTAATGAACAATAATGCTTCCATTCCTCCAAATTCTAAGGCCAAGAATTATCTACCTCCTCTCAAAAGGGATGATCATATATAAAGTGCAGAGCCATACAAAAGAGGAGGGTAAAATATTTTTGAGGTCATGAAGAATATCAAATTTAATATAAGACTACATGAACTATCCTAAATCAATGAGAAAAGATAGTTTCTCCTTAAATCCTTAACTAGAATCTCATATATTGACAAGTCAAAATATGCACATGAAAACATGATGGTATATAAGTACAAGTTTGAAGTAACAAATTTTATATTTCATATAACAATGTTTGAAAATAATGTGCACAATTTCCTGATTGAATCATGTGCCTCAACCAACATGATGCCTACAACTATGTGCAAAAAACTTGGGTTGATCTAAATAATTCAAAAAGAGTGGTCCTATAATTAGACAAGTCTTTTATTCCATGTGTTAGAGAGTTAAATATTGTGCACATATAACTTTCATTTGAGCCACATGTACAAAAATATATAAATATTATGATTATTGACATTCCAAAATATTATGGCCTACTCCTAAGTCATGACTAGTCAAAGACATTGAATGTGTACATGACCATAGATGTCTTACAATGTGGCTACCTTATAAATAACTATCTAACTAGATTCAAATAGATAGAGAATCAAAAATAAAGTACCTAATCATCAATTACAACATCAATAATGAGAAGGTTATTTTTTCATCTCTACATATATGGATGTACATATTCACTACCAAGTAAGAGCTTCATGAACAAGAATTTAAATGTACTTATCTTTATAGACTCTCCATTTTAATAGACCTAGATAAAATCAAGGTTTAGGTGTTGTCATATTCCTAACTAATCTAGAAAGGAATAAATATCTGGCTTTTATTAGACTATAATTACCCTATAATAATAATACATTTGAGTATGAATCTCTAATCCTTGACCTATAATTCACATTGAATCATAAAATTAAAAGGTTAAAAATATTTAACAATTCAGATCTAGTTGCTAACTAGATGAAAAATAAGTATCAATGCAATCTCACCTAATTGAATAAGTATAAACACTAAGAATGGGACCTGATCAAGTCCTTTGAGGCATTCAACATTAGGGCTATCCTAAGAGAACCAAAATAGATATAAAATTCATTAGCATCTTTAGTTGCTAATCTGTCACCATTTCCACAATCCAAGATGCATATATTCTCTATGAAGTTGGTTCCTTGCCCCTTTATCCTAGATAATATAGACAACTTCTAGGTATTTAAGGATGATAAACATATTTTACAATTCATGAGTAGCTTTTGAGCCTTTAAATCTTAGTTGATAGATGATAAGGATGTTAATCCCATGCATATTAAAGATTTAGGAAAGGATGATGTACTATAACTAAAGGAGAATTATATCCCTCTAGGGATGATTTCCATAGAGTGATCTTTGGATTTAGATATGTAAGCTTAAAATTAGAAGTAACTTAATGCAAAAAAGTCTAATTTAATCAAGGATAATTTGGGTACCAACCAACATCCGTAGTATGTGAACATTGGTTTGAGTTTCACTAAAAGAGAGAAACAAAAGTTGAAAACCCTGCTAATAAAATACAAAAACATAATCACATGGACATATATAGATTTTAAAGTCTTATACCCCCAATTCATCACACATACCATTCCATTAAAATTGGAGCATAATATTTTTAGGTATAAATAGAGGCCAATAAATCTAATACTATAACCTCTCATCTAAATAGAGGTACAAAATTTACCAGATGCCAAGATTGGATTTTCAAGTAGGCATTCTACCTAGGTAGCTAATCTACATTTAGTTAGGAAGAAGAATGGAGAAATCAGGATTTGTGTTGACTTTAGGAACCTAAATCAAGCATCAAAGAAGGATAAATATCCTTTAACCTCACTATACAAGGTAATTCAGATGGTTAGTGGAATTGAGATGATGTCCTTTTTGGATGGATCCTTAGGCTACAATCAAGTGCTAGTGGAAGTAAAAGATGTAATAAAGACTGACTTTAAAACTAAGTAGAGAACTTTTGTATACAAAAGGATGCTTTTTGGCCTAATTAATGTAGGATAAACCTTCCATAGAGTGATAGAATTCACCTTGTATGGGCTTATTGGAAAATACAACATCATATATATGGATGACTTGATAACATATTCTAAAGATAGAGCTAATCATGTAGATCATCTACAAAGATTATTTGATAAATGTAGAATATATGGAGTCTCTATTAATCTAAAGAAAATAATCTTTGGAGTCATTGAAGGAAAATTACTAGGCCATGTCATCACTAAGGATGGGATATCCATTGATCCAAAACAAGTTGAGGCCATTTACAAGCTAACACTTCCTAAAAATAAGAAAGAATTGAAGTCTTTCTTTGGAAAGATAAAAATTTATAGGGAAATTCATTTCTAGATTTACATAGATTTTTAAACCATTGAATTCCATATTAAAACAAGATACCAAGATATAATGGATAATAGAGGATAAGAAATATGTTCAAGACATCAAGACTTCCATTACTCAAGTTCTAGTTCTGATCAACCAAGACTTAAACAAAGACTTATACCTTTATTCATTTTCCTAAGAGCACATAATAGTAGATGTAATCACATAAAAATTAGGTGATAATGAACATATTATTTCTTTTATGAGCACCAATTTGAATGAATTTAAATTGAAAAACTCAATGATAGATAAATAAATATAAGCACTAATCAAAGATATGAAAAATTTTAGGCATTATATCTCAAGGAATAAGACATATTCCATCATTCTGGACCCAGTTGTTAAGCTCACACTTGGCCATAATGAGATGGATTAAAGAAGAGGTAAGTGGATGAAAAAGTTACAAGAGTTTTATCTTGAAATTAGACCAAATAATATGGTGATAAGCTAGGGAATCATCCAGCTCATGACTGAGACCAATCCATGTATTTTTATTGATCATATTAATGAGACTTAAGTATATGGTGGTAAATGGTATGCTCAAATCATCCAATATTTTATCACAAGCACATGCCCCATTGAGATAAACAAAGAGCAAACATGATCCCTTAATCTCAAATCATCTCATTAAATAATAAATAAAAGATTTGTATACCATAATAACTATGAGGGCATCTACTTGAGGTTGTCTTAAAAGAGGAAGCTAAAAAAATATTAGATAATTTACATCAGAAGACAGGTAGTGGGTATCCCTCAAGTAACACAACAACTCATTAGATTTTAAGAATGGGATACTACTAGCTTATAATCTTCAAATATGCCCATAACCATGTCAAAACCTAACATGAATGCTAGTTATTTAGGAAAATAAAAGTGAATACTACCATGTATCTATAACTTGACATTGAAAGACACCCTTTTTCTTAATGGGGTCTTGACTTCATTTGGGTGATAAACCCAAACTCTTTAATAGGTCACAAATTTGTCCTAGCATCTACTAACTATTATACCAAATGGACAAAAACTATAACTACAAATAATTCTAGAGCACTAGATATCATAAAATTTATGGAATAGAACACATTGACCAATTTTGGTACTCATATCTCCTTAGTTTCTGACAATGGTCTAACTCTCTAATCTATTGAATTTATATATTTGGATTACAACAACCAAATCACCATTAATTTATCTTTGAACTACTATCAATAAGGGAATGAATTAGCTAAATCCAAGAATAAGAATCTAATAGATGCCATTAAGGATTCAACCCAAGACAATACAAGGAAATATAATTTTTTAATTAAGTATACACTATAGATAGATCTAACAAGATAAAATCAATCCCTCAAGGCTTCACCTTTTTTGATAGTGTATGGGAAACAACTAGGTTTACCTATAACTCTTAAAATCCCAATATACCAATTCATGCAAGATTACTTGGGGGAAGATGAAATACTCTAGTCTAGACTACTTGACATAGTACATATGGAATATGTAATAAATGAAGCACTGCATATCTTCAATAAACACCAAGACATAGTCAAGAGGTGGTTTGATAAGAGTTCCAAGATCAAAGCCTTTAGGATTTTATACCTAGTGTTCCTATGGGATAAATCACATGAGAAGAAAGTACAACATGATAAGTTCACTCCTTTATGAGTTGGACCATATCAAATATCTAAGATACTAGATCACAATACCTTCCACTTGAAGGACCTTCAATGTAATGACCTCACTCCATTTAATAGATATTTTTTGAAACATTATTTCATGGTTGATCCAATTAGAGATACTTCAAAATGAATGTAAGTGGAAATATATATGTATAATTAGATTATATTTACTACTTTCTAGAGTAAATTTCCTTCTTTGATAGATTACATTTCTTGATTTTTATAGTAGATTTATGACTTTCCTAGTTTCATGTTTCCTACTTTCTATATTTACTTTTAATAGATTAACATAGATTGACTTATTTCTTATGTTATAAATTTTAAAGGCTTACCAAGAACAAGGGGATAATATAAAATGAAGCACAATTGGTGTTTACAAGGATTCATTCTAATAGTGCTTGAGCTTAAGGATTGAGGTATGTGTTATAACTAAATTAGGTTCTATCTATAATAAGTGATTTTTTTATACCTTTGGGATTTATTCTAATATACTTGTGCAAATTTTATAAATATATTTCATTTCAAAGATCAAAAGCACTATAACATGCAAAAAACTTAGATGGTAGACATAGATGCACACTGATAGGGATGTATTAATTAAATAAGTTTTATTATACATAAATCTAGCCGATGGTGGTTCTAAAACCTAATTTTATCTATGCTTCATGAAAAAAATATTATCATATAAACTTATAGAATATGGGTGATTCAAGTAATCTCTATAGAAACTATAGATGCTTGGCTAGTAGTAGAGCAATGCTTAGGCTTCCTTTACTATTTGGTTATAAAATACAAAGTCAAAATGAAACCTACAATGTTTATCCATGACTTCATCAAAAGACTCATTAAAAAGAAAAATTAAATCCATAAAATCACACATATATCCAAGGAGTGCAAAGAGGTAGTATATTACATGAGGAAGTAAAGATATTTTTTTAGGGAAAGGTTTACTTATTATTTTCTTGTTAAGGTTAAAATTTTGTTATGGTGCGTTTCTAATATTTTAGGTTCTCAAATACTTAGAAGTATTTTCCCCACTAAGTCACAATTTGTTGTGACCTAACACACATACCCCATTTTTTAAATTTTAATGGAGACCTATTATTATTTGAATATCCTTATTCAAGGTGCTCTAAGCCTTAGACATCCTTGACACGGGTTTCAATTTTCATAAGTCTAAGGTTATCTTCAAAATATGAAGTTAAAAAGTTTTAAAATTATGAAAATCAATGATTGAACATTGATTATGATCTATTTTAAAAAAATTAGTTTTCATAATTGACTTTATGATTTGTTTGGACTAACGAAACAAATATTTATTGTCCTAGTGTTTCTATGTTTTTTATATGCTCAATATACTATTGGTAAAGAATTTAAAATAAATCATAGTCTAGGCCTACTTTATTTATCTAAAATTAGGACAGGTGGAATTATTATGTTACCTAGAGCCTTCAACCTTCACAAAAGTTTCTAAATATTTAAGATCCTCGAGCAACAAAAACTTGATAAGTGGTAAAATTTCATGAACGTGAAACCATAGAAGTTCAAAATGAAGTTAAATGTTTAATGATTCTAAGGTTTTGATCTTTGATAACTTGAAAAGTGGTAGAATTATGTTAACTTGGAACCCTAAGAGGATTAAATAAAGTATCATGGCCCTAAGGCCCTATAGTCTAATGGTCCCAAAATTATAAGCTATGAAAAATTGACATCTGGCACATTTTCATTAACTTGAAGCTTTAGTTAGGAAATATCAAGTTAATGGTTTAATGGTCCCATGGATATGAGTCTTTGGCTCTCTAAAGCTCTAAGATCATGCCATGCATTGACATTTCATTAACCTAGAGCATTCACAAGGATATACATATTCCAAAAGTTTTAAATAGTTGAGGCCTTGAGTCTTTAAGCTCATGTTGTCTTGAGATTTCTCTACATGGTACATTCATGTTAAATCAATCCCCAAAACATACAAAAAAGGATATAAATATAAAGGCCCAGGTAATCAATAACTATAAAAGTGTTACAATAAAATAAATGCATGGTTAAAGTATGCATAAATAAGTTTGAAAATAAATCAAATAAGATGGTAAATGAGAAATTGACACTTGTTTCAAACATGATGACTAGACATACAAGATCGATGAAAAGTTGCCACATGGAAGACAAACAAACCCACCAAATCTGACTATAAAATTTAAATCCAAATGAGAATGAAATCAAAACCTATTATTCACATTGAAATTACATGAATTAAGAATTCAAAGTGCATGCCTTGGGAAATATATGTAAAATTTAAGAAAAAAAAGTCACATCACCATCAATCTATGAGTGAATATTGTAATGTAAAGCATTCTTCTGACAAAAATCCCTAACTTCTTTCACAAACTTATAAGAGCATTCAAACTAGTTTATAAAAGAATTACATAATTCAGATTAGAAAAATGGCTTCTTCAAAACTAAAATGCTTTTAGGCCCTTTATGCATATTATTATGTTAAAATTACCAAATACATAAACACTTTGTTCAACAAAAACACCTTAAATTTAAAGTTTCCATATTACTCGACACTCTAAAATGTAGTGGAATATATGGCACCACACTCTACATAATACTAATTGTCTTAGGATAAGAAGCAATACATCAATTACCTAATACCAATCAAAATCATGGGGCTTCATCAATAAGTTGTGAAACAAGAGGTAATGCCCTATATCAACTTGCTCTATGATTTATTATTTAATAGTCCTTTTTCTAGAGACTATATACACCTTAGAAAAGGGAAGAATGTACTCACATACATTTATATAAGGGAATTCAAAAGGTACCTCAGGTTCCCACCACATAAGGTAGCCTATAACCAAGTCTTAGGTAATGTATGGATTGATCATAATATCGTAGAGAGAAAATTAAAACAATGGCTAGTGAAAGACTAGAGATTGAATCCCAAGGGGGGGATTTCTTCTAACAGCATCATAAAATTTAGGCTTGGGATTAGGATAACCATGACCCTTTTAAATAAACTATATAGTTTTCCCAACATTACTTATGTAAAAATGGATTGGGTCCCATTGCTAGACATTCTACAGACTTCAAAAAAGATCATTGCCCTAGGAGAAATTATAATTGTTAGATTGAAGGCTCAAATGTTTAGGACTAAAAAAAGGATAGCTAAAGGGAATTTATATATGATGTCATATTTATTATATTTATTCCTTGGCACATTTCATAGAACACATGGAAAAATGTGGCAACCATTAGTAGAGTATGTGGATAATACTATCCATGAAGACTATTCTTTCATGTTTGTCTATAGATTCAGAAATGAAATCAAAAATATTTGTGAAGAAGTATATCCTCAAGTATACTAGGCCATTCATGGCACTCAAATGCCTATGTTATCTAATAAATTAATAAAAATAATGGTAAAATGGGGGATTATTAGTATCACCTTGATTACATAATTATTAAGATCGAAGGAACTAGGGCACCTCCTCTATTATTACCACAACATGTCTTGGATAAAATTTCAAAATAAGAGGTGGTACATCAAGTGTATAACAACATGGATGAGGACCTTGGCCTTAAACATTAGGCCTATTAATTCAATACTCTTCTAAGCATTTGTTACATCCATGGATATCTACAACTAACAAATTCAGATTTGGTTATATTTCTAATGAAGCTTAAGATTTATGTTATTATGGTATAATAGAATGTTTCTTAGTTAGATTATAACATATGATTGCTTACTATGAGTTATATTAATGTATTTATTTACATTTTAAACATATTAATATATTATTCCAATTAAATTATTATTTTATGTTTATCATGTGATATGATCTAATTACCTGTGTATTGTGAGGTGGACGCAGGAGAATTCATCCCTCGAGTGTGATTGAGGGAGAGAATTGTAGATGTAGATGTTGAAGGTATACAGAGAGATAGAAAAACCCTACACACATAGTAGATAGTCATGGTAGAAATACATTTCAAAATGATTGCTTTTAGTGCTTGTTTGAAGTATTGATTTCCTAAGTAGGTAAGATTATTGAAGCAAATTATTTTGTGAATTTAGCATGATGTGACATTAATAAACATAGAGACAAAATTAATAAGGGTGAAATTAAGTATGGATTATTAATTATAAAAATTGGTAATAAATTGATAAAATAATAATTATGTTAAAAAAGGAAATAAAAACAAAAAAGAGAAAAAACATATTTAAAAAAAGAAATAAAATAAAATCATTGATTAAAATTTAAAAAAATAAAAAATAGATTTAAAGGAAAAAATAATATAAAAATAAAACAAAAGATATTCAAATAAAAAGGGAAACTTTGAATTAAAGGAATTTATTAAGAAAGAGAGAGGGCATACATATTTATATATAAAGAATGACCAGTGAATAGAGGGACACATAGTCGTGGTTGCTATGATTTGATCCTTGGCCTCTAATTTTAAGTTTATATGGATTCTTTTGTTTAACATGCAAAATAGTCAGTTTGGAGAGTGTGGAAGGATCTCAATAATATGGGACACTAGATAAGTAGGACAAATAAAATTATGCCTCCAAAGATGAGATACGATAATATAATATTTCACCATTATAATGGTATGTTCCTTTAACTTAAGCGTCAATTTTTAAATCCATAAGAGAGAATATATATTAGTATGGCTATCATTATATTTCAAAAAAAGGCATTATAAAATTTACCATTTAGTAGATGAGCTAGTATATTTGTTGAACTAATCATTAACAAAATTTAAATGCTATTATACAAGCCATAAACATTTTATCATTATTTCTCTTGAATAAATCATAGTGTAATGTTAAAAATTTTTGGAAGGACTTCACTGAACTTTGACATGCCTTATGCTATTGAAATGTATTATTTATTAGATCACTTGCCTCATATCATGAAATGATACAAATAATTTACTGAGATTTTATTTTTATGTTTTGGTTAAAAAAAAAGAGAGACTATATTTACCCTTTTGATTTGTGTAGAAATCTCTTGCCTATTCAATGGGAAAATCTTACACTAGAAAATTCTAGCTATTTTATAATCCACCAAGAAGAATTCTAAGGGAAGTATTTTATAAATGAAATATTATCTCTAAACACCTCATTTGAGAAATTGACTAGCAATGCTAGGATGTTAGAATTTACTTATGATAGTAGCAAAAACTAGTTATCAAATTTTAACTCTATACTTATAAAATTAAGTGAATTATTCTGTCATGAGAATACAACAAGATAGATGTTAAATATATTGAGGAAAATTCAATGAGTTTACTCTTGGTGTCCTATATTTTTATAAAGAGAATATATATAAAATAAAAAAAACCTTAATGAATTTTCTTTTGGGCACTAGAAAACATCCTTATCCTCCATCCTCCTGGTATTCAACCACCACATCAACCTACAATATCTTCAACATCCATTGACTAAAACCATTCATTATTAAATGTCTTAAAAGCATAGAACCTACCATAGTCATACTTAAACCCATTTGGGCCTTCCTTAGATCCATTATCATACACATGTCTATAAATTCTTAAGAATTAACGAAGAAGAACCCTAATTTTAATAATTTATAATATCAAATGATATGATGATTAGATCTACTAATGAATTAGTGGTAATTAATTCCATGATATTATATGTAAATAATGACATATATATATATATATATATATATATATATATATATATATAATGATAATATATAGATATAAATATTGTTTACATTATAAATACAGTAGGGTCAGTTATCCATGACTATTATAGAATATGCCATTCAATTTAAGTGCCTAATGATAATTATTATCACTATTATATAGGAGTATTAAAATACTAAGGACTAACATTAAAGCATCTAAAATATTAATATAATGGTCTATCACTAAATTATTTAGATCAATATTCCCTGGGGAGTATTATATTCATGTTTTTACTTATGATAGGAAGCACAAAGAACATAACACCTAGGTTGGGTGAATTATTATCTTTAACTATTTCTTGAAGAACAATTAGAAGAATGCTTACAATAATTTGCCTACCCCTAATGACAATTATAAATCTTAAAAAATCCCTTTGGGGATGTGTGTTAATATTATGATTGTAGGATCATATATGTGTGTTATTATATTGGAATATCTACCATTACTCTAATAAGGCATGTGTAGTATGAGGAACTTAGCATAGCCTTTCATTATTATGTGTTAAGCCTTATGATATATCTAATATCCCTTATTAAATTTAGCATGTGGAACAAACCCATTATGTGAATATGGTATTATAATGAGCTATGTATTTATGAATAATGATGTGATTAATGTGAATATAGGTATACATGTGCCTATTAGTTTACACTTGTACATAAGAGTGTGTACTTCTATTCATAGTTCCTTTGATGGTTTAAATCTATATTATATAATTCTATTAAATAGAACCTTGGGGATGTGTGATTTTAAATATAGATTTGATTGGTTTTTATAACAGTTGGTGATATGTATAATGATTGTTAAATCACATGGAGTTATTAATGAATGAATATGATTACCCATTGATATAGTATTTATATATAATTTTTGTGTTCATATATGATACAAATTAGGTTGTACATTTATTCTCATATAGGAAATACACTTATTCATGAACTTAAGCAATCATATGAAAATATTGCATAAACAAGTATATTAGGTCATATGCCTAAGTTTATTTGGGTGGTTATATTAAACCTTAAAGTGGTTGGGGAACTTGAACTATATCCTTTTGGAATAGTCTTCTAGAAACAAAATAAATTATTGAAATGAAAGATCATAATGGTTTTATAAGTTCTTTATTTCTATGCAATGATTGAATGACTATTAGTTATATGAATTCAATATTGAATACTTGAGTACAATATATATGATAAAAATGTTTGGTTATATTTAATACATAATGGTATATCAAAATGTTTGATTATAGCTATGTTACTTTAAATGTTTGTATGTAGTTTAGACTCAGGGTATACCTGGGTAGTATAGCTCTAAACTTGTTTAATTGCTTTTGTGTGTGTGTCACTTGATTTTTGAAATCGTAAGTTTGGATTATGTGTTATTATGTAGTTGGGAACCTATGATAGTATGGGATATCATAAAGAACTATGGTATAATTGTATATTATATCTAGATGGTTGACTGATAGGCTAGATAACATTATATGAAATGGCAATGAAATTCTATTTCATGATTCAAGTTGAAAGGAATCAAAATAATATAGTTTAAAGCCAAAATTAGACTATTCACTTCACCTACCAAGAAGTCCCTTCATATTCTTATGGGACTCTTAAGATACACACAAGAAGACAAAATAAAAGAGAAATTACTCCTAAGAATTAGTAAATATTATCTATACTAATATTACATCCCCTCCTTAATCCATAGGGGTTGTTGCCAGACCAAGCATTCATCTAAATTTTTCAAATTTTTCTTGTCCAAGTACCTTTGTCAGGATGTCTATTGGTTGCTCTAATTTTGGGCAATGTTGTAACTTGACACTACCATCTTTCACATAGTGACAAATCAAATGAAATTTAGTATTGATGTGCTTAGTTTGGTCATGAAAGACTAGATTCTTTACCATCTAGATTGTAGAAGTGTTGTCAACCATAAGAGGTGTTAATGAAGATTGTTACTCCTACAAATTTGAAAGAACCCTTTTAAGCCACAAGATCTCTTGAGTTACCTCTGAAGTGGCCATATATTCTACCTATACTAAATAAATTGCTAGCACTAATTGTTTCTTAGATTTACAACTGAAAACTATTATTCCCAAATTCATTTAAAAACTTGAGGTGAACTTTTCATCTTCATGATCACTAGTATAGTTAGAATATGAATACTTAATTAATTTGAAGTCTCCTACCCTAGAGTATTTGAGCCTAAAATGTTATGTGCATTTGAGATATCTGAGGACCCTTTTTACTTCTACCTAATGACTCTCCTTGGGTTGTTGCATGAATCTTTATAGGACACCAACTATATATAACATATCTAGTCGAGTGGTAGTCACATAAATAAGACTTATAATGAGTTGTTTGTATTTAGTGGCATCAACCAAATCTATTAAATCTTTAGATGTCCATTTGAGATTTTGTTCCATGGGTGTGTTGAGAGGTTTACAATCTTGCATTTTAAACTTGCTCAAAATGTCACCAATGTACTTTTGTTGAGTTATGAAGAAATACTTTATTTTTTGAATTACTTAAATACCCAAATAGTAATGAAGATAACCCAAATTAGTCATTTCAAAGATTTTCATTAAATATGATTTGATTTTTGTAGTGTATCATTCATTGTTCCCTATGATGAAAAAATAAACAACGTACACCATCATAAATACAAATGTTCTATCAACTATTTTGACAAAATGTTTGAAGTTCATGTTCATGAGGTGTTCAACCAATTTTTTGTACCATACTCGAGGGGCTTATTCTAGTTTACACACCTTATGTTTTTGTCCCTTTACTTTAAAACCATCAGGGTGTGTCATGTACATAATTTCATTGAGGTCTCCATTTAAAAATGTAATTTTACATTGATTTGGTGAACTTTTCATCCATTATGAGTTGTCAGAGCCAACATGGTCTGAATGGTAGTCCATTTTTCTATAGGTTCAAAGGTTTCATTATAGTCAATTCCTTCCCTTTGAGCATATCCCTTTATGAGAAGCCTTATTTTTTGCTTTCCAAGTGAGATATCTACCTTGTATTTGTTGTGATAGACCCACTTACATCTAATCTGTTTGTAACTATATGGTGGATCAACCAGATTCTAAGTCCCATTTTTTACCAGTGAATTATACTCATCTTTTGTTGATTTTCTCCATGAGTTAAGCTTTTCATCTTGTTTGAAAGTTATTAGTTTTGAATCAAATGCAACATTGAGTTCCTCTTGATAATCATCTAATGTGAGTTTTCTAATGATGTCTTGAATTTCATCAATGGAGTTATCTGGTTGAGATGAAGTTGCATATGCACTTTGAGTGTATATTTTCCAAACTTCATTAGGCATCACATATTTTAGTGTTTAAGTGGCCCATTTAGGCATCTTTTTTTATGTTTTAGGTGACTTGGGTTCATCCTCTTATTTTGTTGGCCCTTAGTCAATATTTGATATGTTTTCACTCTTTCCTTCAAGAGGAGTTTCAATATCATGTATGGGAGACAATAGAAACTCAATAGATTCCTAACTTTATGTCCCCCACTCATTATTTGGAACATTTAAATCACTCTCCTTGTAAACATCAAACTTTTCATATTTATCTGGTCAACTCAATTGCCAATCAATATACTCTTTGTCCTTTGTATTCTCACAAAAGGGAACTTCTCTTGTGATAAGAAATTTTATCATCATATAGCTTGAATACCTTAGAGGAATTAGAATATCCCAAATGGATGAATTTTTGACTCTTATGGTCTAATTTATTTCTTTTCTCCTTTGGAATCAATGTGTAATGAGTGGATTTGAAATTCTAAAGATGTCGCGCTGAAGCGAGGTGACAACACCACATCTCATACAAATTCTTTGATTCAAGAGCTATTGATAGTGATTTGTTGTGAAGGTATACTATTATTTTATCTACTTCAGCCCAAAAGTGTAGATTTACCTATTTGAAATTAAACATTCCATGAACCATATTCATCATAGTTATATTCATTATTTCAACTACTTTATGTTATTGTGGAGTGTGAGGAACTATGAGATGGTGCTTAATCCCATTTTTTTCAAGATCAGATTCAAACTTATTTGATGTGAATTCACCACCATTATCTATCTTGATTGTCTTAATGTGGGTTTGTGCTTCATTTTCAATCAGTGTTAATTTTTTTTTAAAGTATTGAAGGCTTATATTTTTTTTAATAAAGTATATCCATGTCATCCTATTGTAGTGATCAATGAGAAACATGAATTACTTATGACCACTGGTAGAAAGGATTGAAAGAGAACACAGGTCTAAATGAATAAGCTATAATTTCTTGTTTGCTTTCCACTGACTTTAGAAATAGTTCTCTTATGTGTTTAGTCGAGATGCAAGATTCACACTTCTCATCTGATTTTATAGGCTAATGTAACTATTTTAGGAATATTGGAATCTTATTCCTAATTTAGTATAGGGTCTAAGTTGACTAAATTAATAAATAATATTTAAATAATTAAGCTACTAATTTGTATAATTTAACTATATTATTAACCTTTATAAATAGTAATAAATATAAACAAAATAAGATATAGCTAAAAATTAGAGAAATAGCTAAGACAAGGTCTCAAATTTATTGTGCAAGACTGAGATAGTATCACAAATCAGAATCTAGCTTTCATTTTATGAAAGGACAAGAGCACTTAAATAAGACACCATAGGGTCTAGTTCTATAATCCTCTTCTATTTCTATTATTCTAAATACTTGAGTTTTTGGGTTTTGTTCATTAATCTTGTGTGATCCTACTTGTGAAATTTTGACTGTTGAAGTTCTATAAAACTCCTTGTAGATATGATTTAGTATTCAAAACCTATACTTCATTATGATTTGATCAATCTTAAAAAAGAATTGGGGGGGGGGGGTGGTTAGTGTGTGTAATATGCACTCAACATGTATCCACACCCCTTATGTGGGAATGATACCTACATATTAATACTCCAAAGAAGGATCAAGCCATATGTAGTTCTCCCACTTGATGTGATTTGGGAAATAGTGTTATGAAGATGCAAAAATACTAAATTGGGTGTGTTTGAGGTGGCTAGGGACTGGTGTGAGGATTTATATGTGCTTGTATCTATATTAGATGGTTGTATGCAAAGAATAGGGTAGTTTACATCAATGGTCTTGCTTGCTTCTATACTTTTGTCAACCCCTTATAAATGAACTTTGAATGGGATTTCATAGAGATTTATTGGTCATGGGTTGAATGTATTTGTGTTAGGTCAAAAAAGAGAAGGATATGAACTAGAATGAAGTGACCATTGGAGATAAAAATGTAATTGGATAGGAGTGCTAAAAATGGACACCCTAGAGTCTAGTGTTATAGTCCAAGTTAGGTGTTGTTGTCCTCTAGTAGTAGGACCTAGGGAGATGAAACTATCATAAGAAATGTAGCCTAGCTGATCTAGAATCAAGACTCAAAATTCTATAGATGATTGGGAATAAGAAAAAAGGTGTCTAAAAGGGTCATAAGAGCATGCAAGAGGGACCTATGGGTTGGGTGTCATAAGCCACACTCAAGCTACCAATTTTTACATTTTATATGACTATATTTGCCTCCCCTTTACTCTACTGATGTAAAAAAGTGAAATACTAGGATAAAATAAAAAAAGAAAGCATACCTAAATTTACCTGTAAGGGTGAAGCTCATGAAGCTGTGTGATGTTAGGTGTGCTAGAGAGATCACATTATGAAGTGTAAATCTATAAGAGAAAATCAAGAGTAGATCAATTCTCACTAGATAAATTATATCTAAATAAGAATGTACAAAGTTAGGTAAGAGAGAGAGGAAGAGAAAGGAATGAATACACCTCACTAGGTACATGGACCAATACAAAACCTATTATGATGCCAAGTGATGATAGATATGTGATATACCAAAAATAATATCATGAAAAGAGTTGAGTGCTCAATTCCTTGAGAGTGGATTAAAATTGCAAAGTTTATCCCTTTGGCTCCATAATTTCCCACTAAGTAGTGCAGTTATGTGATCATGCATGTGTTAATAAATTTTTGGAACATGTGTCTAATCCCTTTGAGTAGGTGGATCAATATTACAAAGGCTAGCTATTCCTTTGACTCCATCATTACCTCATGAAGTGAAGATATGAGCTGATACTAATATAAATGTGTGTTGTATGATATGGTTCTTAAAGCCCATGAATGTTCTATAATCTGACAATGTGGTATGGATAGTCAAATGTGTGATGGAAACTATGCCACTCTTAGCCACTCAAAAAAGGTGGAGATTAAGCTTGTATGAAAGGCACTCCAAAATTGGGCAATAGGCTTATGTGGAAGCCACTCATAAATGATGCCAACCACCTATAGATGAAATAAGGGACATAATTGTTGAGAATACTTGGGTAATGTACTAAAATTGAAAAGAAAAGATGTCAAATGTGCTATTTACATTACCCCCAATCACTGGTGTCTAAAACATGGATTCTAATTTAGAAGTAATACCAACTACCTAATCTAAAATTGGAAGTTAAATCCATCATGCCACATATGATTCCCCCTATATCTATATTATTTGAGAAAAAATGCACTAAAACTACTAATTTTGAGCTAAATTGTTATTGAGAAAACTATAATTATACTTATTTTTCTATCTATTTCTATAAAATCTAGTTTTTTACTATTTGGATACGAGCACTAAAATCAGACACCATGTTATCCAATGTTGTAGTCCAATATTGGCACTTTTGTCTTATGCTAATTTTGGAGACTATTCTATAATTACTGTTAGGTTGTGGAGCTAAAAGCTTCACCAAGATGCAAACAGGAGGAGGTTACTGAGTTACAGGCAACCGACATCAATCAGGCCAACTGACATCAGTCATCTTCAGTGTTCATAGTAATCGACATCAGTTATGGGTCAGCCGACATTGATTAGATAGGCACTGATTTCGGTAGCCTGTGTGTGCATGCATTTACATGTGACTCTTGAACTGGTCTATTTTTGGATGGATAGTTTGTTTGCATGTTAAGGACTAATTTTAGTCTTGGAGATATGGTTCTAATTATTGTAATTAGAAGTCTAATTATTATTTGTATGAGATCTATATAATAGACTCATGGGTTGTATTGTAAAGTGTGTTAGATAGAGAGAGCAAGGTTAGCTCCTTCAGAGGGAAGAGAGCAAGGTTAGCTCCTCATAGTGCCATAGTGCTAAGTGTGTATGATGAGGTAGATTTGTGGGAGAGCAAGATCTGGTATAAGATCCACAGGGGTGCTAGTTTGGAGAATTAGAAGGGTTCTTCATGTGTGTAAGATCTTAGTCAGTAGGTGTGTAAGGCCAGGTTGATCTACGATATAGCAAGATTAGGTGAGATCTACATGTGTAAGTAAGATTGGTTTGATTTGTAGGTTGTTTCAAGTTCATGGGAGATCTACTTGGAGTGTATTGTGTACTTGATTGAGTATGTGTGTATACTCAGTGGTACTGGCAATAGTGATACAGACTGGTTGAGGTAAATAACAACTCTGTGTTTGAATTGTTTGTTGTGATCGTAGTTGAGAGAGAGAGAACTCTTGAAGAGATTTACTATTTGTACGCCCTAGAGGTATGGGAGCTCTAGAGGAGTGTGAAGAAGATTATGGCATCTTCTTTGTTGTATTTCCTTTTGGAAGAGTATTAATACAATTGGGTATTATCTCTCATATTCTGTATTGTTTTTGATTTCTAGTTACTTTTTACTTCTGGTTAAATTCCATGTTTAGTTGCTTATACAAGGTAATCAACTATGCTCTTTAACAGCAGGGGGTCTTGACAAGTTGGTATTAGAGCGAGGTTGTAGGGAGTAGGTTTGTGTTTGATTATAGGTCACTCTCAGGGGTTTTTGATTAAGTGGGAGTAAAGCAATGGCAGAAGAAAGTAAGCTAAGAATGGAAGAACTCAATGGCAAGAATGGTCAATTACAGTATTATGGAAAGAAAGAGTAGGTAAAGAAAGATTGTTGGTTGGTAGAAGATCAGCATGAAGGAAATAAAGAAGCATGTATTGTTATACTAGTTGCTCTTATATGTTCCTTAGATAAAGTAGAATCTTGGTTTATAGATTTTGTTGCCTCTTTCCATGCAGCCCCAAATAGAGTATTTTTCCATGTTAAGGTCCATGGAGACTTTGGAAAGATTTATTTAGGGGTTGGTGAGCCTTGTCAAAGTATTGGCAAAGGGGAAGTGCTGCTAAAATTACAAATAGCCAACACATGGGTGTTGAAGGATGTCATGCAGGTCCCAATTCTGAAGATGAGGCTAATTTCTTCAAAAAAGTTGGGTGATGAGAGATGCATAGGAACTCTCACAATGGATGCACTTGAATTACCATGTGGTAAGAAAGTAGGTACTCTTTATCTACCTACTTATATTACTAATTCTTCTTCTGTTGTAAGGACGTGGCTTTATAGGCTTGGTCACATGAGCAAGAAGGAGATGCATGTTCTTAAGAGGAAGTCAGATGTTTTTGATAAACTTAAGAACTGGAAAGCCTTGGTGTTCATGGAGGAGATGATGGATAGAGATCAGTAAAAGGGACTAAATAACTCTGAGTAGGGTAGTTTGGATAGAGTTTTGATCCAAGGTAAGCTCACGAGTAAAAATTCATCACTCATAGGAAAACATAGTTACTGATGCCAGTCAAGTGGAACTGATGTTGATCAGATAGGTACCAACATCAGTCATGTGTAGACAGGAAAAGTTGGTAATGTTGGGTAGGTGGACACTGACATTAGTCAAGTGGACACCAGTGTTAGTCAAGGAAATGACATCGACATTCAGGTTAGTCATAAGGAACTGACATCAGTCGAATGCAGACTGGGAGGTGACCGACATTGGTCATTGATAGAATGAAATTTGGGTGGACAGAAAGCTATCAAGGTGTCTCAAACACCCACGTGGAGGTTTGAAAGGGTTTGTAAACCTCAATTTTATTATTCCTCTTCTTTATACTACTTGGTGCTCACTGATGGTCAAGAACCAGGAAGTTTTATAGAGGAAATGTAGGTAGGATCTAGGAAATAGTGGGAGCATGGCATGGATGAGGAATTTGATTCCTTGCTCAAGAACCAAATGGTAGTTTTGGTGGAGTTGCCATCTGGGTTGAAAGCACTAAAAGATGAATGGATTCTTAGGTTAAAGAATAGAGAGAATGGATAGGTGGATGACAAAGCATGGCTTTAGTCAATGTCATTGTAAACATTGTGTTTACTTTACCAGGTTGGATGATGTTCACAATATTATCCTATTACTGTATGTGGTTGATGTGCTTGTTGCAGGTTCACATATGCAGGGATTTTCTGAGCTAAATGTAAAGGTAGCTCAGAGGTATGCTAGGAAGGATTTAAGAGGAGTAAAAATCCTTGGCATGAGTATGTCTAGAGGCAGGGAAGATCATAGGTTGATTTTGTCTCTAGATGATTATGTGATTAAGGAAGTGGTGAGATTCAAGATGCAGGATGCAGAACCGATTAGCACACCTATGGATAGATAGTTCACAGAATAGGGTCCCCAATCACATGATGAGGTTGAGTACATGTGTACTAGACCTGATGTTGCCCAAGCAATGGGTGTTGTTAGCAAGTTTGTGGCCAATCTGGGAAAGAAGAATTGGAGTGCACTTTAGTGGATTTTTAGGTATCTGAGAGGAACTAGTAGTAGGGATTCATGCTATGGAGGGTCAAGTTCTTTTCTACATGGGTTTGTAGATGCGGATACGGTAGGTTACTTGGATGATAGGTAGAGAACCACAAGATGTGTGGTGGTTGGACATCAAGATTGAGCTTGAAGAGGGATACAAGCCAGGAAACAAAATTAGATGATGTATAAGTACAGGTATAGGTACAGCTATTTCTCTCCAAGTGGGAGATTGTTGAGTTGTGGAGCTAAAAGCTTCACCAGGATGCAAACAGGAGGAGGTTGCTGAGTTATAGGCAATCAATGTCGGTCAAGCCAACTAACGTTGGTCATATTCAGTGTTCATAGTAAACAACGTCAGTTATGGGTTAGCTGACATTGGTTAGACAGGCAATGACGTCGGTAGCCTGTGTGTGCATGCATTTGCATATGACTCCTGAACTGGTCTATTTTTGGATGGACAATTTGTTTGCATGTTAAGGACTAATTTTAGTCTTGGAGCTATAGTTCTAATTATTGTAATTAGAAGTCTAATTATTGTTTGTATGAGATCTATATAATAGACTCATGGGCTGTATTATAAAGTGTGCTAGATAGAGAGAGCAAGGTTAGCTCCTTTAGAGGGAAGAGAGCAAGGTTAGCTCCTCATAGTGCCACAGTGCTAAGTGTGTATGATCAAGTAGATCTATGGGAGAGCAAGATTTGGTATAAGATCCACAAGGGTGCTAGTTTGGAGAATCAGAAGGGTTCTTCATGTGTGTAAGATCTTGGTCGACAGGTGTGCAAGGCTAGGTTGATCTACATATAGCAAGATTAGGTGAGATCTACATGTGTATGTAAGATCAGTTTGATTTGCAAGTTATTGCAAGTTCATGGGAGATCTACTTGGAGTGCATTGTGTACTCGATTGAGTATGTGTGTATACTCAGTGGTACTGGAAGTAGTGATACTAACTGGTTAAGGTGAACAACAACTATGTGTTTGAGTTGTTTGTTGTGACCATAGCTGAGAGAGAGAGAGAACTCTAGAAGAGATTTATTATTTGTATGCCCTAGAGGTGTGGGAGCCCTAGATGAGTGTGAAGAAGATTGTGGCATCTTCTTTGTTGTATTTCCTTCTAGAAGAGTATTAATACAATTGGGTATTGTCTCTCATATTCTGTGTTATTTCTGATTTCTAGTTACTTTCTTACTTCTGGTTAAATTCCATGTTTAGTTGCTTATACAAGGTAATCAACTATGCTCTTCAAGAGCAGGGGGTCCTGACAAGTTGGTATCAGAGTGAGGTTGCAGGGAGCAGGTTTGTGTTTGATTATAGGTCACTCTCAGGGGTTTTTGATTGAGTGGGAGTAAAACAATGGCAAAAGAAAGTAAGCTAAGAATGGAGGAACTCAATGGCAAGAATGGTCAATTATGGTATTATGGAAAGAAAGAGCAGGTAAAGAAAGATTATTGGTTGGTAGAAGATTAGCATGAAGGAAATAAAGAAGCAGGTATTGTTGCATAGATTGTTGCACTGGTTGCTCTTATATGTTCCTTAGATAAAGTAGAATCTTGGTTTATAGATTCTGTTGCCTCTTTCCATGCAGCCCCAAATAGAGTATTTTTCCATGTTAAGGTCCATGGAGACTTTGGAAAGATTTATTTCGGGGTTAGTGAGCCTTGTTAAAGTATTGGCAAAGGGGAAGTGCCACTAAAATTGTAGACAACCAACACATGGGTGTTGAAGGATTTCATGTAAGTCCCAGTTCTGAAGATGAGGCTAATTTCTTTAGAAAATTTGGGTGATGAGAGATGCACAGGAACTCTCACAGTGGATGCACTTGAATTAGTATGTGGTAAGAAAGTAGGTACTCTTTATCTACCTACTTATATTAATGATTCTTTTTCTATTGCGAAGACATGGCTTTGTAGGCTTGGTCACATGAGCAAGAAGGAGATTCATGTTCTTAAGAGGAAGTCAGATGTCTTTGACAAACTTAAGAACTAGAAAGCCTTGGTGTTCATGGAGGAGATGATGGATAGAGATCAGTGGAAGGGACTGAATAACTCTGAGTAGGGCAGTTTGGATAGGGTTTTGATCCAAGGTAAGCTCATAGGTAAAAAGTCATCACTCATAGGAAAACACAGTTACCGACATCGGTCAATTGGAACTGACATCGATCAGACAAGTACCGATGTTAGTCATGTGTAGATAGGCAAAGTTGGTAATGTTAGGCATGTGGACACCGATTTCAATCAGGTGGACACCGATGTTGGTCAGGGAACCGACATCGGTAGTCAGGTCAGTTGCATTACAGGGAACTGATGTCGGTCGAATGCAGACTGGGAGGTAACTGACATTAGTCACTAATAAAACAAAATTTGGGTGGATAGCAAGTTGTCAAGGTGTCTCAAACACCCATGTGGAGGTTTGAAAGGGTTTATAAACCTCAATTTCATTATTCCTCTTCTTTATACTACTTGTTGCTCACTGATGGTCAAGAACTAGGAAGTTTTGTAGAGGTAATGTAGGGAGGATTTAGGAAATAGTGGGAGCATGGCATGGATGAGAAATTTGATTCTTTGGTCAAGAACCAAATGGTTGTTTTGGTGGAGTTGCCAGCTGGGTTGAAAGCACTGACAGATGAATGGATTCCCAGGATAAAGAATAGAGAGAATGGACAGGTGAGATAGAAGACCAGGTCATATGGTCTTGAGGTAGCTCCAAGACAGTGGTACAGGTTTGACAAGTAGATGACAAAGCATGGCTTTAGTCAATGTCCTTGTAACCATTGTGTTTACTTTACTAGGTTGGATGATGTTTGCAACATTATCCTATTACTGTATGTGGTTGATGTGCTTGTTGTAGGTTCACATATGTAGGGATTTTTTGAGCTAAAGGTAAAGGTAGCTTAGAGGTATGCCAGGAAGAATTTAGGAGAAGCAAAAATCCTTGGCATGAGTATGTATAGAGACAACGAAGATCACAAGTTGATTTTGTCTCCAGATGATTGTGTGATTAAGGTAGTGGCAAGGTTCAAGATGTAGGATGCAGATTTGGTTAACACACCTATGGATAGACAATTCATAGAACAGGGTCCCCAATCACATGATGAGGTTGAGTACATGTGTACTAGACCTGATGTTGCCCAAGTAGTGGGTGTTGTTAGTAAGTTTGTGGCCAATCTAGGAAAGAAGCACTATAGTGCACTTTAGTGGATTCTCAGGTATCTGAGAGGGACCAGTAATAGGGATTCATGCTAAGCAGGGTTAAGTTCTTTTCTACATGCATTTGTAGATGCAGATACGATAGGTTACTTAGATGACAGGCGGAGCACCACAAGATGTGTGGTGGTTGGACTTCAAGATTGAGCTTGAAGAGGGATACAAGCTAGGAAACAAAATTAGACGATGTACAAGTATAGGTGCAGTTGTTTAGCTCCAAGTGGGAAATTGTTAGGTTGTGGGGCTAAAAGCTTTACTAAGATGCAAATAGGAGGAGGTTTTTGAGTTACAGGCAACCAATGTTGGTCAGGCCAACCGACATCAGTCATCTTTAGTGTTCATAGTAACCAACATCGATTATGGGTCGGCTGACATCGGTCAAATAGGCACTGATGTCGATAGCCTGTGTGTGCATGTGTTTGCATGCGACTCCCGAACTGGTCTATTTTTGGATGGATAATTTGTTTGTATGTTAAGGACTAATTTTAGTCTTGGAGCTATAGTTTTAATTATTGTAATTAGAAGTCTAATTATTGTTTGTATGAGATCTATATAATAGACTCATGGGCTATATTATAAATTGTGCTAGATAGAGAGACCAATGTTAGCTCCTTCAGAGGGAAGAGAGCAAGGTTAGCTCCTCATAGTGCCATAGTGCTAAGTGTGTATGATTAGGTAGATTTGTGGGAGAGCAAGATCTGGTATAAGATCTATAGGGGTGCTAGTTTGGAGAATTAGAAGGGTTCTTCATGTGTGTAAGATCTTAGTCGATAGGTGTGTAAGGCCAGGTTGATCTATGGTATAGCAAGATCAGGTGAGATCTACATGTGTAAGTAAGATCAATTTGATTTGTAGGTTGTTGCAAGTTCATGGGAGATCTACTTGGAGTGTGTTGTGTACTCGGTTGAGTATGTGTGTATACTCAGTGGTACTGGAAGTAGTGATACTGATTGGTTGATGTGAACAACTCTATGTTTGAGTTGTTTGTTGTGACCGTAGTTGAGAGAGAGAGAACTCTTGAAGAGATTTACTGTTTGTATGCCCTAGAGGTGTGGGAGTCCTAGAGGAGTGTGAAGAAGATTGTTGCATCTTCTTTTTTGTATTTCCTTCTGGAAGAGTATTAATACAATTGGGTATTGTCTCTCATATTCTGTGTTATTTCTGATTTCTAGTTACTTGTTACTTCTAGTTAAATTTTGTGTTTAGTTGCTTATACAAGGTAATCAACAGTGCTCTTCAAGATCAGGGGGTCCTAACAAGTTGGTATCAGAGTTAGGTTACAGGGAGCATGTTTGTGTTTGATTATAGGTCACTCTTAGGGGTTTTTGATTGAGTGGGAGTAAAGCAATGGCAAAAGAAAGTAAGCTAAGAATGGAGGAACTCAATGGCAAGAATGGTCAATCACGGTATTATGGAAAGAAAGAGTAGGTAAAGAAAGATTGTTGGTTGTTAGAAGATCAACATGAAGGAAATAAAGAAGCAGGTATTGTTGTATGGATTGTTGCACTAGTTGTTCTTATATGTTCCTTGGATAAATTAGAATCTTGGTTTATAGATTCTGTTGCCTCTTTCCATGCAGCCCCAAATAGAGTATTTTTCCATGTTAAGGTCCATGGAGACTTTGGAAAGATTTATTTAGGGGTTGGTGAGCCTTGTCAAAGTATTGGCAAAGGGGAAATGCCACTAAAATTGCAGATGACCAACACATGGGTGTTGAAGGATGTCATGCAGGTCCCAGTTCTGAAGATGAGGCTAATTTCTTCAGGAAAGTTGGGTGATGAGAGATGCACAAGAACTCTCACAATAGATGCACTTGAATTAGCATGTGGTAAGAAAGTAGGTACTCTTTATCTACCTACTTGTATTACTAATTCTTCTTCTATTGCGAAGATGTGGCTTTGTAGGCTTGGTCACATGAGCAAGAAGGAGATTCATGTTCTTAAGAGGAAGTCAGATGTATTTGACAAACTTAAGAACTGGAAAGCCTTGGTGTTCATGGAGGAGATGATGGATAGAGATCAGTAGAAGGGACTGAATAACTCTAAGTAGGGTAGTTTGGATAGGGTTTTGATCCAAAGTAAGCTAATGGGTAAAAAGTCATCACTCATAGGAAAACATAGTTATCGATGTCAGTTAAGTGGAACTGACATCGATCAGACAGGTACTAATGCCAGTCATGTGTAGATAGGCAAAGTTGGTAATGTCAGGTAGGTGGACACAAACATCGATCAGGTGGACACCAACATCGGTCAGGTGGACACTGGCCTCAGTCAGGGAACTAATGCTGATAATCAGGTCAGTCACAGGGAACTGACATCGATCAAATGTAGACTTGGAGGTGATTGAGATCAGTCACTGACAGAATGAAATTTGGGTGGACAGCACGCTGTCAAGGTGTCTTAAACACCCATGTGGAGGTTTGAAAGGGTTTGTAAACCTCAATTGCATTATTCTTCTTCTTTATACTACTTGTTGCTCACTGATGGTCAAGAACCAAGAAATTTTGTAGAGGCAATGTAGGTAAGATCTAGGAAACAGTGGGAGTGTGGCATGGATGAGGAATTTGATTCCATGGTAAAGAACCAAATGGTAGTTTTGGTGGAGTTGCCAGTCGGTTTGAAAGCACTAAAAGATGAATGAATTCCTAGGTTAAAGAATAGAGAGAATGGATAGGTGAGATAGAAGACTAGGTCATATGGTCTTGAGGTAGCTCCAGGATAGTGGTATAGGTTTGACAGGTGGATGACAAAACATGGATTTAGTCAATGTCATTGTAACCATTGTGTTTACTTTACTAGGTTAGATGATGTTCGTGACATTATCCTGTTACTGTATGTGGTTGATGTGCTTATTGCAGGGTCACATATGCAAGGATTTTTTGAGCTAAAGGTAAAGGTAGCTCAGAGGTATGCCAGGAAGGATTTAGGAGGAGCAAAAATCCTTGGCATGAGTATGTCTAGAGATAGGGAAGATCACAGGTTAATTTTGTCTCCAGATGATTATGTGATTGAGGTAGTGGTGAGGTTCAAGATGCAGGATGTAAAACTAGTTAGCACACCTATGGATGGACAGTTCACATAACAGGGTCCCCAATCACATGATGAGGTTGAGTACATGTGTACTAGACCTGATGTTGCCCAAGTAGTGGGTATTGTCAGAAAGTTTGTGGCCAATTTGGGAAAGAAGCACTGGAGTGCACTTCAGTGGATTCTTAGGTATCTGAGAGGGACCAGTAGCAGGGATTCATGCTATGCAAGGTCAAGTTATTTTCTACATGGGTTTGTAGATGCAGATATGGTAGGTTACTTAGATGATAGGCAGAGCACCATAGGATGTGTGGTGGTTGGACTTCAAGATTGACCTTGAAGAGGGATACAAGCCAAGAAATAGAATTAGATGATGTACAGGTACAGGTATAGGTGTAACTATTTATCTCCAAGTGGGAGATTATTAGGTTCTGGAGCTAAAAGCTTCACCAAGATGCAAATAAGAGGAGGTTACTGAGTTACAGGCAACTGACATCGATCATCTTCAGTGTTCATAGTAACCGATGTTAGTTATGGGTCGGCTAACATCGATCAGACATGCACTGACATCGATAGCCTGTGTGTGCATGCATTTGCATGTGACTCCTGAACTGGTCTCTTTTTGGATGGACAATTTGTTTTCATGTTAAGGACTAATTTTAGTCTTAGAGATATGGTTCTAATTATTGTAATTAGAAGTCTAATTATTGTTTGTATGAGATCTATATAATAGACTCATGGGCTGTATTGTAAAGTGTGCTAGATAGAGAGATCAAGGTTAGCTCCTTCAGAGGGAAGAGAGCAAGGTTAGCTCCTCATAGTGCCATAGTGCCAAGTGTGTATGATTAGGTAGATCTGTGGGAGAGCAAGATTTG
Organism: Torreya grandis; assembly: GCA_037957365.1. NCBI lineage: Eukaryota > Viridiplantae > Streptophyta > Pinopsida > Cupressales > Taxaceae > Torreya > Torreya grandis. The sequence goes on along the minus strand of JARHVA010003455.1, from coordinate 118,650 downwards.
GTATAAGATCCATAGGAGTGCTAGTTTGGAGAATCAGAAGGGTTCTTCATGTGTGTAAGATCTCAATCGACAGGTGTGTAAGGCCAAGTTGATCTATGGTATAGCAAGATCAGGTGAGATCTACATGTGTAAGTAAGATCAATTTGATTTGCAGGTTGTTGCAAGTTCATGGGAGATATACTTGGAGTGTGTTGTGTACTCGGTTGAGTATGTGTGTATACTCGGTGGTACTGGCAGTAGTGATACTGACTGGTTGAGGTGAACAACAACTCTATGTTTGAGTTATTTGTTGTGACCGCAGTTGAGAGAGAGATAACTCTTGAAGAGATTTACTATTTGTACACCCTAGAGGTGTGGGAGCCTTAGAGGAGTGTGAAGAAGATTGTGGCATCTTATTTGTTATATTTCCTTTTGGAAGAGTATTAATATAATTAGGTATTGTCTCTCATATTCTATGTTGTTTCTGATTTCTAGTTACTTGTTACTTTTGGTTAAATTTTGTGTTTAGTTGCTTATACAAGGTAATCAATTGTGCTCTTTAAGAGCAAGGGGTCCTAACAAGTTGGTATCAAAGTGAGGTTGTAGGGAGCAGGTTTGTGTTTGATTACAGGTCACTCTCAGGGGTTTCTAATTGAGTGGGAGTAAAGCAATGGCAGAAGAAAGTAAGCTAAGAATGGAGGAACTCAATGGCAAGTGTTGGGGATCAACCACCAATATGATTACGCTTATGAAAGCAATAAACCATAGAATTAAATCAGATAGATAAGTAACTAGAATCAGATAAATAGCAAAGAACAAGAGATACAAGAAACCACCCTGAAAACTTGTATTAAACTCTTTATAGAAGGAATAGAATTGAAGAAACTTCTTTCTTCCACACCTCTCTCAGATGCACAAGATCTATCTCTAGATCTCTATCCCTCAAGAGCTCTCTCTCTCAAGTACAATCAACTCCAACCTAGATTGATTCACCTATACAATTCTGTACTATTCTTCAACATTCACAACAATGAACTACTACAATAATAAGCTAAGAAGATCTAATTCTACATATAGAATTAGGAGACTTGAGCATGCACTTACAACCAACAGTTAAGCCTCTTGAACAAGGGCTCTAAAAATAGTCTTACTAATAATAGAGACGCGAACTTAAGACTAAGACTTAAACTCATCATGCAAACACTTAGTTCTGTCCACAGAAATAGCTTTCTAGACGCACAGGTAACCGACGCCGGTTCTTGCCTGCTTGCCTGTGACCGACGTCGGTCGATCTCCTATCGACGCCAGCGTCTCTTGAACTACACCTGACCGATGTCGGTCGCTCCTGATCAATGCCGATGACTGTGTAAACCTGCAACTTTGGTAATGCGCTCCTTGGTGAAGCTTTTAGGCTCCACACCTTAATAGCAAGAATGGTCAATTATGATATTATGGAAAGAAAGAGTAGGTAAAAAAAGATTTTTGGTTGGTAGAAGATCAGTATGAAGGAAATAAAGAAATAGGTATTGTTGCATGGATTGTTACACTGGTTGCTCTTATATGTTCCTTGGATAAAGTAGAATCTTGGTTTATAGATTATGTTACCTCTTTCCATGCAGCCCCAAATAGAGTATTTTTCTATGTTAAGGTCCATGGAGACTTTGGAAATATATATTTAGGGGTTGGTGAGCCTTGTCAAAGTATTGGCAAAGGGGAAGTGCCACTAAAATTGTAGACGACCAACACATAGGTGTTGAAGGATGTCATACAGGTCCTAGTTCTGAAGATGAGGCTAATTTCTTCATGAAAGTTGGGTGATGAGAGATGCATAGGAACTCTCACAGCAGATGCACTTGAATTAACATGTGGTAAGAAAGTAGGTACTCTTTATCTACCTACTTGTATTACTGATTCTTCTTCTGTTGTGAAGACATGTCTTTATAGGCTTGGTCACATGAGCAAGAAGGAGATGCATGTTCTTAAGAGGAAGTTAGATGTCTTTGACAAACTTAAGAACTGGAAAGCCTTGGTGTTCATGGAGGAGATGATGGATAGAGATCAGCAAAAGGGATTGAATAACTCTGAGTAGGGTAGTTGGATAGGATTTGGATCCAAGGTAAGCTCGCGGGTAAAAATTCATCACTCATAGGAAGACACAGTTACCGATGTCGGTCAAGTGGAACCATTGTTGATCAGATAGGTACTGACATCGGTCATGTGTAGACAAGCAAAGTTGGTAATGTCGAGCAACTTTATCTTAAGTTGGTAATGTCGGTCACTTGATCTTAAGTTGGTATCAAGTGAAGCATAATAATGTAGATAAATTGATAAATAGTAGCATAAAAGAATAACTATAAGTCTAGCATGGTAGTAAAAATGTAAAGCATGGATAATGCATATAATTGAAATGTTTTTATGTTTTTGAATTATTTGAATGTTTTTGGTATTTTGGAATATTTGAATGTTTTTATATTTTTGTAATAAACTATTTACAATCAATCATAAAAGAGATTATATACAATTAACACTGAGAATAAATGATATTAACCGATGAGTCTCATGGGAGACTCCCTATTATGGTTTCTTATATCAATGAGAGGGATCATGCATGATCATGAAGAATAATGAAAGGGCTAAGACTGTGGCTCTAAAATGTGTGTATGTTTCAAAATAGCTATAGTAGAAACCAACTATGGGGTCCCCTTATAACTCTAAGAAGTGGATGCAACTATAGGGTTATTAAGGACCCACCTGGTGGTAAGAGAAGCTATCTGAACATGTGCTCTAGGCGTAAAGGCATGAGACCATAATGATACTACCTTGGGTGTGAACATTGTAGCTAAAAGCTATCTAGAATCCTTAAATTGTGGTTTCTCTAAAAGAGGCCTTTGTGGAATTATCTGAAATCTCTATGCTGGTTATGAGGGCTTCAACTGTGTCTGAATCTAAATTAGAGGAATAACTATAATTGGTGGATAAGATGAAATTGGTGATTGTAAAGTAGAAGATGACTCTAAAGTATAGAGTGGTAGCTCATATGGAATTCCACCTAACTATAACAACCTAATTATCATGAATGAATTTCATGCATCTATGAACTGTAGATTGTACTACATGAATTTTTTGGATCCATGGTTAACCAAGTAACATATGAAAAACTCCTACACTAGGAACAATAATGAATGGTGTGGTCATGTGTGTTAGACCAACCTATATAGGAAGTATAATATCACCTAATAAAATCTATATGTGCCCATTTAATCTACTGATAACTATGTCTGTTGGGGTAATATCCTTCTTTGAATATCCCAAATGTTGTAATAATGTCATAGTGCACATATTCACACTAGATCCATTATATATGAGAATAATATGAATATGATGATTATAAATGTAAGCTTTGATAAAGAGTGCATGATAATTTGAATCATCCTCAACTATCTCTTACTTTGAGAAGGAGATCAAAGGTCTAGATGAAACTCTAGATTTGTACACACCAATCATGTTACTCAAAAGGTGTGACTCAATTGAAGGTGCCTTGTATGTAGCTAGTGGTGGATGTGCATGATATGCATGGTGAAAACCTGATGTGTCCCCTATCTCCTATTTAGAATGCTATGGAAAAGGATTTGAGCAAATTTTTAGAGCCTTATCTTGTACTTGCTTTGCCTGTGGAGGCTCAACTAGAGTGCCAAGATCAATAAAATTGCCATCTATCAAGTCATGTATCTTATGTTTCAAATGGATGAATTTATTTTTTGTGTGGCCTAGTTCCCAATGAAATTTTTAAAATTCATTATAATCATATCCCCATTAAAGAGGATTTTTTGATCGACTTCTTGAATAGGAGGGAGAGATATGATATTACATCCAAAAGTTGTAAAACTCTTTCTAGAGAAATTGGTATATTGATAAAGGTTCATCAAGGAGTTGTTGATAAAACCACTTGCTAAGGGGGTTCTCAAGCCACATTGATTCTAACTTTTATTATCATTGACCTTGATGTTTTATGGGACTTTGTTTTGAAGCCACATTGATTCTAACTTTTATTATCATTGACCTTGACTTTGTATGAGACTTTGTTATTACTCTTGTTTATTGTTTTTGATATACTTATGTTCTTAAGTTTGCCTATTGAAATTAGTTTGAATTCCCTTTCCTTTAGTGTATGACATAACTCAATGAAGGATAAGAACCTTTTAAACATTATTAATTCATGCTAGGATGGTATTAGACATTATTTGAAGATATCTTATAACTCCTGATCGACCATGGGGATAGTCATCTTAACCAAGATAATATTATATCATAGAACATAATATGTGAGATGCTCATTTGACCTTTGTTTCTATTGTGCCACTTGGGCATAGGAAAAATTATCATCAATGTTAATGATGAAATGAGATAGGAACATTTTAGCTAAAGGATTAAATGTATTGATCGACTGATTCAGTAGACTATAAAACCATTGTAAAGCATTATCTTTTAGACTTCATGGAAATAACTTTGTTAGTAGCCAATAATTTGGTACATATTCCAATCATTCTATGTGAAAATATCTCAAATGTGTCTCTAGATCACGCTTGACATAACATAGAGTGAACTTAGGTTAAACAAAACCTAGTGTCAAGGGTGTCGAAGTAATATGACATGCCAATGGTGTATGAAGTAGATAAAAAGAATCTAAAGCCTGTGTAGGTATAGAAGAACCTTTATCAAGATGTATCACCTTGAATTGAAGATATTTTATCTCTTGTACAAGGCCTACCCATCAGGAGACAAAGATGTCTGGTGGTGGCATAAAGGAAGGTTGGGCTACTATAGGGGGTTGTTAAGACATAGTTACCCCTATAGTTTCATGTATAACTGGTTGATCTATGGTTTAAAAATATTGACCAATGTTTACTTTTTGTTTCTCTTATAATATTTTAAGCATATCATCTTGCATGTCTAGGTGTCTAGTTAAGAGTTCTTGAAGTTCCCTTTTATCAATTTCATCAAAACCAATGTATTGGGCCATTGTTAAAATAGGAAAACAAAATGAAAATTGATTGAATTTTTTGTTATAATTTATAATAAGTAAAGTGATATGGAAGAAAATTATTGAATATAGGAAATGTAAAGTCCTGAAATCAAAAAATTGGAGAATGCATAAAAAGGATACGAAGCTCACAAATATGTAAGGAGATACCTCAAAAAGTAATGGGACCTAGTATATATAACTAGGGTTTTGAAAAATGATATTTTTAAAATTAATATGAAATTTTAAAAATTAATGCTATTTCTTATTTAAATATGTAGGTAAAAAATCAAAAAAATATTAGAAAATTCTTGATTTAAAGGGACCTAGTAGATGTAACCATGGTTTGGAAGAAAATTATTATTTTTAATTACTATGGAATTTTAAATTTTAATGTGAATTTCTAATTTAACTATGTAGGTAAAAAATTAAAAAACATTTCTAAAATTAGCAATAAATATTCCCTGGGGTTTATAAGGTTTTTATGTGTGAATGAAGTAAGTCAGGTTCACCAAATGATTTAACTTTTTTGAGAATATTAGAGTCTTATTCCTAATTTAGTTAAGGGTCTGAGTTAACTAAATTAGTAAATAATATTACAATAATTAAGCTACTAATTTGTATAATTTAATTATATTTTTAACCTTTCTATAAATAGTAATAAATATGAAGAAAATAATACTTAGCTAAAAATCATATGAAATGGCTGAGACAGGGTCTGGAATTTGTTGTGTAAGATTTGGATAGTGTAACAAATTAGGATCTAGATTTTATTTTATGAGAGGATAGGAGTGCCAAAATAAGACACCTTAGGGTCTAGTGTTATAGTCCTCTTTTGCCATTATTGTCCCAAAGACCTAAGTTTTTTAGGTTTTATTTATTATCCCTATGTGAGCTTGCCTATGAAATTTAAACTACCGAAGGTCTATGAAACTTCTTGTAAAGTTGATTTAGTCTTCAAACCCTAAACTTCATTATGATTTGATCAATATTGAGAAACAAGGTGGGGTTAGTTTGTGTAAAATTCACTCAACATGTATCCACACCCCTTGTGTGGGCACGCTATCTACATACCAATGCTCCAAAGAAGAATCAAGCCATATGTAGTTCTCCCACTTGATGTTCTTTATGCAATAGTGTTATGAAGATAAAAAAATGCTAAGCTAGGTGTGCTTGAGGTTGATAGGGACTAGTGTGAGGATTTGGATGTGCTTGTATCTATATTGGATGGTTGCATATAGATAATAGGTAGGTTTGCCTCAATGGTCTTACTTGTATTATTGCTTGCTTTTGTAATATTTTCCAACCCCTTCTAAATGAACTTTGAATGGGATTTTATAGAGTTCTATTGGTCATGGGTCAAATGTCTTCATGTTAGGTCAACAAGAATGATAGGAACCAGAAGGAAGTTACCATTGGAGATAAAAATGTAATTAGATAAAATCACCAAAAATAGATAGCCTAGGGTTTGGTGCTATATTCCAAGTTGGGTGCTATTATCCTATAGGTACGATACCTATGGGGATGGAATTATTATAGGAAATATAGTCTAGATGAGTTGGAATCAAGTCTTGAAAGTCTATAGATGAATGGGAAAAAGCAAAAAGGTGTCTAGAAGGGTCATGATAACATGCAATAGGGACCTATGGGTTGGGTGTCACAAGCCACATTCAAGCTATCAATTTTCACATTTTATATGACTACACAAGTAATATAGGCATGCCAACAAAACCATTCTTTTACAATACACAAATATTTTTATAGTGAATGTGCCCAAATTGATCATACCATAACATGTTTGGAGAAATTTCATCTTCCATAAGATAATTATAATTCCTTGAATTTGATGGATCACCCTTCAATTTGAGTAGTTTCCCTTCCTCATATCCAGTCAAGATGATTGCATTGTCACTTTTTCTCTTGATTATGACATCACCATTATCCAATAGAATGGAATGGCCTTGTTTCCTTACGAACACTAAGGACAAAAAGTTCCATTTCAATTAATAAAGGTAAAGAACATTCTCAAGTTTGTAGTCTAGAAGTCTTGGACACTTGAGTCAAATTATACCTCTTCCTTATGGTTACAAACTTGATCTATTTATGAGGTTTACTAAGGCACAACTTTATTCAATGTAATCCTCAAAAAAATATTTTTAAAAATTCATATGTTGAGTGGTGCCAGTATCAAGAACTCAAACATCAAACCATGAGGAATTGATTGAGACACTATTTACTTCATCATCCATACTAGAAAATACACATTCACTGATGAATTGGGTTGAGTTTGACTCTTTTGATTGTTCCTTTGAAGTTACCTCTTTATTTTTATGGTATGCTTCAATTTTCTCCTATGGAGTCCTACATTCGTGAGTCTCATGTCTATCTTTTCTATCACACCATTCATAATAGAGGTTTTGTTTATCATTCTATTTTTTATTTTGACCACCATGATTTTCATTTTTACCACCTTTTCCCTTATACTTGTTATTTTACTTGTTATTTCCTTCATTTTTGTAAGATGTGGCCTTTTTTGATGGTTTGTAATTTTTTTTTTGACATAGCACACACTTTCACCTATTGTGGTTTATGTTTTCCTTCCAAATGCCTTGTCTATTTCTACCATCATTTCAACTATCTGGTCAAGTGTGAGAGTCTTCAACTAATTACTTACTTGTAAAGACTCCAAATAGGCTGGATAGTTGGGAATAAGGGATTTTATGAATGCAATAATGTATATGCTAATTTTGACATTTGTTACTTCAATATAATGTTTGATACCACATATCTCTGAAGCCAATCTCATCACATCACCATCTTTCAACTCTAGGTTAAATAATTTCAATTGAAACTGAATGAATTCAAACACTAAATGGGAGTCATATAGGTCCTTCAATTTTTATATGATTCCCATGGTGTATTACATCCCTATATATGATGAAACATATCTCCATCCACTAATGCCCTCATCAATGCTAAATCCTTCTATTTTTTCTACTTTAATGCATGTATGTCTTTTGCTTCCTTATTGGTTTAATTGGTTATGTTATCTCATCACAAATATCAAACCATAGATCATTGAAGATGAGTATGTTCTACACTCATCAAGACCATTCTACCTAACTATCTTTACCAGTAAAGGTAGTGCCAACAATGGATTTGATGGAATGTGTTATCCTTGAAATTAGTGGGCTCAATTTCAAAGGGTTTAATAAACCCTATGAAACTTGCCCATTTCATAGCCCATGATCTTTAAACACACAATTTGAGGTCAATCACTACCTTCTTGAATTTTTTTCCTTAAAAAGTTAGATTTTTGAGGTATTTTTTAACTTCATGTGAAGTTCAAAGAATTTTCTCTAAACTACACCAAAAACATGCAAAGGTATAGAATTTCTCTTTCACTACATGTGCAATCCAAAGAATTTTCTCCAGACTTCACCAAGCATGTAATAACAAAGAAATTATCTGCTAATGCATGTGCAAGGTCAGAGAATTTATTTGACCCTACACTCAGACCCACCATCACATTACTAATTAATTTATATTAATTACCTTCTCTATATATATTTAACCCAAGCAATTTTTGTTTTTACCATTGCTTTTTCTCTCTCTTTGCCATTTTTGAGCTCTAGTACCCCCCAACCACCATTTTTGAGCCTACATACACCCTCACTTCATTTTTTATGTGATCAGTTGGATCTTCTTGGGTTCATGAATTCCATGCTCAAGTCACCACATCCCATTTTTGTTTTCCTCTTCAAGGAGGGTTTTTATTTTCATTTCTTTCATCAAGCTTAATGTTTGTTTTGTTTTTTTGACCTAGGGTTTTGATTTTAAAAATTATTCCCATGTTCTTTAAATATTTTTCTCTAAGGAGCATGATTTATTCCATGGAGTGTTATTCAAAGATTTTTATTTGAAGAACACCCTATCTCACTCCCAAAACTCTTTGGTGCATCTCAAAGAATTTTCTCTGAGATACACCAAAATGTTTGTTACCCCAAATTCACCATAGGTACACTTTTGAGAATTTCTCTAAAGTGCATGTAATTTGGTACACTTCAGATAATTTTCTCTAAAGTGCACATAATTAGTGCACTTCAGAGAAAATTCTTTGAAGTGCATGATATACCTTTTTGGTATATATCAGATAATTTTATTCTATGTGCACTGAGATCTTACACCAAAAATTTACATTCTTCATGCATGTTGGAAAATTTTATCTAAACTAAACCCAACCTCTTCCCATGTAATTTAGATAAAATTCTCTAAATTACACCAAAGTTATTAACCCACTGTGTAGTTCAAAGAATTTTCTCTGGACTAAAAATTTCATTTTATATCTTGTGTAGAAGCATAGATTTTCTCCACTCTTACACTTTTTACAAAAATGATGAAAAATGCTAACTCTAGGGAATGAAAACTCTCTTTTGTAGATACTAAATCAATGTTAGAAGTTTCCCCAAATAAAATAATATTGAAGTAAAATTCAAGGTGTGTTTCTAACATATGTAATGGACTCTAATGTAGATCAGATTGGAGATATAGAGATCAATCATGTTGACATGACTAAGTTCTTACAAAGATTAGGTAGGGATCCTTTTGCTCTGAATATGCAACCCATTCTAAATAATGAAATACACATGGTAGATGCATTTTTAGTATTAGCACAAGATCCAAAATTTATTTTAATAGTTGCTACCCACCTTGATAAAGAAGCCATATCGGTTAAGGATGCAAATGGGAAGGTGATAATTTAGTTCGACATTGAGTACTCTGATAAAAAATTTCCATCTCTCAGATATTGAGGAATTTTCTAATATTAGCAAGAGCTAAGCCCAGGAATATTATGATAGGAATTTTGAAAAATACAAAAGGCACATCAATTCACATTGGCTAAAGACACCAAGGCACTCCATTCCAAGATGGCCTAAAAACTTGTACCAAAGTGAATTCATGAAGGACATAAGAGATTTAATCACTCTCCTAAGTAGGGTCAAAGGTCTCCTCATATCAAATATCTTTCAAGAATGGATGTATCATTATATCTTCATCATCAAGAAAGATAAACAAAGAATTTATTGGGGAAGTTAGATTAGTGATTTATATGCCACCAAATTTTTGAAGTAAATTCTTCCCTCAAGTTTTATATGACTTATTACCTGGTGTATGTTGTAGCTTATATGAGGACCTTTCCAGGACTATTCAGTGTTGGTGAGAGGAAGAAGGTTCCTATTCTTGAGTATTATCCACATCTAACTTTGAAAGAAAGAATTAAACATTTTAGAAGAGTTAATGATTCTTTATTATATAATTTAATTTATATTTTTAAACAAGAACTATAAAATAAAAGAGTTTCAGATCAAGCATGGGTAACAATAAATAAGATTGGTTGCATCTTCCTCTAGTTCCCAAATTTCACTTACATTAGGGTGGGAAGATTCGATGAAAAACCATACATGTTGCCAAGGTATCCAAGTGATAAATTTGTTTTAATGGATATGTTTAGACAAATGATGGCCATGCATAAAAAGTATTCAAATTCACATAAAAGAGGATTCAAGTTTCCAATAAGCATTGGTTGATACATTGTATCAACTACTCCCAAAGCTAAGACAATGGAAACTAAAATGTAATGGATCATCCTTAAAAAGTACAAGGGTAGGAAGAAATTTGATTATATAATGATGAAGGAAAAGTTGAAAGGCAATTATGCCCATGAGCACAAGGTTGAGGACATCTAGGCTAAATGTAAGATAGAAGAAGATATAAGGAGACTTGATTACAACCATCTCACTATTGATCAGTTTAAAGATTTAAAATTGGATAACATTCAAGCTAATCTCTTTGATGATGAAAATATATTGGATCCTCCATATGAAGGTAAACAAGTTACTTCTACTCCTATCCCTCTGATCCAATGCTTTGTAAATGAATTCACATCTATTAAAGAGAGATTCCAACCCATTATTGAAAAAAATAATGCCTAGTTGGAATCCAAAGGTATCAAACTAAAACATTTCAAGATAGGGTCAAAATAAGAAAATGATAAAGATATAGTAATGAAATGAGAGGAATTGAGGATGAAGAATAAGGAAGAGGCATCCACATCCACTTAGAAACCAAAAATTTTAATAGTAAGGGTAAAAGAAAATAAAAAGAGGCTAGTTTTGAGAAGAATATTCAAATAGAGATTCAATAAAACATAGTTACAAGTGAGGCACCACCTCAATCAGTAGTTCCATAACTTTTGGTTCAATAATCTCTATAGCCTGAATCCATGTAGTCAAAAGTTCTTACAGTTGAGACTTTTCAACCAACAATTTCATAGGTGACATTATCTATAATTCCTTTTATAAGTATATTTTTCCAATTATTTCTATTCCCCCACAAGTTGTTCTCTCAACTCCACCTTCTCTTCCTAGTGCCACACTCTTTCAAATTCCCTCACAAGGCATGTTGGATCAAGTTTTTGACTCATTGTCAAATTTACCCAGTCTTTTAAAGTCATTAGGGTCCCCAACTAATCTGTATTTCACTCAATAAGATATGGATAAATTCATGTCAGCATCTTCCTCCAAAATAAAAAGCCAAGTTGTTGTTACCCTAATGTCCAAAATACCATCAGACACCAAATTTTCAATCACTCCAACCCAAACCCCACAAATTATAACTACTATCCCATTGGTGTCCACTCCACTACTAGATGCCTCCACCATTTCCATCCCACCTACCTCAAAAACCATTGATCCTCCTTAAATGTCACAATCCTTAGTTTTATCTAGACCTAAAGATTAATCTTCTCTTCCTCTTTGGCTCATGTCCCAAACCCTTAAAAGGAAGAAGCATGCTATGTCTCTTAATGACATTGATTTTTGTCAACTTGTACCAATAAAATCCAAAATAAAAAAGAAAGTGAAGACCATGTCAAGAGCAATCTTTGAGTCTAGACATAAGTATGTTGAGGTTGTAATGACTCTAGAAGATAGAAACATTGAATATATTCAAGCATTTGAATATGTAGAAGGATGAATAGATCTTGGGAAGGAAACTCATGAAAGTGCAAAAGAATATTTATAAGTAGTAATGACATCCTTGATCAAGAGATATGACAAGGACAAGAAGATCAAGGATGAACTCAAAGTACAAGTAAAATAAATTACCTCTATTTTACTAAAGATCATACAATATTCTGAGTCTATTGCATCTGTTGAGCATGAGAACACTGAGAAGGTAATTTAACAAGCTGAGAAAATGGGATCTCAAGGTTGGGTGGTCAATGCCTAGATTGAGATATTAATAACACAAGGTACTCAATGGTTGCATTATACTATTGAATTTTTGAAGAACCTGAGTGAAGTGAAAATGGAAATCAACAAAAAATTAAGAAACTCAAAATTTAGAATTGATTAAAAAGGATATTGATACATGGACTCAATTACGTAAATTCAAAATGGAACTTTTAGTTGAGTAGAAGGTCATTATAAATAGGAAAATATTCATTGAATAGAAGGAAGCCATGAAGAATAAAAGAGAATTTCTTAAGAATCTTGTTAAAGATCTCAAATAAGTTAAAGATATGTGTGGTAATAATATGTTATATCTTACAAATAAAATTAGAGAGATTTCTTGTCAAGTTAGAGATGATTCCATAAGGTTCTTCCTATCGAGATAGTAATTCAAGAGTTTTCATCTCTAATTTAGACCAAGATTGAGGTAGAAACTTTCACACTATAATCTATTGACAAACTAGTTGAATTTAAAGTCATAATAAGTTATAAAGAATCTTGGACAAAAAAAAATACTTGCTATTTAATCTAGAAGATTCCATTTCACGGGTTCTTTCCATCTCTAGGAGTACATCAGGTCCAAATGATAGTGAGGTCCAAGCTACATTGAAGAGATATGAAGAATTTTTAGAAAAGAATAAAAAGGAAGAAATTCATGTGTCTAAGGACACTTAGTTTATTTTTGTAACTTTTCATTTGTAATTTTGTTTGGTGTATTTTACACATAGGAAAAGTACACAATCTTAAGTCAAATAGGAATCTATCAATGAATAATTCAATGTATGTATGTATTTCCTATTTTTATTCATAACTCATATCTATAAATAGGAGGATGTTCTTTGTAAAAATGATCACCAATTACTATAGAAGTGAAGTGTTGCAAAAATTGAGAAGTAATATTGAAACTTTGAATTCAAATTGTAAATATTTTATCAATCAATATATTAGAAAGCAAGTGACATTTCAATCTTTGAGCTGAAATAAATTTGTGATGTATTAGAGATGTTCTTATTTATTTTCCATTACATTTTATTATGTAATTAATTAAATTATGGTGTGAATTTATATAAATTGAAAGGTGTCAGGAAGTTGATTTTGAAGTCTTTGAGCCACAATATCGTTAATGGGTTTACATTCATTAATGAGAAATGATTTTGGAGACTCTATGCTGTAAGTCATTATATTTAGTGATTTGATTTTTATTGGAGACAAGGTGGAGACTTTGGGCTACACTTTATTCCATTATTTTATGATACATTCACTGGTATTTTTCTAGTTATTCTTTCACCTAACTAATTTGGATATCAGTTATTTTTGCTCCAACAAGTAATTCCATATTTCCATACTACAATGTAAGAAAAAAAAGTCTTCATAGAATTAGATTACAAGTGTATATCAATTCCAAAAAAGAGAATTAGATGATATGGTAACACCCACTTTGATAAGAATAGTGTAAATAACTATAAATAGTTACTTGTTGTGTTAGTCAAAAATAAGAAGGGAGTCTCCCCTTAATTGAGGAGAGATTTTATCTCATCACACTGTGGCTGAGGTAACCAATTTTCTATCCTTTTTTTGGTAACAAAATATTCACCCCACAATTTTTGGTGACTCTGCTAGGGAATGAATAAGCAACTGAGCTCTACACTCTTTCAGTTGAATTAGACAAACACCTAATTATTTTCTATTATGTTTTTGTAGTTAATTTCTTTTCTAAATACTTTCATGATTTAGTGGAACAAATCTACACTCATGGTAGAAGGGAAGTAGGACATATTGATCCTACATTTGATTTTTTACAAGAGCATAACTTCAATATTTTACCAGTACATACAAGGTCTCCTCTTCAACATATAATAAGTTTTTCACCTACCAATACAAGATCTCCTTTACCTAGGGAAGCTTCTAGTGTTCATAGGGTCTTGCCTATTTTTCCTTTATAAGGATTTGCTATTCCTCCCTATAATCCAAATAGAATGGCTACTCAAGGTCCATGGGGGACTACTTTTGGTCCATTGAACTTGACTCCTCCATCTCATGAACTTCCTCATGGTTCACAATTTTTTTTCCAAAGTTATATGGTAATGGAAAATAACATTTAGATGAACATATTATTGTAATTTACATTGCATGAAAAGTTATTGGAGTGGAGCATGAGATTATTTCTATAATATTATTCATAGAAACACTCCAAGGTGTTGTTATTGATTGGTTTTATCATCTTGCAACTAGAACCACCACCAATTGGGTAATGCTTAAGGATAAGTTTGAGGTAAGGTTTAAGCTTGTTGAAGATGCCCATGCCTTATTGGCTCAAATTATGTAAATGAAGAAAGAAACACATGAACCCATGTGTGATTTTATGGCAAAGTTTAATAAGTTGAGGAATAGGATTCTAGAAGTTGCTCAACCTACGCTTGATAATTTGAAGTGCTTCTTCATCAATTATCAATTGACAAAAGTAAGTTTTATTTTGTGAAGAACATCCCCAGTTGATCTTAATGCTATTAAAAGTTTGGCCATTAAATTAGAAGACGATTTGATCCTAGCAGGGAAAGTGAGAAATAATTCTATCAAGCCTAAAGGGTAGCCCTCTATAACTTCACCTTCTACTAGCACCATAGACTTCATGGTTCAAAATCTAGAAAATGAATTGTTAGCACTCAAGAAGAAATGTCTCAAGGTATGTCATTTTTTCCATACAAAGATGTTCCAAGGAAGACATACCCAAATACTTTTAATTATTCCAACAATACTACAAGAAATAAAAATAAGAATAGGCTTCCTCCACCATAAGTAAGGCTTGCATTGGCAGTACCACCAGATTATGTAATAGTCAATTAGTTAGAACCTAAAAATGATGATGTTCTAGAATTGGAATATGTTCTATAATAAGATGAAACTCCCTTCATAGGAGATGAAGAAGGAGAAGTTGGTGACTCTGATATCAGGTTTCTAAACTTTGAAGAGGAAGAAGTTGAACACAAAGAGGATATACATGGTGAGTCTTATGACATATTTACCCATTCGTAAAGTCAATCAAATCAACAATGAAAGGTTGATAAGGCTAAGACTAAATAAAAATCATGTAAGGAGGTTAATATTACTAAAAGAGGAACTCATTTTCTAGTTCAACCAAAAGACATAGTGAAAGATAAACAAGTAAGTGCCCCTCCCCATTCTAATTCTTCTCCTTCCTCATCTAGAAGTTCAAAGTCTAAAAATGAAAATATATTGTATTCCTCAGCTGTTCCATATCTAGCTTTGGACATTATTGACCATGCTAAGAAGACAAAGATCTAAATGTCTAAAGTTGAGTAATTCTAATCGAATCCTGATCCATTTAAAAGATTGACAAAATTTGTAAAGGGTAAGATGGTATATACTAATCAATTCTCATCCAAGAATGTATCTATTGACCCTAAGTCAAAATAAAACAACCTAGTAATAAATCTTGCATATAAATCTAGAAAAATAGAACCTTTTTGTATTTCCCTATTTGTTAATGGTTATAATCTCAACAATTATGTCATTGATTCGGGTGATTTCGATAATGTGATGCTAGCCAAGGTATCTACTACCTTAGGATTGACCTTGACAAAGACTTTTGGTTGTTGCTTATCAATAGAGACTAAATAAGTACCTCTCATAGGCCAAATCAAGGATGCACAATTTGCATTTTTTGCTTTCTAGAGAAAAAGATCAAGATGACGCTAATGTTCTAGACTCTTATGGATTCTTGTTGGGATGCAAATTTTGTGAATATGTTGGTGGTGAAATCAACATTGATTGATTTGAGGCTATAATACCCATAAAAGGTGTGATATAAAATCTTCATTCAAAAAAATAGGTGAAGTATATTGTGATAAATACTAAGGACCCAAAAGCTTAGATTCTTTTTCAAACTTCTAGAATGGGTATGTATTTCTTGACCATAGATGAAGATCCAATATCTTCAAATGATATTTCAAAAAAGGATAAATAAATAAGTGAACCATCCACTTTAGATGAAGAAGTTTCAAATTTTGAAACTATCAAAGTTGAAAGTTTAAATGATTTTTGGACTTTAAAATTTGATGATAGTTATTCTTCAACTAGTTTTGGAGCCAGGATAGTTCTCATGTCTCTGAAAGGAAAAATATTCCCTTTCTCTTTCAAGTTATAGTTTGATAACATTAATAATACTACTGAATATGAAGTCTTGTTATTAGGAATGGAGGTTGCAAAAAAATTAAGTAATTAGAAACCTTCATGCTCAAGGTGATGCTGAGCTAGTCATTTGTCAAGTTAGAAATCTATATTAAATGAAGAATGAAAGACTAAGGTATTACTGCAATTGAGTTTAGGATTGCATGGAAAGTTTTGATGCATTCAATATATCAGTAGTTATAAAATAATATAATAATAAAGATGATTCATTGGTTGTTTCAGACACTCTCATGATTCCTCACAAATATTTCCAAGGAAACAAGTATACTATTGAGTTGGTTTTTTGGCCTAGTGTTCTTGACAATGTTAATCATGGGCAAGTTTTTAATGATGATGAGCAAGTCATCTCATTCTTGGAGAAGGTGGAAAATTTTAGTGAGTTTTATTTTAAAGGAAGTGATTCTACTCCTTAAGAATCAATTTTTGAAGTTAAAAAGGAATCTAGCAAAGAAATATTGTAGCTAAAAAGAAATAAAATTCCTAAAGGGTTGGTATCTTTGGAGAGACTTTTTGATAATGATGATCAATTCATTAAATGTTAATAATCATAATTATATTCATCTACAAAAATTGAGCAAATTAATATAGGTACAAAATATCATGCCAAGATGATAAATACTGGGAAATGTTATTTGTTGCAAGAAAGGGAGAAGTTGGTGAGACTCTTATGCTGGTACATTGATGTATTAGAATATTCATATGCCGATTTAAAATCTTTCTAACTGAAGGAAGTACAACATGATATTCTTCTCAAGCTAGGATCTTAGCCTCATAAGTAGAAATGGCGATAGTATAATCCCAAAATCTCAAGTACTATCCTCACTAAAATTCAAAATATGTTGAATGCTTGGATTATCTTTCCTATACATCATTCCACATGGATAGCCAATATTGTTCCCATGAGGAAAAAGAATGGAGAAATCTACATCTGCATTGAATTTTGTAATTTGAACTAGTTATCATTTAAGGATAATTACCCTTTACCGGTAATAGATCAAGTATTAAAAATGGTGATAGGTTTAGAAATGTTATCCATGTTAGTTGGTTTCTCATGATATAATCAAGTGGAGGTCCATGATGAAGATCAACATAAGACAACCTTCACTACTCCATGAGGCACTTTTGCCTATCTTAGAATACCTTTTGGATTGATCAATGCTGGTGTTACCTTTTAAAGGGATACATATTTGGTTTTCTAAGATATAATTAGTAAGCTTATTACAGTCTATCTATATGATCTAACCATTTTCTCAAAAAAGTACCAAGATCATTGTGATCATTTGTAGCAAGTACTTGAAAGATGTTATGAACATGGGATATCTCATAACCCCAAGAAATCCTTTTTTAGGGTTATTGAAGGTAAGCTCTTTGGAAACATTATGTCTAAGGAATGAATCAAGATGATCTTGAATGGTTCAAGTCAATTAAGAATATTATGATGCCATCAAGTAAGAAAGGAGTCCATTCCTTCTTTGGGAGATTTAATTTCTTGTAAAAATTTATTTCATATTTTGCTGAAAAGACACATCATATCATTGATATGATGAAATGAAAATCAATATTCTATTGGAACATGGAAGGAAGAGATGCTTTACATGAGATCAAGGAAGTAATTACACTTTCTCCTATCCTAGTTAGTCTTAATTATACCAAGAATTTTATCATGTATAGTTATGCTTCAAAGCATACCTTGTTTGCAATATTGGTACAATCAAATGAAGAGGGGATTGAATCTCCCATAGATTTCATGAGTTGACCTATAAAATCTCATGAACTAAAGTACTCATCCATGTAAAAACATGATTATTCTATGGTGAAATTAGTTAAGCATTTCATGTACTACATCCTCAATAGCCAAGTCCATTTTGACTCAACAAGAGTTTGGAGGTAAAAGAGGCAATTGGATTGCCAAAATATAAGAGTATGATATAGAAATCAAGCCTATAAAAAAATTTTATGGAAAAGGTTTATTTCAACTCATGGTAGAGACCAAAATAGATTCTAAAGCCAATTCCATTTTGACTCAACAAGAGTTTGGAGGTAAAAGAGGCAAGAAAAGGTTTTTTGCAACTCATGGTAGAGACCAAACTAGATTCTACAGCCAAGTCCATTTTGACTCAACAAGAGTTTGGAGGTAAAAGAGGCAATTGGATTGCCAAAATATAAGAGTATGATATAGAAATCAAGCCTATGAAATTTGTGTATGGAAAAGGTTTATTTCAACTCATGGTAGAGACCAAACTAGAAGATATACCCAATAATAAAGGAGATACACAAGAACTTCCCATGGTCTTGCTTGTAAGCACAATGAATGAATGGTATTCTGACATTGCATATTTCCTCATATATATATAGTGTCTAGAATATTTGTCTTAAAAAGAGAAGAGGACAATAAATCTTAAGGCTAAAAACTTTATCCTTTGGGACAACTATTTGTATAAGTAAAACATTGATGTGTTTTTTCTATGATGTGTAGATAAAACACAAGGCAAGTTGTTGGAATCTTTTCATGATTTGGATTTTGGAGGACATTTTTTATCCTTGGTCATAGCTCACAAGATTTTATGAACAAGATATTACTAGCCAATACTTTTTCAAGATGCATATGCTTAGATGCATAAATATGATAAGTGTTAGCAATTTGTGGGGAAACCCAAGTTAGCAACCTTACCTCTCAAGCCAGTAGTCATTAAAGAACCTTTTCAGCAATAGGGTGTTGATTTCATTAGCATAGTGAATCCATTATCAAGTGTAGGTCATAGTTATGTTATTACAACTATAGATTACTTAACCAAGTGGGTGGAGGTAATTACAACCAAACATGCCACTTCAGAGGTTATTTACAACTTCCTTAAAGAAAATATAATTACAAGATTTGGTGTGCAAAACAAAAGTATAATAGATAATGTTGCTTGTTTCACATCCTAGGAGATGACTCAGTTCTATTTTGAATATGGAATGCTTCTATCTTACACCTCAAACTACTTCCCTCAATGAAATAGTTAGGTTGAGTTGAGTAATAAGAACTTGGTAACTATCATTAGGAATTTGGTAGAGAAAACTTAGATAACTTGGCATAAGGCATTATATGATGCATTATGGGCTGATCGTATCACTCCTAAGTGAGTGATTGGTATGTCTCCTTTCTAACTTTTGTATGGATTAAATGAAAAAATATCCATCACATTAGAGTTTCCTTCTCTTAGATTGGCTAAGGTAATTGAAGATGAAACATTTTAAATCTCTCTAGACAAGAATATTATGTATCTTGTTGAGATAGAGGAGAAATGTAAAAAGGTAGTGGATCATATTGATGAACATCAAAGTCATGCCAAGGAACTTTTTGACAAAAAATCCAAGTCATGAGATTTCTAAGTTGTAGATCTAGTTATTTTGTGGACAAGAGAAGAGAACCAAAAGGAATGCATGGGAAATTTGGTTCTTTATTGAGAGGTCCATTTTTCATTCACCAACTTAGTAGAGAACACAATTTTATTTTAGCATACCTAAATGGAACACCATTATCCCTTTCCTATAATGTGCAACATCTAAATTTTTTCACTTAGTGAGGTTCCAAATAAGTTTATACATATTGTAAATATCTATTTATTCTTTATTTTTTTAGTCTGATCAATCACCTAACTTTGTGGCCCAATGGAGAAAGGCACTTAGAGTTCTAGGATTCTCTTTCCTTCAATCATTTTAAAGAATGCATGAAGGAAATTCCTCAATTAGAACTAGTTGTTATCCTTGATATTATCAATCTCAATTCTAGGGGAAAACCCCTATGAAACTTGTTTGTTTCATATCCCATGATATCTAAGCATGAAAACAAGGCCAATCACTATCTTCTTGTATTTGTTTTTCCTCAAAAAGTTAGATTTTTGAGGGATTTTTTAAATTCTTATGTAGTTTAAAAAAATTTCTCTAAACTACACCAAAAATGTGCAAAGGCAAAGAATTTATCTATCACTACATGTGCAATCTAAAAAAAATTCTCTAGACTTCACCAAGCATGTAATAGTGAAGAAATTATCTACAAATGCACATGCAAGGTCAGAGAATTTATCTGACCCTACACCCAGGCCCACCATCACATCAGTAATTAATTCATATTAATTACCTTTTCTATATATATTTAACCTAAGTAATTTTTTTTTTTAGCATTGCTTTTTCTCTCTCTTCACCATTTTTGAGCTCTAGTGCCCCCCTCAGCTACCATTTTTGGTCTCATGTGTACCCTCACTTCACCCTTAGTATGATCAATTAGATATTCTTAAGTTTATGGATTATTTACTCAAATAACCACATCCCATTTTTGTTTTCCTCTTTAGGTAGGGTTTTTATTTTTATTTCTTTCATAAGGATTAATTTTTGTTTTGTTTTTTCAACCTAGGGTTTTGATTTTAAAAATTCTTCTCATGTTCTTTGGATATTTTTCTTTGAATAACACCCTATCTCACTCCCAAAACTCCTTGGTGCATCTTAGATAATTTTCTCTGAGATGCACCAAAATGTTTATTACCCCAAGTTCACCATAGGTGTACTTCGGAGAATGGTGAACTTTGGAGAATTTTCTTTGAGGTGCACATAATTTGTTGCACTTCAAAGAATTCTATCTTAAGTGCACATAAATCTACACATTCATCACCTAATTCACTTTTTAAAAAATTCTTTGAAGTGCACAATCTACCTTTTTGGTGTATATCGAAGAATTTTCTTTGATGTGCACCGAGATCTTACACCAAAAATTTACATTCTCCCATGTAGTTCAAATAAATTTCTATAAACTACACCCAACCTCTTCCAATTTAATTTGGAGAAAATTCTCTAAATTTCACCAAAGTTAGTAACCCACTATGCAGTTCAAAGAATTTTCTCTGAACTACACATTTCATTTAATATCCTATGTAGAAGTGTAGATTTTCTCTACTCTTACACCTTTTCAAAAAATGATAACTCTAGGAATAAAAAATCTCTTTCGTAGATATTAAATAAATGTTAGAATGTTCCCCATCTAAAAAATAATGAAGTACAAGTTTCAAGGTGTGTTTCTAGCATCTACAATGGACTCCAATGTCAATTAAATTAGAGATACAAAGATTAGTCATGCTGACATTACTGAGTTCTTACAAAGCTTAAGTAGGGATCCTATTTCTCTACATATGGAACCCATTCTAAATAGTGAAATACACCTGGTAGCTACATTTCTAGTGTCATCACAAGATCTAAAATTTATTTTAACAGTTACTACCCACTTTGATAAAGAAGCCAGATCTGTTAAGGATGCTAGCGGGAAGGTGATAGTTTGATTGGACGTTGAGTACTTTGACAAAATTTTCCATCTCTTAGATATTGAGGAATTTTTTAATATTATCAAGATCTCAACCTAGGAATATTATGATAATAATTCTAAAAAATGTAAAAGGCACATCATTTCACATTGGTTGAAGACATCAAAGCACTCAATTATAAGATGGCCTAAAAACTTATACTAAAGTGAATTCATGGAGGAGATAGGAGATTTAATCACTCTCTTAAGCAAGTTCGAAGGTCTCCCCACATCAAATATCTTTTAAGAATGGATGCATCATTATATCTTCATCATCAAGAGAGATAAACAAAGAATTTATTAGGGAAGTCAGATCAGTGATGCTATATGCCACCAAGTTTTTGAAGTAAATTCTTCCCTCAAGTTTTGTATGACTTCTTACCTATTGTATGATGTAACATATATGAGGACCTTTCCAAGACTGACTAGTGTTGGTGAGAGGAATAAGGTTCTTATTCATGAGTATTATCTACAGTTGATTCTCAAAGAAAGAATTAAACATTTAAAAAAGAGTTAATGATGCTTTATTTTATAAGGTCATTTGTATTTTTGAATAAGTACTAAAAAAGAAAAGAATTTTGGATCAAGCATGGGTAATAGTAAATAAGATTGGTTTCATCTTCCTCCATTTACTAACTTTAACTTACATCAGGGTGGGAGGATTTGATGAAAAACCATACATGTTGCCAAGGTATCCAAGTGATAAATTTGTTTTAATGGAGATGTGTAGAAAAATGATTGCTATGCATAATAAGTACTCAAAATGCACATAAAAGAGGATTCAAGTTTCCAATAAACATTGGCTAATACACCATATCAACTACTCCCAAATCTAAGACAATGGAAATGTAATGGATCACCCTTAAAAAGTACAAGGATGGGAAGAATTTTGATTATATAATGATGAAGGAAAAGTTAAAAGGTAATTATGCCCATGAGCACAAGGTTGAGGACATATGGGCCAAATGCAAGACTGAAGATGATATAAAGAGACTTTATTATAGCCATCTCACTATTGATCAGATTGAAGATTTAAAATTGGCTAACATTCTAATTAATCTCTCTGATGATGAAAATATATCAGATCCTTCATATGAAGGTAATCAAGTTGCTTCTACTCTTATCCCTCTAATCTAATGGTTTATAAAGGAATGCACATCTATTAGAGAGAGATTTCAACCCATTCTTGTAAAAATTAATGCCTAGTTAGAATTCAAAGGTATCAAATTGAAACATTTCAAGACAGGGTCAGATGAATAATATGATGAATATACTACAAAGAAATGAGAGGAATTGAGGATGAAGAATAAGGAAGAGGCCTCCACATCCACTTAAAAACCAAAATTTGTGTTTGTAAGGGTAGAAGAAAAGACAAAGAGGCTAGTATTGAGAAGAATATTCATATAGATACATAGGAAAACATAGTTACAAGTGAGGCACCACCTCAATCAGTAGTTCCATAACTTCTATTTTAGCAATCTATATAGTATGAATCCACACAGCCAAAAGTTACTACAGTTGAGACTTTTTAACCAATAGTTTCATAGGGGGCATTCTGTACAGTTCCTTCTATAAGTATATTTGTGTCAGGTTTTTATATTCCCCCTCAAGTTGTTCTCTTGACTCCATGTTATCCTCCTAGTGTCACACTCTTTCAATTTCCCTCATAAATCATGTTGGATCAAGTTTTTGATTCATTGTCAAATTTACCTAGTCCTTCGAAGTCATTGGGGTTCCCAACTAATCTATATTTCACTCAAAAAGATATGGATAAATTCATATCAACATCTTCCTCCAAAATAACAACCCAAGCCCCTATTACTCTAGTGTCCAAAATACCATTAAACACCAAAGTTTTATTTACTTCAACCCAAACCCAACCAATTATAACTACTATCCCATTGGTGTCCACTCCACTACCAGATACCTCCATCATTTCCATCCCAACTACCTCATAAACTATTTTCTTTCTCAAATGTCATAATCTTTGGTGTCCTTTGGACCTAAAGATTCATTTTCTCTTCCTCCTTGGCTCATGTCCTAAAACCCTAAAAGGAAGAAGCATGTTGTGTCTCTTGATGCCTTTGATTTTGGTCAACTTGTACCAATAAAATCCAAAACAACAAAGAAAGCTAAAACCATGTCAAGAGTAATCTTTGAGTTTGGACACAAGTATGTTGAGGTTGTAATGCTTCCAAAAGATAAAAACATTAAAGATATTCAAGTATCTAAATATGTAGTAGGATAAATAGATCTTAGGAAGAAGACTCATGAAAGCACAAAAGAAGATTTGAAAGAATCAATAACATCCTTGATCAAGAGATATGAAAAGGACAAGAAGATCAAGGATCAACTCAAAGTATAAGTAGAACAATTGATCTCTATTTTACTAAAGATCATACAATCTTCTATGTCTATTTCACTTGTTGAGCATGAAAACACTGAGAAGGCAATTTAGCAGGGTAAGAAAATTAGATCTCAAGGTCATGTGGTCAATGCCTAGATTGAGCTATTTAAAACATAAGGTACTCAATCATTGTGCTCTACTGTTGAATTTTTGAAGAACCTGAGTGAAGTGAAAATGAAAATTTAGTAAGCAATTAAGACAATCACTCAAAATTTAGAATTGATTGAAAAATATATTGATACATGGACTCAACTATAAAAATTCAAAATGGAACTTTTAGTTGAGAAAAAGGTCATTCCAAATAGTAAAATATTCATTGTATATAAGGAAGCCATGAAGAATAAAAGAGAAGTTCTCAAGAATGTTGTTAAAGATCTTAAAGAATCTAAATATATGTGTGATAATAAGATATTATATCTTACAAATAAAATTGGAGAGCTTCATTATCAAGTTAGAGATGATTCCCAGAAGGTTCTTCTTATTGAGACAGTAATTCAGTAGTTTTTATCTTTGATTCAAACCAATATTGAGGTAGAAACTTTCACACTAGACTTTATTGACAAACTAGTTGAATTTCAAATCATAATAAATAAGTTTCAAAGAATCTTGGACAAAAGGAAAGACTTGCTAGTTAATCTAGAATATTCTATTTCAAGGGTTCTTACCATCTCCAGGAGTACATTAGGTCCAGATGATAATGAGGTCCAAGCTAAATTGAAGATATATAATGAATTTTTATAAAAGAATAAAAAGGAAGAAATTCTTGTGTGTAAGGACACTTAGTTTATTTTTGTAACTTTTCATGTGTAATTTTGTTTGGTGCATTTTTTCCATAGGAAAAGTACGCAGTCTTAAGTCAAATAGGACTCTGTCAATGAATAAGTCAATGTATTTATGTATTTCCTATTTTTGTTCATTACTCCTCTCTATAAATAAGAGGATGTTCTTTGTAAAAATGGATCACCAATTGCTATAGAATTAAAGTGCTACCAAAATTGAGAAGCAATATTGAAACTTTGAATTCAAATTGTAAATATTTTATCAATCAATATATTAGAAAGCAAATGACATTTTAATCTTTGTGTTGAAATAAATGTGTGATGTATTAGAGATGTTCTTATGTCTTTTCTATTACATTTTCTTGTGTAACTGATTGAATTGTGGTGTGAATTTCTATAAATTGAAAGGTGCTAGGAAGCTAATTTTGAAGTCTTTGAGCTAAAATATCATTATTGGGTTTACACTCATTATTGAGAAATGATTTTGGATACTTTGGGTTGTAAGTCATTATCTTTAATGATTTAATCTTTATTGGAAATAAGGTGGAGACATTGGGATACACTTTATTCCATTGTTTTACGATATATTCACTGGCATTTTCTAGTTATTCCTTTAGCTAACTAATTTGAATATCGATTATTATTTTTCCAACAAGTAATTCCATATTTACATACTATGTTGTAAGAAACAAAAGTCTTCATAGCATTAGATGATATGGTAAAACCCACTGATAAGAATAGCGTAAATAAGTGTAAATAGTTACTTGTTGTGTTAGTCAAAAATAAGAATGGATCCTCCTCTTACTTGAGGAGAGATTCTATCTCATCATACTATGGCTAAAGTGACCATTTTGCTACCTTTCTATTGGTAACAAAATATTCACCCAAAAGAATGCATGGTTTTGAGTTTTGTTTTATTTTTTAGAGGTTTTGAGTTTTTATTTAACCACAATTGGTTCTTTATCACTCTAAAATGGTCCCCTTTTATATATATGAAAAGGTAATCAAAAATATTTGATTTTTCATTAACACCATCTTTAAAAGAAAACCTCATACATCAATATACTCATTTTTTCTTGATTTCTAGATTTACATTTTTCTACACGAATGGGTAAAAAGAGTAGCTCCCCTTATTTCTCCTTGAATTTCATGATTTGGTTGTTTTTGTCCAAATTCACTTAGATTATCATGCCTCAAAGCAATTAAAAATATTTCTCAAATTTAAATGCCTTCAAATTTAAGTAGTTTCAAAATTTGAAAAAGGACATTTAAAACTAAAATTTGATTTTTAAATGAAAAAGCATAAACCTATTAGACTTCTCCTTATATTTGGATTTATTTACAATATTTTAAAAAAATATGTACAAATAATGACTTTTACATACTTCTTTCTTCACGTGGTCTTGAAATGCCAAGCCAAGATAGAATGATATGTAACATAGGAAATAAAAAATAGCATTGTTATCAGGTTAAGACTGTTAAGTGTAGCTAAGGATTTTAGACATATCCCTTCACACAAGCATATCAAAATCCTAAATGCAAGTTGTAGAGTACACCAAGATACCATGTAGATCAGATGAGTAGAAAAAGAATTAAATGCTAATCTAGTTATATTTAATTTCAAGCCAAAATTCTATGCCAAAATATCAAAATGCCAGAATACTTGTTGGTCTAAAGGTAAATGGTATGTAGCTACCTATGAAAGTCATGTAGACCCAAACACCTTATATGTAGCCACTATGTAGACCCAAACACCTTATACCTAGACTTATATACCTCTCAGATCCAGTAAAGATAATACCATGATGGAACAATCCTACTAATCTCTGGTAAGAAATCAAGACTCAATTCCACACACCTAAAACATTTGAATTATTTATAAATGAATGGTATAAATTTTTTCCAACCAAATGAAACAACATCAATAATAGAATAATTAGTCATGAACAATTTATTGAATGAAAAAATAGTTCTTTGTAGGAGATATAACTAAAACAAGGAGAGAGATTTTTTTTATTTTTCTAGGATCTGATACCAATGACAGGTCAAATAACATTATATGGAATGGAAATGAAATGATATTTCATGATTCAAGTTGAAAGGAAGAAAAATAATATAATTTAAAGCCAAAATTAGACTATTCACTTCACTTACCAAGAAGTCCATTCATATTTCTATGGGACTCTTAAGCTAAACATAAGAAGACAAAATAAAAGAGAGACTACTCCTAGGAATTATGAAATATTATGTATACTAATATTATAGACTTACATCTACATTTGGCTGATTTGTTGTATACACATTGGATATTATTGTGAATAGTGTGTTTTATAACAGTTGGTAAGACTTGTGTGTATGTGTGCATGAAATCTTTGAGAATTTAATGAATAATATGTTAGTATGTTATTTTTTTCCATGAAAAATATGATTTATTCATTATATTCAAATGCTTAGGTATAATTTTGTTTTACCATGTAATTATAATTGCTTTACTATGATTGATTATGAAAAACTAGTTTCTATGCCTTAAAAAACTAGACTATGGTAAATGGGTTATCATAGGTGTAGTATGTTTAGAAATAAATTGTGGTTGTTGAAATATATAGTTATGTATATTTTACCCAGGTGGTATATAATGTAGTCATTATTTCTAGTATCGGTAGAAATAATGTAAGATTCATTCATACATTTAATGAAATAAATGTATGCTTTGGTTACTCTTATGTTTAACATCTAGTTTGATTACATGTGTGAATATGATGTAAATTAACTGAATCTTGTGGTATTTGACCAATATACATTACTAATTTGGAGTAAGGAATGAGATGGACTTCATTAGCTTACTAGTCTCACAATGATAGATTAAAATAGTTTGATAAAGTGGTGTGTATGAATTTGATTAATCTAGATCATTATCATTTATTATTTGTAAGACTTTGGGCCAAAGTAAATTTAGTGAGAGATTATCATTTCATAAGTTTTATTCACATATTTGTGAAATATCTTGTAATGGAATGGATTTCTATGCTACAATACATGTTTAGTTTAGAATCATACATCACATAGGTACTTGTTAATCTCTCTAGATTCTCATGTCATCACTATCTACTTATCTATGAAGGGAGGGCCATTCCATAATGGGTGATTGTGTGGGGAATCATTGGTCCATGGTTGGTATATAAAATCACTTGGGTGATGCTCTCCTTCCCCATAGTATTAATATTGTTGAGATGACACTTGAGATTACCACAGATACTAGAGAGTTAGGAGAACTCATGCTCCAGGGTGCCATGTATCTATATGTACATTGTATTGTATTTATCATTGAGTATTGTCATGAAGAGTTGTAATTAATTATTATTTTAAATATATAACAGTGGTTGTATACTTATTTTATTTTTAGTTGAGTTAATGTAATAAAAAAATTATTTGTATTATGGCATGTACTCTCATGATATTAGAGATCAGTATTATGTGTTGTATTATGCTTATTATTATCACCTTGTGTATTTATTATGGTCTTTATAGATTATTGTGGTGTATTCTATATTTATTATATGTGTTAATTTTAAAAAAAAAATCATGTATTTCTATGTCTAGCTCAATGGGGTTGTTACATGTGGTATCAGAGCCAGGTTCAAACTCTAGGACCTAATGAGTTTATTAGCATCTTCATGTCTCTCTATTCACTAGTGTGAACCTAGTGACATGAAATATTGCACTATAATTTTGGATTTGTGGTGCCTTAGTGTGGAACCATGTTACACTATTATTGGAGTATGAGACTCGATAGATCCTCTTATATGGTCTAGTGACTATTTTTAGTTTTGAGACATTAATGTAATGAGTGTGGAAAACATTGAGTGTGTACTCTTAGGAGAAATCATATCCCTTTTGATTTATTTAGGGGATTGGTTCATCGATTGATCCTATGGTAATGGCTTAATTCAAGGTTTGGTAGGTGATTACATAGGGTAGTTCATGAGTGATGAACACAAATTATTTCTACCATAAATTGATCACTCAAATCGAACACCTCGAGTATGATTACATCTTTATTAATAATCGAGTTACCTTCACCATTGGTATTTTGTGTTGTAAGTATTTTATAAGCATGAGATGCTTCTCACTTAATATTTATATTTGAGATTTAATTTTTATGCCTTATTTTCACTAATCTTAGGAATGGAAAATTTTATAAAACCAATTTAGTTTTGGTACCACCTAGTACGGTGGGAATTTCCTTGCCGTAGGGTGATACTATTTGGTTGAGAGTTCCTATGTGTTAGAAGCTTGTTTATGGTTGGCACCCTTTAAGTTATGTGTTTTATTAAGTAGTTTCATATCTCTTAGTTATCTTGGAGATGATTCATTATTATCTCATTCTCCTTGATGTCATTATAATCTACTAAGAAGATTTATATTTTCATGATGTTGATTTAGCGTTCTCTTTTATGGGAACTTGTCTTGAATGATGTTTGATTGTACTCCCTTGATTTTGTGTAAGGATGTTTTTTATTTTATTTTGAGAGAGAAGTTGTAATATTGGATGGATAGATGCATATTTGTGGTTAGTATATTCATTTCCCTGATTAAGGAAATATATTGTGATACTATACTTACATATTTGGTCACTAGATAGTATTTTGACAACATTGAGTTGTGATGTTTTATTTTTACCTTGTGAGGGTATGAAGGATTTTATGAGATGATAGTTCTCTAATTTTTTCTTGATACTCTTTGGAGTCACTACATTATTTTACTTGTGATTGCAAACCACGTGGAGTGGTAAAATTGTATATTAAATTATAGATTAAGAACTATGAGTTGATTATGACTATATGATATTATTTACCCTTGATTTGATTATTGTTATTCTTTTTTATCTTAAAATATGTTATATGAAGAGATATTTTTATACCTTTTACTAGAAGAGAGTGGGGTATAGGATGTACAAAACATCTTGTCAATCTAGGGGTTAGAATACACCTTTAACTTGTGTGCTAGTTGAGTAAGGAGATATTGTTTCATTTATTCCCTTATAAGGTTTAAGGAATAGTGTGATTCTTGGCCCATGTATGTTATGTTAATTATAACATTATTTCCTCTTAATCATGAACATAATAGAAGAATTTAAATTGTGAAATATTAGACTAGAATGTTTAACTAGTAGTAACTTAATATAATAATGGATTGATTGTATGATCTCTTTTGTATGTATGATGATACATCTAGAATCATTTAGCATATAGATTTGCTTTCAATGATATGATAGCATAAAATTATGATTCTTAAAAATATTTTGCACATTTTAAGATCATTAGGTCATGGATACCTAAGGGAAGAGTGGTGAATTAGGAACATGAGTTCTAATTGATAAGATGGTATCCTACTTAGCCTCACTTTGAGTCGGTTGTTACTAATTTGGATATGATTGATGAACTTGTTGAATCCAAGATTTGATAGGTAAAACTTGTCAAATTTAGTCATATGGCTATACACATATATATACTATGGATGAGTATTATATGGTTTTGTATACATTAGAACTGTAGTATTTCAATTCCCATTCATCATCGTATTGGTCAGTTACTCTATGGAGTAGCGATAGTATAGATATGTTATGATTATCGAGAGCTATGTGGGGTATTGGTAGTATTAACTTATGCACATCATTATTTCTATATTCCCTAATTAATTTTATCTAAATGAGAAAAAAACACTCTTTAGGATAAAGAAATGTGTTGAGGGTTAGAAGATTTTGTGAAACTCTCCTTAATCATTTACTTTGACTTGTATGATGATCTTATATTTTTTTAAAAGTTGGTGGACTTTCACTAAGATATATGGGACCCTTCAAGGTACCAAAAGTGGTCAATACTATAGTATATAAGCTTTTTTTTATGGTTTTGGCCCTTGAGGTGGTCATGACAAAACCAATCAGAGTAAGTAATACTCACAACTATGTTTGCTTAATAGAGAGATGTCATTGAGTAGGGTCTTGTGGGATGAGTACTCAAAAATATTGTAACTTGAAGGAATTATTGTGAGTTATATAGGTAATTTTCAATTTATTAGCTTAATTTTATATTGCATACCATGTTCTTACTTTGCTAAATATTTTTTTAATTTAGAACTTATGTTTGAGTAAGAGTCATCAAGGACAATGATTATCTTTAGGGGGAAGGATGTCTCACCAAAAAAAATTGCTAGATTATCTATGGATATTTGTAGCTAATAAATTTAGATTTGGTTATATTTCTAACTAAGCTTGAGATTTATCTATTATGGAATAGTAGATTGTTTCTTAGTTAGATAATGACACATGATTGCTAACTATGAGTAGGATTAATGTATGCATTTACATTTTAAGCATATTAATGTATTATTTTGCTATATTATTACTTTATGTTTATCATGTGATATGATTTAAGTACCTATTTTTTATGAGGTAGATGTAGGAGAATTCATCCCTTAAGCATGCCAAAGGGAGAGCATCATTAGGGAGGGTGATGTAGATGCAGATGTTGAATGTCTACAGAGATCTAGAAAAACCCTACACACACAATAGATAGTCATAGAAGAAATGCATTTAAAATTGATTTATTTTTCCTCTTGTTTGAATTATTGATTTGTATTATTCCCTAAGCAGGTAAAATTATGGAAGTAAATTCTTTTATGTGTTTAGCATGATGTGCCATTAATACATGTAGAGGCAAAATTAATAAGAGTGAAATTAAGTATGAAATATTAATTATAAAAATTGGTAAGAAATTGATGAAATAAGATAATTATGTTCAAAAGGAAATTAAAAAAAAAGGATAAAAATATATAAAAAAATAAAGAAAATAAAATCATTGATTAAAATAAAATAAATAAATAAACAACTTTAAAGGAAAAAAATAAAAAATAAAACAAAAGATATTCAAAGAAAAAGGGAAACTTTGAATAAAAGGATTTCATTAAGAAAGAGAGAGGGAGTATACATTTATATACAAAGAATGACCAGTGAATAGAGGGACACAATCATGGCTATTGGGATTTGATCTTTGGTCTTGAATTTTAAGTTTATATGGATTCTTCTATTCAAGATGCCAAATGGCTAGTTTGGAGAGCATAGAGGGAACTGAAGAAGATGTGACACTAGATAAGAAAGATGAATAAAATTATGCTTCTAAAGATGAGATAAAGTAATAGAATATTTTGCTGCTATAATGGTATATTCCTTCAACTTAAGCATCAATTTTTAAATCCATAAGAGAGAATATATAATAGTAGGGTTGTCATTATATTTCAAATAAAAAGGCCTTATAAGATTTACCATTTAGTAGATGAACTATTATATTTGTTGAAATAATTATTAAAAACCTTTAAATGCTATTGTATGATCCATGAACATTTTATCATTATTTCTCTCTAATATATCATAGTTTAATGTTTATAATTTTGGGAAGGACTTCACTGAACTTTGGCATGTGTTATGCTATTGAAATGTATGATTTATTAGATCACCATACTCATATTGTGAAATGATATAAATAATTTATTGCAATTTTATTTTCATGTTGTAGTAAAAGAGAGAGAGAGACTATATCAGCCCTTTTGATTTGTGTAGAAATATCTTGCCTATTCAATGGGAGAATCTTACACTAGAATAATTTAGCTATTTTATAATCCATCATGAATAATTGAGGGAAGGATTTTATGAATGTAATATTAGCTCTAAAAACCTCATTTGAGTAAGCAAATAGCAATGCTAGGATGTTAGAATTTACTTATGAAAGTAGCAAAACCCAGTCATTGAATTTTAACTCTATACTTATAAAATTTAGTGAATTATTCTATCATGAGAATACAATGAATGATTCTGATTTGTGGATACAATGAGATAGATGTTAAATATCTTGAGTAAAATTTAGCGGGTTCACTCTTGGCATCTTATATATATATATATATATATATATATATATATATATATATATATATATATATATATAGTTTAAATTTATTATATATATATATATATATATATAATAAATTTAAACTATATATATATATATATATATATATATATATATATAGTTTAAATTTATTATAGAATATGCCATTTAATTTAAGTGCCTAATGATAATTCTTATTTCGAGTAGGTAGGAGTATTAAAATACTAAGGATCATCATTAAGGCATCTCAAATCATAGTGTAATAATCTATCACTAAATTATTTAGATCAATATTCCCTGGGGAGTGTTATATCCATGTTTTTACTTATCATAAGAAGCATGAGGAACATAACACCTAGGTTGGTTGAATGCTTATATTTGAATATTTCTTGAGGAATAATTGGAAGAATTCTTACAAGAATTTGCCTACTCTTAATGGTAATTATAAAGCTTACAAAATCACTTTGGGGATGTGTGTTAATGTTATGACTGTAGGATAATATATGTTGGTTAGTATATTGGAATCTCTACCATTACTCTAATAAGGTATGTGTACTGTGAAGAACTTAGTGTAGCCTTTCATTATTATGTGTTAATCCTTATGATATATCTAAGATCCCTTATTAAATATAGCATGCAAAACAAACCTATTGTGTGGATATGATATTATAATGAGATACATATTAATGAATAATTATGTGATTAATGTGAATATAGGTATACATGCACTTATTAATTCACACTTGTACATAGGAGTGTGTACTCCCATTCATATTTCCTTTAATGGTTTAAAGCCATATTATAAGATTATATAAAATAGAACCTTGGGGTTGTGTGACATCAAATATAGATTTGATTGTTTGTTATAATGGTTGGTGATATGTATAATGATTGTTAAATCACATAGATTCCTTGATGCATGAACATGATTACCCATTGATATAGTATTTGTATATAATTTATGTGTTTATATACAATACATATTAGGTTTTACATTATTTGTATATAGGAAACATATTTGTTCATAAACTTAAGTAATCATATGAAAATATTGCATAAATAGGTGTATCAGGTCATATGCCTGAGTTTATTTAGGTGGTTATATTAAACCTTAAATTGGTTGGGGAATTAAAACTATAACCTTTTAGAACAATCTTCTAGAAATAAAATGAATTATTGAAATGAAAGATCATAAATTTTTTATAAGTTCTTTGTTTCTCTACAATGATTGAATGACTATTAGTTATATGATCTCATTATTGAATACTTGTGTGTAGTACATATGATAAGAATGTGTGGTTATATTTAATCCATGATGGTGCATCAGAATGCATGCTTGTAATTATCTTACTTTGAATTTTAGTATGTAGTTTAGACTTAGGGTATACTCAAGTGGTATAGCTCTGTACTTGCTTAATTTCTTTTATGTATATGTGTCATTTAATTTTTGAATTCATAAGTTTGGATTATGTGTTGTTATATAGTTGGGAACCTATAATAGATGGGATATCATAGAGAACTATGGTATAATTTTATATTGTATCCAGATGGTACATACTATAAATATTATGTCTAGACTTACATATATATTTCATTAATTCATTATATATACACTAGATACTGTTGTGAATAATGTGTTTTATAATAGTTGGTAAGACTTGTGTGTGTGCATGCAATATTTGAGAATTTAATGAACACTATGTTATTATGTTATTGCGTTTTGTGAAAAATATGATTTTATTTGTTATATTTAATTACTTAGGTATAATCTTGTTTTATTGTGTAATTATGACTTCTTTACTACAATTGATTATGAAAAACCACTTGTTCTGCCTTAGAATACTAGACTATGGTAAATGGGTTATCATAGGTGTAGCATGTTTGGAAACAAAATGTGGTTTTTGAAATATATAGTGGTGTATATTTCACCTGAGTGGTATAAATTATAGTCATTATTTCTAGTATGGGATATAAATAATGTAAGATTCATTCATACATTTGATGGAATAAATGTATGCTTTAGTTTATCATATGTTTAACATCTAGTTTTATTGCATGTGTGAATAAGATTTAAATTAAATGAATATTGTGGTTGATTTGTATTTGAAAAATTTACATTACTAATTTGGAGTAACGAGTGAGATGGAATTCATTGGCTTAATAGTCTCACAATGATAGATAAAGGCAGTTCGATCAAGTAGTGTGTATGAATTTGATTGATCTATATCATTATCATTTATTATTTGTAAAAATTTGGGATAAAGTATGTTTATTGATACATTATCATTTCATAAGTGTGATTCACATGTTTGTGTAATATCTTGAAATATAATATATTTATATGCTACACTACATGTTTAGCTTAGAATCATACAACACACGGGTACTTTCTAGTCTCTCTAGATTCCTATGTGATCACTATCTACTCATCCATGAAAGGAGGGACATTATTTGATGGGAGATTGTACATGGGATCATTGGTCTATGGTTTGTGTGAAAAAGTGTTGGGATGATGCTCTCCCTCCCCATAGTAGTACTACTATTGAGATGACACTTGAGATTGCCATGGACACTAGAGAGTTTGAGGAACTCATGCTTTGGGAGACATGTATCTATATGTACATTATATTATATTTATCATTGAGAACTATCATGAAGATTTATAATTACTTGTTGTTGTAAATGAACAATGATGGCTATAGACTTATTTCAATTGTAGCTGAGTTAATGTAATTACTTTCTATATTCACATTATGATGTGTACCCTCATGATATTAGAGATCAATATTATATGATGTATTATGCTTGTGTTTATTATCACCTTGTGTATTTATTATGGTATCCATAGGTTCTTATGGTATAATATATATTTGGTATATGTGTGAATTAAAAAAAATCATGTATTTATATGTCTAACTCAATGAGGTTGTTATAATATTGGGTAGCTATAATTTTTGGTAAATTCCAATTTCAATTAGGTTATGAAGGTAAGATATAATTAAAATCTAATGGTGTCCTAATTCAGGGAATGGGACTCTATAAAAAATTATGAACTATCTCTAACTCTTCAAGGAGAAGAAAGGGGTGACCATCACATATGGTCACCAAGATTATAAGCATGATGTAATCTTCATCAATGCATCTAATGATTCATAGATATGGACACATATGAAGAATAATCAAATGTTCATGATAGTTGATAAAGTCATTAACTATGACCTAATAATCACTAATGAATAAGTAAACAAAATGGTGGAGTAGGAACACATATATTGGATTCATTATTGGCCTCTAGATAAGTCTCAAGACTCAATAGGATAGGACCAACTTCCCTCTCCTATAAAATAAGAGACAAATTTGTGAGAAGGATAATCCAAAAATAAAAAGGAAGAAAACCCCCAAATAAGGAAATAAATTCTTAGAGTAGTCCCAAGCTAGACTCCACATATCCATTAGCCAATACTATAATTTTGGGCATAACCACTATAATGGATAAATCTATACTTCCTTCAGATTGACTAAAGAGAACATTCTTTATGGCACCTTTGCCTCCAATTACAATGGTCATTCAAGTAAGTCTCATAGAGTTTATAAAATATTATTTATTTTTTACTTCATCTACTCCTCCACTAACATCTCAAATAAGTACACCTTCATCCATTACCACCAATAAGGGAACCTCCTTTCAAACACTTCTTACCAAACTAGTTTCCTTCCCATCCACACTTCTTTCCACTCCTCATTCCTTCACCACCATTGACACTATTAGTTTTTGATAATGTGGTTCCTTAAATTATTTCATCATCTCCCTCATCTCTTTTTTCTCCCATATTCATTTACCAAAGGAGATCCAAATTCTTTATAGTCTCCCCCAAAGATCAACAATTAGAGGAAAGACTAACATTTGGCCTAGATAATATAGAGTAATTCCTTGATGAGGAGAAGTTAAAAGAAGAGGATAATGGACATGTGATATCCCTAGTGGAGTATTTTATAGATGGAGAGGAAGATGTAAAAATTATGAAGGGATTGGAGCCTAAATTAGGTAAGGAAAAAGTTCCATATGATGAATAGGTAGAATTAGAAAATTCCAAAGAATTGAGACTATTAATTTTACAAGAGGAAGAAACTCTAGATGGATCCCTAGACCAGCAAGTCCTCATTGAAGAAAAAAGAGAAAATACAAATGAGGTAGTTTATTTTCTTGTTTATTCTATCACTATTGTGAATACTCAATTTATTTTTTTTCTATCCATTCTAGGGCCATAACTATCTAGTTCAGTTGATTCTTCCATTCTTTCAACACTAACACAAATAAAGACTCCAAAGAAAAAGGTCTATTTTGAGAATCTAGTTTAATATCCGTTTTTAATCCTAAAAAGAGATAAATTCATCAAAAACATTCAACTCAATTGTTCTACCCATGCCAAAATCCTAACCTATATAGTTGACAACCATGATCATGGAGAAAACATTAGGCTTGTCTAAATATGTGGTTGAGGTCACCCCATAAAGAGAAGCCTCACTGTGGGATAAAATTATTTATCCACCATTAAAATTTCCAATTCAAATAAGTGATTCATTATCACCTCCCAAAATAAATCCTCCTTTGATGAGTCCTCCACCTTATACTTCTAAAGACCCAAGTCCTATATAAGAATAATGGGAGCTTATTATTCCCCAATGAGTTAAAAATATGTAAGGTAAAAGGGATGAGAGATAGAATTTGGTCATCACCAAATTACCTACAATCTCCACCTAGTTTGAAATATAGAGTAAAACCATTTAAATGATGAGAAAGAGGAAGGTGGTGAATATAGATATAAGGGAATAAATTGAGTTTGAACAAAGATAAAACTTGTTCCCCTTAGCTAAAAAATCCAAAAGGAATCCCAATGATCTAATTGAGTACATAATATTTTTGTGATTTTATGGATTTAGTTGGAGAAGAGATGAAATAAATTTACAAAAAAAAGGAAGCACAATGGAGATTACTATAGAGGTAAATTATACATGCCCCTCAAGAAATTGTTTATAATGTATAGAGTGCAACCACCAGGATGTACACTATTTTGAAGAGTATTCAATTTTATAGATGAGGGAGTAAATATGAAAGGAAAAAGGTTTTTAGACTATGGAACTAGTTAAAATCATATGAGATAAGGCTCACCTTTTTGGTCTAGTGTTCAAGGAGTATTGTATTCAACCAACTAAACCTAATATCTAACCAATATCTAACATGGGCCTTGAGCTATGTAATTACAAAAAGGGATGGTGTCGTTAACTAGAATGTGCAGATGAAGGATCTAATGGGACATTTTGTGAATCATGAGAATGAAGCCTTGGAAATTTTGAAGGATATGAGGGTCACTAATGTGATAACCTATATTATAGAGTTAGTCAATAGGATAAATTTTAAAACACTCCTTAAAAAATTGCAAATAGATTTAAGGAGGAAATTGAAGGAATAGTGTACAAAACTAATGATGAGATTTTGTAACTAATAAATTTTGCCAAGGGCAAAGTGATAAAGGCATAGGCCCTTGGATCTGAGTTCAAGAGCTCATAATTAGAATATACAAGGTTTATGGCTAAAGTCGTCAAAATATTTAAACCTTCCTTGCTCAATTGTAACCTTATTAACAAAGAGTTTAAAGAAATACATGAATTATTAGAGGACCTTGTTTTATTAAACACACCCCACTTTATATTTTTTTTGGAAAAGTGGGGACCCTCTTTGTTTTTTGTAAATAATGAATATTTTGGAGGGAAACCTATGATTTTTGAGGCTTATGATACTTGTATAAAATTAGTGTTTTTAACATTGAGTTATATTTTGGTATAATTTTTAATTTGGGAACACCTATTAAGACTATCTTGTTAATGAAAAAGATGGAAATAATGGCTTTGAATAACATGCATGTATATTGTTTTATTTTAGAGTATTCAGTCATTGACAAAATTCCATTTTGGAATCTTTCATTTAGAAATTTCTCTATGGGAAGTTTCTCTTCAGAAACATTCACTTAAAAAACATTTGCATCGATAACATTCATTTCAAAGGAAATTTTACATAAAATTACTTTGGCAAGCTTGGTCTATGGAATCTTTACTTTGGTAGGTTTATTTTGAGAAGTTTCACTTTAGCAAAAATTGCTTCAACAACTTTGTGTCATCAAAAATCATTCAATAAATTTCATACTAGAGACTTTAAATTGGAGACTTAGTCTTAGGAAGCTTTCATTTTAGAAGGATTATCACTAGAGACTTGGATTTGATAACATTTTTTTTCAACACTTTTCATCAAAAAATTTCCTTTGACATGTTTAGTCATCGGTAACTTTGTTTTGGAAACTTATGTTTTAGGAACTTTGGGAACATATCTTTCCAAAGAGCATTATACACTTCAGAGTCTTTTGGATTAAAGTCAAAGTTTGACTTAATTTAACTAGGCTATGTAATGATATGTGGAAAAAGAAGAAATCTTACATGGAGGTTCTTTAAATGATAAGGCATCCTACATGGCATGTACACTAGGAGAGGGTAGTCAAATTTGAATTTAATAATGGTGGCGAGTTGATAGACATTAATGAATAATGGAATACAAAATAGAAATAAATGTAGGATATATATTTACATTAATCCCCTAGCTAAGTTCACATAATTCCATCTTTGATCTTGAGTAAACTTCAACATCAAGTGATCCCAAAATCCCTAATTGCTATCACATCAATTTGTGATTTGTGATTTGTAAAATTTAGCTAAGAGATGAGATGCCATTATAAAAATATTAAAGCATACCATTAATAAGTATAATCAACATGGAATCATCATTTATGTCCTATAATATATCCCCAATAGCATCCAATTTTTCAATCAAGGATTCTATAGAAAAAAATGATACTATATTCAATGTTACTACATTTAATGGATGTTATTTAAATTATTTAGCATTGTGGGAAGTGATAGAGCATGTAGACTCATTTTCACTAAAGGACATTACAGCTAAAGATAAATATTTTTTGAAGGACCTTCTCCCATTTAAATGTCAATCCCTACACTATGCATCTATGAAACTAGAGGTGATGTTGTGTATTGATCTACTCTAGGGCTTGTTCTTCAAATGGAGAATAATGGATGGAGGATACCTTAATTATCTCAATAACAACATTATTTTTGTGTATAGTATAGGTGAGGTGTTCAAAAGTTATTTGAGCTTACCCATTATGGATGTTACTTTTGACTTACACATAGTCATCACATAGAAAAAGGCCAATCACCTAGAGCGAGCTCTTTTAAAATGGCTTCTCCTTAGAGAAAGTTTCATACTAAAAGAACATGTAAAGAGATCCATCCATATTACTAGATTTAAAATTGGAATTCATGTTGGGATGAAACTACTGAATAGACTCTTTGGTTACATGAGCATCTACTTTGTGCACCTAGAATGGGTTCCTCTACTAGACCTACTGACTACCTCAGAGTACACTTACGATTTGGGGGAAATCACTAGTGCACAATTTTAAGATAGAATATTGCGTAAGGATAATAATTCACTAAGATGTAACATTTGTATGATGTCTTACGTATTTAGGAACTATTTATAGACATAATAGAGTCATGTTGGAGCCCAACACTAAAGTCATCAAAAATAGGATTTATGACCACTACAATTTTATGCACATGTATTCATATATAATGAATATAGATAATATTATTGAAGACATTTATTGTTAAGTTTGGATGACCATACATGGTCAAAATTTGGAGATAATTTTCCATAGCATAACCTGGACACTAGTTAATAATATTAGAGACTACTGGCATTATCCAAAATTTACAATAATCATGGTGGCAGGCCATAAGGTAGATCCTCTTCAGCTCCCAAAGTGTTGTAAATAATTTTATTGATGTCAAACACAAAGTGAAGGGAAATCTATAGAATCACTCAGATCTTTAGACTAGCCTAGATCTTTGGACTCACTCAATAGATTCGGGCTTGCCCAGTCAACATCTCTAGACTTTCCCATCAACTCTATACTCACCCATTGTGAAGAATAGTGATTGAATAATGAAGTAAACAATAGTTATAGTGAGTAAAAATAAATCATCTAATGAAGGTAGTCAATAATTTAAGTAAAGATAACATATTATAATTTATGAAGAGATTATCAAAAATGTGATGAAGAGCATAATCAATGTTTAGAAAGGACATGTTAGCATTTAAAAAGGAGAAAGGTAGCATTTTTTATTCAAGAATGTGGCATTGAATTAAAGGACCAATGATTTCATTAGAGGGGCCATGATTTGGTTAAGTAGGCCTATGATTTACCTTATAGGGTAACACTTATATTTGTGGGGTAGCATTAATTAATTATGGATTAATTAAATGTATGGGAAACATTATATATAATATGGGCTGACTCATATGTTTATAATGATTTAATTAAGTGTGTTACTTAACTAAATGAAAGGGTATGAATTTTAGAAGGTGTGTCTATCTTTGAAATGACATGAAGTGGATATAAAAGGGAGTATAAAGTGTAGACACCTAAAACTGCCACAACTAGCTCTCAACTAGATTTTTAGACTGATTCTTAGCAACCATTGCAAATTAATCCTAGGAATCACTAAACATCCCAATTTTTCTTGTGTATCATTCATCAAAGTTTAGAATCATCTTGAGACATCCTAATTGTAGTATTATATCTTATTCAATAATAACCTCTCATGGATTCATCCCTAATCACTTTACAACATCATAATTGTCAATTTGGCCTATAGATCTATTTAGTGGGGCACTTGCACACTTAATTAAATATTTAAAGAGAAAAAAGGATAATAAGAATCAATCATATAGTTAAATTCTTAGTTTAATTACCCTTTTTAAATTAATCAATATCTAAAAAAGAAAATTCAAAAAATCCAAGCCTTTAATCATTGCATTTATGAGTTGTCAAGCTCTTTAAAAATATCTTAAAATATCTAATTTGAGAACCATACCTAGTACTTACAAATCATAGTTACATGATAAAAATATTAACTCAACTATAATTAGGTTTAACTCACCTAGGTTTTGTTTGAAACCATTCCAAACCTAAGCTCAACCTTAATTCACCTTGGGTGAGAGTTAATTTCTAAGGTTATAAATATAAGGCCATACATCTTCATTTCTAAGCTTATATATTTTATATTTATTATGTAGGATTTCTTCCATAAGACTCATGTAATTAATGTTACCATTCCTAAATCTTAATCCAAGCAACATCAAATCCAAGGTGCCAAGGAGAGAAGGAGCCAAGCAACATCAAATCCAAGGTTCCAAAGAGATAATCAACCAAGAAGCCTCCATTATCAAATACCTCTTGATGTAAAAACTAAGCAAGACATTAAATAAATCCATTTGGAGATCCATGTAAGGTAAAAAACTTGTTTCTTTTATGTTTTTACTATACTTTCATTTAGTTTTGTTACCTAATCTCTCCCTAGTGTCTAATCTAGAGTGTTAGGATTTTAATGTGTTTATTTATTTTATTATATGAGACTAATACAAGACTAACCTACCCTCTATTTAAAATTCCTAGTTCACATGTTAGCACACTTTATGGGACCCTCACCACAAAGTTGCTACTAAGGCCTTTTAGAGCACTCTACTAACAATTTCCATGTAAAAATTAAACCTTGCTAACCAAAATAGGTGAAAATTTAAGGATAATAGAGGTTTTTATAGAAGTTTTGAAGTTACCCTATGCAATCATGGTTTTACTCTATGGAATCATGATATTTTTATAATATCTCTACTCACACAGTTGCAATTTTGTCTTATTTGTCACAATTTTGTGCCTAACTACCAAGGTTTGTGCTAAATGTTTTGTGTCTATAGGATAATAAGTAATATTACAATATAATGAATCTTAAAGTCATGGTATTATAA
The DNA here is from genome assembly GCA_037957365.1 of Torreya grandis. Taxonomy (NCBI): domain Eukaryota; kingdom Viridiplantae; phylum Streptophyta; class Pinopsida; order Cupressales; family Taxaceae; genus Torreya; species Torreya grandis. The sequence continues at coordinate 75,758 of JARHVA010003455.1, read as the reverse complement.
TAAAAATCATTATATTTCAATATTATGACTTGAAAAGTTATGATATCATAATAAGTTTAGCGATATTGCCTAAATTTTAGTTATCTTACCTTTAAACTGCTAGTGGTCAGTACTAACTATTTTGGGTTAAGTTGTAATATTATTATTCTAGTAGTAGTGATATTGCCTTTATTTTAGTTTTTTTACACTTAGAGTAGTGATATTGTGTTTCATACTCTATTTTTATGCAAGTTATGATATTATTCTAATAGTCATGATTTTGTAGAGTGAGTAGCAATATTGTTCTATGTTCTGTGATTTTGTAATGTGTGTAAAAACCAAAAAACTAAGAGCAAGATTTAACAAGTCATATTTTCATCCATGAAGTGATTATAAGAAAAATACCCTATAACATGTTTTTTAGGACCCAAAGGCCATAAGGAGACATTTGAAACACTTATAACTTTGTAAATTTCACATTTCAAGTTGGTGTTTTAATAATCTTTTTACTTAAGTGGTTTTCACTTTTTTAAAAGGTTTTAAAAAACAAATTCCAAGGGGATAAAATGTCATGAAGTAATTCATTTTGGTGTAATAATATTAAATTTCACATTTTAGTTACAAACTCCTAAGAGTTTTTTATTTTATGCTTGTTTGTTGAAAGTTATTTGTTTTAAGAAAAATAAGTGATGCATGTATGCTCTCCCCCCATCCCCTTTAGGTAACTTGGGTGATAAAAAGTATTCATTCTTTTCCCTTTGTTTATTTAGTAAAAAATCATGAAAATAATTTCACTAAGGCTCTCCCCAAATTTTTATGATTTAGGTGACCCCAAAATGACCGTAAAGTCTTTTCACTTGTCTTTTATTTTCATGCATTTTGGCTTGTGAGTGGGAGTTCATCACCTCCTTCTGATTTATTTAGGGAAGTGTTGACTTTATAATTCATCTCCTAGAATAATTTTAACCCCATTCCATGATGGGGTATATAAATTGAGTTGGTAAATCTCTAAAATGATAGTTTGAGCAGTTAAACTACCTCAATTAGTGACTACCACCCTTGGAATGTATGATCAATTCGAACATCCCACTACACTGAGAAAGCAACATATATAGTGGTTTTGAATAGGAAAATACCTTTTCAAAACAATATAGTTAATGTGGATCCAATTTATTTGATTGTATCTCTAGTGTTAGCCACACTTTGTACCATCTAGAAATGAAGTGAAAACTGATAGTTTAGAATAACCCCACTTGCTACAGACATATTGTTGATGCAAGGTGAGTAACCTAAATTTACATATCATAGTATAAAATATTAAGAGAATAGGGAGGCCTAAAAACCCTTATTTTAATGTGTTTTTAATTTTTTATATTAATAAATTAAAATCCTCTCAAGAGCAAGTATATTAATGGAATTTGATAGTATTATACAACCTTGTCGGTTTTAGGATTTAGGATGTTACACTTAGTATTTGTGTCATTTTATCCTTTTTTGCATAGTTTTAGTTCTAAAATATTTTTTCATCGTACAACATTTAAAACAAGTCTTGTTTATACATCACTCCTTTGTTTGATGAGGCATTACACCATCCATTTGGCATCTTGTATGTGCCTTAGTATTTTTATCAACTTTTGTGTGTGTTTTTCATTTGATTGAAAAGGGTGTCATTAAGCTACCCAATTCATTTTGAATTCTTATTCCTTTGATTCTTGAAACAAAACCATTTATTATATCTATAGATCATGATAACATCATTACACTACTTAAATCATTTCAAAGACTTGTTGTCTTGTGTCTAAATTCTAATTTTGAAAACCAAAACCATGTGTGCCCTTTGGATATATACCTAGTATTGTCATGTTGTTCATTATTGTCTATCTTGTTGTCTATTTAAATAAAATTAGATTTCTAAAGTTGAGCTTAAAATTAGTCTTGACAAATTCAAATCCAAACATTGATTGATTTATGCCTATGCCTTATGTAATTTTGGCTTAGATCATTTACCTTTCATTTTTGGGTTGTGTAACTTAGGTTAATTATTTATTTAATTTGAAAACTATTTGTGCTTAGATTTATGGGAAGTAGTCTATATTACATATGCCTATTGTTTCATGTCTTTTGCCAACTAACCAAGTTCATGTTTTAATCTAAGTGCCTAGTTTATGCCAAAGTGTTTCAAATATGTTAGATTAAATATCATACCTTATTTTGTTTAAAATTCTATCTTTTGTGCCTTTTCCAAAAGACTTGGCACATGCATGTTTGAGCCTAGATTTTGTGCCTTCTCCAAAATACCTATCAAATTTTATGTTATTTAGATTGGACTTGTTTGAAACACTTTGTACCTAAGTTTGGCATGCCAATTTTTATTCATCCACTTTCCCCTTTTTTGTTAGACATTTGACATTAGACATTATGACATTCAAATGTTTTAGACCAAGTCTTTGCATTGGCCATTTTGGTGATACAACTCCATCCTTAGACCAAGTTAGACCATGTTTAGACCATTTATCCTTTGGACCTTGTTTTTAAGAGTTTGTATAACTCTAAGACTTTTTGAAAAATGTTCATATTTGATTTGGGTATGTCTCATTACACTCATAGCAGAGCCATTTACAATCCAAGTTATCATAACATGGTCACATAAGATGACTTTATTCAAGACACTTATGGTGATGATGTAGTTTTTGAGATGGATCCCTGTCCTCACAATACTCAATATAGAGATCAAAGCCAAGATCCTCAAGTGCATTATGCCATGATACCTTCTTTGGGTCAATTATCATACCAAGTTCACTCTTTCATGGCTAAAATTACCTAATCTATCACCTATACCATTAACCCTCCTTCAAATTTCATGAGCAATCAAGCTCTACAACATCCATAGATTACCATTATAGCCCCTCATCCTTTGTATCATGATAATAACCAAGTTTCAAAACACCCTACCATTACTATACTAGGACCTCATCCTTTGGCTCATGATAGCAACTAAGATTCATAGTGACCTACCATTAGCATATTAAAATGTCATCCTTTGGCTCATGATAGCAACCAAAATTCATAATGCCCTACCATTTCCATATAAGGACCTCATCCTTTAGCTGAAAATATCAACCAAGCTTTGCAACACCTTACCATTACCATTTTAGGCCCTTCTAAGTGTGGTAACTCATTATCCCCACAAAGGTGTGTAATTACAACTAGATAGGTTATGGTTACCATCCTAAAATAACAACCAATCTTTGTTTAGCCCATATTAGATGAGCCTATTTACAAAGAGACCATTACCCAACCATCAATCATTATTCTTCAATTGCTAACCTTCCCCCATTTTAGAAAATCCATGTCGAATGTTAAACCATAATAGAGCCAATTAATATCTCTCCAAAACTTTAAATCATTTAAAGACCAAGATATGTTCAAAACTAATATTTTATAACTACTAGTAAACAAAGGTCAAGACAACCAACCAATCCCAAATGTTTTTTTTGAAACACCTATTTGTGACATGTTAACCTATGATGTATCACATTTTGATCCTTTACCCATTATTAAGGAGTCTCACTCTAACAATATAATATTTATTGAGTCACGTATTAATTATTATAACCACCTTTGGGAAAATCATTATCTTTATCATTATCCTAATTTTAAATATCCTTTGAAAAGCCAATCTTTGTGGAGTTATCTCTTGACCTTTTTCTCATCATTGAGGAGTCTCACTTTGATAATCTAGTCTCTATGAAATCTTTTTTAGTTGAGCCTATTTTAAAAGAGCTTATTATACCATCATGGGCTATTGCTTGTCCAATACCAAACATTTAATAAGAAGTTATTGTAGCAACATCCACACTAGATGAAGAATCTATATGCAATCAAAATTACATGATGTACATGAATTAATCTTGGATTGGATAAGATAGATCACACCTACACTTTTGATTCGGAATACACCTATTAAATGAGAGCATGACCAATATGGGGATCCACTAGACTTGATTATGGGATGACTTATATCAATTTTCACAACACATCATGCTAAGAAGGGTTCTAAAGCCTACAGTCTAACACAATCACACAATAACCTTAAAAGAGTCTTATGATTTGATGTTCACTTATGTAATAAATAAGAAAGTAAACTATTCTAATAACAAGAAAAGTAAACTAATGTAGTGTGCACCAAAGCTTATGGCACAAAGTGGGGTTAGAACAAAACAAATAAACAACAACTAAACTAAATATGCATATGAGACATATAATCACATAAATATATATATAATCCTAATACATGAAAGAGAAGAATAAATATTGCCTTATCTATCTACTCTTATAAAGGAGAAATAAAGTTAGGAATACTTACCATTGAAGATGAACCTACCGAGTCTCAACCTCTCCCTTGTCCAAGGTGCTTCACAAGAGATTGTTGTGGCTTGTAAGGATAACCAAGATAAATCAGCTTTAGGCTACATGACCTACCCAAGCATCCAAAATACTTCTCCACAAGACAAGATCAGAGCTCTAAAAGAAAGTATTGAATCCTAAATCTTTATTCCTCAAGTAGAATTGTCAATAAGTAGATGTTTTTTAGCACTTATTCACTTAATTATTCACTCTTTTTCAAAAACTATGAAATGTTGGTAAATGACCTTATATATATAGTAATATCTTGCCTAAAAACTATTCTGACATGTCGATTGTACTAGGTCAACCAAGTCAACCTAGTACATTCTTGGGATAATGCCTAAAGTTTATGCTAGGTCGATTAGGATGTAAACAAGTCAAAATAACAAAGATGTCCCCAGAATACACTAGGTTGATTAGGTCAACCTAGTGTACTAAATAAGTAAGAAGGTAATTAAGAGAAGAAAAAAAGGAATAAAGAATGATAATAATTGGAATGGATAGGAAAGAGAATAACAAGCCTAGGTTTCATGGTTTTATGGATCTAATGTGTAGATAGTAAGTGGAAAAAGGAACAATAATCTTACAAAGCATTAATGGTATGCCCACCCCTTTCTCAGTGCACCCCTTAAGGCTTGCACTTAGAGAGATTAAGACTCTATAGGTTTTTCAAGATATGAAGTGTCAATAATTAATAAAAGTTTGAAAATATTATGTGTATAATATGCCCCAGTTGAAGCTCATCACATGTCACAAAAGTGCAACATGGGATGGTACTTCAGAGATAGAACATGATAATGCACAATGTTGATGCAGTAGGAATAAATTAAGATATATTAGAGAATAGAATTTAAAAATGCATTCCTTTAACTTAACTTAGTGTTGTAGATAAATAATAAGATTATAAGGAAGTGAAGGCATCCAATGTAAATCACACTAGGCAAACCTGTAGAAGTTATTGCAAAAAATAGACAAAAATAAAAAAATTTGGAAGATAGGCATATGATAGTGGAAAATAATCTCTATGTCACCATAAATCTAATGAATTTTATGGGTTTCAAAATGGATGAGTAGAAACAAATATATGAGAAAAATAAGGAATCTTAAGGAAAAGAAATGTGATTTTTTATTTTTGAAAAAGTGGTTTTAATTAGGAAAAAGAGAAATCATTTTGTCAATTTGATTTTTAGGAAAGGAAAAAAAGAGTTCTAGAGAGAAAATAAGCTAAGATGGTGAGGGAATGACATGTTAGGCAAGAGAGAACCTCAAGAGTGAGAGTAGGTGCATTACATGTATGCAATCAAGAATCTTAAACTAGTTTTTGAAATTTGCATTGATTTAAGTGAATTTTGAGTAAATTTTGATTTTAAGCATTTATACATATCAAAAATGAAAAAAAATAGTTTCTAAGGGTAGTAGATAGGAAGATGGGAAATGGGTTAGAATGAAACAAGTAAAAATCAATAAAAAGACAAATTTTGAACAAAATATACTAGGTCAGTACACTAAACCTACTAGGTTGACCTAGGGTGAAAATCCATATGGTCAGCCTAGTAGGTGTAGGTCGACCTAGTGTATTCTGATAGCTAAAACTAAGTGAAAAGGTGTTCAATTAGTTTGTAAGGGCCAGAATGAAACCTGAATAATAGGGAGAAGAAGATAAGAGGAAAATTAAGAAATTTGGGATAAAATAAGACAAAAATAAGGAAATTTTTGGTCAAAATAGGTTGACCAAGGAGCCAAAATAAACACAAAAGTGTGAAAAAGTTGAAAGAGGGATAGAATGGCCTGAAATGACTAAATAAGGGTAAAAGGGTCTAAAATAAGATAAAAATGAATGGAATAAGCTTATTTTTTATTAAAGATAGAATCTATAAAGAATGTATTATGATTATACATAACATGGAAGAACTAATACATCCTTTGTTGTTTCTTGATTGCAAAGACAATCATAGTTATAAAGACTATTAGATGTGTTATGGTTGTCAAATTTATTAAAGAGGCTGATAGATGGAAATAGAACTAGACTGGTAGCCATAGGTCTCGGAGGTATAGTAGATATGTGTAGGATAGCCTTGAGTGTAGATGTGTTGGTCATGCTCCTTAGTTGTTATGAATGGATGACCAATACCTTTAGATGGGAGGTGGATGGGGATGTGATATAGGTGGCTATCACACTAGAGGATGTTTATGCCATCCTCAAACTACCCATAGTAGTAGTACTAGTGACCGTAGGGATACAAGATAGCATAGAGGAGAGGAGAGCCTTAGCCATGTGGGCTAAAGGCTCAAAGATGATATTGTTAGGGTTGAGAGTGAGTATGGATAATGTGTATATATCATATATTTTATATCTCCAAAAGGTGGTGATAAGCCTTATGACACAATGAGTGCTCTTTCATAAGTCAGATGGTAAGGTACCACTATACATGATAGCCTTGATCAAGATGATGATAAAGGAGGGATTATTATATGATCTAGGCTCTATCATCTAGGTCTAGCTTTTTCATGATTTATTTGAGATGTGGTCTAAAGGACATAAGACCATGGGGCTAATCATACTATTGATAGCATGGATATATGAGAGATTTCCTATGTATTGGCTGGTTGGGTTTCCCTATGCAGTCAATAATAGGTTACCTCAAGTAAGGAGATGGAAGGAGGACCAAATAGCATGGGTCATGCCCCACATGCCACTATTATAGATGGTGAGATGCATTGACATAGTGTGGTGACCATATGAGTAGCTATCAACTACTTGGGAGAGCTAGCACACAATTGTAATATCACTAAAGAGGAGAGAGGTGATAAGGCACTATACATGGTGGAGAGAACCACATTTGGTGGCATGGGTGCCAAGTCAAATGGGTTTACCTCATCTAGTGACACTGATACTCATGCCTAAATAGTAGACTTAGCATGTGAGAGATCCACAAGGGAAGAGGGGACTCAAACCACTAATAATGAGACTAACATTGAGTCCATGCTAAGAGTGACCATAGATTGGTCAGGTACAATGAGGGGTAGAGCAAGAGTAGGTAGAGGTAGGGGTAAAGATACCAGATATACCACCCAAAACTCCATAGAGAGATGAGTTATGGCCACCAAGGATATGATGGTGATAGAGGAAGGAGGAGAGAGTGGAGACCATCATCATCTTTGGTGATTTAGTAGAGGATCCAAAGCATAGGATAAAGAGACTATTCAGATGGAGGCTGAGATAGGCATGAGTCATGATAGTTGGGTTTGAGATGAGGTAACCTATAAAAGAGGTACTAAGAGGCCATGCAGATGAGGAGATTATGCTAAGTGGTCATGTAAATGGTGAGACCATATGATCTAATACACATATAGGTAAGAAAGCATATGATTAATTTATTTCTTAAGTTTTTATTTGGTAGATAGATAGATATTATGAGATATGATAGTGGTCTAATATCTATTTGGTATGATATTATAGGCATACTTGAGGATGCAAAGGATATATCAGGGTCCCTAGTTAGGGGAACACTCCATGGCATCCTAGATGAGACTCTACAACCATATGATCCCATGACACTGGAGGATTTAAGTGTACCATCTACCCTAGCTCAGGCAAGTTAGTTTAGAGTAGTGAGAGAGGCTGTGAGGTAGATAAAAATATAGAGAGATAGGGCACAACCACTAGTGGAGATGGGTGTAGGGGAGAGGCAAGCTTGGTAGGCCTACCTAATGAGAGAGTTACATATTGAGATATATTGACACAGATAATGTAAGCATATATGGTGATGAAGACCCAACAGATACAAGTACATGCAGTGACCCAAACCAAGTTGGTATAGGAATAGGTGTAGATAGCACATTTTTAGGGATAGGTAAATGGATTGAGATATTAGACTGCCTCGTTATGATATACTATTTGGAGGAGTCAAACCAAGGCCTCAATAGGTAACATGGCTAGGCCATGAGATAGACATGATGGAGCTCAGTGCTAGTGCTGAAGCATTATGTATGATTGTATATGTTGTATCAAAATCTTAAGATATATATATCTTAAGATTTTGATACAACATATACAATCATACATAATGCTTCAGCACTAGGGCTGAGCTCCATCATGTCTATCTCATTATATATATATATATATATATATATATATAAAAGATTTATCATTTTGTCATATTGGTGTTGGTTGCATATGTTTTCTTTATGATGGTTATATTTGTTTATTATGGTTGAAGCTATCGATATTCTGGATATATTTATTTCTAGCACATGTATTTAGATTTGTTGTATATGCTATAATAAATATATGTGATGTGGTTTATTTTCTATAATTATGGATAACACATGCATGGTTTTAAAAATAAATAGGCAAAAAGACTTGATAAAATATAATCAATCAAAAATATACTACACACTAATTCAAGCTGGAAAATGTGTAATAACATGAAAAATGATTAAGTATAAAGAACCAAGATAATGGCAAAAAAATAGTAAAAGGGGATTTATTTTTAAACCAATGAGAAAGATTTTGGCACCAAATTAAAACAATTAAAATCATACTAAATATCACATTGGGAAGTATGACAAACAAAGTAATAAAATGGAAGGGATGAAAAGGGCATGAATGGTAATTCAAAAACAAATCAAAATTAAATCAATCAATTATACTATTTCATGATGGGAAGTATAAAAGAGAAATAAAATTTGCAAAAAAATTGATCTTAAATTGATCACACTAATTCAAGCTAGGAAGTATGAGAAATTCAAGAAATGGTTGTAATCTTACACGCACTCAAAAAATAAGAAAATAAGAGACAAAATAAAAATTAATTAAGTGTAAAACATACTAAATATCAAGATGAGAAGTATGTCAAATGACATGTAACCTCATAATCAATCAAATCTTGTCTCTTACTTGACACATGTAATTTGGATGGTGACTTGTTTATTGGAAATTTTTTGTTTTGTTGTATTGTGAGGAGGGTCAAGTCCTATCATGGTCTTACACTGCAACTCACAAAATAAATCCCAAGGGGTACCAAAACAACATTTCAGGTAAAATAATTAGGAATGATAAATTAAGGATGTCGATAATAAGATGAAAAAGGTGGTAATTTGTGAGGAATGTTGGGTCCTATCCATAGTCTTACAAAGCAACTCACAAGTGAAATCCCATGGGAAGTGATCAAAAATATAAACAATATTTACCAAGAGGAAATATGAAGAAAGGTAATGAAAAAGGGAATGTATAAATCAAAGACTTAGGTGTCTTATGGGTAATAGGCATACTAAGGACATGAAAAGACACTAAGTGACTAGTGGTTGTCTATGGATAAAGGAAGCCTATTCCCTATAGACACAAATATTTCTATGGAAATAAGTGTGCTACTAATATTAACTCATGAAGGTATATTGTTACAAATAAAAGTAAAATGGACCTACCTCCCTATGATGTGTTCCCTGCTCTTTAAGACCCCTTATAGAGCCATTGATCTACTATGAATATTGGGTACTTGCATGAGAAAGTAAGTATCACTAAAAGATTTTTTATTTTTATTCTCCTCTTCTAATCTACTAGCCTACTACACCCCAAAGGACCTCTATAGCATTTGAAATTTGATTAAAAGAAAGAGATGTGCTTTTAATCATGTCTTTTAGTGTGATTTAACTTTTGATAATATATTTATCTTTTTGATATCATTGCCTTTTATTTAAATGATTTGTATTTTAACTTTATTTTGAATGCTTTTTCAAATTCCTCCTCCATACAAATTTTTAATGACCAATCATGTGAGAGATAGTGATACACATGAATGAGTTGTAGGCTAAGGCTAAAGGAAGCTAAGTAACCCAAGACAAAAACTGACTAGGGCAATGAATAAGTATGTGATCTCAAGTCTCAATCATGTATATGCTTATTTTATAGAAAAGGAAGAAGGAAAAAAGATATCCAATGGAGGACTAGTGAAAGGAAATAGTAATGAGAAAGATTGTTTACTAACTGATCACATGGTAAAAGGAGATAATAACCAAAGGGAACAGGGTAGATATTACCAAATCACCATGACAACTATCTATGAAAAATAAAGTTAAGAAAACAAACAATCATAAATATACTATACAAGAGTTTTGAGGAAAAACTCCAAAGGAAAAGAAATCAATGATAAGTGAAAATAGAAATGATAAGGAAAAGACAAGTATATGTGAAATGTAAAATGAAAATAGAAGCTAACTATACTACAACAATAAGGAGAAACATGATATAAGATAGAAAATAATTTCACACTGTCAAATGATATAATCAAAAATAGATAAAAAATTAGATTAAAGCACAAGTCTAATCCAAATGTAAATGATAAAGCACCATGCATGTGCTCATAAATATTGGTAAATCTATCCTCACACATTAGCCAAGACATTGCATAAATCTCTGTGAAGCTAGATATAATTTGTTAATAATGTTTCATTAATCTTTATTGAATACTATGAAAATACTTCTTTTCTAATCTCCTCAACTAATAATGTAGGAATACTCATTGGATAATGTTGAGGAGGGGAATTAGGTGAAGGATGGTCAGGAGAATGTGTGGGAATAAGATATATTCCATGGGTGAAGGAGGGTCCACAGGTGGAGAGGGAACCATAGGTGGAGGCACAAAAGGTGGTGAATGGACCACAAGAGGTGTAGCTATGGGAGAAGAAGGAGGCACCTTATTTTGATAATGACCTATGGAAGTAATGGTATAAGGTCTAGTAATAGCTATAAGATGATCCTTAAGATGTTGTTGAAGGATACAATAATGATCAGTATGATGTGTGCCACATTGGTGCCATAGACAATACCTCTCACCATACTTAGGTATATGTTTAGAAAGAATATTTGAAGGAGGTATGGTAGTGTCTATTGATGGGGAATATGGATGCAAGGTATCAATATATTGTCATAACTTACAATAATGGGTATAAGAGTGATTATCTATTTCATGAAAGCAATATATATGCTTGTGAGTATTCTTAGGAGAAACACTCATGGGAGAAGGTGTAATAGGCATGGATAAAGAAGGATATGGAGCATCAGCCCATTTGGAAGGAAAAGGATCCATCTTGGGTGAAGGAAGCAACAAATCACCAAGAGAAGGTGGTTAGGGAGAAATAATGGAAGTAGGCTGAATAGGAATACTAATGGAAGAAGTAAAAGTAAGATCATCAATAGGATAAGAAGCATGTTGTCATTGGTTCTAACATAGATTCCACTATGGGAGGAGTAAGATCAATATAATGTATAAGGAGGGTTGCACTAACCTCAGGAGTGAACCAATGATTAGAGTTAGGGAACTAATAAAAATGGTAAGGTCTAGTCATAGCATGATCCATGAGCATAGTCCTATAGGGCCCCTCAAAAATGGGAGCTTTTGGCACCGTCTATACTTTGTAATAAAGAGGAAAATTTCAAGAATCAAGACATATAAATATTATAACATGAGAAGATGCACGAAAAGACTTAAATAAATAAGAATGATAATGCACAATCTTAACATCATGGGCTTAGATAAGGCCACTTAATAAAAGATCATATAAAAAATAGCCATCATCATAATCTAGTGTATGAAGATCAATGACATAATTTAGAATAACTTTGTCATTAGAAGAATTAGAGTGAATAGAATGTCTAGTCTTAGATAAGACTATGAGAATGTCATTACAAGGTGGTTAGTGAGAACGAGGCTACAAGGAAGTTATGAGATGAGATGAGGAATGAGATCAAAAGTTTTGATCTTTAAGTTAATCTCATTGGGATCATCATCATCAGAGTCTAAAAGGTTAGGAGGAATGTTACCAATGAGCTTGGGATGCCCATTGTAACCCCTCATTGAGTTGATAAGAAAGTTAAAAAGTTGTGATTCATGAAATAGAATACTAGGTAAAGGCTCAAGAGTAGGAATATTAAAAACACCACAATCTTAGAATTACTCAAAATTTCAAGGGTTATTATCTCCTTGAATCCTATAAATGATTCCATTATAAGGTAATTTGACACATTGGTAGGTGGAAGAAGTGATAGCTCGCATATGATGAGTCCACGACCTACCAAGCAAGATGTTATAAGAAAGAGGGAAATTAAATATCATCACCTTTACATGAATGTTAATAGGTGGGATAGTAATGGGAAGCCACACATAACCAAGAGGAGGCATTTTCCTTCTATCATATCCTTGGTAAGTGATATGTCTATACTTAAGATTACATTTTGAATATCTAAGGGTTTTAATGAAATCAAGAGAAGCACCACAAGTGCCAAACCTTCATCAATCAATGCTCATTTGACTTGTATATCACCTATTTAGATACTAATAAATAATAAAGGATCATCTACATGAAGTATAATCTCATCAGGAATCATAGATTCAATGGGAGATTTTAAATAAAGAGAAGTATCAATAGTTTCATCAACATTGATGGACATCTCTTCACATTGTTGCAAGATACTATCCTCATAACTAGATAAGGTTGTCTCTCATCCTACTAAAGGAGGATGAGGAACATTAATCTCAAAAAATAGTTGCATAAGATGGTTATAAAGATGGGGAGATGTCTTCATAAGTTTAATAAATGGAATTTGAGATGGTATATTAATGATTTTTTCATGGGATCCCACTCATCATAACCCATGGTAAGATTTTTAGATACAGGTGTGTAATGGTTAAGGAGGCCCTTGGAAGGAGGAACTGAAGAGCATTGAAATTTGTGTTGATAAAAATGAGAAGGTTTATAATAAGGTTTTAGATCATTTGGTGATGAAGAAGTAGTCGGTTTAGATTGATCCTGAGAAGTAGAAGAAGTGTTAATAGAAGGTTGATTATTATTGAAAGGTTGATTATCATTGTTATTAGAAGATGATGGAAGAAGAGTAGAAATGGAATGATATGTGTTATCCAAGGGAGAATCATAAATTATATCATCATCAAAGTTATAATATCTTCTTCCCCCAACTCATTTAAATGATTTGGAGAAGAATCTTGGATAACACAAAATGTCTAGGCGGGGTGTAGATACGTTGGGAATCAATGAAAGCCACTACCCTTCACATATTAGTCATGCTAACCACATTTTATTCAAAAGTGGGTTCAATCATACTTTATACATTATTGGTGGAGGAGGTGGGCTTGTATTGGTTTTCTTGAATAGGTTGATGATTAGGTAAAGGATCTTTGTAAATAGCTAGATGAGTATTTTCTTGATTCAAGGCTTGGGTTTTATCATGAGTTTTGTAATCCTTAAAAGAAACTTCATAAGCTTGTTGATGCTTGCAAGTGATATCATCATGATCAAAATTATGACCAAGAAGAAATTCCATAACTAAACTATGAAGCTATCTACAAGTCTCATGAGAGTGACCCCAACTAGCATGAAACCAATCAAATTTTCTAGGATCATACAAGGTTTTCATAGGATGAGTAAGGTCAATATCTCAAGGGAGAGGCCTAGGTAGATTATTAAAAAATTTAGCTAAGGAAATAGTTTTATGGACATTAATTATGTTTGGTTATGATAAATGAGGATTAGTATATTGTTAAGAAGGAACTAGTTCCAAAGAAGGGGTAGGAATGACAACTTGAACATTGTGAATGGTATCATATGAATCGATAACACCATCATTGGTAATATTTTCATTTTTATTTTTAAGTAACTAATGAGGACCTACATAAGCTTGGGGTGGCTTGAATTGATGCATAAGGAAATCTTGTATTTTATCTTGGTCAATGGTCTCCTCCAAGGTACATAGAGAAATTATATGGACTCGATATTTTAATTTAAAAAATAGAGCATTTGTAAAGAGATGAAAGAGATTATCATCTACCATGTTATGTTCACATTTTTTTGATAAATTCTTCCATATTTTAAAAAAATCTTGAGTGGTTTTATTTTCATTTTGTTTGTAATTGATGAAGTGGGCCAAAGTGTTTTTAGGAAGATCACTAGTTTGAAATTCTTGTACTAAAGCATTTACTAAATATTCCAAAATAGTAATGGAATGAGATCTAAGTTGATTATACCAATCCAAGGCATCACCTATGATGGTTTTGGTAAGGATTTTGGTAGCAATAAAGGTGTTTAATTTGACTCAATCCTTATAAATATTTCCAAATGTTTTAAGATGAAGGGTAGGATTAATTGATCCATTATAAGAGATTGTAGGTGTTATAGCGTTGATATCAATGTTAGCAATTTGAGTAGTAAGAGGTTAATTTTTTAAATTATTTATAACTTTTTTGACTAATGGAGGTTGAGGAATGAGATTAGCTTGACAATATCGAAGAGGGGGAGGAGGAACACTTTGGTTATGTGTGCCCCAAACCATTAGTTGTAGTTGTGTTTGAAGATTAAGAATGTGGTTTTGCATTCTCATCATTTGATTCATGTTATTATCTTGAAATGTGTTCATTTGATTGAGAGTTTGTAATAATAGTTGATGAGTTTGATTAGTGTTATTAGAAGTAGTGTTGGTGTTTGAGTTAGTATTAGTGGCTTGGGTACCACTATTAATGTTGACATGAGTTTGAGAAGAGCTATGAGAATTTGAAGCACTAGTGGTAAAATTTTCTTATGAAATAAAGTATGGACTAAAAAATGGTTGAGATGAAGAAGAACTAGAAGAATCATTACCTTGGGTAGTAAATAATGAACTAGTGGATGGATTAAGGACACTAATCTTATAAGAGGCCCACTAGATGTAAAACTATCAATGTTAGTTAAAATACTAGGCATGGAGGTAGAAGAAGTTAGATAAGAAGATGTCATAACACAAGAAGGAATCAAGATTGAAGGTAAAGGTTGAGAATAAAATAAATTAGTACCCTCAAATCCAATTGAGAAATTTGAAGTAGGAGAATGAGGCTATTTAACTTGACATCTAATCATGAGATTATGGATGGTAGAAGGGTCTTTCCCTCTATGTTGAGGGAATTTCATGATAAAGAAAAGAATTTCAAGAGCATATTCTAACTAATATTGATATTCTAAGAAGACACAATTATGTTATAAAGAGGTATTATGAGGATTCCCAAAATTCATTGTACAGGTTGTAATATGGACATTACTAGCATTCTAAAAAAGAATCCTACTTTGTCTATGGGAGACCCTATTAAGATTGGTGAATTCCATCATATCTGTTGATTGATTTTTAGTATTATCACCAAATAGATTGTCCATGATGAAAGGAGGAAAGGAAAGATAAACAAGAAATTAGAAAGTGACTGTAATTGAACTAGGCTAACTTGGTTGACCTAGTATAAAAATTAGGTCTATGAAACTAAACTAGGTCCACAAGTTTGACCCAATATAGAGAACATGGATTAGAAAAAAGGAAAAAAGTATTAAAATAGTACTAGGTCAACTAGGCCAACCTAGTTTAGTTTACAGAGGCTAGAAAATATGTTAGGTTAACTTGGTTGACCTAGTATAGTAAACAAGAAAGAGAAAAGAGCTCATAATCAATTTGTGAAAATAAAGTGAGATAATTTGTAATTTATCTAAGAAATTAAATGTTGAAAGTAAGAAAAAAATCAATTGAATTGATTTTATTCAATCCAATTAAGCACCCAAAGCAAAAATATGGAACCAATATGAGTTAATGCAAGTTCTCACACACAATTAAGCAAAGAGCAAGCAAACAATTGAAAAGTAAAGCTAGCTAATTGGTCAACCTAAAATGTTACATTATTAAGAATGATTTTAAATGATAGAAAGCTAGTTATAAATATGGTACTAAATAACAATCTATGGATGGTTTCAAGTGCATTTAGGATGAAAGGGACTATAGTGGCAATGATACAGGCTTGGTATTAGGGCCTATGCCCTCACTTCACACACCATATCAATAAGAATGTCAGGTTCTTATCCAAAATATACCATTAACCATGCTTTATACTTGACTAGAGTATCAAGTTGGCTCCCCCCTTGGTGATGACATCTAAGTAGGTTGGCCTGGGTAGTTAAATGTTTAAATGCTTTTTGATGTTTAGGTGATTTGGCTATGTGTGCATAAAATAGAAATAGTGTAACTAAGTAGTTAATTAAAAACCTCCTAATTAGACTATGTGAACTATTCTAAGCATGTAAATAACTAAAATGAAAGATGTGATTAGCATATAAGGTGAATTTTAACTTTGAAATAAGGTATAGTGAAAACATTATATACATAAAAAATAGAACTAGGTCGAGAATGTTTAGCTATCATTGTTGAAAATAAGGTCTAGAAAACCTACTAGGTCGACCAAGTTGACCTAGTTATTTCATATAAAAAACAAGACATAAAACTAGGTTAACCAGGTTGATCTAGTTGGTTGTGTAGAGGTAGTTTTGAAGGCTACAAAATGATAGGAAAATATAGAAATAGGGAGATACATAAGAATATGAACTCACCTTGATGATTCAAATATATAATTTTTTGATCCAAAACCTATAAACTGGGTCAAGCTAGTCAACCAAACAATACAAAAATCTGCTAAAAAAGTGTTGAAAATACACTAAGTCGACTTGATCAACCTAGTTAGGTGGAATAAAAGTTTGGAAATGTACTAGGTCAAGCTAATTGACATAGTAAGATGATTTGAAAGTATAGAAACTAGAATCTATACTAGGTCAAGTTGATCAATCAGGTTCTATAGAAATTGCTACAAAGTGACTGTAATTACACTAGGTCAATTGAGTTGACCTAGTAGGCAGAATTGGTATTCTAAAAAGTGTTGAAAACTTGTACTAGGTCAAGCTAGTTGATCTAGTTACATGTTCTTGCTTACAAAGAGAAATAAAAACTAAGTCGATAGAATTGAACCAATATGTCAAAATATATGAGATAAATGATGACAAAATAATGAAATAAAAGTGAATAAATCCAATAAGGATTTGGTTCACATCAAGTTCACCATAATGTATGAAATTTAAATTATATGATATGCATGAATTAATATTAGATCGAATAAGATAGAGCACACCTACACTTTCAATTGGGAATACACTTGTTAATTATGTGCATGACCAATATGGGGATCCACTAGACCTGATTTGGGGATCACTTGTATCAATTATCACAACACATCATGTTAAGAAGGGTTCCAAAGCTTATAGTCTAACACAATCACACAACCCTAAAAGATTCATATGATTTGATATTTACTTATGTAATAAACAAGAAAGTAAACTATTCTAATAATAAGAAAAGTAAACTAATCTAGTGCACAACAAAGTTTGTGGCACAAAGTAGGGATTAGAACAAAACAAATAAACAATAACTAAACTAAAAATGTATAGGAGACATATAATCATGTTAATATATACAAAATCCTAATATATGAAAGAGAAGAATGCATAATGCATTATCTATCTACTCTCATAAATGAGAAATAAATTTAGGAATACTTACCTTTGAAGATAAACCTGTCGATTCTCAACCTTTCCCTTGGCCCAGGTGCTTCACAAGAGATTGTTGTGGCTTATAAGGATAACCAATATAAATCAGATCTAGGATACATGACTTACCCAAGCATCCTAAAGACTTCTCCAAAATACAAGATTGGAGCTCCAAAAGAAAGTATTGAACCCTAAAGCTTTATTCCTCAAGTTGAATGGTCAATAAGTAGATGTTTATTATCACTTATTCACTTAATTCTTTGCTCTCTTTTGACTCTTATGAAATGGTGGTAAATTACCTTATATATATAGTAGTATCTTTTCTAAAAACTATTTGGACATGTCAGTTGTACTAGGTTGATCGGGTTGACCTAATACATTCTTGGGCTAATTCTTAAATTCTATGCTAGGTCAGATGGGATGTAAACAAGCCAAAATAGAAAAGATGTCCCTAGAATACACTAGGTCAACTAGGTCAACCTAGTGTACTGAATAGGTAAGAAGGTAAATAAGACAAGAAATGAAGGAATAAATCATGATAATGACTAGAATGGATGGGAAAGAAGAACAAGCCTAGGGTTCATAGTTTTATGGAACTAGTGTGTATATATCAAGTGGAAAAAGGAAAAACAATCTTATGAAGCACTAATGGTCTACCCACCCCTTTTTTGGTGCACCCATTAAGGCATGCACTTAGAGAGATTGAGACTCGACAGGTTTTTGCAAGATACAAAGTGTCAATAATTAATAAAAATTTGAAAATATTATGTGTATATAGAATCAACACTGAAGTTAGGTTATATTCTTGAACTGACATCAAATTTAGTATCAAAATTAGAATCAACATCAGTCTCAACATTGGATTTAGAGTTCTTTGACTTAGCTTTAGAATCATGATACATTCATGGTTGTTATAACATTGGTTACACATACTTCACATATAAATTTGAATACATTTGTGATCCTTCTAAATTTTTTGAGGATGATTAATTCAGATTTAACACAATTTCTCCTCATGTCTTCTATAAGTATTGTGATACCTCTTTCCATTCCATTACCATTCCACATGCTATTAACATTAGCCAACATAGCCATTATATTGGCATTCCACCTCTCATAAGTGTTGATTGGGATTGATAGAATCATACCTTATTGAAATGCATCCATGGTGACATATTAGTTAAAGAATATTAGGGGGACCAAGATCACATTCATGTAGAAAAAAATCTCCTAGTGAAACCTTTTTAGATGTGCTAGGGGGAAATCAAAGTCTAAACTCAACATCTTCTAGTGAAAACTTATTTGAGGTTCTAGAAGAAAATCAAAGTCAAAAGTCAACATTCTTTAGTGAAAACTTATTGGAGGTGCTATGGGATAATCAAGACAACTTCATTGGTGAAAACCTCATTGACGTGCTAATAGCTGAGCACAACAATTCTTCACTATTTGATGAAAACATTATTAAAGATAACATGAATACAACTTCCAATCTATAGCCTAATCAGATGACAACTACTCTCAGGCCCAAATAATAGAAAAATATGATGGTCCTATTGAGAAAATATTTAGAAGTATTCAACCTTGCCATAACCAAAGTTATGTCAAATCTAGAATCAACAACATTATGTGTGCCTAAAAATCCCAATCTTTCATTTGTTTCCCAATCATTATACATTAAATTATGATCTATTTATCCATTATCATCCACCTTTACATTTCTAAATCACACCTATCATCCAATATTTATTCATATTTACCATCTTTAGCCATAATTTCCTTTGTAGAGGCTAAAAAGACACCTTGTCTTGATGTGTGAAGGAAATAGAATCAATGACCAATGAAGATTAAAAAAACATTATTGAAGTCCAAATATGTAGTAGGTTCTTGATAGAGTAGCTATTTAGAAGAGGTATGAGATATAAATTTACAAACATTTGACTATTCTAGTTGTCTTATATGATTATCAGAATGTGCATCTCCACATCAGTAAGAATAACATAAACATTTACCTTTCCAAAACTATTTATCTTACCTTTTTTATTTGCCTTGCCACTATTTTATACCCTACCATTTACCTTACCTTATCACTTTGGGGCAACCCTGTTACCATTATATCCAATTGTAATAATATCACCATCCTTGAATAATGCCATATTATATAACCATCCAACCATGCCTTCACTATTGACCAAACTTGTTTTGACCTACCCTACCTAACCCTTTTGACCTTGGTTTCATAGGTTATTCCATCACCTTTTATGAAGGGATTCAAATCTAGTTTCAGTAGTTTTATAACTATGTGTTCAAATGAAAGTATATGAAGGTAATATGATAGTGGATCTGGTAATTACATTTTTTATTTACACTTTACTAGTGTGACTAATTATAATCACCTTTGGGAAAATCAATATTCCACCTTGTGTTACTATTTATAACCACCTATGGGAAAATTAGTATCACTGATGTCTATTTTTGTCTCTTAATTATAATCACCTATGGAAAATTAGGAATAACACCTTTTATCATGCACTACCACATCACTTTGCCATTATTATTATTTTCCTTGCCATTTACCTTAATTCATGAATTTGTTTCTACCTGGTTGGATCTCATTTCCTTTTGTGTGGGAGGAATTAATGTGACTTGGGTCCTAATGAGACTACATATACGACACTGAATTCATGTAAAGGTTAGCTCAGTCCCCTTTTTCCATATGCTCTCATTGTTTCCAATCAACCTAATCCAATGCACTCACTATTTTTTGAGTGGTATATTGTCAATCTATAATGAGTTAATATACCCTAAAAGTTCTAAAAACATTCAAAATTTTAAAAAATACAAAAAGATTTGTCCTATTTAAACCTAGTCAATCATCCTCGATCTGCCCTACTAAGGAAAATCTATTATTGGTTCTACTCCATTACATTACCATTGAGGGTGTGAACTTCCTTTTGAATGTATCCTTGCTTGGCTTCATCACCTATTTATCCTTCCATTGATCCTTCACACATAGGTATTGACTTAGTTAACAATAGGATGTTTTTTGTTACTTTTACTTTCAAGCTTTCTATGTGTTTATTTATTTATTTGTTTATTTGTTTGTTTGAATGATTATTTGCTTTTTTGATTTCATTGTTGTGCCTTGACTCAATATATATTCATTCATTGAGTGATTCCTTGTGCATTATTATTAATTCTATCCATATTCATACATAAACATTGTCATCATGGTTTTTATCATTGATGCATTGTTTTCACTTGTTAATTAGATTGGGAGTCAGTCCTTATACATATTTTGGATAAGTTATCATGGTGTTTTATATCATGATGCAGATTGTCATGTACTATAGTAAAAATAATATTGGAAAATATTACAAGAAATGGACCCACAAAAACTTCTCCTGGTTTACCTTGGTGAATCTCCCCACCCTCTTTGATCAAATTAACCGATTAATCATTCTAGTTGTATCAATGATAATAAAGATGAACATCTCTAAATTTGCAAGAATAACCAAATAATTAACTTTGATCAATTTTTATTATTATATTCATCTCTTTCATCACATTATGCATCCTCATGTGCCTAGTTTTTTGTGGCTTCTTCAGTTATTTAACCATCACATCTACATTTACACCTACTTATCTTTAATCTATATGATAGGTTATATTATTATGTTATGTTTTAAAATATACCCTATTGGGGCATAATAAAACATCAATATTCAATCTAAGCCATCTTAATGATTATAACCACCTATGGGAAAATAACTATTTTGACTCATTAGCCCTACTGGGGCATGTGCCTATACCACTAATTATAACCACCTTTGGGAAAATTAGTCTCTCAACTTTTGTTACTAATTATAACCACCTTTGGAAAAATTAGTACTTTTTAAATTAATCGGTGAAATCATTATCTCAATTAGATTAATCTCACCCATGGGTTAATTTCTTTTTGTCTTCTTCTTTCAAAGGGACTATCCATCCATCATATGTGTTGGCCACTCCCTCAAGGGGGTATCATTATAGGCTTCCCAAATGTTGTTTGGATCTTATTCAATCATTAAATTATTCAATTATTACCAACCTATTTATTATTTGAGAAGATGTTGTGCCTATAGCTTTCAACATCTTCCCAAATAGGAGTAAATTATAGACACCTAAAATTGGCCACAACTAGTTGTCGACCAAAATTTAGAATGACTCCTAATAATCATTAAAAATTAAGCTTAGGAATAATTATCCAAAATTTTCTTACACACCATTCATCAAATCTTATAATCATGATGATATATCCTTGATTGGGGTAGTCTATAATATGCAATAATAACTTGTAACATATTCATTCCTAATCACCTTGCAACATCACATATGTTAGTTTATCCTATGAACCTATTAATTGGGGAGCTTACACACTTAATTAAATATTTAAAGAGTAAAAAGGCAACCCAAAATCAATCATATAATTAAATAGGATTAAATGTCTAGTTTAATTGCCTATTTGAAATTAATGAATATCTAAAAAATGAAACTCAAAAATTTAAAATATCCAAGCCTTTCATCATTGCTTTTATGATTTGTCAACCTCTTTGAAAATATCCTAAAATATTTAATTTGAGATCAATTTCTAGTAATTTTAAATCATAATTACATGACAACTATTAACTCAACTGGAGTTAGTTTTAACTCACCTAGGTTTAGTTTGAACCCATTCCACGCCTAAACTCAACCTTAACTCACCTTAGGTGAGAGTTAATTCCTAAGGCTATAAATACAAGGTCATACCTCTTCATTTATAATATTGTATATTGTAGAGTTATTATGAAATATTTGTTCCATAACACTCATACAAGTAATGTTACCATGTCCAAATCTTAAGCCAAACAACATCAAATCCAAGGTGCCAAGAAGAGGAGCCAAGCAACCTCCTTTATCAAAAACCTCTTGATGCACTGGCTGAGCAAGCCATTCAACATGCCATTTGGAGCTCTAAGGAAGGTAAAATACTTGTTTATTTTATATTTTTATTGTGCTTTCATTTAGTTTTTTTACCTAAGCTCTCCCTAGTGTTTAGTCTAAAGGTGTTAGGATTTTAATGTGTTTATTTCATTTATTTTATGAGACTAACACAAGACTAGCCTCCCATCTATGTAAAATTATTAGTTTATATTTTAGCATGATGATGGGAACCACACCCCTTAATGTTGACCTTAAGGCCTTTTAGAGCACTCTACTAATGATTTTCATGTAAAAATTTAAGCTTGCTAACTAAACTAGGTGAAAATTAAAGGCTAAAAGACATTTTTTTGGAAGTCACAAATTTGTCCTATGTAGATGCAATTTTAATCTATGAAATCATGATATTTATGCAATATTGATACTCACATAGTCATGGTTTTATCTTATTTATTATATTTTTGTGCCTAACTATCAATGTTTATGCTAACTATGTTGTGCCTACATGGTAATTAGCGATATTACAATATCATGACTCTTGAAGTCATAATATTTCAATAAAAATCATGGTATTATAATATTATGACTTTAAAATTTGTGATATCCTAATAAGATTAGTGATATTTCCTAAATTTTAGTGATCTTTTCTTTAAAACATTAGTGGTCAATGCTAACTTGTAATGTACCTAGATATAGGTATAATAGTATAATAGTGAATAGTAGTGAATAATAATTAATATTAATAATAATCCCACATGCATAAAATGGTAGAGTGGAATATATTAGAATGGTATCAATAATATGGCATATCCTATTGCAAGATCATAAAAGAAGAATTTTAATTGAGCATTGCTCAAAGGAGGTAGTCCCCTCAAAGTGGTAAGTGATTCAGAGTGATTCCTTCCATAAAAAAATAAAATAATATATATTAAGTATTTGTGTATATTTTTTGTATGTGAGAGATATTAGGTTCCTCTCATTTGGTATCAAATTACTTTTCAAGGTTATTTTTGTGATCATGATTTCTATTACAAGCACATTTAGAAGCTTCATGGAGAAAATATAAGAAGTGTAGATTTACACTTTTATCCTAAATAACCCAAATGTTCATATTCAAAATGATCTCAAAAGCTAGAAAATAAAGTCAAAATATTTTTATGTTTTATGTGTCTTATTTTTAGCTTTTTAGAATAGTTTTAATTTTTAATTTTCATTTAGTATTTTGAAAGTTATCATAATTTTAGTGACTACCTCTTTTATATAAAAAAAATTGTTCTTGTGCATACTGCTCTCACACACTAATGAATCACACCAAAATTTTTATAGGTTTTGTGTGCCTCTTTCTCATATTTCCAAAACATTTTCAATTTTTAAATTTTATTTAGTATTGTAAAAGTTATCATAGTTTTAATGACTACCTCTATTATAAAAAAAGAAAAGAAAAGAGGTCACTAGAAGTTTTTGTGTAAGGATATATTTTTGGTTGAATATGATATCTAATTAATTATAATGATGGGCCTTTATAGTTTATCTATATCATTGATGCACCTTCATCAAACTAGCATAGTTAGAGAATATCATATAGAGCTTGAAAAACTCATCAATCCACTTGACAACAAATATAATGATTTCTACCAAAGATGCTTCATCAATGGGCTTCAAGATTAGATTAAAGCAGAGGTTATAGTTTTATAGCCTCAATCTCTAATGTAATCATGGGGCTTAGCTTTTCTCACAAAATATTACATCTACTATTATCATGGTGAGACATCTTTATTTTTTCATCCCTACACAACACCACCTTTTTAGGCCATCAATAAACTAGACAATGATCCCCTTTTAGATGCACCTCAGTAGGTTCCAAATTATCCAATTTAATAAATATCCATGCTATATCATGCCTCCAATGATCCCAAACTAATAATCATAGAGCCCAAGTAGGGAACCAAGTCTTTAAACCCCTTAGAGAAAAATGCTATGGGGGATGGCAAGTAGGCTCACCAAGAAACATATTTTGTGCACCCTTATTCTAACTTTAAGGTACTAATCGTCAAGATTAAAATTTTAGTGATCAACTCTAACCTCATGTTTCAAGTTGAGTTTACTCCATCCATCGATATTTATGCACTTTACTCTCATGTTATAGTGTTTGAGTTCACATTATTATTGTATAAGCTCACGTCCTAGTCCTATAAGAAGAAGTGTAAGCCTAAATGAATGCATGGTCGATCCTCCATTTAGTTATCATCCTATTTTATTAATTAATTATTATCATGTTTTGAGGTTGAAACATTTTAAAGGGGGATGGAATGTAATGTACCTATATAGAGGTAAAATCATAGAATAGTGAATAGTATTGAATAGTAATACTAATCCCACATGCATAGAATGATAGAATGGAATAGATTAGAATAGTATAAATAAGAGGGCATATCCCATTATAATATCATCAAAGAATAAGAATTGTAATTGAGCATTGCTCAAAGGAGGTATCCCCCTCAAAGTGGTAAGTGATTCAGAGTGATTCCTTCCATAAAAGGAATAAAATAATATATATTTAATAATTGTTGATATTTTGTGTATGTGAGAGATAATAATTTCCTCTCATAACTATTTTAGGTTAATTTTCAATATCATTATTCTCATATTAGTGATATTGCAATTTAGCGGTTTTGCACTTAGAGTAGTAATATTGTGTTTAATACTCTATTTTTACATAAGTTGTGGTATTGTGTTGATAATCATGGTTTTACAAAGTGAGTGGTGGTATTTCTCTATGTTATATGATTTTGCACTATGTGTAAAAACATATAAACCCAAGAGCAAGATTTGACAAGTCATCTGTTCATCCATGAAGTGCTTATAAGGACAAAGACCATTTAACATGTTTTTTAGGACCCAAAGGCCAGAAGGAGACATTTAAGACACTTCTAACTTTGTAAATTTCACATTTCAAATTAGTGTTTTAATAATGTTTTTGCTTAGATGGTTTTTGATTTTTCAAAAGATTTAAACAAACAAATGTCAAAGAGATCAAATTTCATGATGCACTTTATTTTGGTGTAATAAATTTAACTTTCACATTTTAGTTAGATGATCCTAATAGTTGTTTATTTTATGCTTTTTTATTGAAAGTTATTTGTTTTTAACAAAATGAGTGATGCTTGTATGCTCTCCCCCCCATCCCCTTTAGGGAACTCAAGTGATCAAAAGTTCTCATTCTTTTCCCTTTGTCACTTTAGTCCAAAAATGTGAAAATGACATGGCTAAAGCCCTCCCCAAATCTATATGATTTGGGTGACCCCAAAATGACAATAAAGTATTTTTACTTATCTTTTATTTTTATGTATTTTAGATTACAAGCCAGATTTTATTGGCTCATCATGAGTTATTTAGGGAAGTGTTGACCTATAAATTCATCTCCTAACATCATTTAAACCCTACTCCATGGTGGGGTATATAAATTGAGTTGGTGAATCATTGAGATAGTAGTTTGATCAGTTAAACTACATTTATTAGCAACCATTACCCTCAAAATGTGTGATCAACTCAAATGTTGTAATACACTAAGCAAGAAATAGATGTATTGGTTATGAAAAAGATAATACCTTTTCAAAACAGTCTAGTTGATGCAAATATAATTGATGTGATTGCATCTCTAGTGTTAGCCACAATTGGGACCATCTAAAAATTAAGTGAAAATTGATATTTTAGAACAACCCCACTTGCCATGGACATACTATTGATGTATGATGAGTCCCTGAAGTTTCATGTCATAGTAAAAACTCTTAAGAGAAGAGTGGGGCCTAAAAAACCCTATTTTTCATGTAATTTTACTTTTTAGATTAGCAAATTAAAATCCTCTCAAGAGAAAGTATATTGACATAATTTGACAGTATTATGTAACCTTATTAGTTCTAGGATTTAAGACATTACACTTAGGTTTTTGTGTCATTTTATCCTTTCTTGCATGGTTTTAAGTCTAAACTATTTGCTCATCATACCACGTCCAAAAACAAGTCTTGTTTATACATCACTCCTTTGTTTTAAAAGGTGTTATGCCATCCATTTGGCATTGTGTATGTGCCTTAGTCTTTTTATCAACCTTTGTGTGTGTTTTTCATTTGATTCAAAAGGGTGTCATTATTTTTCCCAATTCATTTTAAATTATTTTTCCTTTGAGTCTTGAAAAAAAACCATTGATCATATCTTTATATCACATTAATTCTATTACACTACTTAAATCATTTCAAAAACTTATTATCTTGTGTCCAAATTCTAATTTTGAAAACCAAAACCATGTGTGCCCTTTGGATCTATACCTAGTACTGTAGAACTTTAAGCCTTTTTGTGAAACATTCATCATTGATTTGGGTATGTCTCATTACACTCATAGTATATCCATGTACAATCCAAGTTACAATAACGCGGTTGTACAAGATGACTTTGTTCAAGACCTCTATGGTGATGATGCAATTTGTGAGATTGATCCCTACCCTCCTTATAATACTCAATCTGGAGAATAAATATAATATCCTCAAGTGTAATATTTAGTGATACCTTCTTTGGGCTGATTAACATACCAATTTCACCCTTTTATGGATAATGGTACTTGATCCCCCACCTATACCATTAACCCTCCTATGGATTGCATGAGCAACAAAGCTCTAAAACATCTACGTATTACCATTCTAGGACCTCATCCTTTGGATCATGATAGAAACCAACATTTATAATGCCATTCCATTACCATACTAAGACATCATATTTTAGCTTGTAATAGAAACCAAGCTTCACAATACCCTATCATTACCATACCAATACCTCATCTTTTGGCTCGTAATAACAACCAATATTCATAACACCCTATCATTTCTATACCAAGACCTTATCCTTTGGTTCATGATAGAAAAAAATATTTTTAACACCCTACCTTTACCATTCTATGCCCTTCTAAGTATGGTAGCTTATTATCCTAAAAAATTTATGCAATTATAACTAGACAGGTCATGATTGCCATCCTAGATTAGTAACCAGTATTTATTAAGACCATCTTAGATGAGCCTATTTACAAAGAGGCCATTACCCAACCACTAAACATTATTACTCAATTTCCAACCTTCCCCCACTTTAGAAATCCCTACCAATCATCAAGCCATAATAGAGCCAATCAATACCTCTCCAAGAAAGATAATCATTTGAAGACCAAGATATGTTCAAAACTAGTATTTTAAAACTACTAGTAAACCAAGGTCAAGACAAGCAACCAATCCTAGTTTTTTTTTTTTGAAACACCTATTTATGATAATTTAACCTATGATGAATCACCTTTTGATCCTTCACCCATTGTCAATGAGTCTCACTCTGACAAGTCAGTATTTGTTGAGTCACTTTTTAATGATTATAACCACCTTTGGGCAAATCATTATCTCAACCATTGTCTTATTTTTAAAGATTCATTCCTTCAAAATTAGTCTAACCACTAGAAGGTAGATCTTGGGAGAACACATGGATAGTTGTCAAGGTTATGACAATTTCTCTATAAATAAAGCACCATTGTTTAATGGAATGAATTATAATTTTTTGAGTATAAGGATGAGAACATATCTTATAGATCTAGGGTTTGATATTTGGATATTAGTAGCAATGGGGTGCATAGCACCAACAAATCATCTAATGGATCAGGTTGGAAAAAAGGCATGTGATAATAATTTGAAAGAAATGAATGCCATTTTATTGGCTCATCAAAATTAGAGTTTACAAAAGTAATGCATTGTGTGTTAGACAAATATATATGGGAAAAAAATTAGAATATCTATGAAGGTGATGACAAGGTCAAGAAGGTGAAGCTTCAAATACATAAAAGGTATTTTGATAGTCTTATGATGAAAGATAAATAAAATATTGAATCATATCTTCTCTATGTGGATGAGATAGTCAACACCATCAAAAGACTAGGTGAGAAAATGGAATAATTGAAAATAATACATAAAGTACTAAGGTTAGTTCCTATGAGGTATGATGTGAAAATCTTATCTATTGAATAAATGAAAGACTTGGACACATTGAAGATAGATTAATTACATGAAATTATCATAACATACAAAATGAATATGGAAGCAAAAAAGCCAACAAAGCATGAAGCAACTTTCAAAGTATCAAAGAAAGTGAAAAATTAAAAATATCAATCAAGATATAGCACCAATGAAGATTGAGATAAATAAGAAGCCCTACTTGTGAGAAATATCAAAAAGAGATCTGAGAGATATAAAGGTAAGCTACCTTTTAAGTGTTTCAATTGTGGAAAAATAGGACACTTTATAAATAAATGTCCCATTTAAAAGAAGATAGTAGTAATGATGAAGAGGCACATGATGAGAAAGAGAGTATCAAAAGAGTAATAAAAAATTCAAATCAAATAAATCTAAGAAATAGAAGAGATCTGATAAACAAAATAAAAGCCTTTATTCAAAAAGGGCTAGTAGCTCAAGTGAGAAGATTGAATAAGGTTTTACAGATAGTGATAGAGGTGAATTTTTATTCATGGGTATAGAATATTGAGATGATGATGAATAGATAACTAGAGGACAATCTTGGAGTGATTAAAAAGCTAGAGAATTAGAAGTAGATCTGGAAGGAGAAGTCTAAAGTGCCTTAAATGAAAAAAAATGCTCAAGAAATAGAATTAGAAACAAAATTCAAAAATTCAAAAATATAAAAAAGATGATCAAGATAAAGAAGAAAAGTTATCAAAATTTTGAGAAGAGTCAAAAATGGTCATCATTTGTCTAAATGCTCAAGTCAAAGAACCAAAGAAAATAAAGGAAAAGAATAAAATCAAACTGAAGGCAAAGAAGGAAGAATGTGAGAATTTAGAATCTGATATTGTTGCCTTGAGAAATACTTTAAAAAAGGTGAATGATAAATTGATAATAAAATTAATATTTGAGAAGAGAACTAAGGTTCTAGATTGTTAGAGGTTACTGTTCGATAAGTCAGGTGTTAACTATGGAGACGAACAAAAGGTTACTAAGGAGAATGTTAAAATTTCTAGGTCTATGAAGATATAAGAGAAAACTTCCCTAAATAATGAAGTTCTACAAGTAGAAGATAAAGGAAATAACCATTGGCATGATAAAATATCATGCTTACCAAAATAGTCTGATAGGTACCAAGTATTATTTTATGGCTATTACTTTAATTGAAACATTTTTGGTCATAGAGAAAATGAGTGTAAGAGACATGTGAGGAATGGATACACATGGAATAGTGGAAGAAATGTAGATAGCAATAATGGGCATGTAATAAATGAGTATACATGAAACTATGGCACAAGATAAGGATGTGAGAGGAATGGGCATGGTTGGAATGGAAAATAAGATTCATATGTTTTCTTAAGTAGAAATTCATTTACTCCATTATTAAAAGACATTGTATTTTATAATTGCAATAAGTATGGACATATAGAGAGACAGTGTGGAATTAATCCTATTGACCATAACAAGAAAGAGGATGTACAAACAAAACTCAAAAGAGAATTTATGTGAGTTTGGAAATGGATGCAATAGCTAGACAATTAAAAGGAGTAATATATGTTTATGTAAAAGGCACAAGGAGAAATGGTAGGGAGGACATGATGGATCATAAATTATAATGAGAAATGGTAGTAAATACCATGTTTAAGCAAGAGAGATATGATGTGCATAGTGGAAAGATGTTATAAAGAGTAATAATAAAAGAAGATATTAAAATAAGTGGTATAAAATAAATTTGAGATTGTAACAAAGACAACATAAGAAGATAGTATCTTTTTCATCTAGTGACATGAGAGGAAGAATCAGCTTATGGAAATTGAGGTGTATAACCCTTTGCCATTGATGTCAAAAGTGGAGAGAGAAAATAAAAGGGGAGCACTATAGTAAGAGATCATTTTATGTTTTTAGATGAGTAATTATTTGAAGGGTTTCCATAAATGAAAAAGGGGGAGATTGTTGGAAATATTTTCATTGATGTCAAAGTAAAAGTGAAGGGAAAGATATAGACTCACTCAAATATTTAGACTATCCTAGAGTTTTATACTCACTCAATAGCTTCAAACTCACTAGAATTTTAGACTCACCTAGTTAGCAGTTCCAAACTCACCCAACAGCTCTGACTCACCTAGTGTGAAGAGTAGTAATTAAAGAATGAAGAAAAATGATTAAAGAATGAAGTAAAGAACAATTATAGTGAGTAAATAATGATCATTGAATGAAGGTAATCAAAAATTTAAGTGGAGAACATATCATAATTTATGAGAAGATTATCAACAATGTGATGAAGAGTATAATTAGTGTTTAGAAAGGACACTGAAGCATTTAAAAAGGATAAAGGCAATGTTTTTTATTCAAGCATGTGGCACTAAATTAAAGGACCAATGATTTCATTATAGGGGCCATGATTTGTCTAAGGGGGGATATGATTTACCTTAGATGGTAGAGCTTATGTTTGTGGGGAAACATAGATTAATTAAGTGTATGGGAAACATTATATTTAAAATGGGTTGACTCATATTTTTATAATGATTTAATTAGGTGTGTTAATTAAATTAAAGGGTGTGAAGTTTAAAAGGTGTGTCTCTCTTTGAAAGGACATGAAGTGGATATAAAAGGAAGCATAAAGGATTGAAATAAAATAGAATAGAATTCATAAAATACATCATTCGAGTCTAAGGAAGAGAAGAGTAAAAAATGAAATAGAATATTGTTGATATTTTTGTCCCAAAAATATCATTACATCTAATATCCTAAGAGAGACCCCCTTTAGTTTTTAGGAGAAACCCTAAAACCACCAAAAAACCTATCTTTCCTTTTTAAAACTATGGAATCTAGAACTCTAGAGGTAATTCACACTTATGAAAATTACTTCATGCATTCTAGATCCCACTAAGAACCAAAATCCTATGACCAATGGAATCCAAAACTCAACATGCACTTTGTATGATTGTAAATGTGAAAATTGAATGATAGGTTCCAAATCCCACAAAAATAAAATCCCCCTTCCATAAGATGTAGAACTCTAGAAGCACTTTGCACGTTTTCAAATGTGAAAAGTTTAATTAAAGTTATACCTTCCACCAACTACCTTCCACCAACTAATTTTCAACAATTGCCTTTCACAAGATACAGAACCCAAAGTGCACATTGCACTTTTGAAAATGTGCAAAGTGCTTTTAGAGTTCTGTATTTTCACTATTTAACCAAGTGTTTAGGTTTTTTTCCTTATTATTTCATAAAATTTTAAGTGTGTTTTTGGAGCTTAAGAAATTACCCATGATTCTAAACCTCGAGCCACATGAAAACACATACATGTACCTTAAGCTATGACTACAAATCTCAAAGCCACATCACTATCACTTTTACATAGTATTTTCCTTGTGTTTTTTTCATAATTTATCCTATAGATTGGTACCTATCTCCAATTTTTTCATTCTTGTGAAGAGAATTTCAATATCAAATCATCATTGCTTGTTTTACATCACATTTAGAGTTATTCTTGAATTAGGCATTTATTTTGAAGTCTTTTGTCCAAAAGTTGTAGTCATAAAATTAGGGCTTCTCTAGGGTGTCATTTTTTCATTGTGAGCATTTTGAGTTCCCCCCTAAAAAATGTTCATTATCTAAAACCCCATTTTTTCCCTACTAGATTTGTAGTCAAATTTTAGGTTTTCTTCAAGCTAAGGAATATTACCAATCATATACTTCCCATTCAAACTCAAAAATATTCCATAAGATCCTCCAATGCCCCTATGGACTTGGGACCTATCTTGAGCACCTTCAGTCCCTACAAAAACCTAGAGTGATATAAATTTGATGTGATTATAGTAGCTTCTACTTCTAGAGAAATTTTGCCTACCTCAAGCAGCTCCCAGTTCCACCAAAGATTTGAGTTTCTCCAAACACCTATAGATCCCACCAGCTTCATAGTTAGTTTCTCATGAGTAATAAATTTAGTTTTCATGCCTCTTAAGAAAATTAAGTTCAAATCCAAAGTCCTTGGAGTGACTCCCATCTTGAAGTCTAATGTTTCAGAGATAAAAAATTTAGATTTAGGTCATATTAACCTAGAAGATTTTTGGGCTAGGATAGGTGAAAATTTTAAGAAAGACTAAATCTAGAGTATTTATGACTCTAGCTTACCACAAGCTATATCCTTCCCATTTTCATTTCAAATCCTTGAGTTATTCCTCACAATGGTCCAAAACTATGATCTTGATAGAAGAGAGGTCTATAATGAGAAAGGGAAAAAGATTCAAAATCTAGACCCTAATTTTATCAACTTAGTATTTGTAATACCTAAATTTGAGAGTCACCTAGATATAACTCCATAAACACCTACATATTTTTTTGAAGATAAAGGAGATGGGTATCAATAGATAATCAATAAATAATGGCTCAAGTCCCCAAATCATTCCTCCACTAGGTTACCAAAGACCATGTATAGACTTAGTTTTATTGATGAAGCAGGAGACATTATCATACTATTGTATAGGGTCATTAGAAATCTTGATGATAAGTGTTATCAAGAGTGGATGTACCAGTATATCTAGACCATTCAACAAAACGAATAATACATTCATTGGGCCTAGTTAATAAGTGATTCCCTTCACAAGAAATTGATGGAGGTGTAAACAATGGGCAAGTTCTATATGACCTCCTATATTTTATACATCTTAGCCAAAGGAAGATTGTTCCTAGGCCTCAACACATTTCCTAAAGAGATAAATATAATATACAACTACTACCCTAATCTCACACTGTAGAGTAGTAGATATAACTTTAAGAGAGTGAATGATGGTTTCATCTAAAACATCATTATCATGTTTGATAAGGATCTTGGGAGAACAAGGTTCTAAAAGGTAGTAGTGGATGAAAATAGTAAATGGGGTTATTACTTCATATAGTTCCCCACCTTTTCTTACATCAAGGCTATTGAGTTTAGTGGTTTTCCCTACACTCTCCCCTAATATATGAGTGATAAATGGGCACTAATGGAGTTGTTCAGGTAGCTCATGGAGACACATAAGATTATTTATAATAGGCATAATGTAGGGATACATTTCTAAATTTACATTAGATGATACACATGCCAATCCCTCCTTAAGACCAAATGTGTTGTGGCCAAGATGGGTCAGATGACATTAAAAATTTTATAGTCTAGACCATTTTTTGATGTGTATGGAAATATTACCAATGTCTTGACACTCATAACATATGCTCATGTGTCATACTATGAATATTAATAGAATATTATGGATATGAAGTTTTTAGAATGAGGGATTATTCCAAAATGTCCCTTTAACAAATCAAAGATTATGATATGCCACTAGTTCTAGATGACCTAGTAGATAATGACTCTAGAGTGGACCCAATTTATTACACACAAGTCATTACATGACCCTTACCACCAATTAAGTGGTCAACTCTAGAGTCCCTTTCTCTTTTTGATAGAGAAACCCATTGAATTAATAAAACTATCAATTAGTTGAGGAGTAAGGGAGTTTAGATAACAAGAGAGACCATTGGGGTAAAAAAAGCTTCTAAATCTTAAAGCAGATGGGA
This sequence comes from Torreya grandis, assembly GCA_037957365.1. Taxonomy (NCBI): domain Eukaryota; kingdom Viridiplantae; phylum Streptophyta; class Pinopsida; order Cupressales; family Taxaceae; genus Torreya; species Torreya grandis. The sequence goes on along the minus strand of JARHVA010003455.1, from coordinate 41,421 downwards.
TCACTCCATCATTAGAGGGCCTAGAAGAATCATTAGAGGAGCCTAACAAGAATAAGAAAAAATAATAAAAATACTAAGGTAAAGAATGGAGAATCAAGAAAAAAGGGAGAATCTAAATAACAACCAATTGATATTTCATCTGAAGACACAAAAATAGTGGCACATGGTTCTATAGCTTTAGATACCATAGCTTTGGTTCCCATTTACATTTCTCTACTTCTCCTAATCACATTATTCCATAAGTTTCAACACCTCCACCACCCATCTTTACTCATCTAGTTTCTCATGTTACCATTTCACCAGAGGCTTCAACACCTCCACCTCCTGTTTCCACTTTACCTACCATTATATCTATCATACCCAATATAATAATCCAAGCACAAATAATATAAGTAAGTCAAGTGGACACTTACGGTCCCCCATTAATGGAATCCTAAGATTTCACTCCACTTTCCCTTCCTCCCATTTCACTTCCCGTTTCAATCCACTCCTTTTCATTCCATTTCATCTCTATTAGTTTCTAACACTACCCAATAGTACTTAGCCATGGTCTCAATCATCCTTACTTTAGTCTCACAGGCCACCCTAACTATTAGGGTGAGTATTATTCCACTTTCATCTCCATTCTCTTTCCTTTCATCATCAACCTTGAGTTTTCCTATTGATTTTATTGATACACTTAATGTTTTGGCTTCTACCCTTCCACCTATCCCTTAATTCATACCCATGTGTCTATTCTACCTTCCACTTCTCTAATAGAAACAACTATTCCCATTACTTCCACTTCATCTACTTCCACTATTTATATAGCTCCATCAATTAAATTTGAGAAACATAGGTACTTGATGTAAATTTTGATTTGTAGTCCACTAATGAAAGTGAACCTCAATAGGTACTGCTTGAGAAACCAATGTTAGCATCTATATAAGCGTTTACTTTGGTCATAGTGTCTGTTAGTGTAGCTACATCAACTATTGATTCTTTGGTGATAAAATCAAAATAGCAAGGGATACTCCTAATTGGCTAGCTTAGTCAGTAGGGAATAAGAATAATTAGATGATATACCCTATCACATTAGACTTTGGTCTCTCAAAGGTCAAGAAGAAGTCTGTTGTTCCCAAAATTTGTCACTCATTTTTGGGACAACATATGAACCATTTTGGTCTTGTAGGCCAAAATTCTTTCTTCCCTTCTCAATTTTTTTTTGAGCATTCAAATTCTTCATTATTTAAGATTTTTTAGTTAAGGGATTAGTAGGTTTAGCAAGTTCAACGGCTTCAATAGGTGAGCTCTCTCTAAGGAACAAGTTCCCAACACTTAGGCATTTTCAAGCTTAGTTCAATGTTGAGGTTCAACCAAAAATTCTATCAAAAAGATTCAAACAAAGGAATGAACTGTTGAACTATTGAACCTTGAACCAAAATGGTTCAATGGGCTCAAAGGTTCAATGGGTTCAAAAGTTCAATGACATCAGCAAGCTTAAAGAGTTAAACGCTTCATCAAAAGTTCAAAGTTCAACTGCTTCAGTAAGTTTAACGGCTTCAAAACACTTAACGAAAAGAAGAAGGCTTAAACCATCAAACCATTGAACCTTGAACCAAAATGGTTAAAATGTTTAATGGGTTCAACGGTTTAAAGTTTCAATGAGTGGTTGGTTCAAGTGGTTAATTGAATGAGCGAAACACAAGATTAAACTGTTGAAATGTTGAACCAAAGTTGGTTCAATCAATCAGTTCAAAGGAGTGCCCCAAAGCCCAAAGGCCAAAATACCCTTGTAGAGGGTAGTGAACTAAAGGTGAGTAACCTTGCGAAGGGTAGGTGATGATCAAAATGGACCATTGCAAAAGGCCAAAAGGGTAAGATTTTCTTTAGAAAAATGAACAAGGCAGAAAAGTTGGAATTCCTTTAGATTTGTTCAAGACAAAAGATAAGGTGAATTATTTCAAAAAAAAAGTTCAAAGGAATTCGCTTGAAAGAAAAAAGCTTGATGGAAAGTGACTAAGGCAAGGGAAGATTTCCTTCAGACAAAATGTTTGAAGGAATTCCTTTAGACATTTTGTCTAAAGGAATTGGAGCCCGAAGACCACTTGAAGGACCCTGAAGGGTAGGTACCCTTGCAGGGGGCTCTTATCAACCAAAAAATGGACCTTCTCAAGGCCCAAAGGGACACCTTCCCTTTGAGAATTTCCAAAGACATTAAGGCCTGTGACTAATTTCTACATACTCTACAGGCTTAATTCTATAGACTCCATAGGATGATTTATATGGACTCAATTTTATAGACTCTATAGGCCTAACTTTTATAGACTCTATAGGATGATTTCTACATACTTGATTTTACAGACTATGCAGGCTCAATTCTAAAGACTCCATGGGTTGATTTCTATAGACTTATTTCTCTGAACTCTATAGACATATTTCTACAAACTCTTTCAAAGCTCGAGAGACTTAGAGAAAATAAAGGCTTCTAAAGAAGAAGATGAATCATTGAACCTTGAACCAAAATGGTTCATAGGCTCAATAGGTTCAACGGTTTAAAGAAGGCTCTGAGCAAAAGAAAGAAGTGGAAGATTCTAGAGACTAGTTCAACGAGAAGGTTCAATCAAATGAACCAAAGAATCGACAGAACCAAGAAACCAAGGAGGCCACCTGACCCATTGAAACAGTGAACCTTTGATGTCCCCGTGGACATTAAATTCAACCTAATGAAATATCCATTAATTTCCAAATGTGGTGCAAAACTTGAAAACAAACTCAGTGACCAGCTGAAGAAAGACCTGAAAGAGCCAGCAAAAAAAGGGAAAAGATAGCTGAGAGCTCAATTTGTAATAGGAAAGAGGGAAAGACCATAAATATCTATGCAAGAGTTATTCCAGTAGGTAGAAAAATCCACCAAGTATATATTTAAGCTTACAAACATTAAAAGTGTAGCCTATTTTTCTCCCTTGGAGTAAAGGTGAAGTGGACAACTATGCAGACATTAGGAAATGGACCAGACAACCCATGCTAAGGAGAAGACATTTGAGATAAATCAACATGCCATAGTTAAGGTGGTTGCCCTATTCCAGCATGGGCTCTTTGACTAAACTACAAATGCATGGGTTATTCCATGAAATAGAGTGCCAAGCCTTTCTTGGCTACTATATATTGTAATCTCTTATTTTGTCCAAAAGAGATCTTTTTAGATATAGAAGCAAAACTCTACCAAAATTGAGAGCTGATTACTGAGACTTTGAGCTCAAATTATTGATCATATTTCTTTGTTTGAATGAGAAAGCAGGTTACTTTCAGACTTTGTGCTGTTATAGCTTGTGTCATTTAGGGGATTGTTCTTATGTCTATTTCTTGAATGTGTTCTTGTCCATTTTAATGAAATAAGTAGAACTAGTGGAAGTAATCAAGAAGGTGTCTTGAAGCCAACTATGGGAGATGTTGTGCTACTACAATTGCCTTTAGTGTGTTTGTCTATTTTTTGTTTCTATGTAGAGGACCTTGGGATGACTTTGTGCCCTCATTGTCTTTCGTATTTCACTCTTGGGAAGTTGAGATGGAGATTTTGTGTTACATCTTAGTCTACTGGTTACTACACCCCCTATTACCAGTTACTTGTTACCTACTTAAAAGGACTATTATTGTTAGCTATAGGCCACTTCTGAAAGAAGAGAAGTGCCTCCTATCATTTCACCAAGATTTGTCCTTTGTCTATGAACATCATCTCTAAAAATAGAGAGATAGATGGTGTTGTCCTACCCCTGAGTGTTATTTTCTACATATATATAGTATATAGATCCTCATATTTATAGGGAACCTCCCCTTTATGAGAGGAGAGATATGTCCCCTTTTGATATGGTAAACCTACACACTTGGCTGACCAATCTCTCTATGCTATGGTTGAAGAGAACTATTTTTTCCATTAGTTAGCTGGTGACAAAATATTCACCCAACAATTTTTGGTGACTCCACTGGGGAAGAACGTGCAATCTGAAGCCTCAAGTTTCATATTGAAGTAGTTCCTATCCTTATCTTTTTCCATTTTCTCCACTAGGGGCACAACTATTTTGTGTAATTTGAAGCCTCAAGCTTCAGATTAAAGCATCATCTGTGTCTTATCCATTATCATTATAGCCTTATCCATTTCTATTATATACTCTGAGCTTTAAAACTTGAGACACTGAATATCGAGTATTTCATTTCAAAAGTCAATTCTCTGCCAGCTCCACACTAACATTTTTTGGTGACTCCACTGGGGATCGATGAGCAGTTCCAGTCCTTGTCTAGTCTATTTAAATTGAAGCATTTCATGCTACTAGAGAATGATGTGAAGTAGGAAAGAACACTGCCAGATTCATGCCAATAGTTTTTAGTGACTCTGCTAGGGACACAACAATTTTGCATAATTTGAAGCCTCAAGCTTCAGATTGAAGCATCACTTGTGTCTTATCCATTATCATTATATCTTTATCCATTTTTTTTATATTATCTAGTCTAAAAAATAGAGCCATTGGGGAAGAACGTGTAGTTTGAAGCCTCAAGATTCAAGCTAAAGTAGGGCCAATTCTTTCCCATTTTTATTCTACCATCTGGCAACTCCACACTATAGTAGAAGCCAGAGAGCCCAATGTATTGTTGGCCCTATTTTTGAGTTGGTGTAGTAGGGAAATCTTGATTTGTTTCCTCCACAATTCAAGTTCAATGAACTAGGAGTCTTCCTCCTACCAATACCAAGTCACCACTACAAGGTAGAGCTTTGCCTATACATACTCCACCCAAATTTGTTATCCCCACTTTATATAATCCAAAAATGGTAGCTCAAGGCACCTAGGATAACTCTTTTGGTCCACTCAATCTTACTCCACCTCTACATGAGCTACCACGCATCTCAAGGAAAATTTTCCCCAAATTCTTTGGTGATGAGAGAGTTCATCCTGATGAACATATTGTAGCCTTTAGCATAGCCTATGGTGTGATAGGCATGAAGTATGAAGATGTAGCACTCAGGCTATTTGTGGAGACATTACAAGGTGCTACTACATACTATTTTTACCATCTGTAGGCTTAGTTAGTGACTAACTGGGACACTCTCAAAGCTAAGTTTGAAGCAAGGTTCAAGCCTATAGAAGATGCACATGCCCTATTAGCTGAACTCACATAGATGAAGAAAGAACCTCATGAACCTATGAGAGACTTCATTTTCAAGTTTGAAAAATTGAGGAACTGAATTCTTAAAATTACTCAGCCAACATTTGAGAACTTTAAATGTTTCTTCATCAACTCATAGCTACCTGAAGTGAGTTTTTTGTTGAGACGTGCTGGCCACTAGACCTTGCTACTGCTCAGGATTTGGCCACTAAGGTGGAAGATGATCTCATCTTGGTAGGGAAGATAAGGAGAGATCCTAACAGAGGTAAATATTCTTCATCCTCTAAATATCTATCTATAGGCACCATGGATCAAATGGTGTAAAAGCTAACAAACGAACTACTAGCCTTAAAAAGACAAATGGCCTCAGGTATGTCTGCTCCTCCTTATCAAGATATACCAAGGAGGACATTCCCAAATCATTCATACCAAGGTAATGATGCTAGGAATCAAGGGTAGCCAAATTATCTTCCTCCCCCACAAAGGAACCTTGCCCTTGAAGCACCTCCAAACAATTTAGCAGTTGGATATCTTGAAGCTGAATCAGATTTCTCCTTCCAACTTGAGTTAAACCTAGAAGATGATGCTAATCTCTTCACAGAGGGAGAAGAAGAATTAGTTGGTGACTCCAACATTGGTTTCCTAAATTACCAGGATGAACTCAAAAGTGAAGGTAAAGCAGTTGAGGGATCATACATTTTGTTCACCTAGTCCAAGAATCAGTCATCCCAGTAAGCTGGTAAAGAAAAAATAGAGGAGCGAGCTCAACCTATAATTTCAATTTCCAAATGAGGAATTTCTCTACCTTTCTAGCTAAAGGACTTGGTGATTGCTAAAAATTTAAGTACCCCAAACATTTTGTCACCTTCAACTTCAATTTCATAGATCAGTCCCCCCCTAAAAACTAGAAGGATGAACTCCCTTACCCTATTCATAATTCATTTTAGACATTTGACATAGCTGACCATGTCAAGAAAACTAAAATTCAAATGTTTGAATTTGAATTCCAACAATCCAACCCTGAGCCATTTGATAAGCTAGTAGAATGTGTGAGGAATAAAACTACCTCTACAAGACAAGATGTTAGAAAGGTAACTCATGATCCCCCAAGGAACATGTCCACCCCAAGCCATCTTATCATTACTCCTCCTACTGCCCCTAGAAGGACTAAACCATTTTATGTCTCCCTATTGATAAATGGACATTAGCTAAACAATTGCATCATTGATTTCAGAGCTTCAGACAATGTCCTGCCTGCCAAAGTGGTAGAATATCTTGGCCTCACACTGAGCAAGACATTTGGGAGATGTTTCTCCATGGAGAAAAAATAAGTACCACTACTGGGACAAATCAAGGATGCCCAATTTGCATTTGCAACATTCCTAGAAAAGAGAATCAAGATGATAGTCCTAGTGGCCGATGTCCCAGCCTCATACAGCATCCTTCTTGGATGAAATTTCTACAAGGATGTTGGAGGAAAATTAAGTATGGACCTATCTAAGGTAAGGATCCATATCAAAGGCATCATGAAGAGGCTGATCCTTGAAAAGGAGGCAAAATTTGTTGTCACTCAGACATCAGCACCTAAAGCCCAAATTCTATTGAGTCTTCAGGCAGGGGTAATTATTTTTTGTCCACAGAGGATGTTCATGTTTCTGTAGATGAAAGTCCTGTAGCTAGCAATCTAGGAATTGATTTAAACAAGACATTAGAAGAATTGGTAGGGCATAGTACAGATGAAAAAGGATCTTCCCTCTCTAATGAATAAAAATCTAATAGAAGATCAATTTTTAATGATGCTTGGATCTTGGAATTCAATGGTAACAATTCCTTTACTAGTTTAGGAGCCAAGATTGTGTTAATATCTCCTCAAGGACATATTTTTCCTTCTTTATACAAGTTTTAGTTTAGCAACACTAACAACACTACTGAGTATGAATCTATGTTACTCAGGTTGAAGGTAACTCAAGACAGAGGTGTTAAACTCCTTCATGCTAAAGGAGATGTTGAACTGATGGTTTTTCAAGTGAGGACCCTATGTCAAACCAAGAATAAAAGATTACACCATTATCACAATCTAGTATGGGATCAAACTAAAAGTTTTGAAGATTTTAATATTTTTGCAGTGCCTAGAGAGCTTCATAATCATGCAAATTCATTAGTTGTCCCTACAACCTTCATGGTTCCTGGCCCTAATTTTAAATATAATAGGTATACTATCAAACTGGTCTTGCGACTAAGTTGTGTGACAATGCCAATCATTGGTAGGTATCTAAGGGGGACAATCAAATCATGTGCTGGATTGAACTAGAAGAGCAACAAGATATGGTAGTGGACCATACTATTGTGTGCCAAAGTTAAGAAAAGGAACTCTTTGCCAAGAGAGCAAAGATTTATGGTTTTCAGATTGGAGACCATGTCTTGCCATGGGGCAAGAAGAGATAACCAAAAAGAGTGCACAAAAAATGTGATTCTTAGTGGAGAGTTCCATTCACCCATCACCAATTTTGGGGAGAAAATTATTTCTTTCTATTTTATCATGACATAATGCCATTTTCATTGCCTCACAGTGGGCAACATCTGAAGCACTTTAAATCTTGAAGTATCAAATAAGATTACGCTATACATATGTATATTTGTATAGTCTTTATTTCTATTTTGTGCTTTTCATTTTCATTTTTGGCACCTTTCTTTTTTGGGTAGCATGAATCCATATTCCAATGGCTTACTTAAAGGCACTAGAGATTCTGGTTTCTACTCCCCTCAGCTACTTCAAAATTACAACTGAAGGAAGTTCCCCAACTGGAGCTAGCTATTGTTCTCAAAATTTATCACTCATTTTTGGGACAACATATGAACTATTTTTGTCCTACAAGCCAAAATTATTTCTTCCCTTTTCAAAAATTATTTTGAGCATTTAAATTCTTCATTATTCAAGCTTTTTTAGTTAAGGGATTAGTAGGTTCAACAAGTTCAAATGCTTCAACATGTGAGCTCTCCCTAAGGAACAAGTTCCCAACGCTTAGGTGTTTTCAAGCTTGGTTTAATGCTGAGGTTCAACCAAAAGGTCCATCGGTAAGCTTCAAAAAAAGAAATGAACCATTGAATTATTGAACTTTGAACCAAAATGGTTTAACAGGTTTAAAATTTCAATGACATTGCCAAGCTTAAATAGTTAAACACTTCATCAAAAGTTCAAAGTTCAACCGCTTCAACAAGTTCAACGGCTTCAAAACACTGAACAAAAAGAATAAGGCTTGAACCATTGAACCATTGAACCTTGAACCAAAATGCTTCAAAGGTTCAATGGGTTCAATGGTTCAAAGGTTCAATGAGTAGTTAGTTTAATGCAGTTAGTTCAAGTGGTTAATTGTATGAGCAGAACACAAGATTAAATTGTTGAACCAAAGTTGGTTTAATCAGTCAGTTTAATCAGTCAGTTCAAAGGAGTACCTCAAATCCCAAAGGCCAAAATGCCCTTATAGAGGGTAGTGAACCAAAGGTAAGTGCCCTTGTGGAGGGCAGGTGATGAGCAAAATGGACCATTGCAAAAGGCTGAAAGGTTAAGATTTTCTTTGGAAAAATGAATAAGGTAGAAAATTTGGAATTCCTTCAAATTTTTTCAAGCCAAAAGACAAGGCAAATTCTTTCAAAAAAAAAGTTTGAAGGAATTCACCTAAAATAAAAAAGCCTAATGGAAAGTGACTAAGGCAAGGGAAGATTTCCTTTGAACAAAATGTCTGAAGGAATTCCTTCAGACATTTTGTTTGAAGGAATTGGAGCCCGAAGACTGCCTGAAGGACCTTGAAGGGTAATACCCTTATGGGGAGCTCTTAGCAACCAAAAAATGGACCTTCTCAAGGCTTGAAGGGACACCTTCCCTTTAGGAAGTTCCAAAGACATTAAGGCCTGCAACTAATTTTTATAGACTCTGTAGGCTCAATTTTACAGAATCCATAGGATGATTTCTATGGACTCTACAGGTCTAATTTCTACAGACTCTACAAGATGATTTCTATAGAATCAATTCTATGGACTCTGCAGGCCCAATTCTATGGACTCCATGGGTTGATTTCTATGGACTTATTTCTACAAACTTTGTAGACATATTTATATGGACTCTTTCAAAGCTTGAGAGACTTAAAGAAAACAAAGGCTTCTAAGGAAGAAGATTAATCGTTAAACCTTGAACCAAAATGGTTCACAAGTTCAACGGGTTCAATGATTCAAAGAAAGCTCTAAGCAAAAAAAAAAGCAAAAGATTCTAGAGACCAGTTCAAGGAGAAGGTTCAAGCAAATGAACCAAAGAAGCAATGGAACCAAGCAACCAAGGAGGCCACTCGAACCATTGAAACAATGAACCTTTGATGTCCTCATGGATGTCAAATTCAAGATAATTAAATATTCATTGATTTCTAAATGTGGCATGAACCTTGAAAACAAACTCAGAAACCAATTGAAGAAGGACCCAAAAGAGCCAACAAAAAAGAGAAAAGATAGCCCAAGAGCTCAATTTGCAACAAGAAAGAGGGAAAAACCAAAAATATCTATGCAAGAGTTATTCTAGTAGGTGGAACAGTCCACCAAGTAGATATTTAAGCTTGAAAACATTAAAAGTGTAGCCTATTTTTATCCCTTGGAGTAAAGGCAAAGTGGATAACTATGCAAACATCAGGAAAAGGATTAGACAACCCATTCTAAGGAGAACACATTTGAGATAAATCAACACACCACAATTAAGCCAGCCACCCTATTCCAGCATGGGCTCTTTGACTAAACTAAAAATGAATTCAAGGCATTGAATATAGCATGGGCCATTCCATGAAACAGAGCACCAAGCCTTTCTTGGCTACTATATATTGTAATCTCTAATCTTGTGTAAAAGAGATCTTTTTGGACATAGAAGCAAAACTCTACCAAAATTAAGAGGCAATTATTGAGACTTTGAGCTCATATTTTTGATCATATTTATGTGTTTGAATGAGAAATCAAGTTACTTTTAGACTTTGTGCTAGTATAGCTTGTGTCATTTAGGGGATTGTTCTTATGTCTGTTTCCTAAATGTGTTCTTGTCCATTTTAATGAAATAATCAGAACTAGTGGAAGTAATCAAGAAGGTGTCCTGAAGCCAACTATGGAAGACTTTGTGCTACTATAATTACCTTTAGTGTGTTTATCTATTTTCTATTTCTATGTAAAGGACCTTGGGATGACTTTGTGCCATCATTGTCCTTTGTATTTCACTCTTGGGTAGTCGAGGTGGAGACTTTGTGCTACATCTCAGTCTGCTAGTTACTACACCCCCTGTTACCAGTTACTTATTACCTACCTAAAAGGATTCTTGCTGTTAGTTATAGGCCACTTCTGAAAGAAGAGAATTACCTCTTGTCATTTCACCAAGATTTCTCCTTTGTCTGTGAACATCATCTCTGAAAAAAGAGATATGGATGGTGTTGTCCTACACCTGAGTATTATTTTTTGCATATATATATATATATATATATATATATATATATATATATATATAGCTCCTCATATTTATAGGGAACCTCCCCTTGATGAGAGGAGAGATTTGTCACCTTTTGATGTGGTAAACCTACACACTTGGCTGACCAATCTCCCTATGTTGTGGCTGAAGAGACCTATTTTGCCCATTAGTTAGGTGGTGACAAAATATTCACCCAATAAAGTCTAAACCAACTCCCAGAACCCTCTCTAAGATATTCAATGATGATAAGGAGGAAATTTATGTTGAAATTATAGTTCCCCCTCTGAACAAAACAAAATAAAATATTATAGTGTAAGACTATCAGATTTCTCAGATTCACCTTAGATGGTAGATGAGAGGACTCAAACATGATGTATAAAATGGCATCAACTCTCTCTTTTAAATAATGTACCATGATAAGGCCACCAAATATGAGCTCAAGAAGCAAGTGGAGTAGCTTACAGATGCATTGAAATAATATGCACAACCTAATGGATCATCATAACAACCACAAGTAGTGTAACTAATCAGCTAGTTTCTAGATCAAGATTTCATTGATTTAGTCTAAGAGATGGCTCACATGAAAGGGATACAAAAGAATGGTTAGAGGAATTAATTAATAAAGGCAATAAGGTCATTTTTGCAATGATGGATCACTATAAAATCATCAAGGAGAGAAAGAATACCTTGAAAGATCAGCTCAATAAGTATGAAGGAGAGATTTAGACTTCAAACTTGTATTATCCCAAAAATACAAGTGCAGGTTCACTTGACACATATGTCCTCGTTAAAAAAATATTAATGTTAGGAATAATATAGAAATTGATGCAAAAAAAATTCATAGAGTCACAATAATAATAATAGACATAAATAGAGATGCAGAAAGTACAAAAATAAACATGCAAAATAAGAAGACCATATTTAATGTAGTTCACCCAACGTGGGCTACATCCACCAGGAAACACTTGATCAGATTTTATTACAAGACATAAGAGTAAAAACCACTCTCAAGTTAGTCTTCTCACAATTACAATGCACAAATATTATTTGGAGCTATGCTTAACAAATCCTCCTGAATTTGCATTTGAATTCACACACTATTCTTATTTTTCAAACCCTACTTCTCATGATGTATTACCTATGAAATGTCCATCAATACATAATACATCAATAAATTAGTATTACAAAACAATGGGTACGAAAACCATGGGTATAATCAACCAAAATGGTTTCCCATTAAAAGGGATCCAAAAAACTTTTAGGGGCTACCTCCCCCAAACCCCCGTTTATCAAGGGCTTTCATCCCCCAACCCTCACTTTTTAGGGGCTGCCACCCCTGAACCCTAGTGAGAATACATATAGAGTATACAATACATTTTAAATGTAAATTATTTGAAATATAGTATAATTTAGAAATACACTCCACAACACAATAATATCCCACATGAAGACTTATTTTCTCTGAGAAAGCTTCTCAACCCTTCACTAACAATTGTGAAGACCAATCAAAACTAAACATAGCTTTGGTTTCTCCCTTGTGACCACCTTGGTCAACATGTTTATAGGATTTTTATTGGTATAAATGTTCTCTAGCTTTAGCATCTTTTCTTCCAAAGTTATCCTAATGAAATGGTACCTTAACTATATATACTTCATCCTAGAGTGAAAAACAGAGTTCTTACTAGATGTATAACACTCTGACTATCACTATATAACTTCCATTCCTCCTGATTATGCCCTAACTCTTTAATAAACTACTATAACTAAATCATTTCTTTACTTTCCTATGTGGTAGTAACATACTTAGCCTTTATGGCTAACAAAACCACAAGTTTCTATAGTCATGAAATCCAACTCACCATTGTGTCACCTATAGTAAATACATATCCTATTATACTCCTCCTTCTATCTAAATCTCCATCCATGTTAGAATCTACATAACCACGTAAAGTGGTGTCCAATCCACCATATCTTAAAACTATCCCCATATTCCTCTTAAATACTAAAGGATCTACTTCATTGCCTTTCAGTGTTCTCTACTTGGATCACTCATGTATCTATTTACTACTCCCACTACATGGGCAATATTTGGCCTAGTACACACCATGGCATACATCAAGCTACCAACAATTGATGAGTATGGTACATGTGACATTTGGATTCTCTCCTCTTCTATCTTGGGGCATTGCTCTTTTGATAACTTGAAATGACCTACCAAAGGAGTCCTAACTAGTTTAGCATCCTTTATACTAAACCTCTCCAAGACCCTTTTGATGTACTCTTCCTAGGATAAATTTAACTTTCATTCCTTCTTATCCCATGTTTTAGATTTAAGGTAAAAGTAGGTTTTGAAGGGGTCCTGAAACCCTATACAACAAGGTAAAAGATAAACCATGAGGCACAACCAAGTTGACAAAAGAACCAAAAAATAGAAAAGAACCAAAACCAGGTTTTTCTGGGACCTGTTACCAACAAAAATAACTAGAAAACTCAGCTATCAAAACACTGAACTGGAAGTTAACCAACAGAACCAGCAAGCTGGTCAACCTTCCAGACCAGTAACTAGTAAACTAGGAGAGAAACCAGTTTACTAGCCCCAAAAAACCAGCCAGCAACAGGGAGCTTTGGAAGATAAAGGTTTTTAGTTTTTTTTCCCGACCGAAGGTTCATATCTAGAGGAAGGACTAAGGGCTTAGACTTCTTCCTTCTTACTTCTATCCAACTATCCTCTACCTTTACCGCCTTATCAACCCATGCCTCAGAAGAAATAGAACTTTGGGTTCTAATGGGCTTTAAATCCTTTTGAAAATCAAACACATTCTAGCTTTTAGAAAGATCCTCTGAAGCAGGGAGAGAACCCACCATCTCCTTCTCTGGTTCAGCAATGTCACTTACCACAGCCTCCACAGGGGTATCATTAAAAGGATTTGCCATGGCTTCCTCTTCAACTTCTGGTTCTGATTACGAGCTAACCTCATTCTCAGACTCTGAATCAGAAGTTGCTTCCAAAGATTGTTTGTCACTGTTAAGTTTAGAGGAGACCTTAGACCACCAAGAAGGTGAATGCTTGGGATAGTGTTTCCCAGCAACACAACGAGTAGCAATATGTCCTGTCTGGTGGCATAACTTGCACTGAAAAGGGACCCCTTCATAATCTAAAGTTTGTGTCCAGGTGCCTCTTGGGGAGTCAAGGCAAATCGCCTCAGGGAGGCCCTTAGAGACATCCAGATCAACCAAAAATCATACACACATTGAGTGGAAAGGAGTCTCACTATCTTCGATATATAAAAAATCCCCTATTGCATTTCTAATGGTTTTAAGAACCTCATCTTGCCATAGGTGTATCGAAAAATAAGGAAGCCACACCCATATAGGGAGCTTGTTAAAGGATTCTGATAGAGGATTAAAATCTTTGTGCCAAGGTTTAACCATTAGAGGAAATCTGCCCTGCCAAGAAAAATTGTTGTTACACAATATAGACTTCCTATCTTCAGGGCTTTGAAAAACTATAATAAATAAACCCCTGGCACAGGGACAGATTTGAGCATCCCTAATATCCAGCCAGTTCTTGAGAATCTAGTACCTTAGGTCTGCAAGAGAGGGCCAATAACCACAGAAGTGAAAAATAGCAACACAAGTGGAGAACCGTTCTTTTGCTTGAAAAATACTTTCCACTAGATCAGGTTCAAGAGAAACCCTAACAAGTTTTAAGGCACTTACAGGTGAAACGTGCTTTGGCCCAGATGCTGCATGAGGTAAAGCTTCATGTATTTCCACTTCGTAGGCCGCCACATCTGCAAAAGTTCTTTTCCCAAATCCAAGCCCTGATCCCAGAACAAAGGTTGAATGCACTTTCGTATTTTCACCTCCCCCCATAGAGGAAGTCACTTTAGGAGCATTTGGAACCCTCCCTTTGCTAGCAGAATAGTCTTCACCCGTAGTAATTGCCTCAGCCATACTGGCCAAAAACCTAGTAGCCGATTTCAAAATTTGAGCATACGCGCTTTCTTCTTATCCCTTGTTATTCTCATACCAAGGATTTATTTTATTGCTCTCAAGTCCTTCATAGTAAAGGAATTATTAAGATGTTCCTTGAGTACCTTTATTTCTTGCATGTTCTTACCTGCAACTAACATGTCATCCCCATACATACAAAGGATAATGTAATCACCACTATCAAACTTTTTGATATATATGCAATGGTTTGAATGACACTTGGAGTATCCCCACTCCATCATAAAACTATCAAATTTATTATACCACTATCATGGAGCCTGTTTCAAGCCATACAAGCTCTTCTTCAGTTTTCACACCATTTTCTTCTTTCATGTGACCTGATATCCCTATGGCTTCTCCATATACAAGTCCTCCTTTAAATTATCATGAAAGAACATTGTATTCACATCTAACTACTCTAAGTGCAAGTCTTTCACTACCACTATCCTAATAATAGTCCTAATATAAGTCATCTTTACCACTAGGGAAAAAATCTCATCAAAATAAATTCCCTTCTTTTGTGCAAACCCCTTTACCACCAACCAGGCCTTGTAACTTTTCTTACCTCCATCATCTTATTTAAGTTTATATGCCCACTTTTTCTATAATAATCTCTTACCTTCAAGTGGGTTTACCAAATCCCAAGTCTGATTTTTCATGACAGACTAATGTTCCTCATCCATAGCTTACTTCCACTTCTTCCTAACATCTACCTACATTACTTCTTCAAAGCACTCTAGGTCTCTATTTTTAGTGAGTAATAAATAATTAAGATATGGAGAAAAACATTTATTTTCTCTTCTTACCCTAGAATACCTTCTCACCATAAGAGGTTGGGGTTCTTATGGAATAGGCACCTGAACTAGTTGCTTAGACACTTTATCATCTGTAATGTTCTCTAGTATTATGTAATCTTTTATAGAATCCTCTTTTTGATCCTAAAACTAATGTTTATACATGTTTTTTTCATTAAAGACAACATCCCTATACCTAAATATATTCTTGTCTTTAAAACTCCAAATCTAGAAACCAAAGTCATCTTCACCATAACCAATAAAGGTGCATTTTTTAGACTTAGCCTCTAACTTGGTCCTATCATCCTTATCAATATGAATGAAGGATTTAGAGCCAAATATTTTAAAAATTGAATAGTCAACCTTCTTACCAGACCAATCTTCCTTAGGTATGACTCCATCCAAAGTCGATGAAGGACCTTTATTTATTAGATATAGCCATGTTTACTACTTCTGCCCAAAACTAAAGAGGTAGTCTTGCATGCAACCTCATGCTCTTATCACACTCCATGATAGTCCTATTCATCTTTTATGACACTCCATTCTACTATGGATTACTTAGAACCATCCTCTATCTACAAATTTCATTCCTTAAATAGTAATAAAAAAATGCATTGCTATAATATTCCCTACCATTATTTGACCTAAGACATTTTAACTTGATACCTGTTTCATTCTCAACCAAGTCTTTCCATATTTTAAACATATAAAACACATCATATTTTCTCCTAATGCCATACACCCAACTTTCCTCATTACATCATTAATAAAAGTGACATAATAAGATGACCCATCAATAAAAGATACCTAAGCTGACCCCCATACATCTGAATCAACTAGCTCTAAGTTATTATCCTTACTCGTAGGTCCAACCTTGAGAAACTTTACCCCTTACTATTTTCCATACACATAGTCTTCAAAAAAATCTAAATAAGATCATTTCAATCCAGAAAACTAATCCTTCAAAATTTGCATACCCTTTTGGCTCATGTGACTGAGCCTAAAATGCCACAAAGTTTCATCTACATCTAAAGAAACTAAATTAAAATAATCAACACTACTTGATAAATACAAGGTACCAAGATTCTTACCTATTTCTACCAAAATATCACACTTGGTCACCTTCCAAGAATCTATTGTAAATGTCACCATACAACCTTCACTACCTAGTTATCTTGTAGATACTAAATTCCATCTCATCTTAGGTACATGCCTAACATCCTTTAGTAGCCAAGTGTTCTCATTCTACATCTTGATTTAAACACTTCCTTTTCCTACTATGCTACAAGTATCATCATCACCAAGGTAAAATCATCCAAAATACCCTTAAACATAATCAATAAAATAATGCCTATATGGTGTATCATGAAAATAATCCCCTGAATCTAAAACCCAAGACTCAACAATATTTTCAACAGATAAAATTAATGCATCCTAATAAACATTACCTATTTCCACATTCACCTCCTTGGTGTCTTCCTAATTTTTGATCTTGTTCTAAAGAGACCAACAATCCTTCTTTACATGCCCAGTCTTCCCACAATGCCAACATACCATCCTATTCCTTAATTTTAACCTTTTAGGACCATTTGAGTTTTCACACTTTATTTTTCCTCTAAAATTTTATCTCCCTCTACTCTCCACCACCAAAGTATCACCTAAATTATAAGTCTCCCCAAATCTTTTTCATTGCATTTCCTTACTAAAGATTACTCTTATGACATCCTCAAACTTCAACTTGGCATTATTAGAGATTGAGTTGCTCACAACCATTACCAAGCTATTCTAACTCTTTGATAAGGAACACAAAATAAGCAATACCCTAACTTCATCATCAAAATCTATTTTTACAAAATTCAAAATACTCACAACTATATTGAATTCATTCAGATGATCAGTAACTAACCTAGTTTTAGACATCTTCATATAAAATAAATTTTTCATTAAAAATATTTTATTCTAAGTAGAGGGTTTCTCATATAACTTCCCTAATGCATTCATGAGACCTTCTATGGTCTTATCCTATGATATATTAAACATGATCAAATATGTAAGGCATAACCTAATGGTCCCAAGTGTATTTCTATCAAGCAGCTCCTAAGCCTCATCTATCATACTCACTAGTTGCTTTACTTTTCCTCCAAACAGAGCATGAAGGTCCTTTTGATAGAGGTAATCCTCCATTTACATCTTCTATAGACCAAAGTTATATTTGTTGAACTTTTCAACCTTTGATCTATGATCATCAACCATAGCTCCCACTTAAACTAATAACCCTTCCTATAATTCAATACTTTAGCAAATATAACATGAAGCTCTGATACCAGCTATTAGGAATAAATATAGAAATTGATGTGAAACAATTTCAAAGAATCAAAATAATAATAGACACAAATAAAGATGCATAAAGAACAAAAATAAACATGTAAAATAAGAAGATAAATATAACGTGGTTCACCCAATGTGGGTTACTCCTCCAAGAAACACTTACTTGGATTTTATTACAAGCCACAAGAGTATAAATCACTCTCAGATCAGTCTTGTCATAATTAAAATCCATAAATATTGTTTGGATCTAAGCTCAACAAACCCTCCTAAATTTTCATATGAATTCACACACTTTGTTCTTACTTCTCAAACCCTATTTATCATGATGTATTACCTATGAAATATCCATCAATACATAATACATAAATAAAGTGGTATTACAAAATAATGGGTACCAAAACCATGTGTAGAATCAATCCAAAATAGTTTCCCATTAAAAGGGGTCCAAAAAAATTTAGGGGTTATCACCCTTGAACCCCTATTTGTGAAGGGCTACCACCTCGAAACCCCTACTTGGGGGTTTCCACCCCCAAACCTTGGTGAGAATACATATAGAGTGTATAATACATTTTAAATGTATAGTATTTGAAACACACTATAATTTAGAACTAGGCTTCACAACACAACAATTAAATGGTTAAGCCAAGCATGAGTAAGTGGATAGGGCTGCTCAATTTCATATTAGAGTATTAACATAAATTTCAAATCACTCTCAAATCAGTCTTGTCACAATTACAATGCATAAATATTGTTTGGAGCTAAGCTCAACAAACCCTCCTAAATTTTCATATGAATTCACACACTTTATTCTTACTTCTCAAACCCTAGTTATCATAATGTATTACCTATAAAATATCCATCAATACATAATACATAAATAAAGTGGTATTACAAAATAATGGGTACCAAAACCATGTTTAGAATCAATCCAAAATAATTTCCCGTTAAAAGGGGTCCACAAAATTTTTAGGGGTTATCACCCTCGAACCCCTATTTGTCAAGGGTTGCCACCTCAAAACCCCTGCTTGGGGGCTACCACCCCCAAATCCTAGTGAGAATACATATAGAGTGTATAATACATTTTAAATGTATAGTATTTGAAATACACTATAATTTAGAAATAGGCTCCACAACACAAAAATTAAATGATGAAGCCAAGCATTAGTAAGTGGATAGGGCTGCTCAATTTCATATTAGAGTATTAACATAAATTTCTCACCAAGCTAAGGAAGATCATGATAAAGTGGTTGATGTATTATATGACATTGATGGGATGATGAACACAATTTCATGCCAAATAGTAGATAATGCAAATAATCTCCTTTAGGTGGAAGAAGTTCATAATAACTTCAAAAAAATAGTTGAGAAAGAATCTACAAAGGACATAGTCTTCACCCTAAGTTCTATCCACCACTTTCTCAGATATGAAAGAGCAATTGATAAGATGATAATAGAAATATAGGGGAATAAAGACTTTTAGGACAGAATTATTTGATGTCTAAGTAGATTGTGCAGCCTCTCATATCTACTCCTACATTCCAGATCCATAATGAATACAAGAAATTTTCAAGGCCTTTGATGCATATGCTAAGAAACTAGAGGCCAAGAAGGACAAGAAAGCTAAAGAAGTTATGGAATTTGATTAATCTTTTATTTTATTCAATATTTTTAATTTTTTTAAATGACATTTATAATTTCATTTCAAAAACATTATAAGTTGTAATTATAAAATACAACTATCTTAGTATAACTCTTTTTGATAAAGAGAAAATGTATTTTTACACTTTATATTTTGATATTGTGAAAGTGCAAAAGCATGAATTGAATATTACACTTTCTATTTTGACAAGTATGAATTTTTAAAAGTTCAAAAGCATGAAGTACAAATTACACTTTCTTTTTTGACAAGTATGAATTATTAAAAGTACAAAATCATGAAGTGAAAATTTCAAGGTTCATTCTAACAAAGTGGTAAGACTTAAAAGTTTTAAAAGTATCACTTGTGTTTTTCAAGTTAGGGTTTTGCATGAAAAGAGACTTATCTTTTATTTTTGAAAGTCAAATTCTATTTGGGCATTGCCTATTTGCATGAAGAGTTATTTTAAGCTATTGGAGATGAAGAAGAATTGTATGCAGAAACTTCTAGTCTAACCATGCCATACCATGCCATGCTACATCAAGGATCATTCCCATCTCTTGCATGCCACTTTTTAACCATTCCACAAGTCCAAGATGCTAGCAATAGAATAACTCACCTCTTTTCCATGAAGGTTTCAGATCTACATGATTTTATTTATTTTGCATTAAAGTTTTGACAATTGATTCTCATATAAGAGATATTTTATATAAATATAGGTAGACCATGTGGCCCAATCCATCTTTTTTACTATTAGAGAATATAATTTCTGCATTTTGAATGTATTTTCTACAAGTTGTAACCTTTGGGACATAAATAAACTGAAGATTTGTCTTTCTTGTCTGAGAGATCTCTATGTATGTCAATTATTTGAATGTTTGTGGAAGTTTTGTTCTTATTTAAATCACAAGAAATTCATATGTGGTATTTTTACCCTTTTAAAAATATTGTTTGATTAAAATAAAGAACCCTTTCCCTTTTATGAAAGTAACTAAATATTGCCTTTGATTTCTCAATTGTTTGAGTTTGTGTTGGACCCATTTCAAATAATTATCTATTTCATTATGTTCATTGAGAAATAAATAAGACCCACTAATAAATTTGGTACAATAACCTTTTCAATTTTTGTAAAGTTTTATTCTTTCCTTTTTCCTTGTCAATTTTTTTAGTTCAGAAGAGAAAGACACTAAAAGAGAAGAATTTTCATAAAACTATATTTTACTAGTTGCATCAGATGTAGTGAAAGGAAGTCAGCCTTTTTCAAAGGTTAACCTCAATTTTCTAAAGTCCCATGGCTTAGAGGTTTTCCCATTGTATCATTATGTGTTTTATGATGAGCTACTCCACATCAAAATCCATGAAAAACTTATGTGATAATAGTTTTTGGCACACCTGGTGGGACCTTAAAAGTATAAGACATTGGTGATATTTATCATGAGAATTATATGAGCTTAAAATGCATTTCAAAATCACTTGGTGACTCCATTGATTTATGGCTATAGGATTTCAAGGGTTACACATGCCAAGTCAACAAACGAGATCAACTATAAAAGGTAAGAAAGCTAATATTTTAGAATTGTCATTTTCACTTAGAAGGAGATCAAAATTAATTATACCTCATTACAAAGTATATCTCACAAATATATTTGCATATCTTGTAAGTAATCCTACTCCTATTTGTTTTATTCCCCCAATAATGGCCAGATAATTTGTATCCTTTAATGGGGTCAACCCTCTCTAATTGGCCTGATATGATGACATACCAACCTCAACCTTAAAAACCCTACCATATTTCACTAGAAAAACCTCCATCACTCTTATGGACAACATACAAGATATTACCAATTTATGTATCATCTATAATGTGGTACAAGAGAATGTTGCAATTAGGATCTTGGTCTCCTCCTTCAAGGATAAAGATTTATAATGGTACAGAGGTCTTGCTCACAACTCCATCTAAGTTGGGGATGATTTAGGTACTACACTATATGCCCAATTTGAATATAAGAGTGACCACCTTTCATTGGTCAAATAGTTAACCACCATTCAACTAGATCCTCATGAGCTCATGATTGATTTCAATTTTTGCTTCCAAAAGACATTGAATAGAATTTCACTACTAGTCAAACCAACTATAGAGAATGCTTTCCTATATTACTTAAGAGCCTTGAATAGTGGTATAGTTGTTATGATTTATTCAATGGGAAACACCACACTCCTCACCACTTATGATATTGCAAAAAGGGTATATAATTATTTGATCCAAGCTAAAAAAATTTCCCCAAGACCACTAATGCCTCTATTTCTAGAGATAGCTCCTATACCACCTATAATTTATCTAATTCCCACTAAAAATAAGGCACTAACTATGAACCCTACCCCTATGGATGAACTACATGAGGTCAAATCATTACTTAAGAGTTTTGGCAATGATTTAGTGACTATGAAGCAACAATTTTAAAATTACAAGCCACGCTAGTAGATAAACTCAACATATCAACCCAATAAGCAACCATATTAGGGAAATAAGTAATATTACCAAGGAAATCAACAACTACATGGTCAAAAAACACATCCAAATCCCCCAAATATCTATGATTTACCTACACAGAGTACTTATAAAGCCATAATACTTGTTCAGAATAACCTGGTTCAAGATTATGAGTGGTGTTATCCTTATTTATAGCCACACAATAAAAATACTTACCCTAATGGTGTCATTAGTAAAAATTTGATGGTGTAAAGCATGACAAGTACATGGGGATAAAAAGAATATTCCACTTCCTAAAAAGTAGACACATAAGAACCTACTCTAGGAGAGGCTACCATTCTAAACTGGTAAGAAGAAGACTTTTATGGGGTAAATCAAGAGGAAGAATTTTTTAATGGTGGAGGCCTAGTCATAATGAATACATAATAAAATAAGAGATAAATTGATAAATACTAGACCCTAGGAACAAAGAAGATTCAACTTCCAAGGTTGTACCAAAACCTATAAAAAAACATAGTGCAAAGGCTAACCTTTCTACCTACCATCCAGACTAAAGCTAGAGTACCTACTTCAAATCTTGTGAAAGAAGACACTAATACAACAAAGATACAACCAAAGGTTGGTAACATCCATTTCATAATTATTGAGCAAGTGAAAAAGATGAATCTAAACATCACTATGTGTGATGCACTATCTATACTAGCACAAAAAGATCCACTACAAGAGACCTTGAATTTTTTTAAAATAATAGATAAAGTTGCTAAAGGACATAATGTTGTAATTAATTTATGTCATCCACAAATTGAAACTAATATGGGAAAAAGTGGTAATCCTCCTCCCTTATATCTCTTATTAATAATTAGGAAGCATTTAGTTCATAATTTTATGGTAGATGTAGGGGCTATCAGTTTTGTTATGCCCAAAAAGATAAATGATGATCTTGGCATAAAGTATACACATATGAATAAGGGAGTGGTCTATTTGGATGGGAATATTGTTCAAATAGTAGGAATAATAAAGGATTTGAATCTCACAATCCATGCTTGTCCTAATTTATCAATCACTCAAGATATCTCAGCAATCAACCTTCCCCCTTATTTCACCATTTACCTATCACAAGATTTTATAGAGAAAATGGGAGGATATTTGTTTGAATATTGGTTTCATGTGTTGCTTAAAACCAAGTATGAGACAAGAGTAACAATAAGATATCAACTAATAGCTAAGGATCATATTGAACCATACACCCCTCTTTCCATGAACATGAACTATATATTACAAGATCAAGAATAATAAAATAATCATGAGGACACAACCACTATAAAATACATCCTAGATGTTCTCTTGGATGAATGGGGATCAACATTACAATTTTATCCTTATGATCATGTAGAATAAATTGGGTTGGGTATGTAATGCATACATAAGAATGATGTAATCATTCCTAATGCCTTAAAATTAGCCAAGGATATCCAAGGTACATGGAAATTATTTTTTGATGGTTTGAGAAGTAGAAATGGAGTAGGTGTAGGTGTTTTTTTGGTCTCTCCCTAAAAAGAGAGATACTTTTATTCTTTCAGACTTTAGTTTAGCTGCACTAATAATGTATATGAATATGAGGCTCTGATTCAAAGACTATAGCTGGCTAGAAAAAGAGGTATAAAATCACTGCATATATTTGGTGATAGTGAACTAATTGTCTACCAAGTAAGTTATAGGAGTGTGACTAAAAATAATATATTAAGATCTTACAAGCATAAGGTATGGGACTTGTTTAAATATTTCATTATTCCAAATATTCAAGTAATCCCAAGATCAATAAATAAGGATGTTGATCATATGGCCATGGTGGGTTCCCATTATAACTTACCTAAGGAGATAATCAAAGAGAATAACCATCATATAAAATTTGTGGTAAGGCCATATGCTCTTGACAATGTAATTAATTGGAAGGTCTTTGATAATGATCAACAAATTATGAATTTATTAAGAGAGAAGGCCAAATTCTTAGACAAGAACTAGCCAAAGCTCTAGGATCAATATGAGCATCACATTATCTAGCTACAAATGAACAAGATACCAATGGGGCTTGTTATATTGGATAATATATTCAATTTGGATAATTAGTTAAAGGGTGAGAAAAAGAATATTTCAGTCAATGAAGAAGACTATGAATTGGTGGTCATCTCAGATGGAAAAACTCTGAAGCTAAGAAAGGTATGTAACAACTCTGAGAAGAAATTTTTTATTAAATTGTGACAAGAATTTGATGATAACTTTGCTTGGAGATATCATGATTTAAGAATATTTGACCCTACTTTAGCCCAACACATAATATAATTGGATCCCAACACTAATCCTATCAAACAAAAGTAGAGGCCCATTAATCCAAAGATTGAACCCCTGATGAATAATGAGCTGTCTAAATTGATAGAAGATAATATAATTTTTACTATCAAGAACTTATCTTGGGTTGCTAATTTGGTCCCTATCAAAAATAAAAATGGTGAAATCAAGTAGTGTGTATATTTTAGAGACTTGAATAAAGCATCCCTAAAAGATTACTATCCTCTCTTGCCTATGGGGTAAAATTTAAAAAATATAGCAGGATATAAAAGGTTTTCCCTTCTAGATGGTTATTCTAACTATAACCAAATCTTGGTACAAGAGTTAGACCAGTATAAAAATACCTTCACCATAAAATGGGGCATGTATGCATAGAAAAATATGCCTTTTGGTTTGGCCAATGTTGGGGCAACATTTCAAAGTGTCATGGATATGGAATTTAGAGGAATGATAAATGAAATGATCTTGGTATATTTAGATGACATCACCATCTATTGAAATTTTGTTGAATCACAACTATATCACCTTAGAATTTCTTTTGAAAGGTGCAGAGAATATAGGTTTTATTTAAACCCAAATAAGTGCATGTTTATGGTCCCTGAAGGTAAACTATTGGGATATATGGTGTCAAAGGAAGGTCTTGTGATAGACACAAAAAGAGTACATTCTATATATACATTGACACTACCAAGTCATAAGAAAGGACTTCAAAGTTTCCTTGGAAATATTTATTTTGTGAGATGATTTATCTCAAATTTTGCCTCTTTGGTAAAAGCTCTCACCATAATGATCAAGAAGGGTATAGTTTTCAATTAGACACAAGATGGAAGAGATAGTTTTCAAGCCATCAAACAAGATATCTCTCAAGATCCTACCTTGGCCAACCCAAATTATGAGAAAGACTTCATTCTTTATGTGTATGGAGGGGAAGAAAGCATCTCAGCCATTTTGACTCAGCACAATCAAGAATAGTTGGAATAACTAATATCTTTATTTAGACAATATTTGAAAGTATATTAGGAGAATTATAGTTTTTTATAGAAGTAAATATATGCCATAATTAAGTCTCTCAAAAAATTTAGGCATATGCTCTCCAATAACAATATTCATCTGACAGTAAGTCACCCAAGTGTGAAAAATTTCTTGAGGAGCTAGGAGATAAATGAAAAGTGAGAAGGGTGTATTACCAAGGTCATAGTGTACAAAGTAGATATAAAAGTCACCAAGATGGTAAGAGGCAATGGTTTATGTGAACAATTGGTTTCTAACATTAAATTGTTGAACTAGCACCTGAAGCAATATATGCTCAAAATATATCTCAGCTAGCCAACCTCCCTACCTTTAATAGTTGGATCCAATACATGACCAACTTATTACAGATTGATGAGTATTTGCATGATCTTCAATAGTCTAAAAAAATGTATTACAGATTCTAGTCTATTCCTTATGTCCTTGTTGATGGGGTATTATTTAGAAAGGATATGAATGGAGTTATGTTAAGATGTATTGAGCATGATCAAGTTCTTAAGGCAATTCAATAACTCTATGATGGCCCATTAAGAGGACATTTATCTGTAAGAACCATGACCATTAATATAATGAGAGGAGGATATTACTATCCTGAGTTATTTAGAGATACCCACCAATGGGTAAGGAATTATGAAAAGTGTGCTTATTTCACTGGCAAGCAAAAATTAGCAGTGTTTCCCCTCAGAATAATTCAAGTAGATCAATAATTTTCTTAATGGGAACTAGACTTCATAGGCATGATCAATCCATCATTGAGTGTAGGGAACAAATTGGTCCTTATAGTAATATATTATTTCATGCAATGGACTAATTTAGTTACACTAAAATATGTTACAGAGGCACCTATTTTGGAGTTTATGGATAATATAGTATCAAGATTTGATGTACTTCACACTATTAAATCTAATAATTCCATGACTTTCATAGGCACACAGGTGAGTGAATGGGATATCAAGCATAATGTGTATTTGAGCACTTATTATAATTATTATCCTTAGGTTAATGGCTTGGTTGAATCAACTAATAAAAAATTGATCATAATCATCAAGAGGATAATAAAAGATAACCAAAGTGCTTGGAATACAAAGTTGAAATCAACACTTTGGGCTGATAGGATTACCCCTAAGAGAGCCATAGGTAATTCACCTTTCATGATATATATATATATATATATATATAATATATATATATATATATAAGAGAGGCTCGAGTCCCACTATCAATTGAGCTACCATCTCTAGAGATCAATCACCAATTAGCTTGATCAATAATGATGCAATGATGGTGAGATTGGTTGAGTTCATGAAACTCAAGGAAATCAAGAACCATGCAATGAAGGTCTTGGAAGCTAATCAGGCCCAAACCAAGAAGACTTTTGATAAGAAGGCATCTAAAAAAAATTTAATGAAGGAGAAATGGTCCTTAAATAGGATATAGATATGGATAAATAGGGTAATAATACCAAATTTGACATGATATGGAGTGGTTCATTCATTATAAATCAGTGCAAAGGAGCCAATACATTCCAACTCTGGAAGCTTGATAGAGAAGAAATGCTTATCTGAGTCAATGAGATATACCTCAAAGCTTTTTTGGAGGTAGGAATTCATTCCAAAAAAATTTATTTTTTGGTGTTTTTTAATAAGTGCTTATGCAAAGGTCAAAACTCATTAAGCATTTTTTCCTTAGGTTATGTTGTTTTTCCCTATTTTATTTATTTGTTTTCTTATTTTTTTCATGTATAAATAAGTCCCACTTTGTTTTTATTTAGGTTAGAGTTTGTTAGAATCAAGTTTGACTCTATGCCCAAAGTATTTAATGCTATTAAATTGAAAATGATTACTAGGTAGTCATCCCACATAGATCACCAAAAATATCATTATATATGATATCTTGAGAGAGACCCCTTTGTTTATAATTAGAAACCCTAAAACCACCACAAAACCCATCTTCCCCTTTTAAAACTATATAATCCAAAACTTTAGAGGCAATTTGAACTTGTGTAAATTACTTCATGGGTTCTAGATCCCACTAAGCACTAACACCTTGAGACTGGTGAAATATAGAACTTGATGTGCACTTTGCAGGATTGCAAACACGTAAAGTGCACGATAAGTTCCAAATCCCATAAAAAATATAAGCCCCCTTTTCTGAGATGCAAAACTCTAAAATCACTTTGCACATTTGTAAATGTGTGAAGTGCACTTCAATTTTCACCTTCTACCAATTACCTTTCATGGGATGTGGAACCCAAAGTGCACATTGTACATTTGTAAATGTGTAAAGTGCTTCCATATTTTTCAATTATGCCTAACCAAGCCATCTACCTTGGTATACATTGGACCTACTTTTTGTACCTTCAATTTCTACCACCAACCACCATTAAACTACATTAAATGTAAGGTTTTCACTATTTAATCAAGTGTTTATGGTTTTTTTCATTATTATTTGATAGATTTTTATGTTTTTGGAGCTTAAGCAATGACCCATGCCACTGAATCTTGAGCCACATGTAAACATGTACCTATACCTCAATTTATGACTACAAATATTAAAGCCACATAACCAATGCTTGTACATGGTATTTTCCTTGTGATCTTTTCAAAATCTCTCCTACAGATCGGTACTTATCTCCAAGTTTTTCATTCCTAAAAATAGAATTTCAATATCAAATTAGCATTGCTTGTTTTACACCACATTTATTATTATTTATGAATTAGGAATTTATTGTGAAGTTGTTTGTCCAAAATTTGTAGTCATAGAATTAGGGCTTATCTAAGGTGTCATTTTTTCATCATGAGCATTTTGAGTTCCCCATAAAAAAATTTCATTATCTAAAACCTTAGTTTTCCCTCCTAAATTCATAGTCAAATTTTAGGTTTTCTTCGAGCTAAGGAGGATTCCCAAGCATATAGTTCCCATTTAAATTAGCTAATATTACACAAGATCCTCTAATGTCCCTATGAACTTGAAACCTATTTTGATCACCTTTGGTTTCCATGGAAGCCTAGATTGCTAGAAATTTGGCATGCTTCTAGCACCTTCTACCTCCATGAAACTTTCACTTACCTCAAGCACCTCCCAATTCTATTGAAGGTGTAGAATTTAAGAATGATTGGATCTAGAGTATCTATGACTCTGGATTACCAAAAGATACAACCTTCCCATTCTTAGTTCAAAGCCCTGAGTTGGTCCTCACAATAGCCCAACACTATGGTCTTGATAGAAGTGAGGTCTACAATGAGAAAGGGGAAAAGATTATAAATCTAGACCTTGATTTTATCAATCCAATAATTACAAAACCTAAATTCAAGAGTTACCTAGATATAACTCCATAAACATCCACATATTTTTTCAAAGATAAATGAGATGGGTGTCAAAATATAATCAACAGAGAGTGGCTCAAGTCCCCCAAGCCTTCCTCCACTAGGTTGCTAAGGACCATGTATAAACCTAGTTTTATTGATGAAGTAGGGGACATTGTCATACTATTGCATAGGGTCACTGGTAATCTTGATGCTAAGTTTTATCAAGAGTGGATGTACCAGTATATCTGGACCATCTAAAAATAATAATAATACATTCATTGGGCCCATTTAATAAGTGATTCCATTCACAAGTAATTGATGGAGGTGTAAACAATGGGAAAGTTATATATGACCTCCTATATTGTATACATCTTAGATAAAGGAAGATTATACCTAGGCCTCAACATAGTTCTTGAGGAGATAAATTGAATATACAACTCTTACCCTAATATCACACTATAGGCTAGTATACAACACTTTAGAAGAGTGAATGATGCTTTCATCTACAAGATCATTATCATGTTTGATAAGGATCTTGGGAGAACAAGGTTTTGAAAGGTATTAATTGATGAAATCAGTAAATGGGGTTCTTACATCATATAATTCCCCCCCTTTTCTTACATCAGGGCTACTAGGTTTAGTGGTTATCCCTACACTCTTCCCTGATATGTGAGAAATAAATGAGTACTAATGGAATTGGTTAGGTAGATCATGGAGACACACAAGGTTATTTTTGATAGTCATAAGGTAGGGATATATTTCCTAATTTTAATTAGCTGATACACATGTTAATCCCTCCTCAAGGCCAAATGTGTTGAGGCTGAGATGGGCTAGATGACATTGAAAACTTTAGAGTCTAGACCATTTTTTAATGTGTATGGAAAGATTACCAGTGCATTGGCTCTCATAATATATGCTCATGTGCCATAATATGAGGATTATTAGGAAGATTTTGGAGATGAAGAAGTTATTATAATGAGGGATTATTCTAGAATATCCCTTCAACAAATCAAAAACTATGATCTAACACTAGTTCTAGATGACTTGGTAGATGATGACTCTAGAGTGGACCCAATTGATTAAACACAAGTCATCATATGACTCTTACCACTAGTTACATGGTAAAATCTAGAGTCCCTTTCTCTTTTTGATAGAATAACCCATGTAATTAACAAAACTATGAATTGGCTGAGGAGTATGGGAGTGAAAATAATAAGAGAGACCATTGGGGTCAAAGAAAAGCTTCCAAAGCTTAAAGTGGATGGGATGACTCCATCAATAAAGGGCCTAAGATAATCATTAAAGGATCCCACCAATAATAATAAAAAGAATAAAAAGACTAAGGTAAAGAAGGGAGAATCAACCAAAGAGGGAGAAGTTATGGAACAACTAATTGATCTTTCATATAAAGATGTAAAAATAGTAGAATAGGGTTCTATAGCTTCAAATCCTATATCTTTGGTTCCCATTTCCATTTCCCCCATTATCCTACTCATATTGTTCAATAATTTTCAACACCTCCACTACCCATCTCTACTCCTCTAGTTTCTCAGGTTCCCATTTTGATAGAGGTTTCATCACCTCTACCTCCTATTTCCACTCCCCTTTCACCTACAGTTTCCATTTTCTTTGTCATTCCATCTATCATACCCACTATAGTAATCCAAGCACAAAAAATACAAGCAAGTCAAGTGGATACTCAAGGTCTCCCACCAATGGAATCCCAAGCTTCCAATCCACTTTCCTTTACCCCTATTTCACCTCCCCCTTTCACTCCACTCCCTCTTTCTATTCCATTTATAATTCCTTCCATTTCATCTTCTTTATTTTATAACACTACCTAATATTACTTAGCCATGAACTTAGTCATCATGACTTTAGTTCTATAGGACACCTTAACTCTTAGGGTGAGTATTGTCCCACTTTCATCTCCATTCTCTTTCCTTTTGTCATCAACCTTGAGTGGAACTATCCATTTGATTAATTCATTCAATGCTTTGGATTCCACTTGTCCCCAAATTCACAACCCATGTGTCTATTCCACCTTCCACTCCCCCAATAGACACAATTGTTCCCATTACCTACACTTCATCTACTTATGTTATTTTTACAACTCCATTAAATGAAATTAGAGTAACATAGGTACTTGATGAAAATATTGATTTGTAGTCCACTGATGAAAGTGAACCTCCATAAAAACCAATAGAAGCATCTACAGAAGAGTATAATTTGTTTATAGTGTCTACTAGTGTAGTTACATCAACTATTGATTCTTTGGTGACATTATCAAAACAAGGGGCTACTCCTAATTAGCTAGCCTAGTACATAGAGAAGAAGAGGAAGTATATGATAAACCCTATCATATTATAATTTTGTCTCTCAAAGGTCAAGAAGAAGTCCAAACCAACTCCTAGAACCCTCTAGATATTCAATACTGACAAGGGGAAAGGTATGTTAAAGCTGTAGTTCCCCCACTAGATAAAACAAAATAAAATATTACACTCATAGATTATTAGATTTATTAGATCCATATTAGATGATAGACAAGAGAAGGGATAAAACATGATGTACAAAATAGAATCAAATCTCTCTTCGTTATAATAGATCATGACATGACCACCAAGGATGAACTCAAGAAGCAAGTAGAGAAGCTTATAGATGAATTAAAATAATTTACATAGCTCAATGGATAATTATAACAACCATAATTAATGTAACTAATCAATTAGTTTCTATATTAAGCTTTCATTGATTCAATCTAAGAGATGGCTCACATGGGAAGGGCTACAAAATAATGGTTGAAGGAATAAATTACTAAAGGTAATAAGGTCATTTTTGCAATGATGGATCACTATAAAATCATCAAGGAGAGAAAGAATACCTTGAAAGATAAGGTCAATAAGTATGAAGGAGAGATTCAAACTTTAAACTTGTATTATCCAAAATTGATAGATGTAGGTTCACTTAACATAGATGTCCTCATTGCTAAAAAAAATTTAATGATGAAGTCAAGCATGAAGAACTCCACATGGCTACTCAATTTCATATTAGATTATTAACAAAAGTTGCTCACCAAGCCAAGGAGGCTCATGACAAAGTATTTGATGTATTATACAACATTGATGGGATGATGAACTCAATGTCATACCAAATATTAGATAATGCAAATAATCTCCTTTAGGTGGAAGAAGTCTATAATAACTTCAATAAAATAGTTGAGAAAGAATCTACAAAGGGCACAGTCTTCACCCTAAGTTTTATCCACCACTTTCTCAGGAATGGAAGAGTAATTGATAAGATGAGAATAGAAATATAGGGAATAAAGAATTTTAGGAAAGAATTATTCAATGTCCAAGCAGATTGTGTAGCCTCTCACATCTACTCATGTGGGCTAGATCCACAATGGATACAATAAAAATTCAAGGCCTTTGATGTGTATGCTAAGAAACTGTAGGTTGAGAATGACAAGAAAGATGAAGAATTTCTAGATGTTTTAATCTCTTCTCTAATTAAATATTTTCAAATATTTTAAATGCCATTTTTAATTTCATTTCAAAAATGTAACTATAAAATACAACTATCTTTTTATAACTCTTTTTGAAAAAGAAAAAACATATTTTTACACTCTATATTTTGATAATGTGAAAGTGAAAAAGCATGAAGTGAATATTACACTTTGTATTTTGACAAGTATGAATTGTTAAAAGTGAAAAAGCATGAATTACAAATTACACTTCCTATTTTGACAAGTATGAATTGTTAAAAGTGCAAAAGCATGAAGTGTGAATTACTAGGTTCATTTTGATAAAGTGGTAAGACTCAAATGTTGTAAAAGTCTCACTTGTGTTTTTCAAGTTAGCATTTTACATGAAAAGATACTTATATTTTATTTTTGAAAATGTCAAGTTCTATTTGGGCACTTCCCATTTACATGAAGAGTTATTTTTAGCTACTAGAGATGAAGCAGCATTGCATGGAGAATATTATAGTCCAACCATGCCATACCATGCCATGATACATCAAGGATAATGCCTAGCTCTTGCATGCCACTTTTCAAACATTCCACAAGTCTAAAATGTTAGAAATAGAAGAACTCACCTTTTTTACATGAGGGTTTCAGAACTACATGATTTTATTTATTAAGCATTCAAGTTTTGATAATCACTTCTCATCTAGGAGATATTTTGTATAAAGATGGGCATAACCCATGGCCCAATCCATATTTTTTACTATTATAGAATATAATTTATACATTTTGAATGTATTTTTTACAAGCTATAACCTTTGGGACATAAATAAATTGAAGATTTACCTTTCTTGTCTGAGAGATCTCTATGTATGTCAATTATTTTAATATTTATGGAAGTTTTATTCTTATTTTAGTCACAATAAATTATGTGATAACAAATATCTCTTAAGAAAATAAGTGTGAAGGGTAGATTTATTTTAATGAAGATTATCATTTGAGAATTGTTAAAGAGAGGAGAACAAAATGTATATAAGAAAATCAATGAGAGAGAAAGTGTAAGAGAAGCAAATACATCATTCAATTGAAGAAGCAATAATAGATGGTGGAATCAATTTATCTTGGGTTTGATTCCTCATATTCTAGGGGTTGGTGATCTTATGGGTTGGTGCTCATGAATTTCCCAAGTTGGTATTTGGTAATGGATATTGGTGTCTCTAGTGGGTGGATGCTCACAAATTGACCATGTTGGTGCTTAGTTTAGGGGTTAGTTTATCTAGTAGGCTGGTACCTCAAAACATTGTAGGTTAGTTTATATATATTACAATGTTTTGAGGTACCAACCTACTAGATAAACTAACCCCTAAACTAAGCACCAACATGTTCAATTTGTGAGCATCCACCCACTAGAGACACCAATCTCCATTACCAAATACTAACTTGGGAAATTCATGAGCACCAACCCATAAGATCACAAATTGACCATGTTGGTGCTTAGTTTAGGGGTTAGTTTATCTAGTAGGCTGGTACCTCAAAACATTGTAATATATATATATATATATATATATATATATATAATATTTTTCCATGGTTTTTCTCCAAAAAGGGTTTCCATGTAAATCCTATATTCTCTTATGTTATTAATTTCTAGATATTGAATGTTTATGGTTGTGGTTGATTAAATTTTAAAAATTAAAATATTATCTTATAATGATTCACCCCCTCTTAGTATAATCATGTGATTCACATTAATTTCATTCTAAATAAGGTAACTAAGCATGAAATCACCTATCAAATTTGGAACAACATTGATGAAGAATTGACTAGAAACAATAAGGACACCTTCCTTGGATCTCACATCACCATTGAGAAAATGTAATACACAATTTGTAGATAGTTCAAGGAGGTTATTAATGATAGTAATTATTATACATTGTCTACCCTACCTCAATGAGATTGGGACCCTCATGGTAGGGTCTAAAAGAAGACTCATACCCTTGGCCTTGACTAAAAACATTAGCCAATGGATCATGAATTTATCTTATTTAATGCTAAGGATGATGAGGAGATCAAAGAAAGGTCCATAACTATAAGACTAAGTGAGGACTTTTTGATAATTATTCAAGCAGAATCATCTCTAATACTCAATGAAACAAATTTACATATTTCACCTCCTAGAGGATGGAGATCCTCATATATTCTAGAGTGGTAGGCAAATACAACTAGAAAGATAGGGGTCAGATCCCCAATAATCTCAAGGTCAACCTCAAGACCAATAGTAGTTGGTATTTGAGGCACCACTCTTTGGAGATGAGAAAGAACAACTATCTACCTCAACACAAGAGGAAGCAAAAGTGCTCCTAGTTTAACCTTTAATAGTTGAATTGATCAAAGTCAAGAAAGAGTTAGTTGAGGAGATCACTATAGTAGGAGGTAGTACAAAAGTAGAAGATAAAATTATATGCTTGGATTCCTCTAATGAAAAGGAAACATTAACTACCTTATCCCTAACTCTAAGAACTATTCTCCTTTCTCTTCTATCATAATCCATAGGCCCACAAGCAAGTATAAAAATAAGGACTTATCAAATAAAGCCAAGGGATAGACCATAGACCCCTCCAACATAAGAGGTAGATGAGGGGGAGTTGTAGTAAGAAAAGGTTATAAACCAAAAAACACATGTGGATAAGGCACCTATCATAAGTGAATCATCTGATAAGGTACCCTTGCTCACAACTCTTTTAGGTTTTTCCCCTTTAATGTCCTTACCTATATCTTCCATATCATATAGACTAATCATTTCCACATTCATTCCCCACTAGACACTCTCATTAGGTTTATATTTCCTACATCTATCCATGAGTCTACCTACTACCACACACCTCCTCTACCCTCCACTGCTATAGATTTGTTTTAGTTGGCATTCATTTAGGCTTTTTTGGGCACATTTGTCTGAGCTCCTATTATATAGGGAATGTTAGCATTCAAAGGAGCATCCCTGTTATGGCATGATCATGTGTGGAATCATTCCCTGGTTCACCAGCTTCAAACGGTTTGAGGATCTGACATGTATTGAGGGAGATATTAATATTTGATTGATTTAATCAAATATTAATTATTTAGCATATTTTAATTGAGAAACCCTAATTCTTAATTATGAAACCCTAATTAGGGCAAGTGCATATTTTTGGAGGATATAAGGGTTTCTTATTGGAGGGAGGAAAATTATGAATGATTATTGATTTTGATATTGAAGAATTTTTCTATGAAGACTGAGCCAAGGGCTCCAGGATTCCATTTGTAGTGAAGAATGTCCACTCTTCATTGTGTGCAATTTAGAGGCTGTGAGATATCAGTTGATCTATTGCCAAATTGAGAGATAGCTTCATACAAAAGTTATCATAGAGGTTTACAGGTTTGAGAGATAACTTCACACAAAATTTATCACAGGGATTTCAGGTATTTATTTCATTATGTTTTGATTCAATAAATTATTAGATAGAGATCTTTAGATCAAGCATCCAAAATAGACGTTGCAGTCTATTATCTTGCTTTTGTACAGAATCTGTATCGATCTGTGTAATTCCATATTTTTCTACCGTAGGTAACTAAGAGACTGACATCGACAGTCTAGAGACTGACATTAGTCAACTTCATACCAACAACGATAGAGTAGATCGACTAACTGAGACTGATGTCAGCAATATATCGACCGATGACAGTAATATAACTGACATCGGTGACTGTGTTTTGACACAGAAACCTGAGCCGTTCTAGATTTAGGGTTTATTTCTAGATTTGCCAAAACCCAAATTTTTAAGATAGAATATTTCATATTATTTTATTTGTATGACAAAGACTCAATTTTGTAATCATCTAGAAGAACAATAAGATCATTGATTACTCAGTTGATAGATTATATTGTGGTTTATTTATTTATCTAGAATTATTTTGCAAAATCACAATTTATTTTATTCTTATTTCATACAAAAAAATTAGAATACAAAGATAAGCAATTCAAAGCTTTTGTCTTGCTATATTCCCTATTGGTTGGGGATATTACAGTGGTATTAGAGCCAAGGGTCAGGATGGAGCTTGGCTTGGCTTCGATTAGCAAAATTTGTTTTATTTGGCATTCATTTGGGCTTTTTTGGGCATGTTTGTCTAAGCTCCTATTGTTTTAGGAGGGTCTAACTAGTTTAAACTTTGTTTCAGCTTTCTCATATCCTTGTCCCACTATTTCTGAGTACTTGAAGTAATCATGATTTGCTAACCGGTTCAATGTCCAAACTACCCAACAGGATGGCAAGAATTTAGCTCTGATCTACCCAACAAGATGGCAAGAATTTAGCTATGATCTACCCAACAGGATGGCAAGAATTTAGCTATGAGATTATTGATATTGATTATTGCTAAGAATTCTTCTATGAATATTGAGCCAAGGGTTCCAAGATTCCATTTACATTGGAGAATGTCCACTCTTCAGTGTGTGCGATTCAGAGGTTGTGAGATACCAGTCGATCTATTGCCAGTTTAAGGGATAGCTTCATACAGAAGTTATCACAGTATTTTAGGTATTTTGAGAGATAACTTCACACAAAAGTTATCACAGTATTTTAGGTATTTATTTCATAAGCTATGATTTAAATAATTATCCAGATTAGATATTTTGTATTAGTAATCTTGTCGTATTTCTTCAGATCTAGTATCCAGCATAGAGGCCACAGCATATTATCGTGATTCTGTATGGAATCTATATTGATCTATGCAATTCTATAAAGTTATGTATCAGGTCGTATAGAGTTATAGGCAACTCAGAGACTGACATCGGTAGTCCAGAGATCGACATTAGTCAACTTCATAGGCTGATAGGATGGATAGAGGGTCAATGAGACCGACATCAGCAGTCCAGAGACCTTTGTAGGCTAAAAAGATGGATAGAGGGTCAGGATGGAGCTTGGCTTGGCTTTAATTAGCAAAATTTGTTTTAGTTGGAAATCATTTGGACTTTTTTGGGCACGTTTATCTAAGCTCTTATTATATAGGGAATGTTAGCATTCAGCAGAGCATCCCTATTATGGCATGATCATGTGTGGAATCACTCCCTGGTTCACCAGCTTTGAATGGTTTGAGGATCTGACATGTATTGAGGGAGATATTAATATTTGATTGATTTAATCAAATATTAATTATTTAGCATATTTTAATTGAGAAACCCTAATTATTAATTATGAAACCCTAATTAGGGCAAGTGCATCTTTTTGGAGGATATAAGGGTTTCTTATTGGAGGGAGGAAAATTATGAATGATTATTGATTTTGATATTGAAGAATTCTTATGTGAAGACTGAGCCAAGGGTTCTAAGATTCCATTTGCAGTGAAGAACATCCACTCTTCATTCCATTTGCATTGAAGAACATTAACTCTTCATTGTGTGTGTTTCAAAGGTTGTGAGAGATCAGTCGATCTATTGCCAAATTGAGAGATAACTTCATATAGAAGTTATCACAGGGGTTTACAAGTTTGAGAGATAACTTCACACAGAAGCTATCACAAGGGTTCACATGTATTTTTTTATTTTTGGTTTTGATTCAAGAATCATCTAGATATAGATCTTTTGTTTTTGCCCATAGTTCTCCAGATCAAGATCAAGCATACAGGTTGTGCTATATTGGCAGCCATACAAAGTCCGTACAGATTCATGAAAATCTGTATGCATTAGCAGAAAGATTAGACACCGACATCGGCAGGTAAAGACCTATAGAGACTAACATCAACTAACCTCTCACCGACGTCGGTAGGTTAACAACCCCAATCGACCAATGATGGTAGTATAACTGACGTTAGCGACTATGTTTTTGACACAGCAGGCTGAGACGTACCAGATCCAGATTTCATTCCTAGTTTGTAGAATACTCAGGCTATTAAGGCCGTACTTTCAATATTCTTTGTATACTTGATAGAGGACCTCTATTGTAAGCATATGAGCAAATAAATAAGAGATTATACTATGATTTATTTATCTATTTGAAGATATTTTGTAGAAATACAAATAAGCAATTTAGAGCTTTTGTCTTTCAATAGTCCCTATTAGTTGGGGATATTACAGTGGTATCAGAGCTTTTGCAAAAAAAAGGAGCCCCTAAGTAAGGGACATTACAGTGGTATCAAAGATTTTGTTTTGCTATATTCCCTATTGGATAGGGGATATTATAGTGGTATCAGAGTGACTTCAGTCTTTACCAGAGTTGGTACAGTCACAGGGTGTGGTATTTGGGGACATGAGGGTGCTCATGGTCGAGATTATTAGAGATAGTGGGGATGAGCATGTATCTATCCTCGATGCTAGTATTGGTTTATTTCTACTGATGTTACATTCAGTTGAGTTGGGTGTTACAGTTGAGCATAGTAGTCAGCGTGATATGGTGATAGGTGTTGTGATTGATAGTTTGGCAGTGCATGACTTAGAGCAGGAGTTGATGAGATATGTTGATCATCATAGAGGTACAGTGTGTGGATTCTCCACACTTGGCATAGTCCCATTTGGGATTTGTTGTAGATTTGGAGTGTGTCTTCCACATAGCATGGTGGAATGGGTACATGGTATTTGTAATCTTGGAGTTTGGTTGAGTTTTATTTGCCAATTTGATTTTAGATTTCTCTTGGTTATACTTCAAAGGATATTGTAGGAGCTTGCATTGATTTGTAGTGAAGAACATCCACTCTTCATTGTGTGTGATTCAGAGGCTATGAGATATTAGCTAATCTATTACCAAATTGAGAGATAGCTTCATACAAAAGTTATCATAGAGGTTTACAGGTTTGAGAGATAACTTCACACAAAATTTATCATAGTATTCCAGTTATTTATTTTATTAAGTTTGATTCAATAAATTATACAAATAAAGCTTTTTTTGTATTAGAGACATATATCTTCAAATCACAGGTTGAAGCAGACAGGGTGTGCTTTATAGGTGGCTGTACAAAGTCTATACAGATCCGTACAGAGACTGACATTGGTGGGCAGAGATCCATAGTGATTGACATCGGCCAACCTATCACCGACATTAGTAGATTAACGACTCCAATTGACCAATGATGGTAGTATAACCAACATCAGTGACTGTGTTTTTGACACAGTAGGCTAAGACACACAGATTTAGGCTATTTTTCAGATTATTGGAAGATAATCAGGTTTTTAAGACCGTATATGAATATTCCTTTTTATGCATGACTGAGGACATCTATTGTAACCATCTAGACAATAATAAGATTAGTGATTTGCCAGTTAAGAGATTTACTGTGATTTATTTATTTATTTGAAATTATCTTGCAAAATCATATCTTTGTTCGGAGCTTTTGTCTTGCTATATTCCCTATTGGGCAGGGGATATTACAGTTGCTCAATCTATCACTTTAACTACATATCCTTCTACCCAATTGGGTTCATCCTATATTTTTTCCACTCCCACCACCATAACCATAGTGGTAAACACTAAAAAGGAACCCAAGAGGCAACCAGTCTTTATGGTCCACCCAATTCTATAATATGATAACATAGACTAGTCAAATATTATCTAGCCTATAATGCCCAATGCTTCCAAACAAATTGAGACAAAGCTTGATGAACATGCACAAGTGAATTATCTAACCTTAGGTTCCTCTAAGCTCATTCATCTAGATTGGGTTAAGGAATTAGGATCTTAGGCCTCTATGAGCCCCAATCTGAGATAAGATAATTACCAACTATGAGATCCCTAGTTGATAAAGCCACTACATCAGTAAAAAGGGTGAGGAAGAGGAAAATTAAGGAAGACAACTCAGACAAAACTCTAATCATGGAAGAGAAGGAAGAACTATATTCCCTAAGAAAAATTCAAAATAGGTAAAAGGGTCAGTCCCCTTATATTAAGGAATTGAATTCATACATGGAGACCCATATAGAAGCCATCCTTGTTATACATCAAAGGACTGAAATGGCTAGATAGGAGATTGAGGAAGAGTTGGAGACACTCAAAGATAAAAAAAAGTGATTCAAGTTCCCCATGGAATTTATTAAGATGTGCAAGATGCTACTCTTACATTAGACAAAAATTCTTAAGTATATTCATTCTTTAAGAATAAGCCTAGTTCTTCATGTCAATAAATAACCAAATTATTCAAAAGCCACAAGGAAGATGAAAACAAGATATATTACTTATTGATTTATACCCATAATAAGGAATTTAACCATTTGGACTTGATGACTCCATTAGAGGCATCTAATGTTCTAAATTAGAATCGATAAAAACATAAGATGCCCAAGACAGGGTACTATCCTTAGAGGCTTTAGTCAATATGTTGGCCAAGCAAGACAAAGAGACTGAGCAAATTTTGGTAGGATTAGAATTAGCCACCATTCAAGATAATAGAGATAGGTTGCTAACACATGTTGTATTTGACCAAATGATTAAAAAAGCCTCTGGCAGCTTCAAGTGAAGCCTATAATTTTTAAGCCTAGAGGATATTAAGTCCAAAATGAGCATAGTGAGGAAAAAAGCTACAAAGGTGGAAGTATTCAAGGTTGGATTTAGAGAAACCAAGGAAAAACATAATAATCTAATGGGTGAGACAAGTAGGGTAACTAGGTAATCTCTCCTGGATATGAATCTAATTAGAGCACAACATGTTAAAGTATACAAACACTATCAGGGCTTTCATGTGAAGAAGAAAACTACTTAACAAACACCACTAGTTATCTCTATTATGACAACTCCACTAACAATGCTAACAACAATAAAAACCATGTTAGCTCCAATTCATGCTACTATTCCCATGGTGACTATAGTTTTATTAGCTAGTTCATCTTCAGTGTAATTTCAGTTACTAGAGTGTCAATTATGAGTACTACTACTACAATTCCCATAATAGTTTTGAGACAAGTCAAGCAAGATCCAATTTAGATAAAGGATAATTTTGTACATTTTGCAATGTAACGATCATAACCAAATAGTTATATCTTAGTTTCATGTGTGTGTGTGTCTATATGTATGTATGTGTGTGTGTGTGTGTGTGTGTGTGTACACACACACACACACACACATATACATATATATGTGTGTGTGTATGTGTGTGTGTGTGTATATAATATGTATGTATATATGTATGTATACATATATATATATACACACATACATACATATACATATATATATATATATACATATATATATGCATACATATATATACATACATATATACATACATGTATGTATGTGTGTTTATATATATATACACACACACACACACACACACCACACACATACATATATATATATATATATATAATATATATATATTATATATATAATATCTGTATGTATGTATGTGTATACACACATATATGTAGTATGTATGTATA